>ML681979.1:51256617-51294084 GCA_007922195.1 Podocnemis expansa
CGCCCCCGGGCTCCTAGCTGCCCCCTACTCCCAGCGGCCCCCCCCCTGCTCCCACAGGCCCGCTCCCGGCTGCCCCCAGCTCCTAGCTGCCCCCTACTCCTGGCAGCCCCCCCTGCCCCCGCGGGCCTGCTCCCAGCCACCCCTGCAGGCCCACTCCCGGCTGCCCAGCAGCCTTCCCGCCCCCACTCCCGGTGACCCCCAGAAACTTACCTTGTGGCTGGAGCCAGATGGCCCAGCCACAGCTCCTGGGGCCAGAGAAGCTCTACGGAGCATGCCCAGATTTTCTGGGCATGCTCCGTTAGAGCTTCTCGGGGTGGGAGTTTTGAAAACTCCCAGCCCCAGAGGAGCTCTAACTAGGGACTGTGGCTGCCGGCGATGCGCTGCTGGCAGCCTTCGCTGTGCTGGCGGCTGCTGCGAGCTGCGCTGCAGTGCGCCAGCGCAGCTTAGAGGGAACATTGCTGAACCCTCCCAAATTTCCAGGACCGCTTCTGCACATCTGGATCCCCTTCACCTACGTCCAGGCCTCTGTTACCCACCTCAGCTACTGCCCTCCCACTCCAGTTACTGCCCCCAAAACACCTAGTCCCCATCAGACCCCTCTTTCCCTATGTCCTTCTCAGCTCCAATCCCCATTCCCTAAGCTCCATGCACTCTTGTCCCTACTCCAACCCTCCTAACCACCCCAGCTTCCCCAGCTTCAGTCCACCCCCCTCAGCCCCCAGTCCCCTCCACATGTCCCCATTCCCCTGGTCCACTCCCTTCAACTCCCCCCTCCACAGCTTTCCAGCCCGCCATCCCAACCCCTTCTTCCCACCATACCCTGAGCCTCCTGAGGGGAGGCTGAGCCCCATGCTGCACTCTCTTACCTCTAGCAGTATGCAGACACCTGGGGGGTGGGTAAAAATTGCCCCTTTCTCCCGCTCCAGACTGCATAGCCAGCACATGCATGGGGGGAGGGGTTCCAGGATGTCATAGCAAGGCAGGCACACCTCCCTTCTTCCTGGACTGCTGCCTGCCCTGCTGGAATGCACTGGATTGATTTTCTATTTTTAGCAGTCCTGGAATGTTGAGACTCCTGAAAAAGCAGATCCAGCAATCCAGGGCCCCTAAAAATAGAAAATGGAGATGGAACACTGCATTCTGAGGCCCACTGTTTTACATAGTAGGCCCCAGAACTCAGCGTTCCAGCTCCATTTTCTCTTTTTAGGGGCCCCAGAACACTAGCCCCCTAAAAATAGTGGTGCGTTCTGGCCCACTTTAATCTCCGGTTATTTTCCTGAGGAAGAGCTGTTTGAAGCTTGTTTTTTCCAAAAATAAATGTTGGTCCAATAGAAGACATGAGCTCTCACACATTGGTCATGTCTATACTGAGCAGAGAACTAGGTCTATTTTAAATCGATTTTCACCTACTGAACTCTGGAAGTTGCAGCGTTCCCATGACACATGCTCTTACATCAACCTCTTTCATCCCCACTAGTCACTGTTGGATCAATATTCAAAGCATGCACCATGGGTAGCTATCCCATATTCCAATTAGAGGAAGAAGCTTTTGAGAAGATTGGCATCCTCCCATGACACGTCATGCTCCCTGCCTCTCCATTCTTGTCAAAAACAAACAGGAATATTTTTTCCACATCTTTTTCTTTTCTTTCCTTGTTCCTCATTCATGGAATTGCCAGAGGGGCATGGAGCCCCCTCAGATTTGCAATATCATTGGGTATATGTACACTCGAGTATCTATTACGTTGACTTAAGGTTGATTTCAAGTCAACTTGAAATCACCCTTGTTAAGTTGACTTAAAGAGTCCACATTGGGAGCTCCTGTTGACTGCCTACATCCACACTGGCAGATTTGACCAAACCTTTCTGGTGGCCAGGAACTCTGGAGGCCAATAAAGTTGATTTAAGGGATATTCCCTGTCTACACTGGCTTAAGATCAAAAGAGGTAGCCATGTTAGTCTAGTTCATTAAAACAAACACGGAGTCCTGTGGCACTAAAAAAGACTAACAAATTTATTTTTGCATGAGCTTTCATGGGAGAAAAACCTACTTTGTCAGATGCTTTGAAGATGGGGGAACTTGCACTTCCCTGCATTTATTCCCCCCTCCCATCCTGTAAGCCATGGCAGACAGCAAATCAAAGCAGCTGTAAAGATTCAAACACTGTGGAACAGCATACAGAGGGAAATGAGTTCAAATCACCTACTGTAATGAGAGAAAAATCAAATGTCCCTATTAAGTCCTGAAGCAATTCAACCAAATTTACAAATGAATTCAATTTCAGTAGCTTCTCTTTGAAACCTTGATTTAGTATTCATCTGTATGTGCACAGAAATTAGCAAGGCATTAATGGAGTGATCATGAAGACTGAAATGCTGATCCACTGGTTTTAGAGAGTGTTGAGATTTCTGATGTCAGATTTTAAGTAAACTTAATAAGGTCAACTTAAGAGTACCTTAAGAGGTGGTGTTATTAAGTTGACTTAAGGAAGTGCTTAAGTCAACTTATTAAAAGCCCAGTGTGGTCACAGGGGTCTGTAGATTGACTTAATCTTCCTTAAGTCGACCTAAGGCTCCAGGTAGACGTACCCATTGAGAGTACTACAGACACCTCTTGTGTTAATCTGCAGTATTGTTAATGGTGAAACAGGAGCTGCAGTGCAGAAAATTGTGATGTTACTGAGGCCACCCTGCTTCAAGCCATAGAGTGTGAAAATTCCTGCTTGCTGCAGACTGTCATACATCATCTACAATCTGACTAGTGCAGTTTCTGGGCCCAGGAAACAAGCACAGACTGGTGGTACCACTTCATGACGACTGTGTGGGATGAGCAGCAGTGGCTACACAACCTTTGTAAACTGACAGCAGCTTTCCTTGAACTTTGTGCAAAGCTGTCCATGGCACTGAAGCCCATGAATTCTAACTTGAAACCAGATCTGACAGGGAAGAGGAGTAGCCTGTGTTCCCTCTAAGCTGCATTGGTGTTCAGCCACACAGCAGCTATCACACTCCCGTACAGACATCTCAAACCCCCACACAGCAGGGAGCTGCGGCCAGGCTGGGGGAGTTTTCAAATCTTCTGCCCTGGGCATGCTCAGATGTTTATTCAAGGTGGGAGCAGGCTGGCCAGGGAGTAGTTCCTGCAGGTAAGAGGGAAGGGGCCCTGGGGATCGGGGATGGGGAGTGGTTGAGGGGAAACTGGCAGGGAACACATGGTGGGGGGGTGGGCAGGGAGCCCATAGCAGGCCAGAGAAGCATGTTGGGGAGCCAGTGGGCAATGGGGAAGGGTCCCAGGGGGGTTGAGGAGCTGGTGGGTCAGAGAAGGCATCCAGGGGTTGGGTCATTTTAGAATGCAAACAAAAGGGTAAAGCCCAGCTGAGGAAAACCTGAAATCTTTGCAGAAATCCATACCACACCCTGCCATGAACTCAATGTTCTATGAATGTTAAAAATAAATAAATAATCAGGAAAGATTTCTAGTCAGAGGGGGGAAAAAAAAAGCCTTAGACTCTTCGTTATCAAAACACCCACATGAATCCCTTTACTCTCTCTTTTTCTTTCCCTTTCTTAGAGAGGAAAGTAGCTTTTTTTTTTTTTTTTTTTTTTTTGCTATTTTAAAACTTTGGCCTCATTAAGTCCCTACCTCCCCAATAAAAGGAAAACATGGGAAGAAAAACAAACTATTAGAAATCAAACAAGGAGTCCTGTGGCACTTAAAAACTAGCATTCATGGGGGATGGGAGAAAATCTCATTTTTTCCCATGAAAGCTCAGGCAATTAAGTCTGTTAGTCTTTAAGTACTGCAGGGCTCCACGTTTGTTTTACTGAACTAGACTAACATGGCTGCCACTTTTGATATTAAAAAAGAGACGAGGGAATAAATGTTATTTAAAAGGTTACCAGACCACATCATTTTCCAATGATATTATCTACTCCCTGTAGTTGCCAAAATATACATGAACCCTGGACCAAGAATGTAAAGAAAAAGAAAAACAAACAAACAAACAAACAAACACAAAGTCGACAAAACATCTGGACAAAGGCTGAACAAACCTCCCATTTATCACACTTAATCCTGCAAAGAAGCAGTTAATAGTTTACTTCTGTTTTGCTAATTTAGCTCCTTTCATGCTTCTGAGGTGGCAAAGCTAAAATAAAAGCTTTGAATTAAGTATCACTTTGTGAATCTACCTTTCCTTTTGAACTCTTATTTCTGTATTAAAAATACGCTTTTTATTAATTCCACTCCCCCACTCCCCCTTTGCTAGGATCTGTTTGAGGCTTCCATGAATACCATGGCACATGTAATAAGCATAGCCTACAGAGACAAACATCCCACCCGGATAGGCCTTCAGACATATAGGCAAATACACAGAGTACATATCCACAGAGCCCTGAAAATACATGCATATCCGTTGATGCCCACATTATATCCGCATCTGTGGATACCACAGAGATATCTGTGGACCATTTCTTGCAGATGCATATTGGATGCAGATCCACATATTTGTATCTGTGCAGGGCTCAGTGTAACCGTGCCCTCTCAGAGACACGTACAACACACACAGGTTCGATTTCAGCCCTGGCACATGCAGGCACAGTTATCATGATGTGGACACCAACAACCCCAGACTGTTACTGGTCAGCTGCAAATCAATATGGCATGGGGAAATCCAAGAGGTGAGCTGCTGTGATGAAAGTCTGCGGGGCCATCAGTAGACTTCTGCTGCAAAAGGTGGTGACTAAGAAATGTGCAGTATTCCAAATGTGTCTTCACTAATGTGAGTAGAGGAATAATCACTTCCCTCTATCTGCTGGTAATGTTCCTACTAATGTAGCCTAATATGTGGTTAGTTTTCTTGCCAATATGAGCATATTATTGACTCATATACAGCTTCTTGGGCACTGTAATCCCTAGCTCCTTTTCTGCAGAACTGCTGCCTAGTCAGTCAGTCCGCACTCTGTAGAAGCATGTGGGATTCTTCTATCCTAAGTGCAAAACTATGCATTTGTCCTCGTTGAATCTCATCAGATTTCTTTTGGCCCCATCATCCAATTTGTCTAGGTCACTTTGTATCCTGTTTTACCCTACAACAAGTCTATTAACCTCCCCACTTTAATGTCAGTAAGTTTATGGAAGAAGGACCAATCTACTGCATCCTAGATCATTAATGAAGATGCTGAACAAAACATCATGGAATTTGAAGTGTAGAAAGAACCACTATAGTGTGGTCAACTCTTGCCACCACTTTTGGCATTGGTCAAAAGGAGACATGCAAGCTAGGTAAAACAAATTGTGCATCTCCCTTTGACTCTCTAAATCCTACTTACCTCCGTGGCTCCACTGCACTGAGTCAAAAGGAAATACCATCCCTTTGATTCAATGCTACTTTTCTTGAGGAGGGTGGTAAGGGTGGAGTTACTGAGTCGAACGCTAGATCAATTGAATGTGTCTTGACTGACCGTTCAATTGAACCAGACAGTTTGAATGCATGGTGATGAATTTGCTGCTATCGGTATAGTCTTGGCCTAAATTGTCTAATTTGACCTCCTTAGGTTACAAACCATACAAATTTCATTCATTTACAACTGTATTGAGATCAATAACTTGTTTGATTAAAGCATATCCTCCAGAAAGACATCCAATATAAGTATTGTTACTCCTGAGGATTCTAGCAGTTATTTAAAATTTAGAGTCTTTTGAGTGGTTTCTATTAGGAGAAGAAATTGATGATGACTATTTTCTTGATACAAAGTTTTGCTTTAAAAAGCCAAAAAGAGTATGTACTTAAAATCCTGTGTTCTTGAACACAGTAGGAATCAAGCACAATGTGGCAGTTTCTTTGCTCAAAATTCCAAGCATTTTTCCAGCTAGAGCTTTATCCAAAAGCACACTTAGCTTTTTTCAGGATCACTTCACTTAGTGCGTCTCTGACTGCGTCTTGGCTCCATGCTTCCTTCTCTGCTTTATGCATGTTTCTGATGTTTCCTTTCTTGTACGGCTGCAATCAAATCAATCCCTGCACAAGTACCTTTTTTTTTAATCAGACCCCCAAGATAGCCTTTGCATGGACTGATACAGCCATTGCCCATGCTTGCATGTGATCTAGCCCTGGGGTTGTAGTTTTCCATTGTTACAGCTCTCATTAAACAGGGACCTATTTAATTCTTCCCTCATTTGCTGGAAAAGGAAACCATCCATCACTTCCAACAGCTTAAACAAAGTTGCATTATTGCCGCACTCCCATCAAAACTGTGTGTTCAGAACCAGGCACTATCAATCTACAACAATTTAAACCAGTTGAATGAAACTTTATGGATATTTTCTGTTTTAAATAGAAATGATTCTACCCCATGAACAGTGAAAAATGTTTTTCACATCATTCTGAATAAAAAGATATACAACTAGATTTATCATAGATAAGCAGCAGTTGCAGGATTAATATTCATCTGAACAGATATTAAAGTAGCGGCTGTGGCTAGAAGAATGCAAAACTTTTTCTATGTAAAACAAAGGTTTGACTTTTTTTCTCTAATTGTTTCATGAAGACATAGGAAAAAGTTTGTTTCACTAGGATGTTTTTTAAACATCAGGTAAAGGCAGTTTTGTTTTGTTTTTGTTTGTTTCTTTGTTTTCAAGAGAATCTTAAGTTAAGGTGCACTCCTAACAGAGGTCAGAGATTACTTTCCTTTACTTAGTATTTGTATGGTATTAGAGTAATATTTGCCATTGACTTAGTGCCTTGAAACCATATCTGGGCAGCACTGTTCCATGTGATTCTACCAGACCTTCAAATGGAAAGTTGGGTTTGTTCTCTTTTAATAATCCTCAGCATATCTAGACAGACACAAACATTTTGGTTTTTTTCTCAAGTGTGTGTCTGAAATGATTTTATAGCTGGTCAGTTGATGGGGGTCAAATAACTCCCTCTAAAATATCATTCTAAGTGCATGATCTCCAAGCCCAATTTACGAAAGCACTCCCTTACATATAGTGCAATCAAAATATAACAATACAATAAACAGAGCCATAACTATGGTAGGGCCAATGGGGCTTTGCCCCGGGTGCACTGGAGAAGTTCAGTAGAGCCACTCTATTAAAGGGCAGGTTTCACAATGCAGGCTCCAAGCACCACTAATGGCAAGGGGCGCGTTCTGATTGGAATGTGCCTCAGGAAGGAAAAGAGAGCATTATGGTTCTGATAATAAATGCTATTATTTATTTATTAGGTGATGATATCTATCAGAAGTACATTGAAACAGATATATAGGTTGTTTGTTCAGGATTACTTGATTGTCATAGATAGCTGTGTTGATACTTAACTCTACAGAATATAATCAACACTATATATTCTCAGACAATCATTTTACTGTGTTACTGTAATCTCTTCCCTTAACTAGGACTGTCAGACAACAGCAGTTCCCTTGGGCCCCTCTCTGAGACACTGTTTCTTTTAACCCCTCAGGCTCTTATTCATGCTAAAAAAATCCTAGGAGGAGGAAGGCAAATTAGGCTAATTTACTGCCTGGGGCTTTGGATAAGCATATTTCAAGATTACCATACTTTACACTGTGTATAAGCTTGCATCATAAAGCAGCATACTGGCTAGCCTACACTGCTAGTGGATACCATAGAATGTCCTCTAAAGTCTTGTTTTGTTTCTAAATCATCTAGAGTTCCAACTATAATCTCTGATCTTTTGGAAACAGAACTGCCTATGGGCCATCAACCATCATGGCTTTTGTACTCGTCAGAAAACAAGTCTGGACTGGGTCATTAACTTTACTTAAATATACTCAGGAAACTACAGATCACTGACATAAAACAGAAAAGGGAATACAAATTAAGAATGGCCCAGATCTATAATAGAATGTTACATCTTTGTTATCTGCAATGAAACTATGTAGTTTTGTTTCAGCGGAGTCAGGGGATGGGGTCAGAAAGCAAGGAAGAAAAGCACTTACATAGCCCTGAAGAAAGATCCAGAGAAAATAAGAGCCCAAAGCTCCACAGCTTTGCATCTTTGTACCTCTACATACTATGTGGGTGTAAAGTGTTACTATGCTAGTGTGGTAACATTTTATGTCCATATTGCTTTTGATGCTAATAATTGCTCAAGCAGTTTAATGGAGAATCAGGTAGTTATGGTGAAATCATGGGTCCACTGGTCAATGACAAACTCCTCGTGACTTCATTGAGGCCAGTAGTTCAGCCTCACTATTTATGATTCATGATTATTTAAGTTTCTGTTCAGTAGTGTTTATATTCTCCTTTCAATATATTCTATTTTGATTAGAATGGAAATGGCAATTTAGGTTACCACATTCAAACATTTAGGTTATGTAACATCTTCATTAATAATCAGACACTCAGATCCTGTCAGTTTAGGAACACACCCTAAGCATTTCCACTTCAGTCATCTGAAAAAGTGGGACTTTACCCATGAAAGCTCATGCAATAAATATATTTGTTAGTCTTTTTTTAAAATTCCATAGGACTCCTGGTTTTGTTTGCTGAATTACACTATGGTTACTTTTCTGAAACAAGCCCTAATCTGCAGCTCCTGGGAAGCAGAACCAAACTGTCCTCCATTCATCTCACTGCAGGACCCATACACGAAAATACTGAGTAAACATACTGATGCAGTTTGAAGATGATACTGAATGGGATGTGGAATGGCAAACACCAACCAGGACAAAAAACGACAAAGACTTGAGACAGTTAATGTATTCATAGAAAAAGTATTTTGAAATTCATCTTCAGTAACACAAAATAATGTAAGGGGGAAAAACAAGCCAAAACATACTGTATAGAGACCTTCTCACTTGAGCATCAGATATTGTGATAGGTGCCAAATTAGAAGCCTATATAAATGGATTAGGATGTATTATGACATGGCATCATCTCCCAAGAGAGGTGGCTGATTTTGAAACTGGCCTAGAACAAACACTTGAATGAGAAGTATGTGGGGAAATGAGGTTTTGATAGCTGTGTGGACAGAGTGATTTAATTCATCTCTCCAGAACTGATTGTGTTAGTAGGTGAGCTGAAATGAAGAGGTGGGGCAGGTGGCTAGTGCAATCATGCCATCATTGTGGAAGAGTAATAATGAGAACTAAGAAAGAAAGCTTCTCAACTGTTTTGTTGGCATTGTAAAATGAGATAAAGCAAATTGCAAGGGTAGCAATAGTAAAGTCTGCTACCAAAACTATAGCAATTCTAGCCGTACATACTATTCCTTGCTCCTTCTGTGACTAAAAACAGAATTGCCTTCACTGAATTCTGCTTTTTAAGGGAGCAATATCATTGCAAGAGCCTGCATCATCATTTGGTCCTTTCTTTTTACTAGTTCACTGTACTTTCAGCTACATTGCAGGAAGTACTTCAATCACCTATTGATGTCAATTTTTTGAGACGCTAACTCAAACAGTTTCTGTGCACTTGAGTCAACTTCAGTTCCTGGTCTAAGCTGCTGACCAACACTGGTAGACCTTATGTAAGGATATTTATTGTTAGGTATTATTAGTGTCACAGGAAGAGACTGGATAGGCAAGATGAGAGCTTTGGTGCATCATAGCTATGAAAGATGAATCCGTGACTTTACTATGACAACTTGTTCTTCAAATCTGCATTTTGAGATAGTATATCAACCTGAAGCTTCAAGCATGATGCGATCCTCATTTTTCAGTGAAGTTAATATAATAGCTTTCTAAGTTAAAACTATCAAGAAATCACCAGTGGCAAGTGATTTAGGTCAACAAATCTATAAACATGGCTGGACTTTTTTTCCCCGTCCACTATCACTAGGTCCAATTCTGCTCAAATCAGTCCTACTTTAGACAGAAGTCAAAGGCAATGTGGTCCAAGAGAAGTTTTGCATGACTTTGTGACCTCCCATTTTAAGAGTACTCCAGGAACCAAAAATGACACACTGTGTATTACAGCAGTCAAATATGGACCTATCCATAGGATGTGGTGCATCCCATCTGTTGCTCTGCCTCCTAAACAGGGACTCAAAAGCAGGAATGTGTAGACTAACTAATGATGAACCTATCTTGTGTATGTACTAGTGAAATTCTTTCCCCAAACACTTGTGGCAAATTAATGATCCTGTATGCTCGTGGAGCTTTCATTAGGGGGCCAGAATCTCTTACAGTTTTTTTTTTTTTTGAAGAAGCTTCCATATCCAAAATAATCCTCTCCTCTCATCTTCTCTTTCCTTATGTGCTCCATACCCAGTTCAGGTCACTCTTTGCAAATCTTGTATGATGTGCTGCTCATTCTCCCCTCCCCCCCAAATCCTGGAACAGATTCTCAGTTAACAACTCCTAACCCTTTGAAATAAAATAATGAAAGATGTGTTTCAAACTAGACAAGTTCAAGGCAAGGCACATGAGAGAGAGTAATGTAAAGCACTTGGATTCTGAATTTGTTCCAAGAGAAAAGCAAAGTAGTCTCGACACCATTGTAGTAGTTCGCAGACGTTCAATATTGAAGTGGCCCAATATAACTAAGATTTTAGTTTACATTAAGGGGATAGACATCCCTAGGATGGAAAATGAGGAATTTAATGCAAATGTATCTTGATACAGACACAATGGGCATCATGCATATCCCTGGATTTTGTACATAATAGGACCACTAGCAAAACACAAATTACTGCTGTTGATTTTTCCTGTATGAATACAGCGTTAATCAAGGCAGTGGAAAAAAAAATATTAGAAGACAAGCCAAAGAATGGAGCAATGATATTGGGTATCACATTTAAGAACAGGGAGAAAAAAAAGATAATAAGAGGATATGGAAGTAGCGATAGGTAATATTATTGTCAAATGACAAGAAAAGGAGGTGGCAGTTCACTGACCACTTTGTGTTGTGGACAGAAGAATGATGGTTTAAGACGGTTTTAGAAAGATGTATTATATATTGCGAACAATGCAGAGGCCATGTACCTCAGGGAGATGGAAGTACATCTAGGAGGCATAGTGCATAGTAGTCCGGAGGCATCTGACAGTAGTGCAGTTTTGTTGACAAAGTCAAGGTAAATGTGATTCCTGTTGATCCAGTGGCAGAGCCTTCATCACAGGGCCCTGGATTGGGACCCACTGAAACAGGATGGGCCTGGTCCTTCGACTCCCCGTTGTTAACCCCACTGGGGGCGGGGTGGCAGCATACCTAATTTAGGCCAAACGGCCTGTGTTCATCTTCTGTCTGCCTGACTAGAGACCTGGGCTCTATACTGCTTATGGCTCTGCTCTGTCCCGAATGCTTGAACTGGTAATTCTCCTATTGAGCATTGGACCTAAAGGTACAACATAGTAAGGGGATGCAGCCTTCCTCTAAGAGATAGGGGAGGTCATGGACCACTGCAGTTGGCCATTAGACACTACTGTAATAAATATGATTAATAGTAATGTTGAAAGGTCTAAAGGGGTAGCTGTGTTAGTCTACTTAAGCAAAACAAACAAGGAGTCCTGTGGGACTTTTAAAGAACAAACACATTTATTTATCACATAAGCTTTAATGGGAGAAAATCTCACTTCATCATGACCACAAAAGCTCATGTGATAAATAAATGTGAGTCTTTAGTAGTGCTGCAGGATTCCTTGCTTGTGTTAATACTAATATTGTTAACCAAGAGAGGAAACAAAAAAAAACATGGTTCCTGCCCTACTCATTGGAGCTTATAGTTTAAGTCAGAAACAATATGGCATGGCAAAAAGAAAGTTTCCATCAGGGAAGATTAATGTTTGTGCAAAATAAAATTTAGAGATTTCTATAAATGGCCTAATAATGGTCTGAATAATATTCACTAGGAATTTTTGGTCAAATACACACTCAAAAATAATGATAAGCTGGCCTTACGAGATACATAATGTAATCAGCCCTTCAGAGAACGTTGTTTATTCAACAGTTTCCTTGAAAAGGCATATATCCAAACAGTAAGTCATCTCCACAGCTTTCATAACTATATTGATTAGGAACAGATCAACAGCATGTGCATAGTAAATCTTTGTTCCAAACAGCTAACTGCATTCGCTATGGCAAAGATAATCAGTTAACTAGATCACAGTGGACCATATTTGCCAAAGTATCATTATATCTACATTTTAGTATAACTGATTCAAGAGGAAAAACTAATTGCTCAAACATTTCATCTTATTGCTGTTTCTTTCATCTGCTGATTGTTCATATTAGAAACAAGGCTATGAATGTAACCAATTATTGGACTCCAAATGTATTGCAATTTGGCATTTATAAAGTATTACATTAGTGGGTGTTGACTATATTGTATATTCTCAATAACTTCAGTAATGGAATGAGTTATAACATAGTGCAATATTATTTTTATAGCATATTCCAATTAAGCTATAGCCCAAGATTCTTTATAAAGTAAAACTGTATTATTAAAAAAAGAAGCTAAAGAGACTAGAAATTTAAATATAGCCCTATAGTCCTGACAGCTACTTCTTTTTTGTGACACAGAACCGAGCTGAGATAGTGCTGGAGGAAGAAACAAGGAGTGCTGTGGCACTTAAAGACTAACATTTATTTATCACATGAGCTTTCGTAGGAGAAAATCCCACTACGTCAGATGCTCTGAAGATGGGGGAGCTTACAGAATGGGATGAAAATAAATGCAAGGGAGTGTAAGACATGGGATCAGGTCATACAACAACAGCAAATCAGATCAATTGTTAAGATTCAAACACTGGGAAACAGCACATGGAGGGTGAAGTCAAGTTACTTGTTATAAGCTTCTTTTCCCATTACAACAGGTAATTTGACTTCACCATCCTTTATGTGCTGTTTGCCAGTGTTTGAATTTTAACAATTGATCTGATTTGCTGTTGCTGTATAACCTGATCCCATGTCTTACACTTGCATTTATTTTCAAACCATTCTGTAAATTCCCCCATCTTCAAAGCATTTGACAAAGTGTGATTTTTCTCCCACAAAAGCTCATGTGATAAATAAATCTGTTAGTCTTTAAGTGCCACAGGACTCCTTGCTTCTTTTGCTGAACTAGACTAACATGGCTGCCCTTTTGGAAGTTGGTGGAGGAAGTAATCTGCATCACAAAAGGATTATTGTCTCCACAAGGCAAATGGGTGAAACCAGGGACCAAACTGAGTCCCAGTCTAGTCCTTGATCTGCTCCTGGGGCAGAATATAATTGTATTGCCCTTAAAGTTTATGGCAACTCCACTTTTGGACACTGTGGTTTTAGCCCCTTCTATTGATAACATGAAGTAGTCTCATGAAAAAAAAATCATACAGTATTGTAATGTCAGTTAATAGGCTGCCTCTCAGTGGCAGCAATTGATAAAGTAATATCATACTGAACTTGAACCATCATTATTCCTGTGAAGGTATCAATGTTTACAAGTTCAGCAGAAGAAACCATGAAAGAATATTGTAGAGAAACGGTTGTCAACTTCTGTGTTCTGACAGATTACTGTGTCATGACACACAGCTAGATGTGTCTCTGGAAGACAGCCACCACAAAATGTTAGAGTGCAGCAGCAGGTTCCCATGGCAGCAGCTTCCCAACACATTGCCTAGGTTTGGGCTGCAGAATGCTTTATTGCAGTAGCAGTGGCAGGGTCTTTATTGTGGTGGCAGGGGATTTTTTGCAGCACAAGCAGCAGGGGACTTTTTGGCAGCTGTGGTAGGACTCATTGTGTCACACATGGTTGTGCATGCCACCAACTGTGTTGCAAAACAAATTGCTCTAAAGAAAAACTGGACTGCTGTTAAAAAAAATTAGATGAAGTAACGAACTCTATGAAACCAAATATCTATAACAAACACTACACAGAAAAATTACCAGACAATCAACAGAGGAAAAAGAACTCTCACAAACTGAAATAGTATGTATTCTATCAATTACTCAAAGCAAGTGAATGAGTTAACATGTCCCCAAGAACAGAAATATGAGAAGAGAATAATGTATGGAAAAAGAAAAGAAATTAAATATGAAATACATACAAAAACATCAGAGGGCCCAAAACCCACCAAAAAGTTTCTTCCATTGTTTGTGTTTCTTCATCCAGCTATATAGCATTTCTTTATTCCTGTGATTATTTTCAACTTTTTGCATACCTGACAGGTTGGCATGCCCCTGGCTATTCTGAGTCCAGCTCTCTAAAGAAACACAAATTAAATTTGCCTCGTGGGTACAAATTTTCAGAAAATCGATTCTACAAGAGGAAAACTATGAAGAATTATCTTTTAATAAAAGACAAGGTTTTCCTACTTAACAAAATTAAAATTTGTCTTCAGACCCTTTAGGGAGAGGACAGATGCATGCAGCTATGATCAGTTGATTAGAAGAGAGAGAAATTTGTGTCAGAGTAGAATGTAACACCCAACTAAATACATAGAATCGCACAGTGTAATGTAATTGCCAATCTACTTTCTTTTTTTAAAAAAATGCAGCTATGAAAATGAGGTCCTACTAATGTTTTGTGATTAGCAACCTATATGACAATAATATTTTGGACAGAGACACTAATATTAAACTCTTGCAAAAATCATGTCTCTGGTAGAGCAGTTTAAAGCACATCCATCTTAGTTTCCTGAAGACCAAAATGGAAAATGGTTTACAAAAATACTTATGCATCAATTAAAAAAAAAAAGACTAAAGAATATTTTATCTTTTTCCCCCCACCAATAAACCTAGTGATGAGTTTTAACAACATGAACCATGCACATGTTTTGAAGGGTTCCCTCACACATACACCCTCACTTTATTTATTTATCTTTTTAAAGCTTCAGGTACACTTCAGTCACATTTTCAAGCTATTCTCCACCAATTAGAGGTCCAGAACCCTTTAAAAAAAAAAAAAAAAAAAAAAAGGGAACTATGAGTCTTATATTCACTTCACTCCACGACCTGGAGCTTTACTAAACAAAGCAAATACCAAAATTTTAGTAATAAATGTTGCATTTCCAATCATTCTTACATATTTTACCTTTTCAAGATATTCATAAGAGACAAAAGAATATTAAGAAGTATGCTGGTGTTTTTGTTTCTACATCAGAAGCTGGAAGTAACTGTATATTTCCCCAAGTGAGGAATTCCTAGCAAACCATTTACTTGTTGCAAAAACCAATACTGTGCTATCATAAGAGAGTTGGAGTTACCAGTAGAACAATCCTTAGCAGTGTTGAGTGATGGGGTTCACTTTACTATGACACCAGATAGCCCTAGTATCTGATAGTATACAGCCACAATTCAAAGCTGTTCTCATAAGACTCTCCCCTTGAAGTATCCCTTCTGTGGCAGAGGTTGGCATGTGAATTAGAAGCAAGGGATCACAGGACACTCCTCTAAGAACTCTCCCAGCAAGACTCCACCACAGGAGAGATTTACAGCCCTGCGTAACCTCTTTAAGAGCAAGGATGACCAGTTGGGGCAAGTTCTATTGAATTTATTTTAACTCTGAGGGTACTCAGTTGCCTTCAAAGAAAGGGCTACGTCAGTGAAAGATCTGAGGTGTAGAGAACAGCTGAGGGAAGTCCTTTGTCTCCACCTTGATACTAGAATCTGTCAAGGAGACCCAAGCAATCATAAATCAGACTGATAAGCTTGTTACCCACCTAACATCTGAACCTCTAGAAGAAAGTGACCAGGATATCCCAAAGTCATTACTGGAGTGAACTGAGAAGAATTTACTCAGGTACATAAACTATAAAAAGTGGAGATCAGCTGGGTACAATGATACAGAAACCAACCTGGAGTTGTGTAAACTACAACAAGGAACATAAAGGTTAAATAAAATGAACCACTTAGCAGAGCATCAGAGTTTGTTTTGAAAGGTTTGTATGTTTTAAATAAAAATAGTCTCTAAGAACTCTGATGTTTCAAGAAAACAGACCTGTTTTAAATTAAAAAAATTGACATGGATATTTAAGAAACAAGGGGACATCAAAATCAAAAAGAAGCATCATGTTTAAAATACAGAACAAAAGACTGCATTTTATAGCTTTATAAGAAATGGATGCATTACACTTGTGGTTGAGAACAAGAGCACTGAGCCAAACCCGTTGAAATTAATTGATACAAATTAAGTTTAAACCACCTCTATGAGACAGCGAGGGCGACTCTACAGCCTTCGGTGATCACGAACATGTTGAACTTATGTGATTATCCACCAATTTTTTTTTTTAACACTCCATCAGGGTTCAAGATATATGCTTTGTTCAGGTTGTGAAAAATTATCAGTAAATAGGTTTTAAGTTTTCACCCTCAAAAAGAAAAGTGGTGAGCTCAGTTTAACATTCAATTAAACAAAACCTAAAGGTTGTAGGATGTTATTGGTCACCTTTTCTAGCAACTAAAAAAATGATGGAAACAATGTTGATAATTTCTATTTTGGGTTCCTCAGAATTAAATTGATTTATCCTAATTAGGCATGATGCAGCAAATTCCTTTGATCAACTCAAATGTTCCATAGAAACTAAGGCTTCAGTTGATTTAACATTTTCAAATGCATTGCCATTGAAGTGAATCATGAGTGCAAACTGATTGGATCAGCCTTCAAAAGTAGTCAATATTTGATATTTTTATTCATTAGATTATTTTTATTTACAGTCCTTTCTATATATCCAGATTACTTCTCTCATACCCATCTTCTTAAAAAAAAAAAAAAAGCTCTAAGAAATGTCATATACTGCCTTTCATTCTTGTGTTGTTCAAATCATTTTGTCATGCAACTAGTGAGAGATTTGCACTGCAATTAGTGAATAGGTAAAAACATGAAGGTGAATTCTGACCATAGCTTAATTTTTGCAACCCAATTGAGTTAGCCAGGGTTGCAGTGATTTGACTGGACAGAAATTTTGTTTACACATGATTAACCTAATTACTTCATGGAATCATAGAACTGGAAGGGACCATAGAAAATCATCAAATACAGCCCTGTGCACTCATGGCAGGATCAACTACCATCTTAAACTGCCGCTAACAGGTGTGCATCTTACGTGCTCTTAAAAATTTGCAATGTTAGAGATTCCACAACATACCTAGGCAACTTATTCCAATGGGTAATAACCCTGACAGTTAGGAAATTTTTTATTTCCCCCAAACAGCCAACCTAAAACAGTTAAGGAAAATAATTCTTCTCCCTCCTCCTTGTACAGCCTTTTCTGTGCTTGAAAACTGTTACATCTCCTCTCAGTCTCCTCTTTTTCAGATTAAACAAGAGGAGTTCTTTCAATCTTCCCTCGTAAGTCAAGTATTCCAGATCTTTGATCAATTTTGTTGCTCTTCTCTGGACTTCCTCCAATTTGTCCACAATGCTCCTGAAATGAATTGCTCAGAACTAGACACAGTATTGCGCTTGAGGTCTAATCAATCCAGTGTAGACTGGAAGAATTACTTCTTGTGTCTTACAGAATTCATGTTAACACACCCCAGAATGATTTTTTTTTGCAACAGTGTTACATTGTTGATTCATATTTAGCTTGTGGTTCACTGTGACACTGAGATCGTGTTTCACAGTACTCCTTCCTAAGCAGTCATCGCCCATTTTGTATGTGTACAATGGATTGTTCTTTCCCAAGTGAAGTAATTTGCATTTGTCTTTATTGCATTTCATCTTATTTAACTCAGACCATTTCACTAGATTGTCCAAGTCATTTTGAATTGTGATCCTATCCTTCAAAACACTCACACCCCCTCCTGACTTGGTGTTAATGGCAAACTTTGTAAGTACACACACTATGCCATTATCTAAATCAGTGGTTTTCAAAACATTTTTTCTCAGGACCCAGTTGAAAAAAAATCATTTATGCCCATGACCCGAAAAGCACATCTTTGAGCAATGCATTCTAGTCTTTCAGTGGTGCAAGGAGGAGGTGCTGTGACCCAGTAACCGAGGGTCTGTGACCCAGTACTGGGTCCCAACCTGTGGTTTGAAAACCATTGATCTAAATCATTGATGAAAATATTGAACAGAGATGGACCTAGAACTGATCCCTGAGATACCCCACTTGTTATGCCCTTCCAGTATGACTAAACTGTTGATAAATACTGTTTGGGAGTGGCTATTCAACAAGTTACACACCCATATTATAGTAGATCCAACTAGATCAGTAGTCTCTAACCTTTCACCAGCATATAGTGCAACACTCATAGGTTTCAATAGCAACTGCCCTTCAAACATAGATTGCAATCTACTGGGTGGGGACCACTGATCTAGCTTGTACTTCCCTAGTTTGTTAATGAGAAGGTGATTTTGTCACTTCCTCCTTTTTCCCCAGAAGCTTCCCTCACCATAGTGAAAGGCTTTAGCAGCAGAAGCCTTTCCCTTCAGCTTTGTCTCCATCAGAGCCTTTTTGGGACTGGTGTAGGAATTCACCGCAATTGGGATATGGTGTGCTTGTCACTGTTTCATAAGCAGCAAGAGTCCCGTCGCACCTTATAAACTAACAGATTTCTTCGAGCATAAGCTTTTGTGGGCTACAACTCACTTCATCAGATGCAGGGCCTCTGTCAGTGGGCTGTAGCCAACAAAAGCTTATGCTTGAAGAAATCCTTTAGTCTATAAGGTGCCACAAAACTCTCACTGCTTTTGCTATACAAAGACTAGCACAGCTACCCCTCTGGAAAATTCATTGTTTCATGTAATTACACAGACTACATGCTGCAAAAGTGCCGTATTGTGCACCTGTACTCTAAATGTTAAAATATTATGGGTGGGTGCACGTGCGCATTAAGAATATGTATATGAACTTTTACTATTTTTTTCACCCTTCTAGCAGCATGTGCTATTACAAAGATGATGCACTTACCAGATTTAAAGGTCTATTTATATATGGTCAGCAGGCAAGATCATGTGCTATTAAGTTGATAATGGTTAGTCCATGGCAATTACCTCCGACAAGTGGAAGCAAATACCAACTGGATTATATTCCAGTCCAATCTGAGAAAGTAAGTTTAGGGTCAGAAGGAACTAGAATGAGTTGTGTACACGGAAGATATCTGGCTAAAGCTCACTTTCAGATACTGTAGAGGTTTAAATAAGAAAAAAAGAAAGAAAGAATTGGTGATACTAGAGTATGAAAGAGAGGTTCAAAAAAACATTAAGACTTTTCCAGAAAAAATTTCCAAACCTTAAGAGTTCTTCTGCCACACTCTGTCTTATAATTCTCATCTCCCCAGCACAGGTAAGGGGGGAAAAAGCCTGCTGGCACTTGGTTCTCTAATGAGAACTCTACAGATGAACAGCCCAGTTGAAGTCTCCTCCATATAATGAGGTGATATGTACTCTACAAACACATGGAAGATGGCCAACCCCAGCACTATCAATTTTACAAATAATCAAGCAAAATAATAACCCAACTACAGCATACTATCCCCAAACTCGTCATATGTCCTCTCTTTAGTTAACACAAAGCCTCATTTTGACAGCCGTGGAATGGAAAAAAGAAAATGTAAACAAGGCACTCTCCCTCTATCTGAGCAGCTGTAGTGTAAGCCTACTTTTTTTCCTAATATTTCCTGTTTCCTTGATACTGTTAGTTACAAGGGGAGGTACAACTTTCCATTATTGACAGTTTAGCTCATCTTTTCTTAGGCCAATGACAGGGCATTAATCCTTTCCTGCATTGCAAACTGTTAGTGTTGTACACCTATAATATGAGAAGGATGCTGTAGCATTTAAAAATATAAAAATTAAATGTTAAATTAAAATTAAACTAAAATTGATTTAAAATATGAATTGTCTGATAATGCAGCACTACTCTTGAACACAGTAGTGCTTCCCAAGTGTGGCACTTCAGATAGTGACCTTCCTACATAGGAAAAGCTTTTTCAGGTTAACAACATCTATTGGTGGATAGTACACATAAAACCAGAAGCCATCTCTAAACTTTCTCCTAATCATCCTTCTTTGGAATTCTACTATATATAATGGCTAAGAAATGTGACAGTACTTTAAACCTAGATTCATAGACTATATGGCCAGAGGGGACTTTTATGATCATCTACTCTGACCTCCTGCACAATGCAGGTCACAGAACTTCACTCAGCCATTCTTGTAATAGAGCTCAAGCTATGGCTTAGTTACTGAAGTCTGCAAATAATGATTTAAAAACTTCAAGGTACAGTGAATCCACCAGCAGGGGCTCCATGCCCCATGCTGCAGTGAAAGGCAGGAAAATCTAGGGCCTCTGCCAGTCTACCCTGAGCGGAAATAGACAAGACTGCAATGGACATCTAATAGGTATAATAGATGGAATTCTAAAAGTTAGAAGAATTATCTATTATTTCAAAATTCTTTTTTAAACACCTTATTTTTATAGGCATTTCTTATCTTGATTTTGGCAATAACAATATTGTAGTTAAAGTTAAAAGATATAACAATCTCCTTTGCTCTTTTTGTTGGTTCTGTCAGATCTCTAGAGCCTAAAACTAAATCTGATAAATAGCAGTATCAAATAATTTAATGTTACACTCTTCACTTTCTATTGAAACCTGATATTGCTAAATTACAAGCTGTTGTGCTGATATCTGATTATATTTTTATAGAGCCATGAAACCAAAACTGACAGGATTTATTGTATACCTTATACAACCAAGGGCATTTAAACCTGAAAAATATACCAGACACAGTGCTCTAGGTGTTACCAGCATGTGTTGCTAAATAAACTGTTATTGAAACAGCCAGCCAGTCAGTTTTCTTACTGAAAGGCAAGCATCGTGGTTTTATGTTTGGGAATTACACATCCCTTAAATGTACTAATTCTGGTTTGTCTTTGGGATTTAAAATTTCTGAAAATAAAGAAATTTTAGGGACATAATAGGTGTTAACTTTTTAAAAACTTTTATTTATCATGAAAATGCAATAGGTTCCACAAAATATAGATGGTTAATCATTGATACTAGGTGCAATTAAATCTGTTCACTTTTCAGATTCCTCACTTCTTCATGTATTATCCCCCCCCCCCACACACACACACACACCTCTCAACTTTTGTGAATGATTCTGCTTCCACCCCCATGGAGAAAGATTGATGAAACACAATCAGTCAGTATACCCAAATAGTATCATAAGCAGTACTTGATCCTAGTATAAATTTTATAGTGATTGAATAGGTACTAGCCATTGTATTTGCTACCCATTTCTATTTGCAAGTAGAGTGAAAAATACCTGACAATTGGTATTAGCTCATTTATTTAAATTTAAAAACATTTTTAAAGAAATATTTAACTGCTTTGTGAATAATCAAATTTTTTAGGTCACTGAGAGAAACAAAAAAGATAATTTTTGGATTGACCTGAAAAATGAATATGCTTTGGTTTCCTCAGTAAAAAAAAAAAAAAAAAAAAAAAAAAAGTACAATACAAATATTAAGTTTCACTCCAAACAAAAAATTGTTTAGATTTTGTGTGTTTTAACTGCATATATCCAAGCAAATGAAATTTGGAAACACCATTCATTAAAACACAGCAGGTTATGGCAGTGGTGTATAAATGGTCACTGAAGCAGAGACTGGAACCCACGTATCCCATCCCCCACCACCTGAGTGTCCTAACCATCACACTAAAAAAAAAAAAAAAATCACTGCCTAGTCCTATGAGTATTTAATTCTTTATACTATAAATGTACTAGCTTTAACAGGAGAGGGTTTTTTTTTTAAATTAATCATAGACTATCCCATAGTCAAGTGGTTATGGTATTCACTTACAGTATAAGTGACCCCACTTTAAATCCCTGCTTTAAATCAAGTAAAAGATATTTAGTAAATTAATGTTGAATTCACAAATATTTTTGGTTAACCTCAAACTTCATTTGTTAGCAAATAATACACATCTGAAAAAAGTTTTTCCTGTCTCTAATATACAGAGCTCTGCGTATCTTTATACTGAAAATACTAAACATACAACATTTTGTCACCTCCTTTAAAACTGGAAATTGGTCAGTGACCTTTTGCTCCTTAGCATGATCCACAGACACTAGACCCACACTGAGGCCATACATACAGGTTAAGAATAAAAATTTCTGGCCCTTAGTGGAGATAAGTAGCTGAGTTTGAGAAAGGGAGCTGATGATGAATGGAGTCTGAATCAGGAGTTGAATGACTTTACCTATTTCCTTGCTTTTATGGCCAAAGGACTATGTAATCTATCACCCTTAAATGAAAGTTCATGAAGATGTTTGTATGAAAAATATGTATGATTCACTGATGAACAGTAAAATATAGCATAATAGAAGGAAGATATTGGATTGATGTACTGTAGTGAAGTGAATATGATAGCAATACTCCCAGGTTAGTCAGTTATTTGGATTAGAGTTGGAATATAATTACCTATACAGGATCATTATGCTTTGGTTGTCATCATGCCACAGATTTTTTGATCATTTAGAACATCCCCTTATTCTTATGGTTTACATTCTTCAGCTGACAGTTTTCAGCACTGAATTATCTCTGACAGCCTGCATCATGATTTGGCTATGAAATATCCTTCTCAATTATTTGTAAATATTTTAATTTTTAATAGAGGGTCATTGCTAGGCATGACTATGAAATCATTTGTCATGTGGATAAAATGCAGGCCATATTAGTTTTCATTACATTGATATAGAAATTGCTAGCAGGATCACTACCTACTTTTATGTATGCACTGTTCTCCCAGTTATCTGATGGACAAAAAAGAAAGTTTCTGAACTCTCTGTTTTATTTTCTGTAATCTTCTGCATTTTTTCTGGTGTGGCAGGGTGCCACACTAGAGCAGGCATCCTTATGGCACGATGCACTGACCTCATTTCTGTCCTATTTCTCCAAACACCTTATTTACAACAAAGAGTACTTGAAGTAATCTCCTTCTTCTTGGGGTTAAATTTATTAGGCTGTCTACACTAGCAATTTAGTCTGAATTAAGGAGGCTTAATTTGAACCAAATTAGTCCATGGCCATACTAGCCTTCCTTAGTTCGAACTAAGGAATTCCTGATTAATGCCTGGCTCCCATTTTCCAGTTTGTCCGCTGCTCCCTTGTGACAGGTCCTGCTTTGAGCAGAGAGTAGAGTGCATAACCTCCTGTGGTCCCTCCCAAGCCTAATTTTCTAATGGTCTACAAATACCTCTTCTCTTAGACAAACATTTCATGAACAGGCATGGCTGACCTCGGGCCCACTAGCCCCTAATGACAGATTATCCTTCTAAGTGTGGAATACAACTTTTGGCTGCTGATTGCCAAAACTTATTTTAGGATTTGGTCTTTGACCATTCCACTTTTTTTTATTATTAGTACTTCCTGTTACACAAGGTCATATATATTTAATTTTACTGGGAGCAGAGTCAAAAAAATGCTTCATTAATTAAAGCTGAATTGCCATGGAAGAAAATTCTATAAATGGAGTCATGAAGTGATAGAATGATATATACATTAATTCAAAATGAGTTTCACATGAGTATCTTATTGAAATAAATAGCAAATTAATTGAAATTGCTGAGTCCATTAATTGTAGGTGTTCTGTTCCTGATAAGTGTATGAACATGGAAAATTTTCAGCTAAATATACCAAATCATTGGAACACCATATGAATAAGCATAAAGTAGGCATTAGTTTTCTGTCCCATACTTCCTAAAACTCAGAGAAGATTACTAAAATAAAATAAATCTTTGATATACATAATTCAGTTCATGTTCAACCAAATATTTTTAAAAGTACATATATGAAAACTACCAAGTATAATTCAGAGCAATCCTAATATTTTCTGCCACATATAACCAGCTGAAGAGCTTGGAATCTGTACTACCCACCTACTTCCTGAAATTAAAATCATGACCCAAGCTGATGTCACCAATCCAATCCAGACACAAATACTGTTTCTCACATGTCTTATTTTCTAAAAATAAAATAATATTTAGCTGGATTCTCAGGGGAAGGGAACTTCTTAAGCAAGAAGACAAAAAGGATGGTATAGAGATTAGGGTGCTAGCCTACAATTTAGGGGAGACAACCTCATTTCATGCTCTACCATGGACTTTTTGTTCTACCTAGAAATAACTCAGTCTCTCTGACTCAGATCCATTGAGGTATTTTAGACATCTAAATCCCAGTTTTAGGTACCATTGTGATTTAAAAACCTGCTACCTGTCTGCTGCCTAACTGTCAAGACCAGTGGTTCCCACCCTTTTCAGTAACATGGCACACTTCAATGAGTGAAACAATTCCATTGTATACCTTCTTTTTTCCACTGAATTGATTGCTCATAAATGTCACATTCACTTAAATTTATTATTACTGTCCTACTAGAGTGGTTTGCACCACAATGCATACAACAGTCTAAGGAAGAATCAAATGTGTTTCACATCTACTAGGAAAAAAAATAGACATCATCATGATTTTGCCCTTTGGCTACCTGTGTTTTGATTTTAAAACATGAACATTTGAAACACCAATACCTTGCTTTTAAATTTGATTCTTAATTTTTCACAAGTTTTATGAGCTGTATTTTTGGCTGGATATAGTATAGTTTAAGATGCAACAATGCTCATTTTACATTGATTTTCATTACATTTGTACAAAATTTCATGGCACACCAGTGTGCCACAGCACACTGTTTGAAAAACACTACTCTAGCCACATATTCACTGCCTAAAATTTCATGGTTAATGTTTCCTCGTGTAGCCTTTAGCCATACCTACACTGAGCTTGCATGCACATATTGCTTTATCTTAAATGTATTTCTCTTTATACAAGTAAGAATTTATGATCCCATAGAGTTTTAGTTAGCATAAGTAAACTACAGTTCTGTAATGTCTTAGTTAGCATAAAGTAAATTTAGCGTTAGGCCTAAGTGTTCTTACCTAAATGGAAAATTTGCAAGCAAGTGCTTCACAATAGTAATGTTTCATAAAATCTTGCAAAAGCAGTAAGATCTGTAAAGATCAGCTATGCTATAATAGGAAAATAACTGGGGAGGGGTTGACCAGAGGTTGCTGAGTTGGATGGAAAAATAGCAGACTGGCTATTTTTTAATCATGCTGTACAGACAAACATGTGAAAAGGGGTCTAAACTGCAGGTCTGCAGAAAAGTATGGAAAAAGTCAATGGATGAAAATACGTCAATTATATGCATGAACCCCTGAACCAATAGTCTGAAAGCACCCCAATAATTTGTTGGGTTCAGACCCATATTTTGACTAGGGGTAATGAGTTAATGTGCAAAAAGGGTATTTAAGGACTTGAAATGAAAGGAGTCTTTGAAGGTTCCATCCCATTGGGCCTGAACTCAACTTTTCCAAGATCTTCACAGACCCAAGCTTACTCTCTCTCAGCTAGTTTTATTGTTTTATTTTGGTCAAGTAATATCAGAGTGGTTAGCTCTACTCTTAAGTTGAAGATCTTTACTTAGGTGTATGAGCAAATTGTAACTTTGTAATTTGTAAGCTATTTTATAGTGTTAATATCAGTCATAACCAGTTATTGCTTATTATTTGCTGTATAGGATTTGTTGGATACAGTAAGGTTTATGCTGTTATTTTGTTACACATTCCTCAATTAGGGTTATCAATTATGTGCTTTTGCTGTTAATAATAAAAATTGTTATAAATACCTTAACTTTGCATACCTTTTCTCATCCTGGGGGTTTTGATAAAGAAAAATATTTAAGTTTTATTTATCTGTGGTCAGATTCTGAACCAGGAGCCTTATCCTTCAAACCAGCCTGGTAAAATACATATTGGCTATTCTAAATTCCAAAGTAATTATAGAATCAGGATACACTCTACACAAGATACCTAAATTTCTGAATTTGAGAATAGAATAATGGAAGTTTAGAGCTTGGAAGTTCTATAGTCCAGCCACCCTACATTGTTCATGACCAAATAAACTTAAACCACCTCTTACAAGTGTTTGTCCAACCTGTTCTTAAAATTTCTAGTGATGGGCATTCCAGAAAAAACACCTTGAAAGCCTATTCTACAGCTTAAATATCATAACTGGAAAGTTTCCTGATCCTTTTCAGCAGTGCTACTGATTAGCTAGTTAGTTCCCAATTTGCAGACATGCACCCTGCTGCATCACTCTAGGTGTCTGGAAAATAAACATTCTTTTACCTATGGTAACTCACATGAAGGGCCTGATCTGGTAAGTGGGCTCAGATGTGACTTACAGTATTGGACCCCCTTCAGGATGTGGTGGGAGGAATGCCTACTTTATAACTTTTAGCTCACTGCTTAGCAAACTTATCTGGGATATCATAGACTTAGATTCAATACCCCCACCCCTCAGGGAAGGAAGAAGTTGAATAGTGGTTTTCCCACTTCTCATTTCTCAGTGCTGTGACCATGGAATTATGAGCTGTTGTCATGTGGGGTTCCTTCAGTCTCCCCAGCTGAAGTTCTTCCACTATGTATAAACAATTAGGCTCTATGTTTACACTAGTACATTAGTCCAGATTAAGGAGGCTTAACCTGGGATACTTTGGTCCTCGTCTACATGAGGCTTTTCCTAGCTTCAAATAATTTTTGTTTTATTTAATTAAGTTCAGATGGTTAGTTTGAGCTTAGTTCAAACTTATTTTTGAGCTCTAGTTCAAACTAGCACGATGTAGTCATGCTAGTTCAAACTAAATAATTTTGAACTAAAGTGCTTAGTTCAAACTAGCCACACTTTTTTAGTTCAAAAAATTTAGTTCAAACTAAAAAAGCACAGCTGTGGTTAGTTCAAACTAACTGGGCTCTGCTTATTTTGGACCAAGCAAGTCTGAACTAAGCTTTTAGATGTAGATGTAGTCTGAAAGAGTTATTGGAGCTGGAGACTGGATGCTGGGTCTCGGGTCTCACAGATCCTGTGTAAGCACTTAAGTATTTACACAGAGTACAGAATTATAGAAAATTAGAGTGGGAAGGGACTTTCAGGCCAAGGGTGGGAGCCAAGCGTGACCTTCAAATTGTGCAGTAACGACATTCTTCTCAGAAAATGGCCTGGGTGGCTAAATTGCCTGACTTTATGAGAAACATTCCCAGTTATGCATCACAGGCAGTGATAGCTGTCTTTAGGTGCTGAGCTCTTATGGCACTTTTCTTATTAGCATTTCCCATTGGCTACCTTGGGTGGCTCCCCGTCTACTGTGTTGGCTCGTATGGCTTGCACTATTATAAACCTATCTGTCTCCAGTCACTGTGGGAGAAGATCCCACTTCCTCAGATGCTTCCCATTACAAAGGGTAATTTGACTTCAGGCTTCCCATGGTTTGAGCCTGTAAACTGCTCTGATCTGCTGTTACTTTATGACCTGATCCTATGTTTTACACCCCATTGCATTTAGTTTCATTCCTTTCTGTAAGTTCACCCATCTTCGAAGCATCTGAGGAAGTGGGACCTTCTCCCACAAAAGCTCATGCAAAAAATAAATCTGTTAGTCTTAAAGTGCCACACAACTCCTTGTTGTTTTTTTTACTGGACTAGACTAACACGGCTATCCCTTTTGTTAGTGTCCTATGCCACTGTCATAATTTGGTGCAGCTGTACAGTTACTATAAACACTTTCAAGGCCCAAATTAGTGCATACTGCCTCATAGGATCAAGGGGTTATAACTATCCTTCTGAGATCCTTCTTCCTGTCCTGAATTGAGTGGAACTTGGTGACAGCAGAGAATCTCATCTTTTAGAATTACAAGTAGGCTTGAATGAGAGCCACACATCCTTGAAACTTGGAAAACTTCAGATTCATATCTGTTTCTAAATAAAACTTTGCAAGTCAGGCCTGTTTCTAAATATGGTTACCATTTTTGCCCCAAGTGGTTAAATGGTACTTAGGAATTTACAGGGTTTTTTTTCCCCCTTCCTCTCCTCTTTCCTGTTTAGAGTAGCAATTGATTATGGAGACAGGTATTTTGTTGATGTAATCATGTTTAGTTAAAAAAGCCTGTTTATTTTGTGTGTCCACAAATGTACACAAAGTCCTGTTTCCTACAAAGCAATAGATGTCAAACAGAAGGTAATTTCTTTTGCTCACAGTCTGACACTTCTTGCCAGCCAACAATCTGTCCTCTGACATGTTTTTAGCCTCTTTCCTGGTGTTTGTGTATTTTTGATGATTCTCTATGCTTGTTCTCTGACTGTTTCTGCTCCCAGATACATATGCTTGCATCAGTTAATACTCAGCAAAATCCATCCAGCCACATACTTTGGTTTCTGAGAAGCCTTGAATGTGTTTTCATCACTGGTTCATATTGTTTCCAGCTATCTTATTCCAAAACTGGAAGCTTAATTGCTGTTTTCATTAATGTGAATGAAGTTTTGCTGTCATACTCTCCAGCTTCAACAAGGTTTCACTCAACATCCATTATAACAATATGGCTAACTAAAACTATGGATATATAAGAGATTCACCAACATGAAGCATATAATCAAAGCATGCTGCTGAGAAATGTAGTTTAGACCTAGATTTCAGGGATTCTATTTCCTAAAGCGTAAGCTCACTGTTGAGGTAAATCAGTTGGTAAGTGATCCAAAGCCTAACAGTCATTTAACTGATATTAGTGTGCTTTGAACTGAGCCATTAGCCTCAAATGAGGAAGAATGATCTGTTATCCATGCAGAAATTAGCTACCTTTCATATTAGAGGTTTACCATTAGAAGTTTACTTGTAACCATGGATTTTTGCCATTTAATTGGATTTGTTTAGAAATATAACATAGCCTAAGGTAATCTGATAAGTTTTATCAAAACAGGTTTAAGTTAATTGCCAAGGAATTTCTGTCACATAATAAAGCATTAAAATGTAGAATTTGTAGAAATAAAAATTAAAGGAAGATTTAGATAGTTTACTCTTAAGAAATATATTGCTAAGTAAAAAGAGTAATCGTAAGAGACCTATCTGTAACTAGACAAATAAGGTCAGGCACTGACCTCTGAATGAACTTGCTCCTCCTCCCATCAGGGTTTTTTTTAAAAAAAAAAAAAGCCATCCACTAGCTCCACTCATGCCCCTTCTCATCAGGGAAACACCCAGTATGCCCACTAGAAGGGTAGAGCAAGACCTCCAGAGTTGCATAAAAGGAGCAGCATTTGCAGCTAAAATTTGGAGATCATCTCCCACTCCAAAGGGCACATTAGCATCAGGCTTGTCCTGGTGACCTTGAGCCTAGCTTGAAAGTCATGGGTGATCCATTACAATTCAGAGGGTACACTGAGTGCCTGAGCAATGCAGGTAACTGAGTCCTACCTATATGCTCAGAGTCCTAATGAGGGACGAAGGGCTCAGACCACGCAGCTAACTCAATCCTCCTTTAAGGTCTGAAACTGTAAGTCTCACCATCTCTGGCAAGGCTGCACAAAGGTCTCATTCCAATGGAGCTGTGCCAATCAGCTAACTGAGTCCTGACTCAAGGCAGAGTATTCCTGAGGAAGTTCCATCTGGTGCGTGACAGCCCTTTTGGAATGAAACTACGCCACTTGGCTAACAGAGTTCCAACTCTAAGTGTTGGTTCTGGATGAAGCCTAAGAAAAAGGGTGCAGACCACGCAGCTAACTAAGTCCTGCCTTAAGGTCTGTCATGCTAAGTCTCACTACCTTAGCTCCGCAGACATGCTGAAAGGTCGGAGCCACGTGACTAACTGAGTCCCACCTTAAGGCTCAGATTCCTGAAGCTCTAACACTGCATTCACGCTGTAATTTCTTTTGGCTAGCTAGCAATAGCTAAGTTCTTTCAGAAAGCAGGATACCAGCAAAAGCAGCCATTTCAAGAAGCAGTGTAGCAGCCAGCAAAACAGCAGAGAAAACCTAACCAGAGAAGCAGGCTGCCTGAAGCCCAACCCTGATTGAACCAGCATACTGTACCCATTCAAAGAGCACGGGTGTTGTGAGTGAGCTCTCCCCATTCCAC
The DNA here is from genome assembly GCA_007922195.1 of Podocnemis expansa. Classification (NCBI taxonomy): domain Eukaryota; kingdom Metazoa; phylum Chordata; order Testudines; family Podocnemididae; genus Podocnemis; species Podocnemis expansa. Next base: position 51,286,471 of record ML681979.1, read on the forward strand.
AAGCGACTGGCCCTCACTTGTGGAATGTTATAGTTTAAGTGTTTAGGTAATTGTTAAGAAGTTGTGATGTTTCAATATGTTTGTTTAGAGTATGTGTATGTAACTTTAAGTATTAGAACCCAGTAAAGCAGCAGTTTATTGTAATTGTCAGCATTCCATTCTAATTGTCATTCTATATGGTGCTTACTGTGATCTAGAATATAATTGTTAAAATTCATCATTTTCAGCTTGTGAATCTGTTAAGATTTAAATAAATTCCAAAGCCTGGTTTCAAGGAATTCATTGTTCCAAACCTCTTTATTGCTCTAGATCTGTTCTTGATCGGTGGGCTGTAGCCATATTTTCCACTGGGGGGGGGGGGAGTTTACTCATTTAGGCAGCACTGGTCCCACCTTCTTTATCCCAGGGTTGTTAAATATCAGGAAAAGACTGCTGGTCAGTCAACATTTTAAATTCTGAGGTAACACACTCATTGTTTTGAATTCCCCATTGTCATGATGGTTTTCATATTTGATTATCATTTTAACTAATAGCTTGACCAGTAGAGAATCTGGATTGTGAAAAGGTGGATTTTTCCCTCCCTAATCAAATATTTATTGTAATAATTTCACCATAGATTTTCTCTCCAAAAGAGATAAGGTTTAAAAGCAGATTAGCACAGAGCTATACGGTAGATTACAATAATACACTATACAGTTTTATGACAATAAAAATAGTAAAAAACCTCTCTTAAATAAATCATTTTCAAACATAGTCTTAAAGTCAAATTTCTCAAAATTTTCTCTATTCTAACGATGAATAATTTTGGTAGTTAGCTAACCATGTTTAAGGCAGCCTTGTTCTAGTAGGAAGAGGTCAACTTGAACTGGCAATTTTTGCTTTCATCTATCAATGTCATTTATTTTAACTAGTTTTGAATGGCATTTAAGCTCGGCTCATTCATCTGTACAATACAAGTCAGGTACATTATGTTAGTAACTTTTCTTTAAGAAAGAAAAAGATCCAGTTCTACACTACCATGAATTAAAGCAAAAGAAAAAACAAAATATATTGCACAACTTCCTGTGTTTACTTGTTTTGACTAAATATTTTCCAATACACTTTCAAATATTTCTAATGATTTTTCTCTTACTGACACCCGCAGAAATGTATGTATGTTTACATTCATAAAAGTACATGATCATGAGAGTCAGAAACATAAATGCTTTTTACTAAAACTGCTGCCGATTCAATCACCCTTAATGCCTAGCAGTACATTACTCCACTGATAATCTCAGTGAAATATATGGATTGACTTGCATAGAAGCATGTGGACCTATTACACATTCTGTGAAACTGTCCCATTACATTTTAGTCAATTGCATTACCATGATAATTATGAAAGGTGAGCACAATTTTGTCCTTTATCTTAGTACATGTTAATTCTGAACCAAGCAACAACAAATTACTTGATGAAAATTAATGATTGTCTTTAAAAAAAGAATAGGCTTATTTATACTTTTTATAAATAATTAGTAATTCATTACAAAACAAGCTGTTGAAGTTAGCCATTAGTGTGCCTTCTGTTATGCTTGGAGGAGCCTTTAATACATATCAATTCAATTTACAGACATATACCTTGTCTCATAAAAATCACTCACTAAGACCACAATGATAAAGTTAATTTCATTTAGCCCATCCATGAAAAATTACGTTTTTTAGCTTTCAATTTCTCCGCCATTTCAAATATTATCTTATCAAACTTGACATAAAAAATTAATGATTAGCTGTCTCCCTACCCACCAACAAAACAAGTACAGTGATTTCTTTCTTTCTGTATACTATTTGCTATACTCTGAAAGAAGACAATTGGATTTTAAAAATGAGAATTTTGAGAGGATTCAGGATAGTGCACTGGGTTAACTCACACATGTATGTGATATGGCAAAGTAATAAACTTTGAAATGATTGAAATATTAATTCTGAAACTTTGTTACTAGACATATGGTAGTAGATTCAGTAGACTGTCTTAATTATATTCACTACTTTACATTCTATTCTGTTTTTACTGTATTCAGCAGTCACGTAAGGAACTTACAGACCTGTATATTCTGTATGATATTAGCTTCGTAATGTTAGCATAAGGCCTGAGGCCTAAGAACCTTGAATAAATGAACAGCAAACAAACCAACCCCAAGTACTGGCAAGCTGAAAATAGAGAGTATTTAAGGTAAAATTATGAATAGAGATACATGACTAAACCACAAAAGGTATCACGTCAAAAACTAAAATACTTCATAGAAACATGAGTCACGTCTACAGATACCTAACCACAAGGGGGACATGAGAACACACTGACGTATAGATAATAAGTTGAGATCATCAATATATTCCTGTAGGATCAGGACATTCCACCATTGGTAAGATGAGGAACTACAAATAAGGGAAAGAGGAAAATGTACTATTGAACATGCATCAAATATACTGGAGTCTGCATACAGTATAATAAAAGTTGTATCCCAGCACAGGTTCAGTAGGAGAAGAAGATGTAGCCCTTGAAACATGTCAGAATGATGGTAATGCATGATGAGGGACTAAGTGATGAGGAAGGTGAGGGAGAACATTTCAGATTGTTCTGCATGGGATGTTTTGAGTGTATGGCTGGACAGAAGTATATTCCGTAGTATGTCTAACTACCTTTCTAAATTGAGGCATTTGTGATTGTGCTAAACGTATTAATAAACTAAGGGTAAAACAGAAGAGTTTCTGTAGGGTGAGTGTTGTAGCTGTGCACATTGGCTCTTACAACTATATAATAATTTGAATAATACTGGATCTGATCTTGGGACAAGAACCTGTCAACCAGGGATTGAAGTAGGCCAGAAAGCACCAGAAAAAAAAGTGTTCCAGGGCCATGTATTTTTAAAAGGACTAGCATTCTGGGACCTCTAAAAAAAACAGAAAATGGAGCCAGTGCATTCCAGCAGGGCAGGCACCACTCCAAGAAGAGGGGAGGCGTGCCTACCTTGCTGTGACATGCCAGCCAGCCCCTCTACATGTGCATAGGCTGCACAGCAAAAGACCAGTTCTCCCCTGCTCCAGCCAGCCCTCAGGCATCCACAGGCCACTAAAGGTAAGCTAGAACGGCATGGGGCCCAACCTCTCCTCAGGTAGCTCAGTATGAGGGGGGTAGGATGGGAGGAAGGGGTCAGGATGGTGGGGGGGGGAGCTAAATGTGGTGGAGTGAGGGAATGGGGACAAGGAGACTGAAGAGAGCTGGGAATGTGAGGGAGAGCTGTTGGGGAGCTGAAGGGGATGGAGTGAAAATGGGGTAGCTGAGGGCTGGGGGATTAGAAGGGCTGGAGTGGGGACATGGGTGCAGGGAGCTTGGAGAATGGGGCTGAGGAGGACATGGGGAAAAAGGAATCTGATGGGGGCCAGGCGTTTTGGGGGTAGTAGCAGTAGTAAGGAGACAGTAGCTGGGGTGGGTAAAGGGAGCTCGGATGTGTGTGAAGGGGGCCCAGAAATGCAGGAAGGGGTCCTGGAAATTTAGGAAGGTTCGGGGGCCTGCCAAATTATACTTTTATCCCCTTCTGTCAACCCTCAAAATGATAAACTCAGAATACATAAGTAATCAACATATATGGAGAGAGATCAAGAGAGATGTAGTACAGGCTACACTTAAAACAGTTGCATTTTTATAAAAAAAATCACTAACACACCAGTTTTCACTATGATAACTTTACAATATACCAATGTTACATGTATGTTTCTTATGTTCTGTGGTAAACTTCCTACTGTTGTATATACTTTTTTGCATTACTTTACATTATATTAAAATGTATTCCCAAGAAACATATCCATCATAAAAACATGGCTTAATGCTACTATTAAAATGATCCAAGAGATTGGATTCTAGGAAATAGAAAATAAAATAAAAAATGTTACTAATAAGAGTTAAAAACTGTATGTGTGCATAAATATCACTAAAAGATATGTTATGCTTTGGCATTTCAATATATATTATGCTAATAAATAATTGACCAGAATATATGGCCTTGCTCAGAAATGAGGAAGCAAACTGCTTTATCAAAACACTTAAACATGTGTTTAAGTTTAATCACATACTTACATCTCTTTGAAAATAACTGTTGAATCAAGATCCAAATCATAGGCAGAGTTGGCCAATATTTTGGGGAGGTTACTTGAACACAAGACTGGCCCACTTCCTCCACTAGACTCAAACTCTTTTCATCTTACTGGCTTTACCTTCCCTAGTGACTTAATAACAATTACTTTTTTTGCCTTAACTCTGGCCATCTCTAGATTTATTTTTTAAACTACACTCAAATCTCCATAGCACCTTTACTCTAGAAACACCATTGTTTTTAAAGTCTGTTTTGTGGCCATTACAGTAGTACATTGACTTTTAACCATGTTCTCTACACATACCTCTTTCTTTATTTAAAATGATCATCCACTTATATTTTCATTTCTGAATATCTTTGAAGATGTCATGTTCATTGTCCCCAAATAGTTGAATTAGATTACAATAGATGACCTTATGCAAGATTTAATATATTGGTTCAATTACCCCATTATTTTCAAATGCCTTCCAAGATGTGACTGCCCCACATAATTTTGAAAGACCTAATTTGCACTATTAACTGTTCCAAGAGATATAAATTCAGATTGTCAAGTCAATTTTCTGATCAAAACATTGTGGATTACTATTATTTACCACAAGAAACACACACACACTTTCAGTTTATGACCCATTTTTCTTTCACTCAAATGGCCTTAATCTACACTTAAGACAGAGTTCATAACGTATTACTGTGTGTGAATGGGGGCTATTTGGATCATTGTTCCCTGCTCACCTTTGATTACCAGCTTTAATCAGCCTTGTGATCACTCTTCCTGTGTGTTTAACAAGGGGAAGGGTTGACCTCAGCAGAGAAGGCCTTAAAAGCCAGTGGCTGAGTGACCAGAGGGAGCTTGCGAACAGGGGGACTGAAAACAGGGGAGTTTGAGAGGGAGGTTGTGGAAGAGTTTGGTGAGGCCATGATGGAGAAGAGGAACCACACGACTTGTGCCAGCGCCCCTTCTGTCTCCTCACCTATGCCTATAGCCAGACAGATATCCTGAGTATGGATATCTCTACCCAGATCCTGGTGTGGACTTGCAGGGACTGCAGCTTGCAGTTCCCTGTCTCCGATGATCAGGCTAGGGAGATGAATCATTCAATGTGACAGGTGTCTTCTGATGGAATCTCTCAGGAGGCAGGTAGGCAAGTTACAGGAGGAGGTGTCTAGGCTAACGAGCATCCATGAGGAGACACACAAGGAGGAGGATACTCTTCCGCTGCTGAAGACTACTGCTGCACCACTGTTGAAGGATGGGATGCCTATGGCAGAGGGAGGACACTGGCAGCTAGTTACCTCTGGCAGCAGACAGTGCTCCACCCCTGCTCCCATCCATCCCTCCACTGTGGTGAAGAACTGTTCCACCTAATCCATTGTCTCTGGCACTGTGAAACAGGAGATGCCATGCACCCCAAGTCTGGGAGGATCACAGCCACCACAGCTAGGAGGAAATATAGGGTTGTGGTGGTTAGGGACTCACTTCTGAGGGGGACGGAGGAACCCGTCTGTCGCCTTGACAAGGCCTCTCGGGAGGTATGCTGCCTGCCAGGTGCCCGCATCCAAGACGTTACAGAGGGATTCTCGAGATTCATCTGCCCCACTGACTACTACCCTATGCTTTTCATCCATGTGGGAACCAATGATACTGCGAGAGGTGATCCTTGGCAGATCAAAAGTGACTACAGGGCTCTGGGAGCATGAGTGAAGGAGTTCGGAGCACAGGTGGTGTTCTCCTCAATCCTTCCGGTCAAGGGTAGGGGCCTGAGTAAAGACAGATGAATCCTGGAGGTGAACGCATGGCTGCAAACATGGTGTCATCAGGAGGGCTTTAGCTTCCTTGACCATGGAATGCTGTTCCAGGAAGAAGGACTGCTAGGCAGAGAAGGACTCCATCTGTCACGGAAGGGGAGGAGCATATTCGGACATCGACTGGCTGACCTAGTGAGGAGGGCTTTAAACTAGATTTGAAGGGGGAAGGAGACAAAAGCCCACAGGTAAGTGACAATGTGGGAGACCTGGGGAAGGGATGGAACTTGGGGGGAACAAGGACCGTAACACCAGGGATAAAAGAGAAGGTAGTTCAAACATGGAGGAGGAATCAAATATTTGTGTTACATGTTCTAATGAAGCTTTAATACCTGAAGCAGGTGTGGGAGGACAATCCTAGGAGAAAACACAAGGAGGTAGATGCAATAGAACTGAAAATCGACTTGGGAAAGTAGGGCAATCAGCCTGGTATCTTAGGTGCCTGTACACAAAATGTGAGGAGCCTGGGAAACAAGCAGGAAGAATTGGTAGTACTGGCACAAACAAGGAACTCTGATATAATTGGAATAAGAGACGTGGGATAGCTTGCATGACTGGAGCTCTGCTATAGATGGGTATAAGCTGTTCAGGAAGGACAGGCAGGGAAGAGGAGGGGGAGGAGTAGCACCATATGTAAAAGAGCTCTATGACTTCTCAGAGCTCCATTATGGAAGTGGAACCAAGCCAGCTGAAAATCTGTGTGTTAAGCTTAAAGGAGAGGGCAACAAGGGGGATGTTGTGGTGGGTGTCTGATATAGACCTCTAGACCAGAAGGTGGATGAGGCATTCTGTGGTCAGATGGCAGAAGTTTCCAGATCACAGGCCCTGGTTCTCTTGGGGGACTTCAATTACCCTGATATCTGCTGGGAGGCCAATACAGCAGTGCACAGGCAATCCAGGAAGTTTTTGGAGAGTGTTGAGGACAACTTCCTGGTACAAATGCTGGAGGAACCAACTAGGGGCCTTGCACCTCTTGACCTGCAGCTCATAAACAAAGAAGAATAGATTGGGGACATAGAAATGAATGGCAACGTGGGCAGCAGTAACCATGAGATGATAGAGTTCAAGATGCTGATTAATGGAAGAAAGGAAAGAAGCAAAATGCAGACCCTGGACTTCAGAAAAGCAGATTTTGGCTCCCTCAGGGAAGTGATACGCTGGATCCCATGGGAGGCTGATCTGAAGGGGAAAGGTGTTCAAGAGAGCTGGCTGCATTTTAAAAGAAACCTTGCTAAGGGCACAGGAAGATACCATTCTGATGAGCAGAAAGAACAGCAAATGTGGAAGGCACCCAGTGTTGCTGAACAGAGAACTCTGCACTGAGCTAAAGCATAAAAAGCAAGTTTACAGAAAGTGGAAGCTTGGACAGATGACTAAGGAGGTATATAAAGATATTGCTCGGGACTGCAGGGATAAAAAAAAAATCAGAAAGGACAATTGGAGTTGTGGCTACCAAGGGATGTGAAGCAATGTTCCCTCTAAGCTGCGCTGGCACACTGCAGCGCAGCCCGCCACAGCCGCCAGCGCAGCGAAGGCTGCCGCAGCGCACTGCCGGCAGCCGGAGTCCCTACACAGAACTCCTCTGGGGCTGGGAGTTTTGAAAACTCCCACCCAGAGAAGCTCTAACGGAGCACGCCCAGAAAATCTGGGCATGCTCCGTAGAGCTTCTCTGGCCTGGGAGTTA
>ML681979.1:51294184-51325443 GCA_007922195.1 Podocnemis expansa
CCCCGCATTGATGTGAAGGATAACAGGAAGGGGTTCTACAAGAATGTCAATAACAAGAAGGGGATCAGGGCTGGTATACGTCCCTTACTGAATAGGGCAGGCATCCTCGTGACAGAGGATGAGAAAAAAGCTGAAGTGCTCAATGCTTTTTTTACTTCAATTTTCACAGGCAGGGCAAGCTCCCAGCCCACTACACTGGGTACGGCAGATTGGAGAGAAGAACAGAGGCCCTTGGTGACAGAAGGTCAGGTTAGGAACTACCTAAAGAAGCTGGATGTGTACAAGTCCACGGGTCCAGACAACCTGCATCCGAGGGTGCTGAGGGAGTTGGCTGATGAGGAAGCAGTACCACTGTCCATTATCTCTGAAAACTTGTCACAAATGGGGGAGGTGCCAGAGGACTGGAAAAAAAGCAAATATAGTGCCTATCTTCAAGAAAGGGAAAAAGGAGGATCCAGGGAATTACAGACCTGTCAGCCTCACCTCAATCCCTGGAAAAATCATGGAGCAGGTTCTCAAAGAATCCATCCTGAAACACTTGGAGGAAAATAGAGTGATCAGGAACAGTCAGCTTGCATTCACCAAGGGTAAATCATGCCTGACCAACCTCATCGCCATCTATAATAAGATGACTGGATTTGTGGATGCGGGAAGAGCTGTTGATGTGATAATACCTTGACTTTAGGAAGGCTTTTGATATGGTTTCCCACAGCATTCTTGTCAGCAGGTTAAGGAAGTATGGGTTTGATGTGTGGACTTAAGGTGGATAGAGAACCGGCTAGATCAACGGTTTCAGTGCGTAGGAATCAATGTCTCCATGTCTAGTTGGCAACCAGTAATGAGTGGTGTGCCCTGGGATCGGTCCTGGGGTCAGTTCTGTTCAATATTTTCAATAATGATCTGGATGATGGGATTGATTGCACACTCAGTATGTTTGCAGATGACACCAAGCTGGGGGGAACGGTAGATATGCTGGAGGGCAGGGAGAAGATTCAGCAAGACCTTGACAAATTGGAGCAGTGAGCCAATAGAAATCTCATGAAGTTCAACAAAGACAAGTGCAAAGTCCTGCGCTTTGGACAGAAAAACCCCATGCACTGCTACAGGCTCGGGAGCGATCAGCTAAGTAGCGGCACTATAGAGACGGACCTGGGGTCCTGCTGGATGGGAAGCTGGATACAAGTCAAGAGTGTGCTCTTCCTGTCAAAAAGGCCTCTGGCATACTGGGTTGCATCAGAAGCAGCATTGCCAGCAGATCAAGGGATGTGATCATTCCCCTCTGTTCGGCACTGGTGAGGCCACATCTGGAATACTGCATCCAGTTTTGGGATCCCCACTACAAAAAGGATGTGGACAAATTAGAAAGAGTCCAGTGGAGGGCAACAAAAATGATCAAGGGGCTGGAGCACAAGACCTATGAGAAAGACTGAAGGAACTAAGCTTACTTAGCCTGCAGAAGAGAAGACGGAGGGGGGATTTGATAGCAACCTTCAACTACCTGAAGGGATGCTCCGGGGAGGATGGAGCTTGGCTGTTCTCAGTAGTAACAGAGGACAGAACAAGGAGCAATGGTTTCAAGTTGCAGCTGGGGAGGTTGAGGCTGGATATTAGGAAAACTTTCTTACTAGGAGGGTGGTAAAGCATTTGAATGTGCTACCTAGGGAGGTGGTGAAATGTCCATCTTTGGAGATGTTTAAGGCCCGGCTGGATAAAACTCTAGCTGGGATAATTTAGTGGGAATGGTCCTGCTTTTTTTGGCAGGGAGTTGGATCTCATGAGATCCCTTCCAACCCTATGACTCTATGAACTTTTGGGTTTTTTTATTTTTTTATTTAAGCAGATCTTTTAATCTTGAAATTTGAGATGATGATAAAAATCCCACCCAAAATTGAAGCTGACATCATAAAAAAACACGTGGAAAGGGTTATCTATTAGAGGGGAATACCACCTCATTTTCAGCATGTCATAATCACTTTCTATTCCAAACCCTGGCAACTGCTAGGCACTCTCAATTCTTGTGATACAAAAGCTGTGCTCCCTCCAGCAGAGGTCATCTTATTTCCTGTGGATAATTAGTTGTAAAAACAGACACACTCTGAAGGCTAGGATTCATAAACATAAGTTCATGTACTCAGTACTGAAGAGAGGTGTTATGGAATAGTGATACAAACATTAAATTAACTGACAAAAGTGCATGGCTAGAATTAGAGATATAAATAGTTACGGAATATATCTTCTCATACCTTGTGTAACATTCAGCTAAATAACAAGGATAGGGAATCATACTCTAAGTGTGGCATAAGCCCTCAAACACAAAATAAACCAAGCACACATTTCTCAGAAAAATCTGGAAATTTCAGGAGCAAATGCACACATACAGAATTCAGAACAACAACTCAGAGGTTTCTTCCAGGGGAGTAATTTTTATGAATGAAGAGCGAACTTATGCTTTTAAATATATATATACTACCTCGAATATGAGAGTGACACGAACTAGGAGAGTCATGCCGGCTCGGACGTCGCCCGGATTAACAAGGTCCGCGCCAGATGTTGGGGAACCAGGACAATCTGACGATAAGTGGGCTACTGGAACAAACCATGCATGGACAAGACAAGAGAACCTGGAATTGATGGAATGCTACTACAACAGCAGACCTAATCAGAGGGGATATATGAAATGTATGAGGGGACTATGGATGGACGAAAGACCTACATCCACACTAACCGAGAAACAGCTAGTTACCCAACGCTTCAACATAGTAAAGAGGCAGCTGCTCTCACAACTGGAGATAGACCAACTCCACATTACCTCCCACACTCAAGAAGAAGCCTCAGAAGAACAACTAGATGTGCAGCCACCACCTGAAGCCGGAACTTCACTGCCACCCCCTCCATTACAGAACACAGCAGCTGATATGAAGCATAAGATCATGGATAAACTAGCTACAGTCAACCCTCGAGACAGATTACCAGGGCTCGTGGGAGAAGTACCATCAGATAGTATGCTAGAAGATGCCAATAGAGCCCTAATGACAATACCTACTACCACCATCAATGAAACCAATGAACTGGTATACGCTACAGCCTCTGTAATCCTGGAGATGCTTGGCTACACAATCAAGAAGAACAGCAGTACATACCCCCACTGGAAAGTGAGGTTGGAGGATAAGATCAAGGCAACCCGGAGAGAAGTTAGCCAGCTTGTGGAACTACAGAAGGGTGTAGAGATTAAGGATAAGACTCGGCTACTGAGAAAATACAAGGGCCTGACTCCATCTGAAGCCCTAGAGACTGCTAAACAAAGCCTCACAGCACTAGCCAACAGGCTAAGGAGATACACTAGAGAAGCAGAGGCCAAAAAGGTAAATGCCCTGTTCTCCAAAGAACCATCCAAGGTGTACTCCATCCTGCAGTGCAATAACACAATAACAGCAGAGCCACCAACAGCAGAAACTGAACAGTACTGGAAGAATATCTGGGAGAAAGAGAAGACTCATAACACCAGTGCAAAGTGGCTGCAGGACCTGAGAACAGACCACAGCAATCTCCCAGAACAGGAACCAGTCACCATCACAGTAGCAGACATCCAACAGCAGGTCAAGAACATGAAGAGCTGGACAGCACCTGGCCCGGACATGATCCACACCTACTGGCTAAAGAAACTAACAGAAATGCATGAACGCCTAGCAGCACAGATGAACCAGCTGCTAGCAGCAGGCTCCCACCCAGACTGGCTAACACAAGGAAGGACAGTGCTGATCATGAAAGACCCCCACAAGGGAACAGCACCATCCAACTACCGGCCAATAACCTGCCTCCCCACAACATGGAAAGTCCTATCAGGCATCTTAGCCGCCAAGCTACAGGACCACATGGGCCAGTACCTGAGCACAGCTCAGAAGGTCATTGGGAACACCACCAGAGGCTCAAAACACCAGCTACTCATAGACAGAGCAGTCGCCCAAGACTCAAGGCCTTGACAGACCAGTCTGTGCACAGCCTGGATCGACTACAGGAAAGCCTATGTCTCAATGCCGCACACATGGATCTGTGAATGTCTGGCGCTATACAAAGTCAACAGGACACTAAGGACATTCCTCAAGAACTCAGTGGGACTGTGGAAGACAACACTGGAAGTCAACTCAAGACAGATTGCACAAGTGGCCATCAAGTGCGGCATATACCAAGGTGATGCGCTGTCCCCGCTGCTGTTCTGCATTGGCTTGAACCCCCTCAGCCAGATAATCACAAGGACTAGATATGGATACAAGTTCAAGAGTGGAACTACCATCAGCCACCTCCTCTACATGGATGACATCAAGCTGTATGCTAAGAATGAACGAGACATCGACTCGCTAATCCACCTGACACGGATCTACAGTGAGGATATTGGGATGTCATTCAAACTGGAGAAATGTGGCCGGATGGTAGTAAAGAGAGGAAAGGTAGTCAAGACTGATGGGGTGGAACTACCAGCAGGCCACATAGCAGACATACAGACCAGATACAAGTACCTTGGCATCCCACAGTCAAATGGGAACCACGATGAGGAGGCAAGGAAGACAGCAACATCCAGGTACCACCAAAGGATAAGACAGGTCCTGAAGAGCCAGCTCAATGGGAAGAACAAGATCCAAGCCATCAGCAGGTACGCCCTGCCAGTCATCAGATACCCTGCCAGTATAGTGAGCTGGCCAAAGGAGGACATGGAGGCTGCCGATGTGAAGACCCAGAAGCTCCTCACAATGTACGGAGGTTTCCACCCCAAGTCCAACACCCAGAGACTGTACGCCACCCAGAAAGAAGGCGGGCGGGGTTTGGTGTGTGTCAAAGCTACTGTCCTGGATGAAACCCAGAGCATCCAGGAGTACATCAGTAAGATGGCACCCAAAGATGATCTGCTGAGAGAATGCCTGAGGCAGCAGCAGACATGGGAGGAAGATCAAGCAGAGGAAGTGCCATGGCAAGACAAGACCCTGCATGGAATGTACCATCGACAGATAGCTGAGGTGGCTGACATTGGGAAATCCTACTAGTGACTGGAAAAGGCTGGACTAAAAGACAGCACTGAGGCACTGATCATAGCAGCACAAGAACAGGCACTGAGCACCAGATCCGTTGAAGCAGGGGTCTACCACACTAGACAGGACCCAAGGTGCAGAGAGGCCTCAGAGACAGTCCAACACATAGTGGCAGGATGTAAGATGCAGGCAGGAACAGCATACACTGAACGGCACAACCAAGTAGCTGGCATTGTGTACAGGAACATCTGCACAGTGTATGGGCTAGACCCTCCCCAGACCAGATCGGAGATCCCACAGAAGGTCGCGGAGAATAACAGGGCTAAGATCCTGTGGGACTTCCAGATCCAGACGGACAGGCAGGTACTGGCCAATCAACCAGACAGCGTGGTAATAGACAAAGACCAGAAGACAGCGGTGGTGATAGATGTAGCAGTGCCAAGTGACAGCAACATCAGGAAAAAGGAGTATGACAAGCTGGAGAAGTACCAGGGCCTGAAAGAGGAACTAGAGCGGATGTGGAAAGTAAAGGCCAAAGTGGTCTCGGTGGTGGTAGGAGCACTCGGGGCTGTGACTCCTAAGCTGGGAGAGTGGCTCCAACAAATCCCAGGAACAACATCCGAGCTCTCTGTCCAGAAGAGTGCAGTGCTAGGAACAGCTAAGATACTGCGCAGAACCCTCAAACTCCCAGGCCTCTGGTAGAGGACCCGAGGTTGAGGATGACACATACCACCCATAGGGGGTGAGAGAGGAATTTTATATATTTAGAGCCTGGGTTCTTTGTATCTTCCACCTGTAGTGAAGAAAAGGTGCAATCTTACTTAAAGCTAAAAAAACCATTAGTACCTGATACATGTGATAAAAGGGTGTGCCGTCCACACCTTTCCACTAGAAAGCAGAGTTGTGTGTGTGCGTGTGTGTGGCGCGGACAGGAAGAGAAGGAATATGTAGACCCTTCTATGGAGAATGGAGGGAGCTACAGACATTATTTTTTATAAATATTACACAATTCTCATCTTATCTTAAGGCAAAAGAGTTAAGTCAATGTAGGTAACTGACAGGAAGCTGAACAAAGGCAAAAGTACCTGTTTTCATAGAAAAAACAGTGGGAGTCCTGTGGCACCTTAAAAACTTATAGGTTTCTTCAGGCATAAGCTTTTGTGGGCTCCAACCCACTTTGTCAGATGCACAAAGTAGGTTGGAGACCACAAAAGCTTATGCCCAAAGAAACTGTTAGTCTTTAAAGGTGCCACAGGACTCTTTTTATTTTGCTGTACATAGACTAACACGACTACCCCACTGCTTTCACAGGAACATTAAGGAAGCAATTGATTGGGGAATACCATCTACCTCCATTCAAAGCAATAACCATTTACCATTTTTAAGGCTAAATCTAGGATCAAGGGAGGATATTAAACCATTATAGGACCCCAGACAAAGCAAAAGGAAGGCAGTCAAGTGAGTTATTAGACTTTCTAAGATCAATCAGCAAAAACTATAAGGAATAAAGAATCCATAGGCTATGCTTATACCATGATCTATGGAGTTGATTTCAGGGGCAGATTAATGCATGGGCCAACTGGACATACCCAGGGACCTACCACAATGTGGAGGCTGCTCTACTCTGCCCACATTGTGGGGGATGGAGGGAAGTGGGGTGGGCCATCCCAGAGGCCGGACTCCACATTCCTACTCCAACCCTGGGCCAGCCAGTACATCCCCAGGGGTGGGGTGGGACAGTCCAGAGAACAGGCTCTGAGCTCCCATCCTGCTCTCATGGGTGGGACAGGGAGGGCTGGCTGTGGCCTGGATGGTCAGCTGCAGGTGGTGGGGCCAACTAATGCATGTAGTACAGATGGTGGCATTAGACACTGCACCACGTGTGGCAGTCAGCCCCATCTCCACTGGAGGTCTACCAGCCAGGCTGTAGCTGACCTCTGACCCCAGTCCCCTCCTCCCCAGCACTGGCCCACCTGTTCCAGGCCCTAGGCTGGTTGGGGAGGTGTGGCTGAGGCTAGGTGGAGGGGCTGGGGAAGGTAGGTTCACTGGTGGTGAGGGGCCCAGAGGCCCTGCAGCCCTTGATCTGCCAATGGTTGATTTCTCTGGTCATGTACATGTATTCTCATGAAGCTAGTAAACAACAGTGTAGCCATGGAAGCACTAGTAAAATGACTCACTCATTCATTCCTACCACTACCTTGTTCACTCACTACCACTAACTGTACTATCACAGTAACACTGCTACTTTTACTCATATTTTTATGAGATCCAGAGCAAGTACTTATACATGAGCAGCGAAATCACACCCCTTGCTCTTAGTGTAGATGTAACCATAGAGAAATGAAGGAACTGCTGAAATTAGGCTGACCCCCCCCAAATGGGAATAAGCTAGCTCTAATTAAGGTGTGGATAGAAAAGTTAAACTTACAAACGAAAATATGCTTTCCTAGAAACTTTGGGAAAGAAATGCTCCTTTTTCTGAATAAACTTCTATTGAATCACATCAATCAACTGCTGTCACAGTATCCTACAGATAAAAAAAAGTCACAGATAAATCCAGTTGAGCTAGTCATGTTAGGACATTTGCAAGCCTGGGGGCTGCTGTGGTAGGACTGTGTAGATCCAGTTGGAGTAGGGAAATAGTTAGACCTGTCCTTGGGGTCCTGGTGGATGGGAAGCTGGATATGAGTCAACAGTGTGCTCTTGCTGTCAAAAAAGGCCAATGGCATAGTGGGCAGCATCAGAAGCAGCATTGCCAGCAAATCGAGGGATGTGATCATTCCCCTCTATTCAGCACTGGATAGAACTCTAGCTGGGATAAGTTAGTAGGAGTGGTCCTTCTCTTTTTTGGCAGGGGGTTGGACTAGATGATCTCATGAGATTCCTTCCAATCCTATGGTTCTATTGATTCTAAAGGAGTGCACTTGAGAAAGACTAAGAAGAGCCTATAGCTGTGACAGCTATTATCCTTAGGGAATACTACCACATTATTTTCTGTCATTCAGAGGTACCAAATTGAGATATCCGAGGCTTTCAGTTTTGTTGAGGTACTTAACAACTGAGTTGTTCCACTACTGTTTTGTGATAGCAATAAAGCTTTTACTACTCACTACAATACTGACTACCCATGGACACAGACATGACTATGCCTATGTTTTTCTTCTGTGATTTGATCCAGGCTCTGATTCTACTGGATTTAGCTCATATGCATGGACTTACTCTGTCAGAAAAGCACATTTTATGTAAAGACAATGACCGATTGCTGACCTATTTATTCAAATATTATTTGAATAGAGATTTAACTAACATTTCAAAGGGATTTTCCTTTAACTTCATAATGTGATTTGTCTGCTAAACAAAAGGCCCTATAAACCTCATTCTAGGATCTACTGGCTCCAAATTCCCACCTTGGTGCAAGAGCTTCAGGAGTGTACTTCTGGTGACTGTCAAGAAACCATTGACTGAAGAGCTTTCTCCATTCCCCTGCATATGGATCTCTGTACTAAGTTTCTCCAGTACTGAAGAACTATAACTTTTGCCGATATGGCCAAGGCAATAGGATCAGGAAGCAACATTCCAATTTCTCCTTCATTGATTTGTTAGTAAATTTTGATTCCTGGGAGCTGGGAAACAGAGATCATGGATCTGTTCAGCAGATGACAGTGTACCATTCTTCCCTGCCACAACTTTGCATGAGCATCTTGAAAACGATTCAAGATTTTGTGATTTCAGGGACACTTACTTATTTTCCACTGATATAACTACCCTTCTGGGGGAATGTAGAGTATTCTGCAGTCTAGACTATTAACAGAGACTATAAACAGAGTTCCTGTTTTACAGAATATTACCTGCTAGGAATGGAGCTACATTATTGTAAATGCTTGGCTCATCTCTAGATTTGCCATTCCTTATTTCCTCCTCTAAGACCAGAAGGATATTTGTGTGTAGAAATAGAAGTATTCACATTCAGTAACTCTCTCTTTACCCCCACGTGTGTTATTCAGAGGTCTCTAAGGCTATGTCTATACTACAGGGCTCAGGGAAGTTGACATAAGATCAACTTAAAGTCAACTTTCTAAAGTTGACTAAAGTTATGTCTATAATGATGGCGGCAAATTTGCTGCTGTCAGTTCACCCTTCTGTGAGCAGATCATTGGGAGTATGAACTCGCCACACTGCTCCCACAGAAGCTGACCCCAGAAGTCCTGGGAGTCAGGTGATGTAGGGGAAAGCGACCACAAGCAATTTGTGATTGGCTTTCCCCTAATATGTAACAGCAGCTTAGAAAGTCATCACCATTTATGCAAGGATTTTTACGTTCCTTGCATAAATAGCAGTCGACTGCTGCCAAAAAAGCCCTAGGAGTAGATTAGGGCTTAGTGAGGCCCAATTAATAAAGTCAACTTTAAATGGGTTCACTTGCTTAAGTCAACTTTATAAAGTTGACTTAAAAGGCTCTATTGCACCAAGTCAATTTTATTAAGTCAACTTTAATGGGCACAATGTGTTAAGTAGACTTAATAAAGTTGACTTAACCCTTAAAGTTGGACTTGAAAGGTAGGAGTTAAGTCAACTTAAGCAAGTGCTTAAGTTGACTTAATGAACTCCAGATGTGCCCAGGGAGTTGGTTAAGCCTACTTAACTTCACTTAGGCTATGTCTATACTAGGAGCTTAAGAAGAAATCTTAGTAATAGACTCAGGCAGGAAGGTCTGAGCCATAGAGGCAGGCTAAAACAGGATGAGATAGAGAAGCTGCCAGGAGAAGGCACATGCATTGTTTTGGTCCCATTTGCTCTTTTTTAACATATTGATCAATATATTTAGGTAAAGAAATCCATCCTGAAAGACCAAGGTCAGTCCAAGGAATCTCTAGATATGGTTACCTTGTTTTTCCCTACCCCCTGCTGAGGTAAGCTTCCATTAGTGGTCCAGGCCCCCAGTAATTAAAGTAATATTAGTCAGACATGTGTCTCATAAGGCAAGAAGCAGGTTCAGCTTCTGGAAATTCTGAATGGCACCATTGTGGCACCTCTGCTATACTCTTAAGGAACTCAGTCTTGAAAAAATAAAATTCTCCACGATAGGTCTCAGCCATAATTAAGTTGGTAAGGCATGTTGCAGGGGTGTGAGTAATTGCCACACAGCAAGTTTCAGATGAGGAAAGAAATGTCTCTCTCCTCTGTACACAATCTCAGCAAGTGTTAATTAAAATAAAACAAAACAAAAAAAAAAACATTACACAAAAGGAGCTAAGGTTTATTTCAAGTGAAAGGACTGTGAGCTTGTTAAGCACAAGGGACTAAATACTGTCTTTTGATTCCAGGATATAAAATGACACTGATTACCCAGTAGTAAGAGTAATATGGTATTGCTACCTGAGGTATAAAGGATAATTTTAATTATTCAACTTCTTGAAAATTGAGTAGCTGTACTTTAAATACTTATGTTTCAACTGATGATTTTCTATGCATTACTCAATTTTAGCTAATTTTTAAAAATTCATTTTCTATTTCTTCAGTGTCTGAATTAATTTGCTAGGGCAGTTGCTGAGCATAACAAAAATGAGTGATACTATACAATTTTTCAAACTGCAATGTTGTTGCCCATTATATCCTTTTCCTTTACAATAGTCTTTGAAATGAAAGATTCACACTGATCCAGACTCTTCTCTTTGGAGACTGTTTATACAACCACCACTGTGAAATTCAGCTTCAAGAGACAACAGAAAAATCGATTCAGACTTCATACTTCAGTTAACAATTCAGTGTTTTGCCTCTGTTGAAATGGGGATGAATAAAAATTAAATTTGAGGCTATAAAATCATGTAAAATATTATATTAATTCCCCATGACAGTAAGTAAGTTTTATATATTCAGTGCTGGACTTAGCCCCTGAGGTACCTGTAAAACTGTGGGTATAGGAGGAGCAAAAGATAAACCTTGTGGAGGGCTAGTGAGTTAAGGCCAAATAGCTTTTTTTTTTTAATTAACATTTCTGCCTCAGCATGTTTACTAACAACTTTTGCAATATTTCTAGCTATATGAAGCAAATAGTTTTAATTTGAACTGTCTGTTTTTGCTTTTTTGTGATTAAGTGGTTTCTGAAATAAGGATAGTTTCCTTTACTGAAGGCCTAGGGTTTGACCTTGTTTGATGTTAAACACAATGGATGTGTCTACACTAGAGGCTTAAGTCAACTTAATGAACTCCAAATGTGGCCTTGGAGTTGCTTAAGTTGATAAGCATTTGCTTGAGTTGATTTAACTCATCCTTAAAGTCGACTTTAAGGCTTAAGTCAACTTTATTGTGTCAACTTAAAATGTGGCTTAAAAGTCAACTTAAGGCAGGAGAGCCATTTAAGTTGACTTTATAAAATCAACTTAAACAAATGGGAACTCTTAAGTCGACTAAATAAAGTGGACTTTTGACTTAATAAGGTTGACTTACTCTCCTGATCTTTCTAGTGTAGACATAGCCTGTAGTTCTAAGCCAGAAAAGCACTTCAGCATATGAGGAGTCCCACTAAAGTCAGCAGTTAAGGAAGTGTGTGCATGATATCTTATACATCAAAGGGCAGACTCTGAACTGTGAAGAAGGGTGTATGTGTGGGATGGTATCAAGGCAACAGTTACTAGTTGAAGATCCCTGATCCCATGCTGCTCAACCCTGCTACAACCTAGAGCTTCAAGGGAGCAGCTGAATCTTACTTTCCTGGTGTAAGATTATATCTCTCTGGAGGTCCTATATTACTGCAGTTCACAATACCTCTTCCTCCAGACTACCCTCAACCCCAAGGACAAAGCCGCAATGATGGCAGAACTCTGCAGACTTCATGTCAGAGGAGAGTTCTCCTGCACAGAAGGAATTCACCACCCATTTTCTCTGGCCACTTGAAGTCCACTTTGTATGTATTATGCAACACAAAGTGGACTTAGTATCCTTTCCTAAAAAATGGTTCTGAAAAAGTTTAAAATCTTTGAATGTTCAATAACATCTGATAGGCCCTCAAATACAACAATGTCACCAAGTATTAGCGTGATGAGAGAAAGCCACTTTCATATTATATTGCTTATGCTACAAGATACATTATTCTAGTATGACAGACTCATGAGAGTTTCAATTTAGTTGTAATTTTACATTAATACCAGCATGGTTTATATAGGTCACCTGGGTATTGGCATTTTATTTTCTTTAGAAGGAATTATGTTATGTAAATGTCTTCTAATCCAGATTAATTGGATTTTTCATGAGTCATTTCTGATTACATAGGTTTAAATGAAATGTTAAAATAAAATATCAATTTCTTAGCATCCATCAGTGTACACCTTAAATCAGAGTCCCATGCTATTGTTTGGATTATGAGGTGAAAGGGGAAAAATAAGCATTTTTCAATGATAAATACTACCAGGTTACTATTGAATAAACCACAAAATTCTCATCTTCCATAGCATTAGACTGTACTGCAGTAAATGCATCATTAAAAGAAACTATTATTAAAAGAATAATAGAAGCCCATGAAAAGTCTATAGAGATCTGAAATAATCTAAGGAGGAGTATTACCCATAAGGCGAATTTCAGAATCGCCTTTGTATACATTGTAAGATTTAAATATACTCCTCCATGGTTTGTCCTATCTAACTATGCTTCACTACTTCTAAATTGGTCTATTGTAAATTCAGTCATTGTGCTGAGGACTGAATACAAAACCACCTCAGAAGAACATTTCTTTATATTTTTAACAGATAATACACATTGTGAAGGTAACATATCTTCAGCTCCTTTTGAGGAGTTCCTTTGGGAAAAATTTAAACCTATAAACAACACTGTGATATAGTATTCTAGAAGGAGAAGGAAACAAAAGCTAGCAGGTTGAAGATTCGAGCACATGCTTTATAGAAAAATATGTTGTGCATTCTAGTTAACTTCAGCCCAACATTTTTTTAGATTTAGGTTTAAATCTTTTGTCTGTTTATAGAACTTTTGCTACAAGGATTACTTTCACTAAGATTTTAAATTGTGTCACTCTGAAACATGGTTTTCTGCCTTTGGTTATGTCCCTGCAACTCACTGGGACAAGTTTGTAACTGCTTTGACTTCAATGGAATTATGTCGTGTTATATTAGAACTAAATGTAGCCCAAAAGATTAGCAGGGATGAAACAGAGTAGAATTTAGCCTGAAGTAGCTATATTTTAGAATCTTAAATTAATAGTGATATGATACAATGACAACAATAACCTGAAGGCAGACTTTCAGTTTCAGAATCATCCCTGGAGGAATTTCAGACTAAAGTAATTGCTTTTAATCCAGAAAAGGCACACCTTACATATCAAGCCTAAGCTTTCAAAATCAAATTATGTAACCTTTCCCTGATTTCTGATTCAATTCAATTCTATTTAAATTCAAAAGAACATTTTTTCAATGCACAAAATCCTATTAAATGGGATAACCTAACAAATAGGCCCTACTTATTGATGTTGTAGGTTAATATTCTAGGATTGAACTAGTACTAATAATGGGAAAATAACAGAACTTTTTTTTTAAAGCCCTACAACATTCTTGCAAAAAAGGAGCTTATAGCCACATAACAAGGATGTCTTGGATATTGTTTTCTGTTGTCTTGCACCTTATAAAAGTATTTACACCTCTGTGAAGTGAAAGCATACACAGTATAAAATGGACCAAATTAGAATTTTCAAAGGGTTAGTCATGTAAGTCTGTGTACAGCAAAAACAATGAGAGGCTTGTGGCACCTTATAGACTGACAGATTTCTTCAGGAATAAGCTTTCATAGGCTCCAACCCACTTTGCCAGATGCATGAAGTTGAAACTACAGTCGAGAGGTATATTTACACATGCCAGGATGCAGGAGGGCAGGTGTTAGCAAAAAGTCAGTTCAAAGAGTAGGTGGGGCCTAGCCACTAAAGAAAACTGCACACTTTGACCTTTTAGGCAATCTGGCTTGCTGAAGATAACACCCTGCAGGATGGGAGGAAACTGCAAAACCCAATCAGAAAGGAGTGAAACTTGAGTATTCACCCAATAGAGATGACAGCTAGTGTAAATTAGTCATTGTCTCTATGAAATTTTAGTTTGTACTGACCTCACTAGTCCTTTTTTATGTAGCCTGTTATAGAACTAGGCAAATACCTAGAGAGGTACCTCCTTGAAGAGCTCTTCATACTCCTAAAGTTGAGATTCATTGAGCTAAAGCACGTGCTTTAGAAAGCTATCCAAACTCTATTTAAAAATCACAAATGATCTAACTCAGATTACCTTATCCTCAAATAGAGAAAGACAATGATCCAAAGACAAATCATTGAAAATTCTGTTGTGGATAGTGTCCGGCTGGTATCAATTAGCATAGCCTGCTCCTTTATCATACTGGCAAGGCAGTGGCATAACAGGTGCAAGGGTGCAGGTCTACACAGCACTCTGTCACAATTGTCATATGATCTCAGGGATCGCAACCAATCAGTGTAAATTAGAGCAGCTTCTAAACTGAACTGCAGCCCAATTTTTTGGGAAGTCTAATTTGTTTTACTGTTCTCCTTTTAACACAGAACAGAATCTGGGAATGTTTCATCTGTAGTATGTACATGATTTAGATTAGATGATGTACTGTACTGCATTTTCACTTTTGATCTGGATATACATAAATTACAGAATAAACTAAGATTTCCAGAGAAAGGATCCCTAATTATAAAGTGTATATCTAGTTGAGTCTCATTTGTTATTAGATTTAGATCCATCCTCAGACACTGTTGCTTCAGAAAGCCATATTAAAAAAAAAAGAAAAGAAATATTAGTATCCTATTCATCTGTCTTTAATTTTAGATGTCACTAAGTGAAGTTTAAACAAAAAAGATATGTTCTTCATCAGCTCCCTTGGATGTACACACATCTTGGTTTCCAATTTAGACAGATGACACTACAGGATATTTGCTGATTAATGAGCACATGATTGTCTAGAAACACCAACCATAATTATAGCTCTGCCTGTTACTGCTTAGACAATGTGCATTCATCACAAAGGTCATGGCTGAATAATTTAATTTAAAACTTGGTGTGCAGGTTCTCTGATGAAAATTCCTTCACAACCTCGGTGCTAGTTCAGATTAGTCACTTTTAGGCTGAGCATAGAAAAATGTTGGGGAACTCCAAATTGCAGTTGTTAAAATCCTTTAAAAAGTGAACTCATTTTCTTTACAGTTGTAGAACACCTATTATGCACGTGCAATAGATACTTCCATATTTACCACACTTCATATTCCACAGTTTAACATTTTTCTTTGGGGTTTCTTAACATTTCCTTTTCAGCCAGAATTGGGGGTAAAAGTACAATTTGCCAGGCTGCAGAACGCTCCTAAGTTTCTGGGCCCCCTTCATGCACATCCAGGCCCCCTTTTCCCCATCCACATCCCAGCTGCCGCCTCCATCAGACCCCTCTTCCCCATGTCTTCAGTCCCAATCCCCAAGCTCCATGCACCCACATACCCACTCCAGCTCTCCTAACCTGTGACCCCCCACCTACTGCATCTTCATTCCACTCCCTTTAGCCCCCCAAGCCACTCCACATGTTCCAGGTCCCCTTCAGTCTCCTTGTCCCCTTTCCCCTACTCCACTCTCTTTAGCCTCCCAACCCCCTTCACACCTCTCCAGCCCATCATCCCAACCCTTTCTTGCCACCCCACCCCCCACACTGAGCTGCCAAAGGGGAGGCCATGCCCCACACCGCATTAGCTTACCTTCAATGGCACACGGACCCCCAAGGGCTTTGCAGGGTGAGGGAGAAGCATACCTTTGTCCCCCTTGAGGCTGCACAGCCTGTGCATCTGCAGGGGGGCTGGCCAGCATGTCACAGTAGGGCAGGAACACTTACCGTCTTCCTGGAGTGGTGCCTGCCCTGTCAGAATGTGCTGGCTCCATTTCCTATTTTTAGGGGTTCCAGAATACCGGGCTCCCTAAAAATAAACCCAGCATTCCAGGGCCCCTAAAAATAGAAAGTGGAGCCAGAATGCTGTGTTCTTGAGTGTAGAATGCTGGCCCCTGGAACTGTTCCGGTGACTTCCGGCCCACTCTAACCCCCGCCAGAATGTTCCAGACACATTGGAGTCAGAAAAGGTCCTTTGCACAGTGAAAAAGGGCAGAAGCTAGGAACCTTCCCCTCCCCCCCCACAAATTTTGTATCGCTGTTCACAGAGCACAGCTTTTTTTATTACACTAAAATATATACTAATGTTTTATACATCATCATACTGATACTTTGCATTAATATTCCAGTCTTCAAGGAGTATTACCTAAACAAAATACATTTTTAAAAGCCCATTTGAACATTTAAATGGAATGTTGTTCAGCAGCTTCCTGGCAATATCATCTTGGGCCTATTTTTCCATGGCGTTACATCTCATGTAATCATTGACATCTTTGTAAAATGAGAGAAATGGAATCTATTCTTTGAGTTTTTACTTCCCTAACCCAAAGATGAACGATGAGGCCTTCTGACTGAAGTTTTTGTTCCTTACTTAACTCAAAACCATGGCAGCTCATTCAGAATCCAGCTGTTGCTGCCTTCAACTTATTTTTCTAAGTTGGAGTAGATGTGAAAGATTTCCAAGTTCTATGAAAATAAACTCCAAACACCAATCCTGTTTAATTCATTACGATGTATAGCTTGTAGTTCCATAGATAAGGAACCTCAGTTCTTAGTGAAGTTGTTCTGCAAAAAAACGCAGATCATTACAATATGATTGTGTGTCTATAAATAGAATTTTTGTTCTGATTTAGGTGGTATTTCTTTATCAATGGCATTTTCTCCAGAGCAACCATTCACTCAAACAGTGGCATACCAGTGGTCTAGAATCCTCCTGCAACTTTTATGCAGTAGGTCAGTATTTCACTATATTTAATTTTTTGGCACACAGTCATTTCCTGCTGTAGCATTTTCCAAGGAGAAAAGTAGCAACAAAAGTTCTCATTTCCTTAGAGGTGGTAGTGTTAAAGTGAATTCCAGGTGCATTTGTGTGAGTGTAACCCAGAATTTAAGTACTTCACCTATTTAAAATATGCCTCCAGCTCTAGATATAGGACACCTGAGGTTGCAACTTCTTATCCCTGCTACTTCACTCTACTCACCCTTAACATAAATCATTTTTCTTTTCAATTGTGATTAATTTGTTGTCAGGTTAGTTACTATGACTGCAAGTAAATAAAGCTAACGACTTTACTGCCCAAATACAAAAAGAAAAAAAGACTTTTGTATCACTTTGCCACCTTTAAAGACAATATACTGGAAAGCTTCCATTCAGGTAGAAATTATAGGGTTTCATTTCTCTTCAGTATAAACTTGCTATTTACATTTCAGTGTCTCATGTGATAATGTTGTAAGTAATTCACCAGTACAGGAAAGGCAGAAAATAATGAGCCCTAATTTAATAAGACTTTAGGATGTTCTAATTATTCTTGGCAAAGTATCCCAACTAGAGGCACACTATTTTTAAAGCTGCATTAATTTTCTGAATCTTTTAAGGAAAAGATATTTGCTATCTAGTCAGGAATAACCATATGACATTCAAAAATGAATAAATGAAGAACTGCTCTTTTCTAGACATCTATGCTTGTTAGTGATGGCTAGTTTTTAATTATAAATAGAGATTAGTGTATCAGAAAACAATCCATGTTACCAACATATTCAAAAATTTGTGAGAGACCCCTGCCGGGGAGAGGCTTGAACTCTAGTAACTTGAATGGAAAAAAAAAAAAAAGACCTGATCAATAGTGTGTCATTTGCCCCCAAGGGCAGAAATTCTGATTTTGATAATACTATTATTTCATAGAATATTACCACATTCCTGATTTGCGTTTGAATTCTCATGAATTCAATACTACAGTTACATTAATCTAGCAATTATTTTACACACTTATAGAAATACCAAATATGCCAGTAAAAATTAATAATTAACTGATTATAGAGACAAATTGAAAACCAATTGAAAATAAGAAATAGTGATTAGCAAAGGTATTTTAGTACCCATGCCCACATTTCATTTGCAGGCTTGCAATTTTTTTCTTTTCAAGTTAATAAGGTTTGCTTGTCAGCACAAAGAGTGCATTATTCTTGTCAAAAGATTTGTTGCTTTTTCTATGTAGTGAAATAAAAGTTATGGAAAAACATAGTCCAGATACCTATGTGTGCACAACTCCTTTGTACATGTTTAATTTAGGTGACTTGCACCATCTTGAACAGATTTATGATTTGCATGTTAGAACCTGAAATTCAGCTAAGATGTAAACCAGAACACATTTCATTTCAAGCTTTAGACTAATACACTGTAGTGCCATTGATATTGAGGGCTGATTATAAATTAAATGATGCAAGGATAAAAAAAATTGACATGAACTTCAGAAATGTATCTTTGCTACTAATATTTTAAAGTGTTTTTTTTTTTTCCAGTTTGTAAGTCCTCTTGAGTTTCCTGTGCTTCCTTCCCAAAGGTTCTGAAACATGCAATCTGTCCTTGACAGATGAAAATTTGGAATAACTTTCTGGAGCCTATATGTATCATCATCAATATTATCCAAGAAGGGTTAAATGATGCCTGTGAGGACTAAGCATACAAACCTAGCAGATCTGCTGGATCAACTGTGAAGAAACAAGCTAGTTTAGCTCCGTAAAGAGTACAGTTTGAATATTTCGTTATTAGATTGAAAGCATTTGTCTAGTTCAACTGGGACTAGAATACATTTTCTACCCATTCTAAGATTATTAATATGCCTCATTCATGTTAATTTATCTACCTTAACTGATGGACATTTTACAAGGTTGTGAGCAAGATGTGTTTTGTTGCTGCCAGACTCTTACAGGCAATAACTTCTTTCACTTGAGGGTTTTCACACTGAAGCCAGAATTGAAAGTAAAGTCTCCCAATGAAGGGGAAAAAACTGAAAGGAGAAAACATACATAGCATACAATAACTGCCATGCCACAACACAGAACAAGCCGTCTGTTAATATCCATACAACAAATAGGAGCTTTGGATATCTTTGGCACTTATGATCAATATGCCAAAACTATTGAAGTGCTAGACACAGCCAGATTATTGACAGATAGACAAACTACCTTGCTGAATAAGACATAACAAACCACAGCTGTTTGCATCATCACCTTGGCAACTTGCACATCCACTTTGATTTGCACGAGACAACAGTATCTATTGGTTGAAGTTATTTTAGCAGTGGCATTGGATTCCGTTTCTCTCAGCTCACAGATGAGTGGTGTCTCTCACTCTCTTTGGACCAATGATGCTTTCATTATTTAGCCATAGTGTCATGGCTTCAGTTCTAACCAACTAGAGTGAGAATGGCTCTGGAATCTGGTGGTTAAAGCACTCACTTGGGAGAGACAGGATTCAGTTCCTCAGCTCCAATAACTTTTTAATTTTACAGTTTCAATTGGAGAAACTGAGGGCATTTCATATCAGAATCTCTCATAGACCAGTGCCTAGGATGCTTATCTGAGCAGGAGCAGAGTCCTGTTCAAATATTTTAACTCTGACATGGAAGGGGGACTTAAACCAGCAGTGGGTCTCCTAACCAGTGAGCTAAAAGATATGAAAGAGGGCCATTTCCCTGAAGGTCATTTCATGCAAGTTTCACTCTAGTGGCCTCATCTGATAGGTGAGGTCTGAGCATACTTACTGAAGTGAGCCATAGTGGTTACTTAGAGTGAGACCTATATTCTTTCATTTTATGCACCACAGTGGGGGTTAGGCAGCCACATGCTTGCCTTGAGGCTGCACTGTTTATGCTCACAGACAGTAAAATAGTCACCTAGGAAGTTTTTACCACAAGAAGTTAGGCACACAGTGATTTTAGACAGCTGCAGGGCTCAGGGAGCCCTGAAAAGGAATTTTGTAATCCCCAGAAGGGCATAATTGTTTCTTTCAGATACCTAAAGTTGCAATAAGGCACCTAAACCCTTTTGTGAACCTAGCCTTTGGGTGCTTCTGAGTCTGTTTCTACATCTATAACAAGGAGACACCCAACAGAAGTGTTGGGAAAATCCATTAGTGTTTAAATAGTTTCATAAAATGGTAAAGTGCAAGATGTGTGGTGTCCTGTCCCCTTAATTATCCAAGGTTCTCTCCTCTTCTGCCATGCAATGCCTTTAGTTTTATGTTAGGTTTAGTTTGTAGCCAGAAAAATAAAAGGGAGCACACAGGACAGCTGTGCTTCTACCATTTCCCTCTGTGTCTATCTCCTCAGCTGGGTCCAGAAATGTAGCAGTAAGTGCTAAGACATTTATTAGCTCAAACCATATTTGAAAGGAATTAATTGAGAGAGAGGTGTTATTTAATGATCTGAGCTGCAGAATGAGAATGCATGAACTCTCATATTTTGTTCAGAAATCTTAACAGTTCTTCCTCACCTACCCCATTTGTAAACAAGTAATATATTTTGGTCTTAAATCAAACACACCGACAAATACAGATGGGGATCCCTACACCTACATTGTCAACTTTGGGGATTTAGTTTATCACAACCTTTTGAGAGTCAATGATTTTTAAGGAAAAAATGAGGTGGGGGGGTACTCTAGAAACATTCATTACTATATTGGTTTGACAGGTGCATCAGGTGGCACTATATATCATCTATTGCAATTTTTTTTTCTTGGAGTATGAGCAAGACTTTAGCCTTGGAAGAAATTATGTTGGTATTAATTTCTTGCAGAAATTAATAGCAACATAAATCTTGCAGATTTAATTTATGCAAGATTCTGGGTTTTAATTATGTACTTAAGGAAGTTACACATAGAACATACATAGATTCTGCCTCCTGATTTCTCCTCCAGTGGGAAGCTGACCTGCAAGACCCCAACGGTTGCTGCTACTCAGCAAAGTGTGATGCTGGTGTCAGAAGAAGAGGCAACAATACCCTTACAAATTTTAAGAGGGGGTTTTGGATTTTAGAATTACTGTAGCAGCAACACAAGTTGTAAGGTCAACTCTTGCCTTTAATTCAGTCTTTGGCTCCTACAGTGTTTGGGACTCAATTATTTTACATTCCAAACAAACAATTTTATTTGATTTTTCTCTTAACAGACTTTTTGTTTAAAAGCTGTAGGCTACATAGTTTCTTCAATAAAAAAAATAAAAATTAGATCTCCAAATAAAATATTTGTGTTTTAAAAGACATGTCATTGGAGAACTCCCTTAAGGAAAAATATCCACTTTGCTTCATACTGGCACAAGTATCCTTGGCTGTATAATAGCAACTTCAGTGACCTTGCTTAGGTTCTTTTAGTAGTCACCATATTCCTGCTGGGGATAGCCACTTTGTCCTCCTAGTTAATCTGTTTGTGGATGAAGTCCTCATCCACTTGCTATTGGAAGCTAAGACAGTTGAGGGTCACATTTCTGTCTGCTTGAAAAATATGTTTTATGCTCTGTCGGTCACATGACTAGTCATTAAATAATGCTGGAATGATGAGAAGAAGGCACAGTGTCCCCGTTTCAGAATATTTATGTTTTTGTAGAGCCAACATTGCGTTTTTAAAAGTTAGTCAAGGGCACCCAGAGCTTTAAATGGGTACACATTGGTGTGGAGGATTTTTTTTAAAGTGAAATCTGAACAAACAAACAAACACACACTGAACAAAATGAAGGTCACAACTACCATTCAGCTGAATGAAAATACTGCTTAACACTTAGTTAGAATGGAGAATAATGGATTAAAACAAAAAACATAACACACCTCACACAGATTGAATGAAAATTCATGCATGAAAGCATTCACTGCTGGCCAGATTCTGATCCCATTACTCATTATGAATAGCATCTACAAGTATTTCCACTGAAATCAAGAAATTATTCAATGTGAAAAGAGGGTTCAAAATCCAACACCATTCCCTCTCCATCTGACCTACACTCACCTGTTACCCTACCTCTCAAATTACAGCCTCCTGCCTTTTAACCCTAAAGTTGCTAAGAATCACACAGTGACACCTTCAGAAGAATGCATCAAAACTCACAACCACCATCAAAGCCTTAGATACATTTTTATAGCATCTATTATAGTTTAGCTCAGGATTCAGCAATATTAAATATACTCAAGATTGGTTCAGTATGCCTATATTTCTACTGGAGGAGTATCTCATAGTAAAATACAGTAGTAGACAGTATCTATATTCCTACATCAGATTTTGTCAAAAAGTTATCATCCCTGTCACTTATTTACCTGCTCATTAGTTTGCGATACCAAAATATACTGAAGCTATTTTATCCTCCTTTTACAACTGTCTGGATACTAATTTTAAGTATATAGATTTTTAAAATTACAGATAATCTAAAAAAAAAAAATGCTAGCTTTTACTTAGAGTTTCTGATTCTTGTAATATTAGCCCCACAAACTACTCAATGGATGTGAGAATATGGTAGAATTTACCTTGTTCAATGGCCTTCTATGAATCATAACTGCAGAAAGACTGTTCTAAATAGCATTATCATCTCCAAAAATTTGTAGCAGTCAAAAGCCCTGAAAGTTTCTCATTTCTCACTTGTGGTCAGGTGGTTAGTGGTTGCACGCAGGCACTCAGAATAAAGATTTCTCTAAAAACTATCACATTATGTGTAAACTATAATTTTTTTTAAGAATGTGGCAATTTAGGTGCATCATATTTAACATTCACATTTGGAAAGTGGGTAGAACATAGTAAATTTGAATTAAAAATTGGAATGTGGCAAAAAAGAAACTCTCCAGATCACCAGATAAGAACAGACAGCTTGTAAGAGTATGTGTATTAATTTTAAAAACTCACTATAGACACCTATAGAATCCTCTATGCATCCATTTTAACATACAACTAGAGTATAAAAATCAAAATATTTCAAATAGGAATTCAGCAAGTCAGACACCTAGAAAAGACTCCTATCTACCCCATCTTCCTCATTCAGAATAATTTTACCACACTCTGTATTAAATAGGAACAAAGCAAATAACTACATTTAGGAATTAATAATCAATTGCACAAATACAAAGTTGGAAATGACTGCCTGGTAAGACATACTGTAGGAAAAAAATCTAAGTTTTATAGAGGGTCATGGACTACATCTCTCAACAATGTAATATTTTGCCAAACAAAAAACAACCACCGCCACCACAAAAAAAACACAACACAGAATTCGGGGGCGTATTAGAAGAACGCTGTAAGCAACATACAAGAAGTAATTCTTCTACTCTACTCAGCACTGATACGGCCTCAACTGAGTGCTTTGCCCAGTTCTGGGCACAACACTTCAGGGAAGTTGTTGAGAATCTGGGGAAAGACCAGAGGAGGTAAAAGAATGATTAAGAAAATATGACTTATGAGGAAATATTAAAAAAATAGTTTGCTTAGCTTGGAAAATGCAAGATAACCGTTTTACTTCCTCTCAGGCAACACTTGTTCATCAGGTCTCAGACTCTCCTTCCCTCTTTATGGCTGCCACTCTACCCTTTTAATAGGCCACATGGGTGTCCTCTTTTTGCCTGTGTCACTTACTGCAAACAGTAACCGTGTGACACCAACACAGAACTCACTCCCCCGTAATATGGAAAATATGCAACTGTTAATCCAATAATGTTTTCACTACGAGTGGCCAGATGCATATTTGGTGTACTGGGCAATCTAAACAGTGGTTCAGTATGTTTGGTTTTTTTCCTTCTCCTCCCTCCTTGCTGCCTTCCCCTTCTCCTATGGACTGTTACTGTCCTAGTTCACTGCTTGAATTTGGTAGGATAGGGATTGGGATGTATTAGTACTTGATGATTTTCTCTATTCCCTTTTTCCCTTCGTTCCCCTCCCCCAGACAAAATGAGTGAGCAGTGGAGTTATTCTATGAAAGGAATGCCTTCAAATTCATATTACATAATGAAGAATATACAATCCCTTGACTGGGAATTCACCTACAACAAGGAGAGAGAGTAGATTTAAATAAATAATTATAACAGACATGAAAACAAAATGCAATGACAGGAAACAAGTCAATATTTGGTGAAATTGGAGCACTATATCATTCTACAATGCTGTAGAGACACTAAAAGAGATTTTATTGTGTCAAATACAATAAATTTACATGGGAGTTATTAATTCTTCAATCAAGGTTGCCCCATAACAGAAAAAGAGCTAACATGCATACATCTGAGTATCTTACACTCAAGTAAAACAAGTGTGTGTGATTAGTAATACAATTTATTGTAAATAGTAGATTTAAGGAAAGTCATTTTAAGTATCTCACAGCCTAATGCAAAATCCTTAGAAATCGGTGACAAGAATCCCAAATTATTGCAGTGGGTTTTACATCTCTCTCTCATACAAAATGAGAAGGAAAACAAAAACCACACAACTATTAGCATTAATCCTTCTAATATGAGATTGCCCAAACCAAAAAGGTGACATCTAAACATTCCTGATCTTTGGAAAAGTTCATATCAAATTTTGAACATTACAGCTTATGCTTCTAATATTGGTCAAAGCAAAGCTACAGATCTGGCTACCATCTAAAGAATGAGGAAACACTCCAAACTTCACAGCTCAGACCAATCTCTAGTTGCACAGCACCAGATTATGTCATCCAAATTCATGTTTGAATAGTATTTTACTTTACAAGTAGCTCTACTGATTTCTTTGGGGCAGTTTGTGAAGGTAGATATAACTCAACATTAGCAACGATGGCACAGTCAGGGGCACAGAAACAAGGAAATCCTGATTAAAAGTAGCATAAGCCTGATTCACTGAAGTCAACAGTGTCAAATAAGAGGGATTCTTTCTTTAAAGGATCTAGCCACACAGAATACTGAAGAGTTTATTTTCACAATGTGCCATTACAGTGCGTCAGGCACGCTGCACAGATACAGCTCTGAAGTAACAGAACAGTTGCTTATATACACTTTCTTATGCATATTACATTCATTCTGATGTTAACTGTGAAAACTAAAGAATGCTTCATTGCAAAGGGGAGGGAGGTGGTAATAACATGGTGTACGGAACAACCTTGATACATCAGAGAAGGTACATGATGAGGTTAGGAGGCTGAGATGGAAAAAGAGAAGAGGAGGTAAAGGGAATGTGTGCTGAAGGGCCAGTAAGTGATATGCTATTCTCATTGCCCAGCAGAATCATGAAGTAGGTATCTTGTATTTTCATCACAAGCTGTCCTTCTGGCCTCAGTCTACAAGCATGTTTCAGAAGTTCATGCCTAACAATGGAAATACTCATTTATTTTGATGAGCTATAATTTTATCATAATAGAATTGAAAAGAAAAAGGAACAGCATATAGTCTAACTAGTAAAAATTTGTAAATGAGAAACTCAGAACAGGGATCATCTAGTCTGACCTACCTAGTTTAATAATTGGTTGTATTCATAGAGCAAATTGGGTGTGTTTTGCTATTGTTTGTGAGATCATATTTATTTATTTATCAGGTTGTCAGAAAATTGCATGCAGCTTTAAAAGCATTTCACCAGTTTTAATAATTATCATTTGTCTGAAAATTCTTCTGGTAATTTATTATACTCCCACACATATAAGTAAAGATGATTTCAAAACTGGTCACAGATCAGAGACTTTTCTCAGTAGTTCTCTGCATTGTATAATTCTATGACAGACTTCTCACTCCCAACTTTAAGCTGACCTTAAGTCGACTTACCTGAGCTCTCTAGTGTAGACATAGCCTTAACAACTAACAAATTTCTTTGGGCATAAGTTTTTATGGACTGCAACCCACTTCATCAGATCCAATCAGTTGCAGCCCACGAAGGCTTATGCCCAAAGAAATTGTTAATCTTTCAGGTGCCACAGGACCTTTTTTTTAAAATATACAGATTAACTTGGCTACTCCTCTGGAATTGTAAATGAAAGTGGTTCCATTGGGTTTGGCCAATAAATTACAATTTCCAGAAAAGGTTTATTTTTTGCTGTTTTTGAGTAGAGAGAGAATTCTCTCATGATGGTCTAAAAATATAAATCATTGAACTATTGTTTTCTCTGAATCTCAGGAAACACTGGACATCAATTTAATGTTCCTAAGATGAAATTTAAAGTGGTATGTAACTTGACTTGCTACACAAAGTGGATACAGAAAAATCAAGCATGATCATATCAAACAATTTGATTATTTTTTTTCCCTCAGGGATAAATGGAAATGTCAGTGAAAGCCCCTGCTCAGATTTGTAACTCACTAAACCTTTGTTTCATGTACAGTCTAACAATGCAAAAGTCACAATAATAGGCCACAAAATCTCCTTTTTCACAAGGGCAAAACAGGATGTATTTTAAACAAAAACACTGATATACATTATCTTTAAAATTATGCTACTGCTGAAGTGCACCACTGCACACGGAGATATGTGAAATGCAGCAGTTTCATCTCAATATTTATTTAGTTTCTCTTTGCATGAGTAAACACCCCATAAATTTCACTTTAACTTTCGTTATCAAACAAAGCAAAAACAGTACAAGCAGCAGCCAAAGCAGATAGAACTTTCTCTGGTGTTCATGCCAAAAATCAGAGTTTCTGATGCCTCTCAAAATCATAAACTCGTTCAAGTTTGCTCAAAGCTCAGGCTAAGTTTACAGAATGGTTATCCATTCCAGGCCCAACTGATAATCAATTCCCCTGTAGTGCTTGATTCCAGAATTTGTTACAGAAATGTGTTTTTGTTTTGTTTTTTTAAGTAAACTTATTGTTTCACACTTAGCCCTGATGTTCAAAGTATTTTAGCTATCACTGTGTAACCTAGTTACATTGATTATTTTTGTTTGTTTTGTGTTACCATACACAAATCCCCATCATGGACCAGAACAGTAGATTTCAGCCATTAGCATTTGTACACTTATTAAAATAAGCCCTTATTTTACATTAAATGACAGTACCAGAATGAATTATATGTACTTCTTGGATTGTTTCCATTATAAAAGTTAAGAAAAACACAAAACATCAAAGCTATAATTCACTCTAGTATTGCTTATAATGGAGAGCTTCAGCAGTTAATCGTAACTCATCTGCATACTACAGTACTACAGTTACAGTCAGATGATTAAACATCAGTCATTGCTGGATTTCTCTTCAACTGCTTAACATGAGTTACAGAGTTGTTTTTCTCCCCAGATATAAAAGTCTCTAACCTTTTACAAATATCACGTCCCTTTCCTCATTATTCTCCCAGTTATGGTAGACAACAAGGATACTGGAGTTCCCCAGTTTACCACAGCTGAATTTCTGGAAGTAGGAAGCCAGTTTTCCACTCCGTGAACTGCATTCTTCAAATCAGGGTATTCAGGGAGTTTTATTCGTGAAGACATTTACCTGATCAGAGATACTATTCTTTAGCACTGGATCATTTGTGTCTAGAACTTATATAATACTTACTCCTAAGATTTTTTTTTTTAAAACCCAAGAATTACTGCCATCATATTTGAAGTTCCCACTCTCAGGTGATGATTATGACTTTTCATGTTTATTGTGCAACTCAGATTCATGGAAGCCATGTTAATATTCCTATGTTCCTGTAGAGTTGATTGCTTGGACTGATATGAGTACGATAGGCTCACTGATGAAACTCAGGTAGTGCCTGCCTGACTTGTGGCTTGAGCAAAGGACATACGAGGAAAAAAGGATCCTTGGAAAGTCGGAAGACTGAATGTAATGAATGGTTAAATGTAAGGAAAGATAGAGGAGGAAAGAAAGCATCTGAAGGACAGAAGATATTACATGAAACTGAACTCCTGTGACTTTGCACATTGATGTGAAGCTACAGGAAAGGCTGGAAAAAAGCAAAAGCTGAGAAGATCAGACAACTGGAAGAAACTGTGGGCTATTAGTGGAGTAGCAGAGTGATCACTGTAAACAGAAAATAAAACAAATCTGGAATAGGAACATAAATTAAGATTTTGGAACACAAACACACACACAAATGTGGGTGGAGGGTAGTCAAGGAATGTTAGAGAGAAGGGAAAGACAGCTGGGAAACTGAGTCTTCTCTAACTGATCTGCTGGGGACACAGTTCAGAAAAGTAGTACTTTTTTTCTTTTCCTCCTAACGTGTTAAACCATAGTGTGACAAAACAAAGAGCATTGTTTCTATTATGATTACAGTGTCCATTATTGTCCAAATATTTCCAGTTTATTTGTATTTGGACTTTGAAATAGTTTCATACTAAAACCTTTCATCATATTTTCTAGAATGAAATGTGCAATTCAGCTAAGACATGCTACACGCAAGTGGCATATATCAAGGGCTGAACCCAACCTAAAAACTAAACACCTCTGAACAATGAAGTTTTCAACTTGATCTTCTAGCACATTTTCAGCTGTAAAAGTAGTTGCCACACTTTTTGCACGTACTACATGACTGATCACAAAATACTGCATACACAATGATAGATTATTAATAATTTATACACTATTAATCAGAATAAAAAAAGAAGAAAGATGATTTACACACTAAACTTGATCAGGCCTCTAATACCAATGGGCACCCTTAGCCATATTCCTCAACTACTTAAAAACAACTGCTATAAACTAACAATAACTAAATGTTTTCACATCCTTCCTCCACCTCCTCAAAAAAGGCACTAGTATTTACTGTTATGAATTTCATTTAAATATCTATATTGCATGCCTGTAGTTGAAGCGTGATGGGAAAAATATAAACAAACTATGCATTCATCATTTTTTTCCTACTCTGACATATATTGAGATGGGAAAAGAAAAACATCCTTGTTGTGAACAATGTTTCTTTTCAGTAGAACAGAAGAGTTATTATTGTAAATGGAAAAAAAAAAAAGCTTTGCTGGATTTCTCAATGAGGTCTAATGACAAAATGCATTAATTTGCTTCACCAGTTTAAAGTCAAAGCTGCACTAGTTTTTCCTCAGTAATGCCACAATGACAAAGACAAATATAAATAAAGGGTCGAACATTTCCCTCTGCTTCCAAAGTGGCAGTAGGTCCAAACACAAAAAGGGTGACAAAATGCAACTGTACCAGGCAATGTGTAGAAACAACAACAATTGACTTTTGTGGAGGGGCATGTTTAGAGTGACCAGATTGCAATATTTTAATATTGGGACACAAAGGGTCAGAGGAACCCTGAGTTCCTTCCCACGGCCTGGGGGAACACTGGAGCATTCCGTCATCATGGGTGGAACCAGGAAAACCCAGCCATGGTGGATGCTTGGAGCTTTCCAAGGAAGCTGGAAGGTCCAGCCCCCTCCTCCCCCCATGAGACAAAGGGTTAAACATCAGGATGGTTCCTATTTTATCACACTGTCTGGTCACCCTTAGCATGTTCTGAACCTCCACCCCAGCCCCAGGGCCAGAGAAACTTGCTCTTCTCCTTCTGGTTCCTGGATTGGAGGAACTGTCAGCACTTTCCCCTCCCAACCGCACCCAGGGCCAAAGGAATTCTGTCCCTTGCTGATTGTTGAGACCTCTTGCTTGCCCTCCCCTGTCTATACCCCCCTGAGTGCATGAGGGGGAAGTGCTAGCTCATCAGCATGCTTCTGATATAGTTGTATTCTGGGAAAATCCCTCTATGGATTGTGGGTCAGTGTCCAAACCCCATATTTTAAACCCAGTGGCTAAATCAAATCACCTCCAGTAGCCTGATGCACTAGGCACAGAGAAAAATATTATCCATATACTGTAGACAGTATTCTCATAATTTCTCCTAGTGATATATACATAGTGAAAGAAGAGAAAATAAAATCCTGAAGTATGCCATGCCACATGAGACGTGCCTCCAGAAGAATGAGCAACACTCTCCGAGAGTCTTCTCTGTAAGACTGGAATAAAGCTTGTAAAAGGCAGCAGGCTCATGACCCTCTGTGTGGCTCTCTTCTGTTGAAAGGCACTATTATTATTTGGAGCCCTGCATAAAGCTTCTGAATATCTTCTGCAGACTCCTTGGGGAGTTGCCAGTTCATGTACATCACTAGGGTATCATTAACTTCTGTTTACAGAGGCGAGACAGGAAGATGCTGTGGAAAACCTGAGAAGCAATTAGACTAGTAGAGTTCCAAAGAAGCAACTGTGTTAGTCTAGTTCAGTAAAACAAAATCAGGAGTGCCACAGGACTCCTTGTTTATTTTACTAGGCTAGTAGAAAAAGAGCACATGCAAGCTTAAGACCTGTTCTTACTATTTGAATTACCGGTTTGGCCAAGTCCCAGGAAAGGGGAGGTTTGACTTTACATGGTATATGCAGACTTTATTTAGAGCAGTGCGAGAATGTTATGAGTTCACAGAGCTGCTCAGGAAAAACTGCGTGCATCTTTAACTAGGTGTGCAGCATATACTTCCTTGTAAACAGAACCAAAGACATCTTGGAAATCTAACATCAGCACAAACATGTATTTCCTGCTTATTCCCAAAAGATTACTGAAACCACTGAAAATGTAAATAAAACTAATTTTATCATCTTCTAATTAGCAGACCTCCATTGACTCTTGCATAATCCTGTAATTTTATAGAAGATAAATTAATTTGTAAGGAAAGTAAGCTACAAAGGAAAAATGCTTGATTTATATAGTTTATAAATTCAGACCTTAATGCACTTTTGTATGGTTTCCTGAAGTACTTTGAGTTTTATCTGTAATGTCATTGACTATTTCATAGCCAGTGAATGAAACAAGAAAAAGGTAAATGCAAATTTCATGATAAAGACCCTACATTCATGCACAAAATTTATAGACCATGTAAAAAATGAGAATAGAAATTCTCAGAAATTAAGGTGTTTGGGTAGAAAACAGATTAACACCTTGCTGACCTTTTGTCCATTTGAAGTGATTATTTTAATCAAATAGAATTTACAAGTCCATTAGTAGCTTTTGTATATTTAAAACAGTAAAAATACAATCAATCAAACCATGATGTAGAGGTGGCTGTCATTATTATGGGTATGGTCAACATTGTAGCTCTAACCACCACAGGGAGCCGATTTATTAAGTGACATTTGTGTAGCAGTTATGATAGTTGTGAATTACATAATCCTTTACATTTGATGAACAGAATAATTGTTTTCTCTTTCTAGTTAAGTGGCTGATCCCAAGAGGTGATGAACATTTCATTCTGATTTCAGTAGAAGTTGGGGGCACTCACTAATACCTCCTTGAGATCAGTGGGAGCTCTAGAACTGTTGCAAATGATAAAACAAAGGAGGTATTAGTGAGTGCCCCCAACTTCTACTGAAATCAGAATGA
>ML681979.1:51325543-51529888 GCA_007922195.1 Podocnemis expansa
AAGGAGGTATTAGTGAGTGCCCCCAACTTCTACTGAAATCAGAATGAAATGTTCATCACCTCTTGGGATCAGCCACTTAACTAGAAAGAGAAAATTATTCTGGTCATCAAATGTAAAGGATTATTTTTAGCAAATAGCAACAGGCAATTTATCGGAACACGAGTGCTAAAGAAAAGTGTGGAAAACACAAACTCCATATCAAACAATAAAGTACTACTCCTGAAAAAAATTAAAGTGTTTTTTGCTAAAGGAATCTTTTTATTTTCCTATTTTGAAACAGCAGTCCACAGATTCAGCTAGGCCACTTGGTCCTCTGCTATGTTTTTAACATCCCCAAGCAACTGCAACAAAGCTGAACATGTTTCTGAGTCAAAGTCCAAGGCAGAAATGCACTCAGCAAGATTTTTCTTGGCATATCTAATATGCTGCCAACAGTTCTTTGACTTTCATTCTGAAAAGTCCTTCCCTTGTTTTGAACAAGCCTCATTTTTGTTTACATGGGCAGAAATTGTCCCCTTTGCGAAAGTCCTGTAGAACACTTAAGTCCTATGTAAACTGTCAGAGTAGGGCTCAAGTGGAACTGAAGTAGTTCACAGGACAAGTGCACATCCTCTGCACCAGAATATATTTTGCCTCAGGAGAAAAAAAAACCTTTTAAATATTTTGAAACTGGGTTTAGCTGCAGAAGCAATGTTTCTGATCCTATCCAGGCTACTATACCTCTTCCAGGAATCTGATTTGCATTGTATACCCCTCCCCAAGTCTCAGCTCACTTAAAACCTCCTTGTTTACAAAATCAGCCATCAAAATACAGAAGTGTCACAGCCCACTGTTACTGGAGAATTGCTTACTTTCTCCTTTTTATCATACAATTAAAATAAATTGATTAGAATATTGCACATACATTTCAGTATACAATACAGCCTAAAGTAACCAAGTAACCATCTGCAATAAATGTTCGTACTGACTTTGCTAGTGCTTTTTTTTTTTTTTTTTTTTTTTTATTAAATGTAGCCAGTTGTAAAATTAGGCAAACATATAGAAGAGTTGATGCCCTACCAGAAGACCTTGGTGTACTCCAAATTGGGAAACCACTGAGCTAGACTGTTTCAAGTACACTAACAATATTAGACTTTTTCTGAATTGAAATGTGCTAGGAACAGCTGATTATTCTAAGAACAAACAGTACCTTATGAGTGCTTGATACTCTTGGAGCCAAAAAGTGAATTTGAATGTTTTCTTACAAACCTCAACTTGCTTGTTTTAGTTTTGTTTCAGAATTATATACAGTCCTGTAGAAAGCAGCTTACTTTTTCTCCTCAGACCAAACACTGTCCAACCAACCAACCAACGTGTCTACAATTTTGACATCGGGGGACCACTTTTAGAGGTGAAAAATTTGCTCACTCACTCTCCATTCATATTCATTCCTTTCCTTTTCTACTGAAATTTCCAGCTCTCTTAGCTTTTGGATTTCACAGGAACAGAGAGATTATTGGACAACAAAACAGCCATTTGATGGTAACACTCTCTACTACAAGGGCATGGATTGAAACTGGAGAGCAGGAGGCCACATACAGATATTAATCTAAGTAACAAGTCTACTCAGTTTGGGTAAGCACCTGAAGGCTTGGACCCTTATCTGAATTCAGGGTAAGCTATCCAAACCTTTTATGTTTTATTCAGCTGCGCTGAAAATCCTTTAAGAATAGTTTCTTGAGAGATTTTCAGTTGTGGTACTTCCTACTAAAAGCTGAGTCAGAAATAGTTCAGTGCAAAATGATTTCAAAGTTTGGGTGAAATACTGCATGCTCTCTCATCTTTCATTGATGCATCTCTTTTAGCAGTAGAGGGCATACATACTGGGAGTTTTTTTGTGGGGGGATAGTCTTCAGCTCTGTGGCATGTTTATGCCTCTCTATATTTAGAGTTTATTTCTAACTCCCAGAATCAATCATATAAAAAAACAGGGATATTTGAAACAGGAATTTCTTAAAACATTTACCTTTTTTTTTCCTCCAGAGTTTATTTTAGATGTGGCTTGAATGTTTTAACTTAAGCAACATACAAGAAATAAGATGTTAAATAGACCACAACAACAAATTATCATGGCTAACACACACATGGTGAGATCAATACTAGTTAAAATATATGATTTACAGGAGAGCAATAAATGAAACAGTAAAGGAAAACTGATAGTATACTACATTGCCATGCAACCATATATCATGTAGTTTATAGATATATAAATATGGAGCATCCATGCATTTTGCATTGATTTTCCTTTCCTAAGCAGCTCTCTCAATATGCTATGACTTATCTATACTGTGTTAAAGTATTCCAGATCTCCTTCAATTTATTAAGACTCCCCCAAATCAGCCATTTATTTTATTCTAATGTTATGTCTCTTGCTGTTCGAGTTATATTTAGTCATGCTGTAAATTAAACTTAAGATATTTACAGCACTCCATTTCATCAGATGAATGGCTTTCATAAGAATTCCATAAAGAAATATAAGAAACCATTTTTGA
Organism: Podocnemis expansa; assembly: GCA_007922195.1. Taxonomy (NCBI): domain Eukaryota; kingdom Metazoa; phylum Chordata; order Testudines; family Podocnemididae; genus Podocnemis; species Podocnemis expansa. Next base: position 51,328,075 of record ML681979.1, read on the forward strand.
TGAATTTTCCCATCATCTGTAACAGAAATTATCTAAGGCAACCAAACAGCATGGGCATTAGTGCTGCTTTTAATGACTCACCAGACCAGCATACATCTGCATCTCTGAAGCCCTCTGTTTGGTGTAACAAGAGACCGAAGTGCCTTGTGGCATATGTAATAAGGCAAGCGGGTAATAGTGGCAGATTTTAGTTTAATGTGTTCTCTTCCACCCTAATCATCTGGGTCTAATTCAATTGATGTGTCCTTTTCCCAGCTCTTTGCTAGATCTTTCAACCTAATACTTCCCATTATTTTTAATGCCTTGTAAATTAGAGAGGCTTTTTGCTTCCCATTTGTATGCCTTGCAGAAGTTTTCTTGCATTTAAAAAGTTTCATGAAATTGGATCTCTTACAAAAAAAATCATTCAGTCTTTAAGTATGGCTATTAATGATAAAAACAGCAAAGAGGCAGAGGTTTTAAATGTAGCTAACTACTTTCTTATACTTAGATAAGCTAGAGTCACTGCAATATGGAGAATGAAAGCTACAGCATTTTCACATATAGTATATATGTGAAATGTATGAAATTCAGGGATGTTATTAATCCAAAGGGATTCTAATTGTTAACAGGGGAGCTTCCTCCCAGCTCACATCCCCAAGGGGGGAAACAAATGCCAGTAATGAGAATGAAAGTCACTTTGCCTCTTTCCTTAGCTGTACTGAGTCCATTTGTCCAGCTGAGATACTGCGTGTCAGCTCAATTCAAGGTGGCATTACCACCATGGGGTGAGCTTTAACTTGAGCAGTGTGGGATCTCTGCAGAAGCAGCTACTTTCAGGGGATTATTCTGTGCTGGCATCATTTTACTGTGGATTTGGCTGAGAAGAGGCATCTATAAATCCCCCCACTAGAGTCCTGCCAAAGGAAGTTCCCAGTGACAGACACCACAAGTTTCTTGGCTACATTCATCCTGTTTTTGTCTATTCAGTCTTAGGTCTAGCACATTTTAATTCTCATTCCAAGTAGTGGGAAACTAATTGGCTCTCTTTGTCTTTAATGATTTAATTATTATATATGGAATAGTTATTCTTCTGTGGATAAACCATAGTATATTGATCCACCACTCAAATGAATAGGTCTATAGAACAGTTTGGTTAGCAGCATTTCCACTAATAAAAAATAGTTCTATGAAGTACCAATACTTGGGTTTTTAGTTTCCTCCCCCCTACCTGTAGCCATTGGAACTGTTCTAACCTACAGGACTGAAGTTGGTCATCACTGTCTAATATTGAGTGAGTTTGGGCTAAACTTACACTTAAAATTAACATACCTTTAGCTGAGGAGGAGGAGTTCTTCCATTACAATAATTCCCAACCCCAGAGAAATTGTTTTGCTCATGGTATTCATGTTCTAACTAATGTCCAGAAATGCAATACTAAATGTCTTCTTTGAAAACCCAGTCTTCCTGACCTTTCTAGCCCAAAGGTATTCAGTTAAGTTTATCTAACTTTGATCAGAACCTGAATGCTTGAGTTCATGTTTGCTCCGCACCTCTCCATCATGTGATGTTAGTACACAACGCCATCCTAACTCTTATCTTCCTAACCATTTTCTGTGTCCTTCAAATTATTTGCATCTATTATAGTCTTATAGTAAAAACACTTGTCTTCATATGGATCCTCTAATATCACAATTGTATTATCAAAAGGAAGGGATCCTTAATGTTTCAGGATACATAAATGTTATTTCCAGATCAGTCTCTGAAAAAAAGAAACAACACTTTCTGCTAAATATGCTACAATTTTTTTTCAGTCATCACATATCAGAAATAAATGTGCATGTCTTTTTATTTTGAAAACATATTTCACTTTCTCCCTTAAATAGTTTGCACTTTGTACTTTTCAAATATATTGCAAGTCCACCAACAGAATTTTCATTTTTTATTTCTGGCAACAAAAGTTTAATTTATTTTGGTTATTTGTTGCTTTATCTATTTGCAGGCACATTCTGCCTTACAATTCTGTTTCAGACTTTCCAGCTGATTGTACTCAAAGAAAAAAAAAATGTTATCTTTCCTCAAACTCCAGAAGGGAAGCCAAGGCAATTGGCTTTTCCCTCTGAATTTTCAGCTAGTAATTATGTTTGAAATTGAGAAGCTGCTTTTCTTCTCATTGAAGTGAATGATAAAAATCCAATGAGAGACACAGCAAATTATATCTTCAGTCTTTTATCTTTTAACTACTTTACAGAACATAATAAATTAGGAACAGCACTGAAGTATTATCCACAATCTTCAAATTCATGAAACTGCATCTCCAGATATCACAGCACCATGTGTTTTTTCTAGGTTCACAAGACTCTCTCTGCTTAGCCCACCTGAGCATTTTCTATAACTTGAAATCTAGCATTAGTAAAACCAATAATATTTATCACTTATGTGCTTTTTACTTCTGTATGATATACAACACCACAATGCCCCTGTGGAAAATGGAATAGAGTTGTCTGAAAATCATAAAGGATCTTTTTCATTCTTCAGTTTGTGTGAATAACTGCTGATCTGTAGATTATTCATGAATAGAATAGTTATTTCTCACTAAATCCAAAAATCATGCTGTTGTGAATAGATATACAAGTCACATGGCATATTTCATTTCTGTTATTCCAGTCTATAACTCACCCTCAGATTTGAGTAAATACTTTCACTTAGCAATTTTTAATTCAGTTCATGATTAATCTACAATATTTGCTTTAAATGTGTTTCATAATCCTTTACAATTAGTCTTTCCTACCACTCATAGGAATTAGTGAGACTAAACTGTAATGTTGGCTCAATGAGTTTCATGAAAATCTCATCATCACTGCCCTCTAACCCCAACCTTTTTTGGGATTAGCAGACTTGTTTTGAATTTTTAAATACAAAGAAACTCAGGTTAAAGCACAGAAACTACCAACATTTAGAGTTGTGCTTAGCTGTAAATTAAATTTAATGTATTCAAAAGTGCAAGAGAGAACTGAAATAGCTACTAGACAATTCTCCAGAAAAAATAATGGAAAACATATAGATTATTGAACAAACAAGGAATGAAATGTTCAGAGCTATTTACTGCAAGTCAGAGTGGTTTTATTGAAAATAGGTCTTATCAAATAAACCATATTTCGTGCTTTGATAAGATCACAAGATTGGTTGATGGAAGTAAATATGCTGATATATTTTTGACTTTTGTAAAGCAATTGGCTTAGTACTATTCTGACAAATTTTAGCACTATACAGCATCAATAAAGAACATGTTAAATTGATTGAAGATGACCAATTTACAAGACTCAGAAATAGTTCTCCATGGGGGAACCTTTTTCTAAGTGAGGTCCCCCATGTATCAGTATTAGCCCTAATGCTATTCAGCATTTTTATCCATGACCCAGAAGTAAACATAAAATGACTCAATAATATTTGTGAACATCAAAGACTGGCAGTACAGTAAATTTGACAGGCGGTCATAGAGAGTGATCTGAACCACTCAGTAAGCCAGGCCTATTCAAACATAATGGGCTTCATTACAGCCAAATGGGTCATATCTAGGAACAGATAGTTATTATAATATAAAAGAGGGCACTGTATCATAGAAGTGGGCAGCTAGAAAGTCCTTCGAAAGTTCATCATGTCCCAGGTTGAGGCAACATCATAAGTACTTAGACCATCCCTCACAGGCTTTTGTCCAGCCTGTTCTTATAGGTCTCTAGAGATGCAAATTCCAAAATCTGTCTTAGAAACCTGTTCCAGAATTTAACTACTCTTTCTATTAGAAAGCATTTCCTCATATCTGAACTAAATCTTCTTTGCTACAGGGCAAGCCCATTTCTTCTACCTTCAGCAGTCTAGAATTAAAAACTGATCATCTCCTTTAAAACAGCCCTTTATAATCCTCAAATATGTTATCAGCTCACCCTTCAATTGTCTTTTCTTAAAGCTATGTTTACCTTTCCTCATGGGTCAGATTTTTTAAAACTGTTACGATTTTTGTTGCTCTCCTCTTCGTTCTCTCCAGTTTATTCAAATCTTTCTTAAAGCATGTCACGCATAACTGGACAAAGCACTGCAGCTAAGAGCAGGTTAATACTTAAAGCAGCAAAGTTTGGTCTGATGGGAGCTAATTTGATTGCCTGAATGGGTTTCTAAAGACCCATTTGGTTGACCAGGATGTCAATCCATGAAGACCACCACTCAAGTGGAGGTCTGATGAGTTAATTGGAGGCTGTCTCTCATCAATTCAGTACATTGGAGTCATCATGGTAAGTAGATGATAGGCAGTCAAAGGGAGATACGCAAGTTACTTAAAATAACTTGTGCATCTCTTTTCAACTGCCTCGGGGGGGCGGGGGGGGGAAATCACAATACAATACATGTAGGCCAGGGCTAAGTCTCACTACACTAAATACTATGAGACAATTAATTCTTATATTCTTCATATAACATACTTGTTAATACATCCTAGAAACATTAGTATTTTGTGTAATTGAAGCACATAGAATAATAGGCAACTATGTAGAACCCATTATAAGCCCTGAGTCTACTCAGCTGTTCTATAACCTAGTCAGCTATTACCCTTTCTATCTGTGGATTTGATTATTTCCTTCCAGGCTGTAGTACTTTGCACTTGTTACTGAATTTCATTTGATTTCAAATCAAGCTCTCTAATTTGTCAAGATTGTTTTTAATTCTAATCCTGTCCTCCAAAATTTTTTCCAATCCTTCCCGTCTCCTCTCCCCCACTACCACTTGGCATCATCCACAAATTTTATAAGCATACTGCACACTCCATTAATGGAAATATAGGCATTAATGAAAATCTTGAATAGCCCCAGTTCCAGAATTCACTACTGCAGGACCGCACTAGATATATCCTCTTGGTTTGAGGGCAACCTTCAATAATTATATTTTGAGTACGGTCTTTTAACCAATTATGCATCCAATTTACAGTAATTTTATCTAGACCTCATTGTCCTAATTTGCTTATGAGAATGAATCTTCTCTACTGCTTCTGCCCTAGCCACTAAGTCCATTACCCTATCAAAGAAGAAAGTTAGAATGATTTGGCATAACTTGTGCTTGACAAATCACTCATAGCTGTCCCTTATAAAGCCATTATCCTCTAGGATCTTACAAACTGATTCTGTTCTGGTACTTTTCCACATATCCAAGACAAGCTGACTGATTATAATTCTCTGAGTCCCCTTTGCTCCCCATTTTAAAGATAGTCCTCTGAACCTTCACCTCTTCTACATGAGTTCTTGAAGATAATCGCTAATGCTTCTGAAATTACTTTAGCTATCCACTTTGGTCCCCTAGGATGAATACCACTAGGTCCTTCTAGCTCATTCTTGAACAAGTGACTGAAGAAAATCTAGCAGCTATGGTAGATAAACACCTCTACATGAGGTCTCAGTGCAATGCTGTAACAAATAGGACTAATGTAACCCCTGAGTGTATAAAAAGGAAGCAGAAAGTAGGAGTAAGGAGGTGATTTCAATGCTAAAATACAGATTAAAGTTCTGGTGTTGTGTCTTTCCCCACTGTGGAGTCCTTAGATAAAGAAAGGAAGGTCATTTACTGCAGAAGTCCTTATCTGAAGCAACAGGGAAAGGCTCTAACAGTGAGAAGCTGCCACAGCCCTTCCCCACTGTCAACATCCTTACCTGTAATAAAGGAAGGCTCCCAAAGTGGTGAGGGAAGGTTTCAGCAAGGGGAAGCTAGCAGAGTAGCATTCCTCAGCCAGAATCCGTCTTCACTAAGACAGTCTTTTCAAGCACCAGGGAAAGTCTCCAGCAGCAGGGAGGCAACAAAATAGTAACACTAAATCACTAAAAATGCCAGTGCAGACAAGAAGTATGTATTTAGTAAGCAGAGTCATGCAAGGTAGATACTTGTGGAGTATAGATTCACCTTAATTTTCAGTTCACTGCTTGAAGGTTTACTAGACTTTCTTTCTGAAGCTCAGCTCAGCCACAGCAATTCTTTCCTATTACTGTCTCCTGAATCTGAGTTCCTTCCTACTTTCCTCCCCACAACTAAAGTCAGTTATTATAATTCAACTTCCCTTTCTGGGAAGTGTTCTACCTCTTATAAAACCCACCTGCCTTCTTTTAATCAATCAGATATGGGACATCAAGACTTCAAAGAGAAAGCCAAAATCAAATCAATATGCAAATTAAATTGTGTGAAAGCAGGGCTGAATCATGACCATGGATTCTTTTCACATTATAACAGGTAATTTGATTTCACCCTCCCTCTGCATGCTGTTTCCTAAAGTTTGAATCCTTACAAATGCTGATTTGCTGTTGCAGTATGACCTGATTCCATGTCTTACACTCCCCTGCATTTATTTTCATCCAATTCTGTAAGTTCTGCCTCTTCAAAGCATCTGACAAAGTGGGATATTCTCCCACAAAAGCTCATGTGATAAATAAATCTGTTAGTCTTTAAGTGCCACAAGACTCCTTGCTTTACTAGACTAATACAGCTACCCCTTTGGAACATATTTAGTCCAGGTGCCTTGCCTGGGACACCATATACAGACCAATCACTCTGACAGTAACAGACTATTTAACAAGCCAAAATTTATCTGATTTACAATTTTATTACAAATTTTTCTATACATGTAGTGACCAATAGCAGTCTAAGATGTTTAAGCCGACTTTATCATTAGAGGAAAGTATAAGCAAATGTAACTCCACTGACAAATAGATTTGCAACTACTTCATTCAGGACTGAATAAATTCCAGAATTAAATACTATATTTACATATAAAGACTAGCAATCTACAGAGAGTCAATGACTGTAAAGTTGTGTGGTAAACGTAGCCAAAAGATTTTTTGACACATTCCTGTTTTTTTGTTGGGGAACAAAAATCAAAATTTTATTTACTCAGTTCTAGTCATGGGTTAATTCTGATTTTTTAGACTTCAGAGTATGCAATAGGTTTGTATCCAAAGGACTATACAAATGTCACAAGGCTTCTCTAGCCCTTACTTGAAACCAAATTTTCTGAAGAACCTCTATATGCTATGGAATAACTCAGTGTTAAATTTAGTTTTTTGTTATGATGATGCTGTCAGCATAGATTTACCTCTGTGTGAGCACCCTCTGTGTATAAAGTATTATCACAGAGATAAATAGGGCTCACTGTGTGTTTGACATTAATTACTAGTTTTCCAGCACATCACCACTAGATTATATTTTACTAGTGCAAATCCAAGATGACAAGAAGTTTACCATCAGCTATCAATGAAAAAAGTTTGGCTCTGCAAATTTATGAAAAGATTTGTTTCTTATGAAAATGACAGCAATTTTTGATCATCACAAATGAGGCAACAGCAAACATAGCTTACACAGTATGCGCTGCTGTAACTTAGCACCTCCAGATTCTGGACTTGACTACAAACTACAGTGTGGCACGTTGAGCCTCAGATAGTGATGAAACATCAGCACCACAGGAATACATTACCTGCAGTTGTGGACAATAAACTGACTCCTGCCTGTAACAGTTGTTGGTTCTCTCATGAACAACATTTTACTGCCACTTGTTAAATTTGATAGCATTTATGTTTAAGTTGAAAATCACCTAATATCTGTAATCAGCAGGACTCACAGGTAGATCTAGCCATTCATTTTAATGGCTTTTGGGGCTGCACTGGTGTTTCTCACTCTTTTTCATGGCCTTCTGTAATAACATTTCAAGGCATTTGGCACTACATTTCTTTAACAAGGAAACTGTGTAGTTCGCTTTTGCATTTCAAACCTTCCAAATTTTTAATTGCGAGCCCCCTGCTGGTAAACATGTTAACCTGATTACAGTGAGCTCTCAAATAATTACAAGCAGCTCATTATTAAACAGTTAAGTTATTGATCTTGTTATGAACTACATTCATTAGATGTTCCAAAAAGAAAGCAACCATTTCCCTGAAGACAGTAAAGAAACTTATGCATGTTAAATGAATTCTAACACAAGGACAGACTCAGTCAGTTGTTTACAACACAAATCAGACAAAAAATGAGTTGAGATTCTTTTCTTTTTATGATACCAAACAAGAACAAAAGTATTAGAACAAATGTGGTATATCAAACCTACTTCATAAACAGGAGTTTCCACATTTCATAATTCTAGTAAGTTAATACACTGAAAAAAGTGAGTTGTCCTCATATCAGTAAGTCAGTGAGTTCCAGTCAGCTGTTATCCTGTCTGATAGTTATAGGCTAGCAACCTAAAAGCCTGAAAGTAAGTCTACTTTTCATCTGAAAAATAGCAAAGTTTTGAAACAAAAAGATCCTGGATGTGTAATGCATAAAATTACAAAGAGATATGAATTTTCTTCACTGAGATTTAATAGGACTACTTCCATTGGTTTCCAATCCCTCCATTTGCAGGGGGCAAGTTCTGAAAGGTCTTTTCAATGGCTAGTTTATAAATTGATGCAACTACCGCTAAAAGCAATAACAGTACCTAAATCCTGATGCATAAGATTAGCAACGTATCTCTCAAGAGTTGAAAACAAATGGCATAGGAAATATTTGAGTTGAGATTTACACTATTGACCTTATATAACTTATTTTTAAAGAGCATTGGACATCCAGATTCTTTAGGCATCTTCAAAAATCTGTCTTAATTTTAGAGAACACTATATATTTAACAATGGGAAGGATCAGGTAGAAAAAGATCAGTAACTAGCTATGAATTTCAAAGTGGCACACTTTCACTACCACAAGTAATGTATTATACATTAATTATATCTACCTCACCCTAGCACATGATTCTTGCTAACTCTAGGGCCTAATTCAAAACCAGCTGAAATTTGGAAGATGAGTTTTTCCACCGACTGCAATGCACTTTGAATCAGGCTTCAAATCTTTTGTGACAGACAATTTCCTACAATATCTTAAATAAACCTTACTGAATTAAATAAAACTATTAAATGAGGTTAAAACTCAAAGTATTAACATTATGTTTTGTAACTCTATGCATTTTGGGAAGAATAATGAGGCTAACAGCAAGAGGTAGTTAGGTAAATTCATTCAGGATGTTACATCTCCAAAGAAATCATCCTCCTGGAAAGGTAGAGCACAATCTTTTTAATTTTTTGGATTAGTAAGGAAGTCCTTTGCCAGTTTAAAATCTGGTTATTTATCTAAAACCAAAAAAACCCACACACAAACAAAAGCCCCACAACATGCTTTGCCTGTTGATTCCCTGGGTATGATTGACAGACAACCCAGGTATTTTTGGATAAATCTAGTTTTAAATTGGCTAAAGCCTCCTAATGCAGGAAACAGAGGGGACTCCTGGTTTAAGACTGGTCCCAGTCCTTTGGGCAGGTTATGAAGGACTGGCTATGAAACAATGTCAAGGTTCAGCTTAATTCTGATAAGTTTACTGGCATGCCTATAGGTTATTTTGTTATTTGAATGTGTTCTCTCTCTCTCTCTCTCTCTCTCTCTCTCTCTCTCTCTCTCTCGCTATTGGCTTTAAGACTAACAGGCTTGCATAGACAGAACTATGTGATACCGATAACTGTTAGCAAACACCCCATCATTCTCTGAAGACAAAATAAGCAGGTATTCCTGGACAACCTGTCTGTTTTGGCAAATCGACAGTGAAGGCAAGCTTCTGTGCAGCCTTGGAAAACACATCAGAAGAGAGACAAAGAGATGTGGACCCCTCCACTCAGAAAAGTAATGGCTGGGAAATTGAAAGCCAGGCATGTTTCCCTTTGCTAGATCACTGAAAGGAAATACAGGTGAAGTTGAACTGAACTGTGACAGAGATTTTTACTCAAATGCTTCAGATGAGCACATATTTAACCTGAAATATCACTGGTGCCCAACTAAATATTTATATTTTCAAAAATCAGACTTCTGGAAGTCAAAAAATGGATAATACCTGAGCAGGCTTGTTTGAATCCATTTCCACCCTGAGTTCCTGTATTTCTGATTATCCTCAAATTCAATCAATAAATGTAACTTCAGGGTGCTCAACAACTTGTATAATGAGCATTGTTGATCAATAATGCTGTGTCCAGTGGGATGTTATGGGGTAGAGGCAAATGCCTCTTGGTCATAAGTTGAGCTCTCACTTATTATTGGTTGTGCTTAAGGGATAGAACAATTTGACACAATGTTGAGTTATCAATTTGTATACATGTTTAATCAGCATGATTATAATTAGTCTGCTGAGTTTCCTTAATGAAGTCAGTACACCTCCAAGCATTATTTGTTTGTAGAGTGGATACTAGCTGTACGCTTCCCTGTTTTTAGCTGCTCAAAGATAAATTCAGTTCACATTGCAGGAGGTTTTGCAGACTGCAATGACAACAATTTTATTTAAAAAGCCTCACACTTTTCCAATCATGGCAAACTAAATGCAGTTGGCTGGATAGCGCCTTTAGGCACAATCCTGTGTGTCAGGTGGTACATAAAATTCATTGTCATTGAAGGAACCATGGATCAGAATTTGTCCTCATCTTACTCTGGGGCCTGACAAAGTAACTTATTTCAGCTGTGCTTCCCCTTCCCTAAACCAGGGAAAGGAAGCTACAGCCTTTTCCAAATCATATTTCTACCTGTTCCCAGCCCTTGTCACCCATTTTTGGTTGCCTTAAACACTGAGGATACTCAAGTTGTCACTTGCGCTCCTATGCAGCTATGTCACAGTGAATTACCAAATGGCCCAATGTGAGAAAGTGTTATAGCTGAGGATTATTATTTAAAAGATATAATCATTTCAGTCACGCAGTAATGATTTTAAGAAGTTGCAGCTGAAAACAGGGTGAAGTGTGCTACTGTATCTTCAAAATTAAGGTTTTTGAACACAAATTAACCTGAGAACTCTCCTTCAAAATGAAGGAATTATTTCTCCATCTCAGATACAGCTACGGATACATAACCCTTTGGTGATAAGAACACCAAGAGTCCTGTGGCACCTTAAAGAGTAATAGATTTCTTTGCACATAAGCTTTTGAGGACTCCAGCCCACTTTGCCAGATGTGGGAAGTGGAAACGAAAAAGTTGAGAGGTTGTACAGCAAATAGAGGACAATTAAAAGTGAACTCTCAAAACTAGATTCCTTCATTGAAAACCAACCTACAATGCATTCTTCTACATGGCTGGACTTTACAACAAAGAGAAAAACCATCTACGACACACACTTTGCTTTCCTACAGAAGAAGGAAAAAAAAAAGATACCAAACTGTATAAAATACTATACATCACTACAGAAAACAAGAGTGACACCTACAACCCAGCCAGCAACATTGTTAATCTCTCAAGCTACACACTTACTCCAGCAGAAGAATCTGTGCCATCTCGGGGACTTTACTTCTGCCCCACAACTGCCACACATAAGATAAAATTCTGTGGTGACCTAGAGGCCTACTTTTGCTATCTAAGACTCAAAGAATATTTCCATACCACCACAGATCAACGCACTGACACACAGATACTTCCTCTAAACACTACAAGAAGAAATATTCTTCATGGACTCCTCCAGAGGGTCGAAACAAGAGACTTGACTTCTATATTCATTGTTTCTGCCACCGTGCCAAGGCTGAAATCGTGGACAGACAACATCCTTTACATCATAACCTCAGCCCTGCAGAATGCAATGCCATCCACAGCCTCAGAAACAACTCTGACATTATCATTAAGGAGGCTGACAAAGGAGGTGCAGTTGTCATCATGCATAAATTGGATTATGAGTGGGAGGCTTATAAACAACTCTCCAACACAACATTCTACAGACCACTTTCCTCTGACCCCACTGAGGAATACCAAAAGGAATTGTGATGCCTACTCAAGAAACTCCCTAAGACAGCACAGGAACATATAAAAAGACAGAAACACCACCAGAACCACGTCCAGGGATGTTCTATCTACTACCTAAAATCCATAAAAAAGGAAACCCTGGATGCCCCATCATCTCAGGCATAGGCCAGCAGTAAGAGCGCCAAACTAGCTATGTAAACTCCCTCCTCAGACCCTATGTTATCAACATCCCTAGCTATCTTCAAGTCACCATGGAATTCCTGAGGAAAATACAGTCCATTGGAGAACTTCCAGAAAACACCATTCTGGCCACTATGGATGTAGAAGCTCTTTACATCAACATCCCACACAAGGATGGATTACAGGCTATTAGAAAAACCATCCCAGATGATGCTACAGCACAGCTTGTGACTGAACTTTGTGCTCACCCACAACCACTTCAGATTTGAGGATCATTTATATCTCCAAATCAGTGGCACTGCTATGAGCACCTGCATGGCCCCACAACATGCCAACATCTTTATGGTTGACTTAGAACAACATTTCCTCAAGTCTCATCCCAAAACACCTCTTCTTTACCTATGCTACATTGATGACTTCTTCATCATCTGGACACATGGCAGGAATGCTCTTGAAGATTTTCACAAAGATTTCAACAATTTCCACTCCACCATCAAATTGAGCCTGGAACACTCCACACAGGAGATCCACTTTCTGGACACTACAGTGCAAATTAGGGATAGACACATCACCATCACCCTGTACCGAAAACCTACTGATCAGCATAGTTACCTACATCCTTCGAGCTTCCATCCTAAACACACCACACAATCCATTGTCTCCAGCCAAGCCCTATAACCACATCTGCTCTGATCCCTCAGACAGAGACAGACATCTTGAGGATCTCTATCAAGCATTCTTGAAACTACAGTACCCACCTGGGGAAGTAAGAAAACAAATTGACAGAGCTAGATGGGTTCCTCGAAGTCATCTACTGCAGGAGAGGCCCAAGAAAGAAAAACAGAACAGAACACCACTAGTCACCACATACAACCCCCAAGTCAGACCTCTGCAACAGATCATTAAGGACCTACAGCCAATTCCAGAAGATGATCCCTCTCTCTCTCTCAAGCTTTGGGGAGACAGACCTCTCCTTGCCTACAGACAGCCACCCAATCTTAGACAGATACCAGCAACTACAGATCTAACAACAGAAACATTGAAGCAGGCACACACCCCTGCAAGAAACCACGCTGCCACATCTGCCCATATATCTGCACATTAGATACCATCATAGGTCCTAATCAAGCCTGCTACTCCATCAAAGGCTCATTTACCTGCTCATCTACTAATGTGGTCTACGCCATCATCTGCAAGAAATGCCCTAACACCTTATACATTGGACAAGCAAGACATTCACTGCGCAAAAAGATAAATGAACACAGAGCTGATATCAGAAATCAAAGAACAAAGAAACCAGCTGATGAGCACTTCCATCTTCCTAATCACTCGATGACTGATTTGTTAACGACTGTCATTAGAGATGTAGCTGGGACATCAAGACTTCAAAGAGAAACAGCTGAACTCGAATTAATATGCAAGCTAAATTCTGTGAAAGCAAGACTTAATCAAGACAATGGGTTCTTTTCCCATTACAAAAGGTAATTTGACTTCAGGCTTCCCATGGTTTGAACCTGAAAACTGCTCTGATTTGCTGTTACTGTATGATCTGATTCTATGTTTTACACCCCCTTGCATTTAGGTTCATTCCATTCTGTAAGTTCACAGATCTTTGAAGCATCTGACAAAGTGGGATTTTCTCCCAGGAAAGCTCATGCAAAAAATAAATCTGTTAGTCTTAAAGTGCCACACAACTCCTTGTTTTTATTTTTTTTATTTTTTTTTTTTTGCTGAACTAGACTAACATGGCTATCCCTTTGGAAATTATATACACATGCCAGGATGGAAGAGGGCAAGTGTTAAAGTCAGTTCAGTTAGGGCAGATGGGGCCCATTCATACCCGTTGATTAGAGGGAGAGAATGTGGGAACAGGGACAATGACTTTTTGTAATGTGCTAACCATTCAAAGTCCCTATTCAGACCAAATCTGCAGAAGCGCTGCTGGCCCGGGAAAAGACCTGGGACTTGGCGTGCTGGGTCTCGGGGCTCGTGCACCACCACTGCAGCCACTGCTGTGGGTGGCTTGGTAGTGGACCTGGGGGTTCAGGCACTGGAACTTGGGGTTAGAGCTCCATAAGCCTGGAACCAGCGATGCCCCTGCCAGTCTGATTGTATTAAGTTTGCAAGTCAGCTCCAGCCCTGCAGTTTCATGCTGATGTCTGTTTTTGAAGTTTTTGTTTTTTGGGTTTTTTTTTTTTTTGTTGATGTATGGCAACTTTCAGGTCTGCTACTGAGTGTCTAAGGAGACTGAAGTATTCTTTTATTGGTTTATGGATGCTGCTATTTTTGATGGTGTGTATCCATTTTTGTGCAAAAAGGATAAAGAGACAAATCAGACATCGAAAATGGCAACACCCATAATCCAGTAGAAGAACACTTCAATCTCTGTGGACACTCAATAGCAGACTTGAAAGTTGCCATACTTGAAAAATGTCAAAGACAGACTTCAGCATGAAACTGCAGAGCTGGAGCTGATTTGCAAACTTAACACAATCAAAATGATCTGAATAGGGACTATGAACGGTTAGCACATTACAAAAAGTCATTGTTCTTTTTTACATATTCTCTCCCTCTAATCAACTGGTATGAATGGGCCCCATCTGCCCTAACTGAATTTACTTTGCTAATACTTACCCTCCTCCATCCTGGCATGTGCTTTAACTTTATGCATCTGGTGAAGTGTGTTGGAGCCCAGGAAAACTTCTGTCTAAAGAAACCTGTTAGTCTTTGAGGTGCCACAGGACTTGTTTTTTTCCTGTACACAGACTAACATGGATACCCCTCTGGAAATTTTCATCTTTGGTGACAATTTTTCAACAGTTCATTTTAGATATTTTAAGAGATGGAATACTTTGAAAGAAGATGGATTAGAACTCTGAGAATATTTGAACAGCAAGCCGCAAAAACTTCACTGCCATAATTCTCGGTCTCCAGGTTTTATATGGCTGCCCATTCACTGTAACGGCTAAGCATTTTCCATGTATAGAAATAGCTAGAGAGTCCTTTTTGGGCTTCAAAGATTTTTTCCCCCCTTTTAAGGGGAAAAGATTCTGCTTGTGGTACATTTCCTTCTGTCTCACACATACACACTGTTTACAAATTGTAATTTAAAGAGAACTTGAAAATGAAGTTTTAGCCAATTCTTGAAGATGATGGATAAGCCTAACTGATGAATTACTGAGAAAGCCCAATTCAAGTGAGCAAACAAAGGTTCAGATCCTTGTGTAAGCTTTAAGCCCCTCACTTCCTGATTCCTTCTGAAGTGCCTCTAGTGACCTCAGAAACAGCTCTGTCCCTTCCCATCTTTGATGATATTTTATTATGTTTCCTCTCAATTTTGGATGAGTAAAACCATCCTAAGCTCTTAGATTGTTCATTCAAGTTACCAGCTAATATTCAAAGCAAGGAAAAAAACACCCAATTCTTATCTTTCAGAGGCATAAGTTGTATCACCCCCCCCATTTTTAAAACCATGCTTGTTCATATCATCTTTGCTAAGCCCTGCTGATGATGAATTGTGTGTGTTGGGTGGCTGTAAGTACTTATTTATTTTTCTTATATATTCTCCCTGGGCCCCATATACATACACGTCAGCATCCATTTCTGTGTTGGTTATGATGCAGTGGACAAGCTGCTTGTCAGTCTAGGCTCCAAAAAATTTTCACAATATGTGAACACAGAGTTGAAGAAATCAAGCCATTCAAGGGCTGAAGTTAGGTATGGTCAGCTGAGTGGTACCAGAGCATTAGGATAGACTGGGAGGAAGTAGAAGCCATATTAGATCATCTTTAACTTCCTTCCCAGAATCATGCTGGGTTTTTATTTAGAGTCTGGAAAGAGGTATGATTCAGGTTGATGCACAGGTCTAAGTTTGGACAGTTCCCATATTCTTACTAAAAATGGTTTGTAACTGCATTTCCATTATCCCTTGCTTATTTTGAATTATGGCTACAAAACAAAGATGATCACTACTTCCTCTAATGATTCCAAACCATTGTGAGAGTGTACAAAGGTAAGATAGTTTTGGCTGTCATCTTATCTCACTGGCGACATCATGAACAACTTGTCAGCACCGAATCATCATTTCTGACATCTGAAGACAATTCCATCAAGACATAGTATGTATCTTTAAAATTTACTGCATTATTTTTCCATATTTTTATTTTATCCTGTCACCAGAGTACTAAACATGGCATCAATCAAAAATATAAGCATCCTGAGACTTCAGGAAAAAAAATACAGAAAAGAAGTGACCAGTGATTTGACAGATTCATTAATGTTAACTGTTTGCCACATTTCATTCTGGGAGTATATAAACATCAATATATATGTACAACAACATTGGCAGTTTTTTATTGTTTCTTTTATGTTGTCTTTGTCAACTTGTACCCAAATTTTGTACTGATTTAAGCAGCAAGTTCTACTGATGTTACCTGGTTGACTGATCTTCCTGATATGCAAATGAAGACCTTGAATTTTATATCAATTTTTTTAAGGAACCAAATTTTATTTAAATGTCCTAACTGAACTATTTGTGTAAATTGAAAAGACATCTTCATTTCATTATGTCCAGTAAATGAATTAATGAAAAAATAAGCAGAGCAAATGAAGCAACATGCAAAACTATTTTCTTGCTTTCATTTGCTATTAAAGAGGTCTTCTGATCAAGAGGTTGGAAATTCCCTTCTGAATTATTGTTTAGATCTAGATGTTTGACTGGATGTGTCAGCACATAGATCATGAGGTATCACATCTAGCTGAAGCTAAACTAAAAGTTTTGGCTACCTGTTGACCTTGCTCTTAGAAAGACAATCTAGGGAATTTGTTGAAACTAGTAAGAGGAAGAGTGCAGTAGTGTTTTCTTCATATGTAGTACATTTTAAAATAAAAGAAAAAATTGTTAACATTCTTAATAGAAGTACTGTGAAGAAAATAAAGTTCAGGAGTACACTTATGGCATGTTTCATATAAAGCTCTCAGTAAGTATTTAGAGCTTTATCCTGAACTTTAGGTGCCGGGTTCAGTAACATTGACATATAGAAAGCATTAAAAATATTCAAAAATTGGAGAGAATTTGCCTCAGAAATTAGCCCCTGATCTTATGCCAATAAAGTGAATAGCAAAATTCCTACTGACTTCTGTAGTGTAGTCTTAGTGTTCTTATTAAGCTTTTAAATGGAGAAAAGAGATATTTTGCCGAGGAAAGGAAAGCTCACTAACTCATTCACCTACTCACCCAGCACTGCATGTCATCATGTGCTGACAATGTCCTTCTGCCCTTACAAACAAACTGAACTATCTCCATGCAAAAGAATAAATGGGACACAAATCAGATACCAGGAATGGCAACATTTAAAAACCAATAAGGGAACACTTCAATCCCCCTCCACACTTAGTGAAAAATGTCAGTTGCAGAGCTGCAACAGAGAAAGTTCAAAACAAAGCTTAAAAGGGAAGTTGAAGAGTTGGAATTTATGCGCAGATTTGACACCATTACTTTGGGTTTGAACAGAGATTTGGGCTGATTTTTCTCATTACAAAAGGTGATTTTCTCAGTCCCCTCCCCCATCAACCTGCCCAGCTTCTTCTTTGTTGTTCTTCACTGTTTTGAATCAAAACAACTTGATTTGCTGAAATAATCTTAATTGAAATTATGACTTACCCTTGAATGCATTTATTTTTCAATTTCTATTGTCAGACAAAGTTGGATTCACCCACAAAAGCTCATGCAATAAATAAAAGTGCCAGGCTATATTCACACACAAACGGCTTGTTTCAAAACAAGCCATTTCGAAATAACGTTTTATTTCGAAACACCTTATTTCGAAAGACAAAAAAGTGTCTTCAAAATAAGGGAAGTGAAATAGCATGTCCACAGTGTGAAGCGGAGCCAGGCGCTTCACCCCACAAGGGGCTGCAGACCCCAGCAGGGTGAGTGCAGCCCAGAGCCCCACCCCGCTGGGGTCTACAGGGGACTGCAGACCCCCTCATGGTGAAGTGGAGCCGGGCGCCTCACCTCACCGGCTTTTGCTGGCGGGGTGAGGCACCCGGCTCTGCTTCACCCCGCAGGGGTCTGCAGTCCCCCTCTGCCAGCCAGGGGACACCCCTCAGCACCCTTGCTTAGCACCCTAGGAGGAAGGTCAAATGTTGTTTCAGAACAGTTTGTTACAAAACAACATGTCCCCACGGGGTTGTTTTGAAAGAACCTGGTTTCAAAACGGAAGTAGGTTTAAGCCATTTTGAAACAAGGGAACCCCTTGTTTCGAAATGGGAGTACGTCGTGTGGACATGCTGTTTCTTATTTTGAAACAACCTCTGTTTCGAAATAAGAAGCCTGTGTGAACACACCCCTAGTCTTTAAAAAAGTGCCACAGAACTCCTTGTTTGTTTTGTCTCACTAAAGAGAGCTTGATAGGCAGAAGAAGTGGATATGCTGTCTATTTCTACATTATTCCTCCTGTTGTCTATAGTTTGGCTAGATTGCCCCTATGTTTTTATCTTCAAGTCCCATGGACTTTAATGGGCACTCAGCAGCTTGAAAGAGCAAGTTCATTGTAACACAACAAATCATTGTTCTCTTTTTCTAGTGTTTTACTTCTCATCCAAAACATTTGTTCTATTTATGTTCTGTTTAACTACCTAATTGTTCATCTTCCTTTTCATTTTTCTATTGTTAAGTCAGAGATCAGAGAAATTCAGAATCGATCAGGACACCCATACATTTAACACAGTACTTCTTATTCCCCATTGTAATATAAACAGATTGACAATGGGACAATCAGCACCCCAGCCACAGGCCTTTACCATTTGAGCCAAGAAGTAGTTTTATCTTTTATGCACATCACTGACTAGAGAGCCACAAACACTAAGCTGAGAGTTTGAAATCTGCAGTGAATGAAACTCTTTTGTGATAAACAACATTTTATCACCATCTTTTCCAGGAATCAACAGAAGGGATTGAAACCAGGACCACTAGTTGCCAGCACATGATGTAAATAAGTCATTTCATTAGTTGTGACCAGTAGCATGCTATTGCCTTCTATGTGAATCAAGACAAGAAGCTGACACCTCACACATATTCCTTCTAATACTTTAATGGGCCATCATTTGCAGCATCCTATGTCTGTGGAGTTATTCTGAAAAGACAACCAAATTGAACCTTTCCATGAACCCTTTTATACCTCAGGAGCATTCCTCCAAAGAATTCCTGTTTTCCCCACAGGGCTGATGGCAAAGTCCTAACAGTAAACTGAAAAAAAACCACA
Organism: Podocnemis expansa; assembly: GCA_007922195.1. Classification (NCBI taxonomy): domain Eukaryota; kingdom Metazoa; phylum Chordata; order Testudines; family Podocnemididae; genus Podocnemis; species Podocnemis expansa. The sequence goes on from ML681979.1 coordinate 51,347,310, forward strand.
CACATACAACCACCACAGACACAAACTTTCATGGAATTTAAAATAAAGAAAACTGCTTCTCCAGGGGAGGAAGTGAACCGTGTTGTAAATAAGGGGTAGGAGTAGAATCAGGACAACACTTCTGATAGGAAAGTGTAAAAACACAAATTTTAGAAAGAAGATCTTTGACTGACAATAAGAGAAAGTCTTAGCCAAAGATTCTACAAATGTGATTAGTGATTTTGATAACCTTGGATTTTGAGTATCTAATTTGACATACCTTAATAGGCCTTGACTTTCTGAGAATAGGGACTTAGAACTTTCCGATGTTCAGAACCCTTTAAGATATTGTTAAACATCTTGGCCTCAGTGTTTATCACTTTTGTTCTAGAAGTGTACTAAAGAAAAAGAGAAGGCAGGGTTGGAGAGAGATTTGTTAACAAATCCAGAACAAAACATGTCTGTTCTTTTGCTAAGGACAATCCTACTAGTAAAAGAAATCTGATTCAACACTGAAACCTTTACAGGTTTCTGGCAATATATCTGTGCAGTAATGTCTGTTTTTTATATATATGAGAAATTGGAGGTTGTAGATAATTCAGATCATTTTTAATTAGAACTCATCAAAATGTAAAAAAGTCTTATCATCAGAATCTAAACATTTTCCCAGAACTGTTTTTTAATTTTTCCCCCCAAAATGTTTAGTCCCCTTCACTGTTAAAGTGTGTTCTTTTCTTGTAATTGACATCTTTAAATACAGTCTATAGCAGTGGTTCCCAAACTGGGATCTGTGGACAGGCTGTGAGCTGGGGCTGGACGTCTCTGGTTTCCATGGAGACACAGGCTTCCAGCCGGCAAAAAGCTTCCCCCAGGCGGGGAGTTTTAAAAACTCTCACGTCCTGAGCATGCTTAGAGCATGCTCAGGGGGAGTAGCTGGGGGGGGTGTCAGGTGCAAGCTGCTCTGGACAGGTAAGGAGGGGAAAGGGGCCCTGGAGGGGTGGGGAAGACCATGAGGGCAGTCAGAGAATAGGCTAGCTGGTGGAGAAGACTCAGGAAAGGGGAGGGGGGGGCTCTCCCAGAGTGGCAGGGGCTGCATTCTGCCAGCAAGGGCTGGATCCTGCTAGCAGAGACTCTTCTGCAGCAGTGAGGGCTGCATTCTGCTGGTGGGGGCTGGATCTCACTGATGGGGACCATATTCTGCCCTCAGGGGCTACATTGCATCTCACTACATAGAAACTGCAGCCAGGGAGCCCCAAGTTTTTTACAATAGAAAGGGTGCCACCGGCCTGGAAAAGGGTGGGAACCACTGGTCTATAGCCACGATGATATACGTGCACTAATCAGAATAACCGATACCCAAAAAAAGATGAAAATATTTAATTTGCACCAAAAAACACCTGCATCTTGAGTATTCAGAAACTTTAAAAGAGTAGCACTACATGAGTAGCTTACACAAGAAACATTTCTAATTATTAAACCCTTGATTTGTGTATTTTTTTGTGTAGCTTGTGCTACAGTGTACTTGAGCTAATGCTCTAACAAGCTTGGGTGACTTTATGCCATAAACTGTTGATTGCTAGGCAAACAACCCTATCAACCAAACAAAAATATCCCATTTAATCTGAAGCTTATTTATTTTTAAAAGTTATCACTTGCTCTTCTAACTTGTTGGTTTTAGGAAAATCCCATATAGCTAAACTCCATAAAGATACCAAAACAGTGTTTAGTCTCTCCTTACTCTATAGCAGAGGGCAGCAAATACAATTCCTTCATATCATTCTCTCACCTTTTCTTCTCTGCTATACCTGATAATTTTCTTCCTATCACTAACTTTTTTTTCCACCCTAGGCCTATTAATGACTTTGCCAGCCCTTAACAATCCTGCTCCTTCCCCTCCTCCCAAACAATAATTGTTTTCAGTCCAAAACAACCAAGGATTACTACATTTAACTTTTCCTTTCCTAATGCAATGTGCCATTTCCAACCAAAATCTACTCGGAATGGTTCTCAATAAGTACACTAGGAAGCTGGCAACATTGCAATAGAAGAGTTAATTCCCACAATTTTATCGTAAGTCCTGTGACAGTTGGCATTTTATTAGTGAAGTTTCAGCTCCTGGTATGTTATTTTGTGAGCCATTTCTATAGGCAGACACACTCACACACACACAAGTCTTTATTCACTTTGGCTGCACAGAAGCATATCCCAAGTGCATGCTATGGGTTCAAAATTCTGGTGGTCAATAAAAAGAAACCCAAATAAAAAAAGGTCAGTCAGTCATTTTAGGAACTGATCTTACTTTTTTCAAGGCTTGGGGTTAATGATAGCGTGATTGCTGTCAATCAAAACAGGGTGGAGCTAATAGTAGGCAGCTGTCCATGAAAAAAAAAAAAAAAAGTATAAAGAAATGTGAAATGATTATTTGAGAAGTAAACAACATTTGGATTAATTGCCTATGCCCCTCAGCTATATTCTGAAGCATTAGTTCAAATGGCAAGCAATGTTCCCTCTAAGCTGCATGGGCGCGCAGCCGTGCAGCCTGCCACAGCCCCCCACGCAGGGAAGTGGCCGGCAGCCAGAGGCCCTGCTCAGAGGTCTTGTGGAGCAGGGAGATACTAAAACTCCCACCCAGAGAAGCTCTAATGGAGCATGCCCAGAATGTCTGAGCATGCTGCGTTAGTGCTTCTCTGGCCCCAGGAGCCGTGGCAGGGCCATGCTGCTCCAGTGGCAGGGTAGGATTGCGGGGAGGGGTGCGCACGCTAGGATCAGGCCCGCTGGGGGGTGGGGGGCCCCATGCAGCAAGCAACATGAGTTGTTTGGTTGCCGGAGGCTCTTAGAGGGAACATTGACAGCAAGTGCCTTGTACTACTCAAAGTTCAAGTGTGAACTGAATTTATTTCTAGTACTTGAAATTAGTCATTGCTGAAGGCAAGGGGATCTTTATTCTCATAGCCATACCAGCTATTGCCAATCACAGGTACAAGCAAAGTGGTTATCTTATCTCTAAATTTGACATGGTGAGATAGCTGCTGGAATACCGCACCCAGTTCTGGTGCGCAAATTTTTAGAAGGATGTTGATAAAATGAAAGAAGATTCAAAGATGAGCCATGAGAATGATTAAAGGCTTAGAAAACACATCTTACACTGGAAGACTCAGGGAGCTGAGTCTTATTTAGCTTAGCTAAAAGGAAGGTTAAAAGGTGATGTGATTATATCTGTAAGTACCTATAGAGGGACCAAGTACTTTATAATGGGCCCTTCCATCTAGCAAACAAAAATGTAAATGATCTAATGGCTAGAAGTTGAACCTAAATAAATTCAAATTGGAAATAAAGCATACATTTTTCAATTGTGAGGTTTAATCAAGTTTTTTGTGGATTTTCCATTACAGACTAATTTTAAATCAAGATTGGATGTTTTCCTAAAAGAGAGGCTCTAGAAACTATTTTGAGGAAGTGATATGCATGAGGTCAGACTAGATAGTATATTTTGCATTAGTAACTCAGACACTTAAAAACACACACAGTGGAGTCTTCATATTATGTCTACACTACAAAAGTGTTTAAATTAATTAACAGTCAAACTAATAAGTTCAACCTTAATTTGAACTAAACCCAGCCTTAGTAAGTCAAATTAACAAAGTGCATCAATTCAAATTAGACATTAAGTTGACTTAAAAATTCAAGTTGAATTATGCACTTTGTTAATTCAAACTAACTGCCCTAATCTGAATTTCTTTGGTTCAAACTAAGGCTTAATCTTGGCCTATCCTGCCCTTAGTTCTAATTAAGAATCCAACTAAGCACTTAGTTCAAACTAAATTCAGGGGTTAATAATTCAGACTAAGCTTTCATTAAGGAATTCCTTAATTTAAACTAGTGAAAGACAGTTGTGGAAGGGGGACTAAGGTAGTTCAAAATAAAGCTCCTTAATTCAAACTAACTTGCCAGTGTAGATGCACCCATAGGGTCAAAAAGGAAGGTATCCAAAGCAAAATGAACATTTAGGTTTTGTTTATGTTTTGGACTGGTTCTTATCCATCCTTACTTTGTACATATAAGAACTCTGGCTGCAATCATTCAACTTAAGAAAGTCAAGATACCCAGTAAGGTCAAAACAAAAACAGGCAATTAATATGTGAAGCCTTAAAATGTCTTAACTCTGTGGATGCATTTCCCCATAATTTTTTCACTCAAATGCAGGAGTTACTGTCTCATGTGCAAAAACTACATTAATGCAGCAAGATTATGGTATGGCAAGGCTTCATTTAAAAGAAGTTTAGTCCAAGGAGGTTCTGGTCCATGTTCTTTTCTGGTGTCATCAGTTAAAGGAAGATATTAGCATGTTACTCAGCACCAGGTTTTCACAGAGGATAAAGACTTCTATGCTTGTGGAGAACCAGGATCATATACATATAAATCCTGGAGAAGATGTATTACAGAATTTCAGTAATAAAAAGGGTAATTAAAGAACAGACTTTTATGGTTGCATCAGCCATAAATCCCCCACCACAGAAATCAAAACTGGTCTGAAATTAACATCTTTTGTGTTCTCTCTCTTCATGGTTTAGATGAAAGATGTCTCACAGCAGTTTAAGATCACCAAAATGGTCAAATGCTTTCTCACTAGTATAGTAACCTTCCCCCCCCCACCATGCACCCTGCTGTAGTTTAGATTTGCATCCTATCTAAATCCTAAAGAGATCTGCATCTCTCTAAACTAAGTGCAAACAATCAGTTTTGTGAGAGAAACTCCCTTTCCTCACATCATCATTAATGCTGCCCCATAAGAAACACCTACTCATTCTTCCAATCATTAGCTCACAAAATTGCCAACCCCCATTTATTTTGACTATTTAAACAGCAGCAAAAACCCACCCACTCCAATACTTTATGTAAATTCTCATTAAAAAATGTATCTTCTTTAAATCAAGGATACACTTTGTTCCATCACCATCAACCATTCCACCAAATAAGATGAGTAACTCCTGTAACAGAGTCAAGAGACCACCTGGGTCACAACAGAAACACAGTTGTCTTAATAATGTAATACCATACATACACTATTGATGTGCTAAGCCCCCAAAAGTAAAGAGCTCTACCATTTTCTCTAGAGAAGAGAAACAGAACTGAGTTGCGGTAGCTGCTAATAAGCCCCATGATCTGGTGCTACAAATGACTGAATTAGAACATTTACATTCCTACTTGACCATTTTCTTTCTTGAACCCTTCATGTCCAACAATCTGGAAGTGGGCTTTGTGTACCTGTTACATGGTTTAGAAGCTGAGCAGACTTTTGACATTAGGCTGGGCCATAACACCCCCTTCTCTCAGTTTCTTTCCATCAGTCTGAAACTTGGATATACCATAGTAAATAGCGTTACCAGGTTGCTGTGATAAAGAGCTGAAACTGGAACAAACATATTATTGCAAAGAAACATAGCAATCAAATCTAAAAATTAGTAATAAACAATATTCTTTCATTTTTGAGTATCCCATTTCCTTGTTGTGACTATATTTGGAATCAGAAGTAAGGAAATACAGAATGGACATTTGTTTTTAATATTAATTCCACCCACTTTCCTAGTTTTGAAGGCCCAAGAAATGTGGATAGATGCCCGCATTTTGGGAAGCCTAACTGAACCTTCTGATTTTTTCCACCACTAATTTATACTCAGTTTTACTGAATGAGACCCTTAACATACCATTCTGCCTTGTCTTAAGTGCATGAAGACAGAGGATCCAAACCACATGAAGTGTTCCATGGAAGGAGACAACATAACTGCCAAGGAAGTAATTCTTATGTGGAAAGATGGGGATAAGGCTTATACCTAAATTCAGAAAAAGGAAGAACCATGAGACTCATTTATTCGGGGGGGGGGGGGGCACACCAAAAACAAAAACAAAACCAAAAAAAACAAACCCACACACAGTTCAAGACTATTCACTATAATAGAAAAAACAGCTAGAATCTATTTGCAATGTGAAGCCCAAATGTACAGAATCAGCTTCTTTTTAAACAGATTTTCCTTCTCCCTTTCTATATTTTTGCCTGAAGCCAGAATGTTCCGTTTATGCTATGAAGAACTTTCTGTATGTGCAGGCAGAAAACTCTAGGCTGTGGATTATTAACTTATACTTTGTTACAGAAAGGTAACAAGCTATTGTGTAATATGACTGCACTATGTACTTTAATGAAATGATGATTAAAGATGGTTATATGTAGTCAACTTTTTCCATCTTAATATAGATGGAAGGAGCAGTTGATTATCATTCAATTTTTCACTAAATCAGCATAAGCCTCTTGTGTCTCCCAAATAAATATGGCATTATTAATTTTTAGGTTTGATTGATACGTTTCTTTGCAATAATGGGATTTTTAGTATGGAGGAAGCATTATGTTTGTTCCAATTCCAGAGCTTTATCATAGCTCCTAAGTAACACTATTCACTACATGACAGCCAAGTTTGCATCCTATTATAAATTAGTTCTTATAAGTTCCTATCATAAATTCTGTATTTCAGGGATTTCCAAACCATTAGACCAAGTTCCAAAGGGGGAGCTATGTTAGTTTAGTTCAGTGGGGGGGGGGGGATTCCTGTGGCACATAAAGACTAACAAATTGATTTATTGCATGAGCTTTCACTGTGTTGGACCCTGATTCACTGTGTCTGACACTCTCTTTTAATTGTGATTAAAAAAAAAAAAAATACCTGTTTGACTGTTTTCTCCATGGAGGCTGCTGACTATTCAGAGTACTTCCTTAAGAAAAATGAGGCATATGGTCACAAAAGAAAGAAGCCATCAATGTCATGAGGAATAGACCCCCAGTTTTTGGATACTCAAAAGCTTTATAGCATGGTATTCATTTCTTCCATCTGTCTTCCTTCAGGGCACTTGAATGTCAAAATGTTCTATGACATCGGTCCTATTTGTCCACTGTCTTGCATCTTGTCTGATCACTGGCATCTGTACATTGTTCCCATTTGCTAGGATTTCCCTCCCCAAAGGCTTTGCTGTGGAGTAAATGACCACCATAGAAGCCTGAAGTTTGAAAATCTGAGAAAGTATCATAAAAGCAGTTAGTATCAATTACATTGGAAATGAATACACATTTTAAGTGTTTTAAGCACAGAGCAAAATAGAAATATATAACTTGTAGGATTTCTAAATCCTTTGTGTGTTAATATAGATTGTAACAGTTAAACTACAGTACTCACTAATTTGAAATGATTTCTAAAGCTTTTTTGCAAATATCAGAATGAATCAACACTCAGTTTTGCATCAGATCTGCTTAAGATTTTGTAGCATTCAGGATAATAGAATATTCACACTGCCAAAAAAAAGTAGCTGTTTAGCATAATATGCTGCAGGCAGAATAAATTGGAGGGTTCAAGCCTGTTTCATACTGATTTAACAGTTTATTGGGTTATGTGAACTAGTCTGAGTTTACTTGCTTCCTCACTTCATGTACCTTTTTGGTTTTTTTCCCCTCTGTCACTAATATGGCCTGTCAAATGCAATCCCCATCTAGAGTGGCAGATGATGTACAGTCATGTCTCTTGCTTATTCTCCCAAAAGGGGCTCTGGAAAACCTTGTTGTGCATTCTGTTACCGGAGAAGCACAACACAAGTGAACTGCAGTGCAGGGCTGTAACTACGGCAAGGCCAATGGGGCTTTGCCCCAGGCGCGCTGGAGCAGCTCAGTAGAGCCGCTCATTTAAAAGGCACGTTTCGCAGCACCGGCCCCAAGCACCACTAATGGCAAAGGGCGCGTTCTGATCAGAACATGCCCTGGGCAGTGAAACAGCATGTTACAGCTCTGCTGCACTGGGTATCAGTGGCTGCTGACCCTGCCAAACCTTTCACACTTTGACCCATGCTATTTTCCTAGGGTCAAATAATTATGACTATTTTACCAGTGTTCCTGTACACTTTTGTTTTATTACATAGATAGGCTTGTTTCTTTCCAGATGTATTCCCATCCCCCTCAAGACAGCCACAAGTGGTAGATCTACAGAGTAAGCAGCAGCCCACTCCAGTGAGTTTCAGAGCCCAGCTGTATAGACTTTGGTTCATGGGGCTTGCTTCACGGTGCTAAAGCTATAGTTGTTCAGGCCAGAGGCTCAAGTTCTGAATCCTAGGGAAGATGGTGGGCTTCAGAGACATACCAATACGACCCAATGGGACAGAGCTGACAGGGAGAGGGGAACAATGATCTTCACTCTCTGCTTCCCTCCTGCTTATTTGGGTCTTTTGGGGGGTTCATTTGAGCTGGTTTTCCACTTCTTTCATCCTCTCTGCATACAAGAGCAGAGAAGGAAAGATACAATGCACTCCTATTTCATAAGGCATAGCATCAGGAAGAACAAAACTGCTAGTGATAATCACTACTTTAATTGTCCTGGCTGTATGGTTCATGTAATTCTGTCCAGCAGGGAAATGAGAGAAATAAAATATTGTTTTTACATTTGAAACCATTTCACATCTATATATTTGCCTTTGCAGTACAATCTAAGGACACAAAAACTTCATGTTTCATGCCAAGAAAGGGTTGATAGATGAACAGATGGAGAGAATGCTCCACTGGGTGTCCTATCAGATGTCCACCATTAGCAGAATTGGTAATATAATAAAATAAACACCACAAACAAACATATCACCATGTTCTCCTATAAACAGTATTTTGGCCAATTAAGAAATAACATTGGAAAGGACTTTCCTTTTCCTTCATGTCTCAGAAAATTTAATAATTCTCTGTTGAAAAATGCATAAAACTAACATTTTGGATGATGCAACTATGCATTCGATGTAATAGAACATGATACATTGAAGTAACAAATCATGTCAAAAGAAAAGCAACTCAGTCACCCAGAGCTGTTTCATGAATGCCTGACAGGCAATTATTCAACTATGATAAAGCTTTTGGATAAGAGGCTGGCACTGAATGATTTAATTATCCTAATTGTTGATATGAATCTTAAAATATCACTGCAATCAAGAAGGAGGCGCACAGTCTGTAAATTTGTTATTTTATGTAGTTTCGTGTTGTGAGATGTTGATTAGACAGTGTAAATTTATACCTGTTGATTATAAAGAAAGGAGGTTAAAATGCATGTCACCCTGAAGTGGTACCAGTTAGCTTGAAACATTAGAAGAATTCAGAGCAATGATATCAAAAACAGCAAGAGTCCTGTGACCCTTTATAGACTAACAGATTTTTTCGAGCATAAGCTTGCGTGGGCTCCAACCCACTTCGCCAGATGCAACATCTGATGAAGTGGGTTGGAGCCCACAAAAGCTTATGCCAGAAAAAAATCTGTTAGTCTACAAGGTGCCACAGGACTCTCACTGTTTTTGCTGTACACAGACTAACACAGCTAACCCTCTGGAAACAGCAAAATATGAAATTTTAATTTCTCCTGTCAGGGGCATAGCCAGCCCACATTTTCTGGCCAAGCTCCTAAACCTGCCAAGTGGGCTTGGCCAAAGACAGCTTCTAGTCATATAACCAAAAGTTGTTCAAAATACTCCAGTTGCTAGGTAACAAGAGGACCTGTGGGGGAAAGAGGTAAAAGAATGACGATGAGGCCCGTCAACCACAGCACACAACAGTGGCGCAAACTTTGCTGCTGTCACTGCAGGGCTGGCCAGCAGGCAGAGACCATGGCTGCGAGCGGAACAGACGCATCAGCACTGTCCTGGGCCTTAGGAGACCTCAGTTCACTTCTTTCCCCGCCATGTTTCCTGTGTGAATCTAAGCAAGCCACTTAGACTGGCTATGCCTCATTTCCCGCATATCTAATTGAGATGAGGCATCTTCTGCCTTTGAGGGGTGTTGTGAGAATAAACGCATTCAAGCTTGGGAGGCAATCAGATACTGGGGGGGGGGGAAGTAAGTACCTTGGATGGATTATCACAGTCATAAGGCTGGGACTAGCTCTAACAATCCTATTTTATTTTAATTCATAATCACCTCTTTCCTCCCAGCTAATTCACTTAAAACTAGTTTCCACAAAACTACTGTAAGAAACAAGATACCTGTGTAATGTCCCCCTTTTGCTGATACTAATGTGACTCATTATCTTTGGCCTATAACATCAAAGCTTCTTAAATAAATGAATTCCCAGCCACCTAAACCCCTTTTCATGCAAGTGATCATACTAATCAAGATTTATTTAAAGGCATGTGAGATAGGCTACATCACATCCCCTAAAAGATTAAGGTTGATTTTGAGTCAAGAACAATATTAAAAACAAAACAAAAAACAAAAACAAAACACACACTGAGCGAGCAGCCTCCTAAAGAGCAACTCTGAAAAGTGTCATCTAGAAGACACCAAGAAACCAGTAGTTTTTCAAAACAGGATATGCCCTCTCTTCCAGTGGCTGTCCTGTTTTTATAGTAAAACAGGGTTTTGTGAATACCTAGCACACTGGCTACTTGAAGCTCTTTGCCTCTTGCGTGGGTGAAACTAGAAGAACCTTAGTTTACGTCTACACTATAGGACTCAGTTAAGTCAACTTAAAGTCAACTTTATTAAGTTGACTTAGTGAGCCCCCCTTTGTTTAAGTCAACTTTATAAAGTTTGCTGAAGCCAGAGGACCAGTTAAAGTTGACTTGAAATGGGTCCCCAACTTAAGTCGATTTAAAAGGCTTAAACTGCACTAAGTTGGCTTTAATGGGCACATTGCATTAAGTCTACTCAATAAATTAAACTTTAAGGACTTTTATTAATAAAGTTCTTAAGTTAATGAACTCCAAGTGTGGCCAAAGAGTTGCTTAAGTCGACTAAAGCCCCTAGTATAGATATACATTTGGGAACCACACTTGGGTCACTGAAGTGTGTTATCAGGTTTTCAGTCTATGCTAGTAGGCACATTTCACATACATAATTTTTGTTACACATGCAGAACATGGCACAAAATCCTTGCCATGAAGGAGAATTCTTGCATAGGCAGATAATATTCAGATAGCCAGTAATACATGTCATAGATTTGAAAGGAAAAGTTAGACTTCAAGTGCCATATATTCAGTTTGCACAGAACTCAAGAGAATGACAATTTTCTTTTTAAAGAAAAAGAGGTCAGAGCCATGATACTTTTCAATTCATGATGCTATGAAACGAATGCACATTTGTGTTAAATTTTAATCAATATACTTAAACAAAAATAATAGGTTAAGTGTACCATTTTTAAATGTATCGTATAGTGTGATTTTTTTATGTCAAAGGAAATTAAGAAATAGAGAAGTTATTGAATGAGGAACTACAACAAAATCACAGTTACAAAAAACTTGGGGCACACCATGTAACTGAACTTATCCAAAAGCCAAAAATCAGTGCAGTCAGTCAGAAATGTACCAAATGTGGCCATCCATTTTCTTCTGCTTTATCAAGCCTAATTGATGACTGAGAAACTTAATAAAAAGGGAACAGGAAGCCTGTTGTTGGCAGCCTCTAAAGATATTCAAATGACTGTTTGTAAAGGATATAGATAAGTCATATTTTTTCAGTCCTCACTGATGTGATAGGAAAAATTCTCCTGCTTTCTTCTGCCATTTGCCCCAGCATGAATCTTATTTTAATTCTTTCTATTGGGAGAAGTAACAGGCAAAAATCCATGTAACTGGCACATCTTGACTTAAAGTAGCTCTTGATGTGTCAGTTTGGGTTTGGACTAAAAGTCAATGTGTCATAACTACCAGGCATTCCCTAGCAGGATTTACTATAATTCATATGCATACATAAAACACATGAACATATTCCAACAGCAAACAAGCAATCTGAATAAAATTAACAAAACAGAAAATGCTTCAAAAATCATATCCCATCCCCTACCTTCTATGCCTTATCTAAAAAGGCACAACAAGGTCTCAGCATCCGTGAAATTAGCAACAGGAAGATTTCTGAATGTCAAAGGACCTGACATTTGTCAAAACTTTGAGATATAAAGAGATAGTAAAGGTTACTCTGCAGAAATCTAGGATATACTGGAAATTATTAATCAGCTAGTTTGGTGGTTAAACACTAATGAAAGATCTTTTAAAAATACAAATACTTGATTTGTATTGATTGATCACATAGAAAATGTTACTAAAATGTTCCTCATTCAAAGGGATAGCACATTTACTGATGTAATACCCCTTTTGGTACTGGAGACAGGAAAGAGGTACTCAGTCTTTGGACAGTTCTAGAATTACTATCAGTTGGGCTCAGTTTGCCATACTGCTAGTAAGTGCTTGACTCCCCTTCCTCCTCCTCATGTGCTAAAGAATGAAGCTAGCTAGCACTAACTGCAATGAGACAAGGGGTAACCACATGAAGGCAGTGGCAGCTACTCTTGAAGTCACAAATAATTCAAACTTACACAACTGTAACTCTTCTGCAAGTTGTAGTCATGCAAAACAAGGGCTGAGTTTAATATTTACAGGTTCATTTTCAAAAATACAGCACAAAACTATCTCAGACCACCACCAGTAACCTGGGAAAATTACTCAACATCCCTTCAGGGCTCTTAAGAAACAATACTTCACTTCTCACAAGCACAGAATCTTTGTATGGCAAAGAAAACTTTTAATAAAAAGGGGGGAAGTAACCCAGTATTAATTTGGAAAAATGTTGCAAGCAGGATTCATAACCATAAGCAAAACACCTGATCAGAGTATATCAGACAGTTCATTTTGTCTCAAGTTCTTAAGTACAACTAAAAGTATCTTTAATGTATCCATCCACTATACCCCACTCACAGTTTTTGTCCTTAGTCAGTGGAAAACCAGACTTCAGAAGTGCTTCTGTACATAGAAGAGAAGGCACACTGCTTATGCCACTGCACTGGCCTTCCAATCTATCCATTCCTCAGGATGTGTTGAAGTTCTCCCACCTAACACGTCTTTCAGTATTTTCCACTGCTAGTGGGGTAGCTTCACTGTTAGTGAAAATTGGCTCATTTCTCTCACCTGAGGCAGTTCTATAATGCTTAAACCTGGCTTTCAGTGATTTCAACTCTATGGATCTGCAACAGAAGACTCTTGATTGAATTTTAGTCTCATTGCACATAAGAGGGTCATCAGAGGGTGAGGGTCTAGAACCCTTAGGTAGGGCCCACACCACCTGGTAAAAACACCTCTCTCCACCTTTCCTACAGGGCTTTGGTACTCCTACTCTGTTCTTAGCAAGCACAGTATCCCAAGCATAGCTTTGCAGCCCCTTGCCTCAGTCATGTAACAATTTATTAACCCCATACCCAACAACAGAGTGATTTGCAATTCAACATACACCAAAAGTGATTGTTTGGGCAAAGCAGCCACATCTTATTACCCAGGGTTCCTCCAGCCAGTAACTTGTAGTTTCTGCAGGTCAGTATCAAGACAGAAACCAAGGAAAAGCAGTACTTTCCCCTGACACATGGTTGACAAAAGACAAGTCAAAATCAAATGTGTTAACTTCATAGTCTTCACAGTTCTCACTGGTAGCTTTGCCACAGTCTCCACTTATTAGTTTTAAGTACCTACACATACAATTGGTATGACAGAACACCAAAACTCTGGGTCCTTTATAGTTACCCCATACTTCTGAGACAGTTTCAGGTGATTCAGTCACAGGTTTCCAGGTGGCTGGTCTTTCTTTTTGTGTATGCACTGAAGAATCTCTAGGCACAAAGTGTGCTGATGACATAGAGTAACTACCTTCCTTTTATATCCTCAAAATTACAGAGATTAGTCAATCAAGAGAATATTATAGAGCTGACCAAACAAATAAATCTCTGGGCAAAAACAGGAATTACAGAGACATGTCACTAAAAAAGAATGGTTAAGTAAGAAGTTTCTGAACTGTTAGTTTGATAATTGAATTTCCCTATAGCTGAAGCTCTAAAATACATCCAGACTTCCTTTCTTTCAGACAGCTGCCCCAGAATATTCAGAGAAAGCAAGAATGCACAAGGACAGACTCACTTTATACACTCACTGTCTACCTTCCTACTCCCAGTTTTCCTAGCTATGTTAAATTTCTGCAAAGACCTGAAAATACCTAAAAGCAGCAACCAGGATAATTGGTAGGCCATCACAATAATTAGCATTGGCTTGGGCACCTGTCTGATAGTTCAAGGACATGTTAGCAATCTACACACAATGGGTATTTCCATGCAAAGAAGGTCAGCTCTTGAAGTCCTCTTCCCCAGATAATCACTAGATGTCTGGGAAGAGCTCATTCAGACCCTGCTTATACAAGTAAACAAATTTTAAACAATAAAATCATACCAGGTTATATGTACACACAAGGATCAAAAGTTCCTTACAGTTGTCCCCCACATCTTGGGTATCCCAGTGGTGCACACGGAGACATGTTGCAGGCCTGTAGTGATATGGTGTTAGAAATTTGCTTTATTACACTGAGACATGACAATACATTCTGATGAGCCAAGCAGATGTAAGTCCTTTCACACATTCAATGTGACTTACGGTTCAAGGTTATACCTTAACTACCATCAAACTATAAAACAGGCTACTCAGTCAGGTTCCTCTTGAATTGAAGTCTATTTCAGGAAAGCAGATTCTCCTTTAGATCACTGTAGAGGTATTAACTGACCACTCCCTTCTGGACCTGCATTGATAATCTTTACTCTTGGAACCCACAAGTGCAGATGTAAGCAAGTCAGGTCTCTTGAGTCAAAATCCTGGATTCAGTGTGGGTAGACTGCTAGGTGAGCAGGTTGTAGTGGGATGGAAGGCAGGTTGGAGGAGGAGCCATTTTCCCCCTTCTGAGACTTTTCTGCAAGGGAAATACCAGTCTATTCTAAAAGTACTGATGACAGAAGAGGGTTGCCAGAGTGAGGAAGGTGGGGGAGGGTTTTGAAATTCTACCTTCAGCTGTTTCAAAGGAAGTCACTAGTAGAAGATTCTTTCATTGAGCTCCAGGGGTCCATAAGGAGTGTCTCTTTTCTTCAGCAGAGCTGCTTTGCTATCTGCTGAGCGCTACAGTCATTATGTGGACCATAGATCATGGTATTGTCATTTTCCAATGAAAATAATTATATTTTAAATATGAGGATTAGCCTCTATCCATGACTGGTGATTATAATTCAGCAGTAATGTTGTCTGAGAGGACAGTGGTGTGAACCAGTCCCATTTTAAGGAGCTATTACTATTTTAAGGATTTTGGCTGGATGTTGAGACCCCAAATTCCATTGATCAGTGTTCCTCTCCTTGGAAATTTGATCTCATTTCTAGACACCAGCTTAACCCTGATTTACCTTGGCTGAGCAGCAGTACATTTTATGATCTTGCAGATCAGTTACCTTTTGGAGAAAAATCAGTGGGTGTTTGGCATCTATGTAGGTACTTCTCATTATGATAGTATATGAAAATTACACACTAATTAGTGAATTGTATCCTATTACAAAACCTGAAAAAGAGAGAAATATTATCCTAATTTTATAGATGGAAAACTGAGGCATAAGATACAGTTACCAAAATTTATAGACAAAGATTTTTTGTGTCTGCAAGAGGAATTGAACCCCAAAATCATGCAGCCTAGTCTAGTGCCCAATTTGTAATCTATCTACTCAATGCAACAAAAATTCTACTCACAAGTCTGCAGTCTGGAAAATTGCTGTATTCCAAACTGTTGGCATTTTATCTCTTGTGTGAAGTCACTCCATAAATCACAAATCACTCAGATGGTGAAATGCCAACAGTTTGTAATACAAGACTGCTGGCTAGCAGTGAAATTCACATCTCAGACTCCCACAAAATTAAGTTTTCTCATGGTATGCACAGACCCCTGAAATGAACAGGTCTATTTTACATAGCTCTAACAAAAGGTTTTGAGACATGATATGTAAATGTGAGTCCTAAACTAAGCTGGAACTTTCTTTCTTTCTACATTGATTCTCTGAGCATGGCAGCATTTGAAAGTATTCACAACATTTTCATGACATCTTGTCTTCAAGTGGAGGGTGACTAGGAGGCACAGATTGTGATCCTGAGTCTGACCTTATAAATGTTCTAGGAAGAAATATCAATGGGTATGTCTACACGGGAGCCTTAAGTCAATTTAACCTCCCTTAAGTCGACTTAAGGAAAGACATGTCCACATTGGACTTTTCTTAAGTCAACTTAAGCACTTGCTTAAGCTGACTTAATAACTCCAGCCCTTAAAGTCAACTTAAGCATTTAAGTCAACTTAACACATTGTAGATAGTGTTGTCTACGCTGTAGGCTTTGTTAAATCAACTTAACAAAGTCAACTTAACAGAGCCCTCCAGTGTGGACGTAGCCTTTAAGTAGACTTTGTTAAGTTGACTTAACTTTTAAGTCAACTTTGTTAAGTCAACCTTGTTAAAACAACTTAACTGAGCCCTCTAGAGTAGACATAGCCAATTGGAGGATACACGTCAGTTTGGTTTTTAACCTCATGTGAATGGGTGAGCTTCTTTCTAGCCCTTAGATTCACTCCCTGGATTTATCATGCCTTATTGTTGTTCCTCACAAACTGGCCCTCAGAGCACCGAAAGCTAGAAAATACTGGCTTTGTGCAGAAATCCCTCTACTGAGTATACCTTCCTGGCACAGTCCCTCTAGAGCAGTGAGTGGTGATCTCTCTCTGTCTGTGCCCAGCATGCTGTTCTGCTGAAGAGACTTCCTTTTTAGGTCCACCTCCAATAGGAGGATTCTCCATAGGCTTGCCAGGATGGGGTCTTCTGGGTCCAAATTTCTTTCATTCCTTTTTCTCTGCTGTGGGGTTTATCTATCCCATTGCATCATTTTGTCTTTTGTGGAACCTGAGAACAGCATTCTTCTCCCACTGACTATCCATCTAGTGGTGGGAAGGAGCTATGATTTCTGCTTCTTGGTGAGCAGCAAAGAGTTACTGATACAACACTACTTACTCAGGCTGTCCAGAACCTCTGATTCAGTCATTTGATCCTGGAGGGAAGAAAGGTCACAGCTATGGACCTGCTAATGATCTACAATTTGTAAGGAGAGATGTGAAAAAGAAATGTACACAAGGAAAGTGGAAGAGGTAGTAATGTGTCAAGGGAGTACTGGAACATGGAAAGAATGAGAGGGACAGGGTAATGAAAGAAAGATGAAAAAAGTAGTTAATTGGAGGGGAAACAGGCATTAATAAAAGAAAAGAAATAGTTAAAGGAGGAAATTTCAGGTACAATTCAATGAAGCCCTTTATGAGTTGTGTCCTGAATGAAAATTCAGAATGATCTGAACAAACTGGAGAAATGGTTTGAAGTAACAGGATGGAATTCAGTGAGGATGAATACAAAGTGTTCTACATAGTAGGGAATCAACTGCACACACACAATCAGTTGCACTTTTGCAAAATGGGAAATTACTGCCTAGAAAGGAGTACTGTGGAAGGGGATCTAGAGACCATAGTGAATCACAAGCTAAATAGGAATCAACAGTGCAACAATGTGGCAAAGAAAAGTAAGCATTCTTGGATGGATTAGCAGGAGTGTTATAAACAAGACATAAGCAGCCATTCTTCTGTTTTACTTTGCGCTGATTAGGCCTCAGCTTGATTATTGTGTCCAGCTCTGGGCACCACATTTCAAGAAAGATATGAACAAATTGGATAAAAAGCAGAAAAGAGCAACTAACATTATTAAAGGTCTAGAGAACATGACCTGTGAGGGAAGATTAGGAAAAAAAAAAAAAAAAACCCCCCCCCCCCCCCCCCCCAAAAAAAAAAAAACCTGTGTTTGTTTACTCTGGAAAAGAAAAGATTGAGAGGGGACAGTTGTCAACTACATGAAAGATTGTTAGAAGGAGGAGGGAGAAAATTGTTCTCATTAATCTCTGAGGCTTAGACAACAGGAAATGAGCTTAAATTGTAGAAAGGGTTGGTTTGGTTCGACATGATTTTTTTTTAAACTGTCAGGGTAGCTAGGCATGGGAATACATTGCCTAGGGAAGTAGCAGAATCTCCATCATTGAAGATTTTTAAGAGCAGGTTAGACAAATACCTGTCAGGCATGACCTAGATAACACTGGCTATGTCTACACTACAAGGCTTGGTTAAGCTGGCATAATAACGTCTACTTTAAGTCAGTTTAAAGTAGACTTTATTAAGTCAGCTTAGAGCGTCCACATTCAAAATGCCAGGAGACTGTCCACGTCCACACGGGCAGCTCCTAGGTTGCCCTAGGAGTGGTGCATTGTGGGTACCTGGCCCACTATGCACCATAGCAGAAGTGGCCCTCTCTCCCAGACATTCCTTTACTACAGGAAGTGAGTGACCATACCGCCCTCCATACTGTGTGTGGCAACCAGGAGCACAGAGAGGCCAGGGAGCCTGATGTAGTCCAGCGATGTGCCAGCACAGCACTCCACACCCTCCATACATTGCCTAGACTCCTCTGGCTCTGGACCAGGTGCCGCAGGACAACTGCCAGTGCAGGGGTCAGGCACAGCAGTTGTTAAGACTCAGGCACTGGGAAACAGCACATAGAGGAAGGTGAAGTCAGAATACCTGTTGCGATGGGAAAAAAAAATCCATAGTCATGATTTAATCCTGCTTTCACAAAATTTAATCTTAAAGAAATAGCATCTTTCTTTCTTTCTTTCTTTGTGCTGTTTCCCAGTGTTTGAATCTTAACAACTGCTTTGATTTGCTGTTACAGTGTGACCTGATCCTATGGCTTACAGTCCCTGCATTTATTTCCTACCATTCTGTAAGTTTCCCCATCCTCAAACTGTTTGACAAAGTGGGATTTTCTCCCATGAAACCTCACCCAATATATAAATTTGTTAGTTTTAAGCAATGCCTCTGGACACTTTGTTTGTTTTACAACAATATCGGGGGGTCAGTCTGTGAAGGGGAGACACATGGGCAGGGGCGTCACTGGTGTTGGGCACGCTGGGGCATGTGCCCTGGGTCCCAATGCCAGTGACCTGGATCTCCGGCCCAATCGGGCTGGGGATCCAGGGCCCAATCCCTGGCCAGCTGCGGCCCCGGCCGGGGATCTGGGGCCCGGCTGACCACCTGGCAGGCCCTGCCCCTGGCCAAGGATAGGGCCAGGGGGAAGCCGCACCACCATGGGCAGCTAGGCCGTGGTGGGGCTGGGCCAGAAGTGGCCACTGGAGGCTGGGCCCACGCCTGCGGTCACAGGTGGCCAGGCCCCCGATCGCCAGCTGGGGATCAGGGGCCCGGCCAGCCACCTGCAGTAGCCCCATCCCTGGCTGGGGATCCGGGGCTTGGCCACCCGTGGGCATGGGCCCGGCCTCCAGCAGCTGCTTTTGGCCGGGCCACACCGCAGCCTAGCCGCCCATGGCGGCGCGGCCCCCCCGGCCCTATCCCTGGCCAGGGGGTGGGGCCTTTCAGCTGGAGGCAGGGCCTGCCCACTGGGGGGCGGGGGCTGGGCCCATGCCCCTGGTCCGTCCCTGCCCCAGCACCGCCTCTGCACACGGGGTCATTCTGAGAGGGGGAGAAACAGGCAGAGTCGGGCTGAGAAAGACCAATGTTTGGGCAAAGAAGGGGAAAGACAGGCAGAGTTGGACTGAGAAGGGCAAGGGGAGAGCCAGGCAGGGTCAGGCTGAGAGGAGGAGACATGTGGAGTCAGGCTGAGAATGGGAGAGATGTGGGGTTGGGCTGGAGAAGGGGAAAAAATGCTGGATCAGGTCGGGCTGGAGAAAGGGAAGACATATGGAGTCAGGCTGAGAATGGGAGAGATGCGGGGTCGGGATGAGAAGAAGAGAAATGTGCAGGCTGAGTCTGGAGACGGGCAAGGGGAGAGATACAGGGCGTCAGGCTGAGAAGGGGAAAGAAGCCAGATCAGGTTGAGGGAAGGTCGACCTGGGCTTTAGTCCTAGGAGGCAGGGCTGGGGCTAAGACGTGGAGTTTGGATGTGTTGCACACAGCTGGGAACACTCAGCTGTGTTGTGCCTTCTCTCCAGCCCCAATCCCCATATTTCAAATAGCTAGGAAGCCAATTAATTTGACTTAAGCCAGCTCCTATGCCACATTGGCTTAAGTTGACTTTAAAAGTGTGAGTTATTAAGTTGGCTTAAGCAAATGCTTAAGTCAACTTAATGGCTTCTCAGTTGGCCAGAGCTTTGTTAAGTAGACTTAATGGGCTTTAAGTCAATTTCAACTCACAGTGTAGACATACCCACTAAGTTTTACCATAGATGCATAGACTTGGATTAAATTACCTTGCATGGTCCCACACAGTCCTATGATGGTACAGCATTGCAATTCACTAAGCCTCTTCAGCTAACCATACCTCCAATTTTAAAGGAAAGGGATTTCAATTCAGAAAATCTGCCCTCTACTCATAATTCTAGTAGAGCTGAATCTTTTGAAATTTTGCTCTTTATTTTGTTTCCTAGATTCTTGAAGAAGTATTAACTGAAGTGAATTAAAACATCATCCTTCCCTTTCTGCTATTTTCCTTGGGGAGGAAGGAACTGGTGGCTGATAAAAACAGGTACAAAGGAAAGGTTCCTGTTACCAAGAGGGATAAATGAACTCAGATCAAAAACTGAACAGAGAATATGAAAATTCTTTGTAATTTTTTCAGTCATCCTGATAGTTAGGGTGAAAAGTCGAAGGGGAACTATTCTGCTTTCCTAGAAGACTTATATATCACTCTCTGCTTGCTGAAGAAATTAAGCCATTTTTACTGAATTATCAGAACTCTTTCTACTGCACTGGGATCTTGGAATGTTTCAAAGCCAGCTCATTCTGTGAGTACCACAGATAAACTTATAAGGTTTGACTATTGGCATTTCAAAATCATCCAAAGTCTGCTGAAAGCTAGCTTTGATAGAAATGTAGAGATTCATTTCCAAAAGGCTTTGTAACTGAAAAGGTATAGAATAGCAGGATTCAGATTAACTAATCTGGATGCACTGAGCCATTTACAAAAATTGGTTCTGTACAACTGGTTCCATTTCACATAGTTGTGTTGTGTATTTTGGAAACAACTTTTTCACATTTCATTGTCACCAAGATATTGTGACAGTAATAAGCTTTCATACTGTGAAAATTTGATATTCTTAAATTCAAACATATGTTGAGTAAAATTATTTCTTCATAAATGTTTCTCATTTTCTTTATTGATGTGTGATACCTTAATGCAGCAGGTCCCTGCCACAGTGTTATGACACACAATGTGTTGCAGCACAGTTACCATGTCATGGCCTCTTCTCCCCTCTCCCACTTGCCAAACTGTGCACAGCCAGCAAAGCTGGCAGGCACAGACACAAAGCATCTGCATCCAAGAGAAGAGGAACAAAGAAAGCACTCCATCCAATCTCAACGCAGCTGCTTGCAGGTGTGACAGCCAGAGTCTCAGTCACATTAGATTGGGTGACTGGAGGAGTGTGTCAGTTAGTACACTGCTGGACTTTTGTTGGCTCAATCTCACCCCAGATGTCTTTTGATTGGCTCAAACCCTGCATGGGCTAGTTTCTTTTCTTGTTCATGATTTTCACATCATGCTGTCAGTGATTTCAGGGGTGAGCACTTCAAATCTAAGTAGGGAATCCAGGTGGTAAAGCAGCCTGGGGAAAGAAGCAGCACAAAGCCGGGGGAAAAGATGTTTGGGCTGGATGGGAGAGTGATGGGGTCAGGGGGAAGTGGCAGAGGGGCAGCCCAACCACCAGGGGAAAAGGTTGTAGAGCTGAGGTGAAGATGCTGGGGTTGGGAGAAGTGGCAGCAGGATGGCCAATCGCAGTGAGAGGAGGTGGTGTGGCTAGGGAAGAGCTGGGGGAAGAGATGTGGGGTGAGGCTGGGGGAAGAAACATGGGCTGCAGGGCTAGGGCAGACATAGAGTTGTGGGACAGGGGGGAGATGCAGGGCTTCCAAGTGAGAGTTGGAGCTAATACTCAGAGGAAGTGGGGACTTGGAGAGTCACACACAGCTGTGTCACAACCCTGAAAAGCTTGAGAACCCCTGCCTTAATTTACAGACATTGTAACTGCACTGTGAATAATGGTGACAACTGTTAACACTGTTGCAAAATTGAACACTGATAATGTTGACAGTGGTGTTTCTATCAAATTATATGTCACAGGCATCACACCTACCAAAAAGATTATCTAAGTCCATTTAAGCTACAAGAACTGCTTAAAAATATAACTTTTATTTTAATAATGAAATGAAGCAATGGCTTGTGAACTAGTGATTGTGGCCCAATCTTTGGAATCTATATTGGCTCAGATCATGACACTAGCAGTCACTACATATCTCACTTCCTGTATGATATTTTTATTATCTGTGAAATATACTGCAGTACTTTTCTTTAGGCAGGAGGAGGATGTGATTTGTTAGCCTGAAGTAAAGTTCTTACTTTCAGATTTCAGTTAGAAGATAGTTTAACTGTAGCTATTTCTTATTTCTGTCACTTCCACCTTGTGATGATCAGCTGAAATACTATCAACCATCTCAAATCAATTTTAAAGCAAAGCAGCTAATGCTAATAAGACATTACTTCTTCTCCAAGGAAGAGAGGATGCTAAATTAACACAAACAGTAAGAATCCTGGCACATAGCAAAAGAAGTGAAACATCAAATATATATATATATATATATTTATATTGAAAAGTATTAAAAACAATTCAACAAATGAACATTATGGCTCTGATCTCCAAAGCAGGCTCCAGTTTTGTGCCTTCATTTTTTGCAGGTGCAGTGCTTTCTAGGAGCTTTTTTTCTAAATATTTAGGATTCTAACTGCCATCCTTGGTTGGAGAGCAAAGTTAGACATTTTGAGATACACAAAATGTACCTGTGAAATTAGAGTCAGAGCCCCTTCTGATAAACATGATCTAAAAGTCCAAATTTTTCTCCATTCCTGCCAGGGTGGGGAGGGAGTTTAGCAGCCCACCAGAAACCAGCCTAGTCTTCCTGATGCAGACAACTGGCCTTAGCACAGTTGGAGCTGAAGAGAAAAAATTCCAACTTGTCCAACAGGCAAAAGGCCCCATTGGGCCCTGATACCCTGATTCAGTGCAGCAGAGATCCATTTGATTAAGTCCTGTCCTTTCTACTGCCATGCCCTCAGTACCTCCCCAACACACCCCCTTTATGTCCAGGGGAAGACTGTGGCAGATGGAAGAGCCAGCTATACCAGCAGCAGTGTGGCGAAAAGTGAGCTTAGCAGCCCCTTTGTGCACTTACATTTCAACATTAAATGTTTAGAACCTGCAAGCTTCTATAAGGCAGGCTTAGAAGCTGTGCCTAACAGCTTCTGGAGGGAAGGCAACTGATCTGCATGGATTTTCTATTTGCATGAGCACAAACAGCCTATTAGCATAGCCTCACTATGGGTGCAGGGCAGTATGGGTAATGGCATTTGGGTTTATTTGATCACAAATCTATCAATATCTGTAATTCTCCTGAAGAGAAACATGAAATACTGTCTTTTGTAATATGCTACTCTCTTGCTTGTTCACACTTTGTTTAGGTAGTTAAAGGATAAAAGCTACTATTAGCAAACAGAATATTAAAAGAGCCCGCCCACCTCCTCTTTTCAGCCTGGTGAAGTTAAGAGAGGGCTGGGGGTTGAGCATTAGTTTAGTCTAGGCCTATGCCCAAGGCTCGGCTTCACCCCATTGCCCTACTCTCAAAGAATAGATCAGGCCGGGCTTCATGTGAGGACTTTCTTTTATTTTAATGAGAGAAGCTCTTTGCAGCTATTAAGAGCTGAAATCACTAAGAGAGAAGACACTATCTGAGTTGAAATTACTGAGAGAGGCAAACCCTAAGCTGAAATCACTGAAAAGGAGCCATTGGATGGTGAGAGCGGAGCATCAGTGACCAGTGGGTAGAGCTGGCAGACAGCGGGCAGACCCAGCGGCTGGTGAGAGAGAAGCATGAGTGACCAGTAGGCAGAGCTGGCGGACAGCGGCTGGAGCCAACAGATGGTGAGAGTGAGAGCCTGTTTTGCACTGATTCTCAAGATCAGTGCTAGTTTTGCTACTGAGTTTATATGTTCTCTTCTGCTGTGTGGTATTATGTTGGGAACCTTGTTCTACACTGAATCTCCAGATCACTGCTGATTCTGTTTTACTACTATTAAAAGTTCTGTATACCACACTCAGACTAGTGCTTGTGAGTGGGGAAGCCTTACCCCTTTGGGGGGCCCAGGGAATAGTGCATGATTTCCCAGAAGACTGGGTAGGAACTCAAGCTGGCTGGTGCTGTAACGTTACTTGGAAACCCCTAGATACAGAACCTGGCTGTTGTTCTTCCAGCTTGCCCTGGAAGAAGGGTTACATGTCTACTGCACATATAACAAACAGATTTCTGTTACTTCCCAGGCTTCTTAAGGTTGGGGCAGGGAGGTACCATACATACAAAAGAGTCTCTCTCATGTAAATCAGATAAAAGTCTAAGCTATTTGAAAATGTAAAATTCATTTTTCATTAATTCTTTTTGACTGTCTCCAATTAGCAGCTAATCTCCTTTCCTTGGCTGCAGGCTCCAAACTGGTAAGTACTGTGATTGAGTAAGAACTAGTTGGGAACTTTCTGTTCTTCTAGTGACAAGATATAATTACTTTGGAGCTTTCCTAGGCCTTCCTATAATTAGTGAGGCTTTTGGAATTCGTATTCATAACACATATGTTTCTAATAAAATGAAGACTTTTAAGTTGAAATAAAAGGCTGCATCTGTAGAAAGGCTCTCCACTCTTGCATTTGACAAAGTGAGACTTCATCCATGAGAGCTGATGTGAAAAATAAATGTGTTTGTATTTGAAGTGTTACAAGGGTCCTTTTTTGTTTTGCTGACCTAGATTAACACAGCTACTGCTCTGGAACTTGGAAACAAAAAGCTGCACATGTGCTCTTAAAGAGAAAGGAGGGAAGGGACACTGGTACTGTGATTTTCAGCTGGAAAGTTGAATCTGGAAAGTTGAAAAGGGATCTGGCAATGTTTGGTCAGTAGTGTTGACTGGACTCTAAGGGTTATGTCTACACTAGAAGCTCTGTTACATCATCTTAACAAGGTCAACTTTAAGTTGACTTAAAGTTGACCTTGTTAAGTTGACTTAGAGAGTCCACACTGGAAACTCTTGTCAGCTGCCTGTGTCCACACTGGCAGGTGCTGGGTCAAAACTTCCTGGTGGCCAGGAACTCTCAGAGAGGGCTTGAAGGCTAATTAAGTCAACTTAAGGGCTATTCCCCATCTACGTTGGCTTAAGTCAACTTCATAAGGTTGACTTAAGTGTTAAGTCAGCCTAAAGAGGTGGTGGTATTAAGTTGACATAAGGAAGTGCTTAAGTCAACTTAATAAAAGCCCAGTATGGCTGCTTGGATCTGTAGGAACTTTAAGGAACCTTAAGTCAACCTAAGGCTCCAGTATAGATGTACCCTAAAAGTGTGGTTACTAAAGTAACCCCAGTTAGCCATCTCATCCTTGCTGAGAGGGCATCAAGAGCATCAGCTGCTGCTGGAGCCTAGATATGCTAGGCTGATAAAGAGAACTGTCTGTCTGTCTCCTGAACCTGCAACATTTCTCCACCAATTGCCCCAATCCAACTTCTCTAACACAACACTCAGCAAAGGTTTAAACAACAGATCTTGTTTGTTAAGATGTTCCAACGGGATAGCCCTGTTAGTTTAGTTCATCAAAACAGACAAGGAGGCTGGTGGCACTTCTAAAGACTAACAAATGTATTTATCACATAAGCTTTCATGAGACAAAATCCCACTTTGTCAGAAGCTTGAAGATAGGGAGCTTACAGAATGGGAGCCAAATAAATGCAGGCTAGTGTAAGTCATAGGATCAGATCAGACTGACAGCAAATCAAAGGAGTTGTTTAGATTCAAATAGTAGACAATAGCATATATGAAGGAGGTGGCAGGTGGGGGAAGAAAAGCAAAATCACCTCTTGTAATGGGGAAAAAAACCCATAGTTTATTAAGCCCTAAATTGATGGTGCCTAATCTGCACATGAATTCTAATTCTGCAGTTTCTCTTTGAAGCTCCCACCAAATTTGCCTGAGTATGGTTATTAACAGATCATTAATGGAGTGATCAGGAAGATTGAAGTGTTCCTCTATTGGTTTTTGAATGTTGTTATGTCTGATGTGTGTTCATTTATTTTTTTGCACAGAGACTCTCCTGTTTGTCCAATATATAAGACAGTGGGAGAGGGGGGCACATTTCTGGCACATGATGGCATAAAACACATTGGTGGGTGAGCAGGTTAATGAGCCCTTGATAGATTAGCTGTTTTGATTAGTTCCTGTGATGGTATCCTTTGTTCACATATGTGGGCAAAGTTGGCAATGTGGTTTGTTGCAGGGACATATGTCTACTTTAATGTTTCTCTTGTTAGGTCTATAGTTGCTGGTGAGTATCTATTAAGGCTGGGGGCCTGTGTGTAAACAAGGAGTGGGCTGCTACCCAAGGCCTTAGAGAGTGAGGGATTGTCTTTTAGAATAGATGGTAGGTCTTTGATGATGCACTCTAGAGCAGGGGTCTCAAACCCAAATGACCAGGAGGGCCACATGAGAACTAGTACGTGAGCCTGAGGGCTGCACCACTGAAGCCTTTTCGTACAATGACATTGCAAATATGGGTAACGATCTTGTTGTTGCTGTCCACAGGAAACAGCGTTAGGGGCCACATGTTTGAGACCCCTGCTCTAGAGGTTTGACTTGAAAGTTTTAGGTGATGACCAGTGGCATTCTGTTTTTCGGTGGGGATGTGACGGGGCGTACCAGCCCTGCAGTAGAGAGACAAGTGTTAAGGAAACTCTCCAGCAGAAGAGGCTCCAGTCCCCTGCATCTGCTGGGCATGCTCAAGGTATAAAAAGCCAGCCACCCAGCTCAGTCAGGGGTGGACGGCCAACCTGAGATGACACATCCTGCTTGTGCTCCCCTGGCTGGCTCTCACCATCCAACAAAGCCCAGGCTGCAGGACCTTGTTACCCCTTAGCAGGGGGACTTCTATGAAAACTTCAGCCGGTCGGCCATACCTCCCCCCAAAGCAAGGGGGGCAGCTATAGACATGCTAACCACTAGGCCTTAGTACCTTTGAATTGTGGCAGTTCTATAGCAAGCTGTGGCCACCAGGCCATCCAAGTAATAACCAGGGGACTCTTAAGGGAACATCGATCATGGAGCCTGGCTACCACCCAGGTGAGAGAAACCCAACGAAGGCCTGAACCATTGGACTCCAGCAGGCTCATCAACCAGAGTCATAGGCCAACTTCTGGCAGGGGGCTTCTCTTATAGTGATTAAGTTCTGGTACACATCTGGCTGTGCCAATTTCCATTAATGATCTGTTAATAGATATACTCAGGCAAATGGGTAACAAATCAGGGCTTCAAAGAGAAGCTGTAGAATTGAAATTCATATGCAGAATTGATACTGCCAATTTAGGTCTGAATAGAGATTATGTTCCTTTTTGCAATTACAACAGGTAATTTTGCTTTCCCAACCTCCTTCCAATATGCTATTGTGGCCTGTGTGACACCAAACAATTGCTTTGATTTGCCGTGACAGTCTGGCCTGATCCTATGACTTACATTCCACTGCATTTATTTTGTTCCTATTCTGTAAGTTCCCCATGTTAAATCATCTGGTGAAGTGGGATTTTTTCTCCAACTAAAGGTCATATAATATTTTTTTTTTAGTCTTTAAAGTGCCACCCGATTCCTTGTTTGGTGGGTTAAGAATCAATGTAGTACCAAAAAATAAAGATTGACCCTGATAAATATCTGACACTTGCAGATTCTGTATCGTTTGAAGATACAAAACTGCATATCCTACAAATGACTGCTAACTGATAAACATTTTCTGTTGTGTTGGATTATGAACTAAATTCAGTGTGCTCTCTTGGTTTTTTTGGGGGGGGGGTTAGTTCTCTTAACAATCAAAAGAAAATTTGGAGTACATTAATGTAATACAGTTGACTTAATATATCAACACATTAATCTTGAGAGTAGCTAGTATCAAACTGAAAGTATCCTGTTATCTTATAGTTTTCACAATTTTGTCATGGCCTAATAATACTCTACTAAATGTGGAGAACAGTAAAATGGTAAGCATGCAGTTTTATGTTTGATTTACTAGCTGCAGCAGTTAGTGCTGTTTCTAGGGTGGTACCAACTGAACTGATGCAAATATACAGAGGTGTCTGTGCAGAACTGGATATTACACAAGCTAGTTAAAACAGCTATGTTAACTTGAGTTCCACTGAAAACAGAAAGAAACTCATGACAAATTACAGAAGATAAAATAATATAATAAAAAGTTCAGTTTTAAGAGGATCTAAGAAGTTTCCATTCAGCAGTGTTGACCAGACACTAAAAGTCTGGTTACCACAATTTTCTATCTTTATATAGCAGCCTGGAAATGAAACCCAAAATTAGTACAATACATCTGTGAAAATAATATATTGGATTGATGCTTTCACTAACTTTTTTTGTGTGCAATTGTAAGCAGTGGGGAGCAACTGGCCTGTAAAGAGTTAAGTGCCTAACCAGTATGTATCAATGGTTAGTTACATAGTTCGCATCACAGCATCTGTTGTTATCCTTTAGCTGGCAGCTAAGCTCTGCTGATGTCAGACTACTGCAAAATGAAATGATGGAACCTGAAAAGAAAATGATTTGAAGGCTGTGGTCTTTTAAAGGTAAGTGATGGCAAATCAGAGCATTGGCATAGTTTTACAAAGTAAAATGAAGACTCAGGCTATTGTGCTTTTTGTAGTGTTCAATTCATGGTTAATTTAGATTCTGTAAAAGCTATCAATATCATGCTAAGATGGACTGTCACAAAATCAAAATATGAGCATAAGTACAATCCAGTACTCTCAATAAATTCTTTGTAAAGACTGATACCTCTGAAAAACAACTCGTGCACTGTATTGTTTTTAACTTATCATGGAGTTAAATGCCATCACAGCTACTTTTCTCAGGATTGTGAAAATAAGCTCTACTGCTCCGTCTTCACTGACCTCAAGATAGTTTCTAAAATTGACTATGGAAGTGTAACCCCGTATGTCTAATTAAAGGAGCTCTCTATTTTAGAGATCTCTTGAGGCTGGGTTACTTTGCTGAACAAATTTGGCTGTCCCTGTCCAGAAGCTTCTGGTAATTAAGTGGGTGGTTGCCTTGAGCATGCTCCACATGGTTTTCTACTGCTGCTGTGGTGAGATGCTATGTGAGAGCAGTGGCCACACAGTTGCGATGAGAAGAACCCATGTGCTTAGTGTGTGACTGGGCTAAGTGAGGCAAGATCTCTCCCTGCTGTGAAGTATTTTGCAGCAGAGTATTCTCATACACATATGGGACTGATTGCTTGTTAACCAGTAACCTGACTAGATAGTGCTGGTTCCAGAAGAGAATGAAAAGCCTGAATAGATTTCTACTTAAGATCCCTGCAACCAAAGAGGATTGCTGCTTCTTGCAGCTCAAGCCTTTGGACTTTAATGGACACTGTAACTGAGATTTGGGTGAATTCCACCTAAACTTTGGGACTCTTAGGTTTAATTGTTCTGTTTAAATTCATTTTGTTTTCTTATGATAAGCTTTATCAAGTTTGTTCTTGGGTTGTATCTTAATGTGGGGAGAATAAAAAAACAATCTTTGCTGAGTCCCTTAAGCTATGTCTCCTCTTTGGAAGGTTAGTTTGAATTAATTTAATTCAAATTAATTAATTCAAATTAATAATGATTAATTTGAACTAAGTTAATTTGATGTAACATGGCCCCACTAGGAACCTAAATTAAACTAGCATGTCCATGGAGAGGACTTGCTAGTTCGATTTAGGAAGGGGGAACCATGGGAAGTGTGGCAGCATGGCACTCAAGAAGGGCCATGCCCCAACCCCTTACACAGAAAGAGGAAGGCACCCTGAGAGGAGGAAGGGCAAGCTGCATTAATTCCAACTAACAGCTTGAATTAACATGGCTCTATTCGGTTAGTTTGAGCTAACTGTTACTTCGAAGTTAAGGGAGGTTTTATGACTTCAACGTAAGTGTTCATTACTTTGAACTAAGGACTTCCTTAGTTCAAAATAATGAACACCAGTGTAGCCATGCACTAATTTAGTTTGAATTAATCGTCATTAGTTTGAGCTACATTTCCAGGTGTAGACATAGCCTTACAGAATGAATCCTGGGTCTCCAGTTGCTTTCTAATTTTTTTTTGAGGACAGTTAAATGAACTCTAGCCCATTTCAAGATTACAAAAGGACAAAAGCAGAGGGTTTGACTGAGAATGTATTAGTACTTCATTCATTTAAATTGGCTGTATACGACACTGGATCAACATTGTTCTCAGTAGTGATAGAGACTTCTAATAAAGGTAATGCAAAATTATTTCTAGTTGCTGCCCACTAATTTAATAAAGGTAAGGGAAACTGTACAAGTATCAGACTTTTTCAAGAATGAAGGCAACACATCATAGATAATTACAAGCAACTTAAGAAGCTGACTTCAAAATGCTGTTGTGATACATACCATATATCATCACATATAAGCCAGAATTGTTGTGCCTGAAAATTGTCTTCAAAACAGGCACTTGGCTTATACACGGGAAAATACGGTAGAGAGTCCCAGCCTAGCAGGTTCCCGGACCATGCGGCAGGCTGGAGCCCCCGTGTTGCTGGGTGGCTATCTTGGGCAGTTGGCCAGGGCTGCGGCTGGAGTAAGGAGGGGACCCCAATGTCTGGAGCAGCCAAGTAAGGAGGGCCTGGGGGGATGGCCTGGAAATTGAGGGGGAATTCAGGGAGTCCAGGGAAGTGGCAGCAGGGACCGGGAGTCTACGGAAAGCGGCAGGAGGGACCTGGGGTTTTGGGGAGCCCAGGGAAGCAGCGACAGGGCCTGGGGATTTGGGGAGAGTGCCTGGGAGGCTGGGAAGAGTGGCAGCAGGAGTCGGGGGTGACAGGGAAAGGGGTGGAAAGGATGTTGGGGAACATGGGATTAACAGCAAGAAACTGAGAAGCAAGCAGTGGGGGCAGCAGTGAGGAAAGAGCAGAGCAGGGAGGGAGCAGGAGGCAACAGCAGAAAAGTGAGAAGTGAGGAGGGGGGCAGCACTGAGGAAAGGGAAGAGGAGGGGCAGCACTGAGGAAAGGGCAGAGCAGGGTGGCAGGAGTGAGGAATAGACAGCAGGGGGCAAGGGAAAAGCAGCAGCAGAGATGTTGGGGGTTAGGGAAGCTGTTGGCAACTCCAGAGGAAGCCAGCAGCACTGGGGGGTGGGGGCTAAAGCCAAAAGGGGACCTCAGCTTATACCCGGATCACCAATTTGCCCCTTTTGGGCTCAGAATGGGGGGGGGGTCAGCTTATGCCCGGATCGGCTTATACCCAAATATATACAGTAATAAAACTGTTGTGTATGAAGCAGTTTTGGGAAAAAGTCTGTTTTGTAGACCTGAAATGAATGCTGGATTTGCTGAATCTTGTGCCATGGCATTGCAAAGCTCATAGTACAAAGCACACAAAAATATAGATTGAAAATTCTCTCATAACATAAAACCTCGATGACCAAGTACTCACAGGGAATCCTCATCCAGTTCAGAGAGTATTATTGAACTCAGAGTACTTTGACTGCACAGAGACAGAATGTTCAGAAATCTCATGTCACATACTTACATATTTTCTAACCCTTTTCACTGCCATAGATAGGTTACTGAAGAAGTGACCTAAACTTAAATCTTACTCTGTGAGCAAAGGAGACGAACAATTTGTGCTGTGAAATCTGAAGAAAAAAGTATGCTGTGTGCTTTCTTTCCGACTAAGAGGATGCATCGTCCAAAGATGAAACTATTCTGCTTCCTGAGCTGTACATCTACTTTCTGAACAGCATTATGAGCCAATTTAACACCACCATAAAATTTTTGAAAAGGATTATATTCAGGTAACTGAACTGAATGCTACTTTCAACAAACTGAGAAGAGCGATTTAAAATCAACAAAAGAAAGGCTAATATGGATATAAAGTGACACAGTTCTTGAAAAAATTATCAGCTAATGACCAGAATAAGTTTGTTGGAGATACCCAGTGGGCTTACACACATACAGTACCTGGAAAAGTGTTTTGATTTCAGCAAAACCTCTTTCCATATGTTGTGTGCACCACTCAATCTGGGCAGACACCCTGATTGAATCATAGTGGACATTAACTACAAACTTACAAATTCCAGTGAATAGAGATGAACTATTTGAATGATATACTACTGACCCTCAAGAGTTTGACAAATTATGCTGAATTGACACTATCAGCAGCAACAAGAGATTCACAGTTGAATCAACGTATCTCAGATATAGGTAGAGTTCTTTTAGGGCTGTGGGACCCTGACCTTACCTAAAATTTTGCAACATGGGCTTGCACCCAGCACAGCATCTGGGGAATGCACTTTCAGCATAATGAAAAACTTGTAGATTGATTAAAGGAATTGGCTCCAAATGGACATGCTGAAACCTAAGTTATTCATCCAAACAAACAGGGAGTTCCGTGGCACTTTTAACGACTAGTGAATTTATCTCATGAACTTCCGTGGGCATAAAGTGAACTTGTGTCCATGAAAGCCCATGTTATAAATTACTGTGTTGATCTTTAGAAGAGCCACAGAACTCTTGGTTTGATTTGCTGAAATAAACTAACATGGCTACCGGTGTAGAACTAATATAGTTATTCATGCATTTAAACTATGAAGTGACATGATGAGTTTGCTGGATTCTTGAAGAGATATGCAGCTAAAGAATTGTCATGGCAGCAGGGAAATATCAGATGTATAAATGTAAGTACCGGTAGTTTTAATTGCCACTCTCATGAAAGTTCTATGTGGCTGTGCTCAGGTGTCTCTTGCCCTGATTTTTTGTTTTTTTAGTGTCTTATGAACTATAAAGAAGGCACAAATTTTGTAAGAAATGATAATCCAGTGTCTTGTGACATGTTCAAAAGGTTAAAGTCTGGTACCAAATGTATATTAAAGCACACACAAAAATATCAGCCTGATTTTCAGAGGTTTTGTAGGTGCTCAGTGTCATGCTGTTATATTAAAGCATTAGCTGACCAGTTGGATTGTGCAATTACCATGGATAAGTGGTTTTAATTTTGTAACACAGTTGTCAATGGCAATACTTTAAATCTTTTTTGCTATTTAAATGAGTGTGGAAGCATTTGCAACAGAAAGTCAGGCTGTCAGGAATCTATTAGAAGTCGATTATGTAGTTAGAGTTTAGTTTTGAATCCTAAACTATCACATATTACTTCCACAGTCCAAGTCCTGCATGAACAATGTTCTAACCTTCAAATCACAGGTACTGAGATTGGAAAAAAAGCAGAAAGTCATACTTTGGATTTTCATTATGTCCATAATATATGTAAGGCAGTTTCTGGATGTTGTGGTGATGCATGCTTAGGAAAGCAGTATATAATGGCATTATAAATTGTTGTGTATGATCAGTGGGTGTAGTGGTGAAACTCTTTACAATTTTGAACTATCAACTTTTTAATCTAAACCATAATGTATGTATTTTTAGCCAGAATATTATACAGACACCAGCAGAATTTCTCCAGAAGCTATGAAAGAAATTGATTTATGGCTGTTTCAATAGGTACATAGAATTCTCAACTTTAAGTCACTTGTACATCCTCCCAAATCTGTGACCAACCTGGATACCAAAAAAGGGGCTTCTGTAAATTACAACAGTTATCCTGGGCTGCTTGTAAGTAACTCTACCCTTAGAGGTCTACCCTTCTATCTCGAGGCCACAGCCTACTTAAAACAAGGGATGCAGTTTCAGAGTAAACTTAAGCAATAGGTTTTATTTAAACAGATGGTCATATGTAACAGCATCTCACATGCATTAAGAGAGTGTTTTACAAACTTTTTAAAAAATGAATGTCTAATGTTATGATAATTCAGAACACTTCGCATGGTTCTCTTGACTGAGATAGGTTTGCAAAATCAGTTTGAATATTCTATTTAATTAGCATAGGCTTTTTTTCTGATTGCAACTTATCCATTAATACATCATGATTTATACAATTTTGTTATTTTAAAAATGATACATTGTAAGAAACATTTGGCGTGTAGAAGGTTCAAGATCTCTTCATGCCAAATATTCATTTAGCTATATTTAATTTATAACTAATTACATTAGGACAGGTCATATGTTATTATTTGAGCTAGCCATTTTAAAGTACATCAGCTTCTATAAGAAACAAATATAATTTAGTCATGAAGCAAATATTTATTGAATCATGAATAGAAGTGAGAAACCTAGCCTTTGTGATCATTTATCAACACAATAAATACACAGGTGTTCACAAACAGCAAAAAGAAGGTATATACATAGTCTGAGTTTAGGATTTTTTTCTAAGTAGTCAAACACTTTACAAACATTTTATGCTATTTATTCTGCTCTAGACTAATATCTATGTATCAATTTTTTTAAATGAGATATGTTAGTGTCTGATGTTTTAGTATGGGTCCATCAACACTATGCACTCACTAAATAAAGTTTTGCCTATAAAAGATGTAGCAGAATTATAGTGCTATTAAGTGAATATGGAGAAGGAGCATTCAGTACATGAGGCAACTGTGTTACAGGCTTTATAAATATATACATATGTGGAATTGGTCTATCTCCAGTTGTGAGAGCAGCTGCCTCTTTACTATGTTGAAGCATTGGGTAACTAGCTGTTTCTCAGTTAGTGTGGATGTAGGTCTTTTGTCCATCCATAGTTCCTTCATACATTTCATATATCTCCTCTCATTAGGTCTGCTGTTGTAGTAGCATTCCATCAATTCCAGGTTCTCTTGTCTCATCCATGCATGGTTTGTTCCAGTAGCCCACTTATCATCAGATTGTCCCGGTTCCCCAACATCTGGCATGGACCTTGTTAATCCGGGCAACATCCAAGCCAGCATGACTCTCCTAGTTTGTATCACTCTCATATTCAAGGTAGGCAAGTGAGGCATTAGGGGATCTTTTGCCCAAGGACCCTTACTGGGAAGGTAGGCAGGTACCCACTGGGATTTGAACCCCGGTCTCCCCTATCAAAGGGTATCACTATTAACCACTACAGCACTCTTAACCACTACACTATCCAGTCACCTAGAACAGACATGGAAAGTGAAGGCCAAAGTGGTCCCAGTGGTGGTAGGAGCACTCGGGGCTGTGACTCCTAAGCTGGGAGAGTGGATCCAACAGATCCCAGGAACAACATCAGAGCTCTCTGTCCAGAAGAGTGCAGTGCTAGGAACAGCTAAGATACTGTGCAGAACCCTCAAACTCCCAGGCCTCTGGTAGAGGACCTGAAGTTGAGGATGACACATGCCACCCATAGGGGTGAGAGGGGAATTTATATAGATAGATAGATAGATAGATAGATAGATAGATAGATAGATAGAGGGAAAAATACTGAAATACCTGAATAAACTTGTTTGCCTTACAAATATTTGACTTACCTAGGAACCTTCATCCTGAATAATATTACATGAAAAACTGTGGAGTAAAATTCTCATTGGTGTGTATGATGAATACCAGATCAAGGCTTCAAAGAGAAGCTGCAGAGATCAAATTTATTTGCAAATTTGATTGAATTGCTTCAGGGCTTAATAGGAACTTTGGTTTCTTCTCTCATTACAATAGCTGATTTGAACTCATCTTCCTCTATAAGCTGTTCCCCGGTGTCTGAATCTTTACAATGGCTTTGATTTGCTGTTAGTGTGACCTGTTCCCATGACTTATATGTCCCTGCATTTATTTCCTCCCATTTTGTAACTTCCTGCATCTTCAATGCATCTGATGAAGTAGGATTTTCTCCCATGACAGGTCATACAATAAACAAATTTGTTAGTTTTTAAGTGCCACAAGATTGCTTGTATGTTTTACTGAACTAGACTAATGTGGATGCGCCTTTGGAAATTGGTCTGTATGGGCACTGCTCAGATGAAATAAATGCAAATGAACCAGTTTATGTGAACAGAGAATTCAGTCCGAAATCTTTATGTGCAATATATTTTGAACACTTTAGGAGTTCAACTCTCTCTCTCTAAGTATGCCTTATCAGTTGATCATTTAAACATACACAATTTTTAAAGAGATGCATAACATCAAAACTCATAGCCACAATATAATTACAGATGCAATTTTAGGAACATATACACACTAAAAAATTCCAATACTTAATTGTTAAGTGTCAATAAATATCAATTGCTCAGTACATACAGACAAAATAATAAAATCTATAAATTCATTGATAATCAAAATTGATAGCATTTATGTGACTCTGCCTACTTGAGAACTCACTAGAGTTTGATTTAATTTTATTTACTTTGTATATTTAACAATGCTAACAATTTGTGTTGTAATGGTTATAATGCTTTAAATTTTTAATCTTTATGCCTATCATCATGAAATTGTCTTGTCTCCCCATTTGGTCTGTCCTCCATAATTTTCAGCAACTGTGAAAATGTGAAATCAATAAGAATAAAGTAACTACTTAAAAGAATCAATATTATCTCTTCAAATTATAAAAATCAGTTGAATTATTCCAAGCCTAATTACACCCTGCCACACCCTCCCCTACGTCCTTAATTAAATTTAAACTTATTCCAAATTCATGCCCTAGTGTTACTTTCTTCAAGCTAATCAGGTTATGTTAGAGATAGAATTGTCCCTTGTTTTTTACAACAGTTAGTCTCAGTACTTAATATGTCAACAGATTGGTTATTTGAAAACCTTTTCTTCTGTTGCAAATCCTACTCCAGTGGAAATCAATGGCTGTACACTACTGACTCACAGGGGACTGAAATCAGCCCCCTTTAAGTAACAAGATCATTTCCCACTATTGGGTATGAGTGTATGTCTTTTGTAATTGTTCCGTGTGTGTAGAGGTATGTGTCCTGTGCAACTAAGTGTCACTGTAAAATTGCTTAAATAAAAGTGATAAGTGTTAGCTTTTTTGGTCTCTTTTCCACAATCCAGAAAATGACAAGATAATACACCCTTAAGGGAATAAAAAAACTTCTACAGTTACTCTCTCTGAAGTGGAAGAAAGAGAAAAGTAAGAAAAAAATCATGTATAATATACGAGCAAAAGTGTCTAAAATGAGCATACTAATGCTCTAAATTTGCATAAGACATTTACTGCAAAATCAGTGTAGATGAGTAAAACAAGGATTTATCATCATGTCTTTTATTCTTTGTTCCATCTTGGCACTACAGGGAACTGATAGTTATAAAATACCTTTTTTCTTCTCACTCTTCCCCCCCTTTCAGGATAACTGTTCCTCGCAAACACTTCTGTAAGGTTTATGCATGGAAAAGACTTAGTGTGTTAGAAGTTGATAAAGATTGTTCAGTGATATATTTGCAAGACAGGATTTCTGTGAATATATTTTAATGCAAATCTTATCAACAAAATGTCAGGAGCAGCCTGGTGATATTTTTTAAACTTGCAATGTGTTCATTCCAGGGCCACAGTAAGCTGCTCACCAGAGATTCAAACTTTAAGCAGAGGCAGAAAAAAATGTGTACTATATATTTCAGATAAACTAAGTTGCTTCCTTGGATATTTTAGGTTTAAATAAAGCTTGGGATTGAATGTTTCATTAAGATACTGTCAAGCAAGGAACAAATGGATAAATAAATGCACTCAGGATGCTGTTGCTTATGTGGTTCAAGTTGAAAAAGAAATATATTTCCTTTAGGAACTTAAAATAGTATATTCCTGATTATGTCTTATTTTGGATGTGTTCTCATTTATGTGTGAGACCACATCCAGTATCAACTGAAAAAAAATCATCACTAATTAATAGAAATACTGGACAGAAGATTGATTTGTTCTGAAATGTTTCTGAGAATTTGGGCTAGGGCAGAGTATAAGATTCAGCAGCTAGGAGGAAAGAGAAAAAAGTGGAAAACATCATTATTTTAACTTAATTATATAAATTAATCTATTCTGTTGCTGTGATGACTGCACTTTTAGGTCTGTCATTTATGTACCTTCTGTTTTTTGTTCTTATCCCCAGAACAGGATGTAATGGAAGGCAAATGAAAGCAACACTGTTGCAGAAATTAACATATTTATGTTCAGTTTTTTTTAAATTCTTTC
Source organism: Podocnemis expansa (assembly GCA_007922195.1). Lineage (NCBI taxonomy): Eukaryota > Metazoa > Chordata > Testudines > Podocnemididae > Podocnemis > Podocnemis expansa. Next base: position 51,385,340 of record ML681979.1, read on the forward strand.
CCAGATTTTAAATTTGTAAAGGCTTCTGTTGGGTTTGAAAAAAAGAGGTTAAGAACTCCCCATTTAAATATAATTCATCATTTTTTTTACCACTTTTCTTTGATGTTCACAAAACCTTGCTAGTGCTTTTGCTACTTTTATGACAGAATGCCAGGACAAAGGTGCAAGCAAGTTATTGGTATTTGTTAGTGAGTTTCAACTGACTTGCCCATTCATTGTGTACACCCAACTAACTAATGTCATACCCCATATCTAATATCAGCAGAAAGCTAACATTGTAATCATTAACAGTATTGTATGGAAATGTGCAATTAAAAATTGCACACATTTTGGGAATTATGTTCTTGAAGTATACCTGCCAGGCAGGACTCAAGTTACCCCATTCTAGACAAAGAAATGTGTTTTGCCACCTTCAGTATTCTTCCAATGAACATTAATATGTCTCTATGGTTTAGTTAAAAAGCCACAGCTGATCCATATGAGCTGACTCGGTTTTGGGCTAAGGGGCCCGTTGAACTGTGGAGTAAATGTTCAAAGTCAGCCAGGAGGATTCCAGAGCTTGGGCTACAACCAAACCTGAATGACCACATTGCTCTTTTTAGTACATTAGATCAAGCTGAGTTTAAATGAATTTGCTTACCCACACTTTGTAGACCTATCCTTTAGCAATACAATGATATTAGTCAAGAGTTAGTAATAATCTGAAATATGGCAGAACTAGGAAGCATGATTACAGCAGCAGAAACCACGACAAATTATTCCTCCAAAGTCTGGAGAAGTTTACTCCATGTAAGGATTCTTTGGTCCTTTTGTAAATCAAGAACACAAGTAATAAAATCAAATGTTTCATGTCTCTCCTGAACAAAAACCTAAGAAGTATATGTTGTATGGAATGCTGGTTCAGGACTGACAGGCAGCTTAAATAGGGAGATGGTATTGCATTATAAAAAAAGAACATACATTCCTGTTTTCTGATATCCTGAATAAGGTGAAAGGTAGACTAGTGGAAAAAAGCTCTGGGTGAAAGTGAAAAAGGAAAAAGACATGCGTGATTTCATGACAGTGGTCTACTAGAGATTGCCAAATAGGGAGGAGGAGATGATTGAACAAGGAAACAGAAACATCCCAAACACAAGTCTTGGTAGTAATGGAGGACTCCACCTACCCAAACATCTGTTGGGAAAGCAACACAGCAAAACAATTAGTTCTTGAAATGTCCAGTTACTTTTATGAATGTGTTGGGAACCGCTTTTTGTTTCAGAAGATGAAGGAAGTAGCCAAGGGACACTCATTTTAGAACTGATTCTTATGAACAGAGAGCTTGTGAGGCTGAAGGCAATTTCAGTGGAAGTAATCAAGAAGTTATGGAGGTTGTGGTTCTAAAACAAGGAAGGAATAAAAGCAGCAGAATAAGGATAATGATCTTCAAAAAAGCAGACTTTAACAAGCTCAGAAAACTAATAGGTAATGTCCCTTGGAAGAAAATCTGAAGGAAAAAGGAATTTAAAAGCATTTCTCAAAGAGATAATATTAAAAGCTTAATAGCAAACCATCCTGATACAAAGCAAAGAGAGAATGAACAGTAAGAGGCCAATATGCAGGAGCTCTTGAATAACCTGAAAAATCAAAAAGGAAGTCTCAAAAAGTGGAAATATGGACAGATTACTAAGGATGATTATAATAGGATAGCACAAGCATGAAAGGGAAAATTGAAAGGCTAAGGTACAAAATGAGTTACAGGTAGCAAGGGACATAAAAAAGTAAAAAAGATATTCTATAAATATATCAGGAGTAAGAAAGATGAAGGGAAGTTGAGACCAGCTACTCAGGAAGGAAGGACAGCTAATAATGGACAACATCACAAAGATGGAAATGTTTGTGTTTTTTTTTCAGTCTTCACTAAAAAGGCAAATTGCAACCTGACATGTAACATATCATTCATATATGTAAATGATATGCTACATATCAGGTTGCAATTTGCCTTTTTACATATAGTGTGACACCACAACAGTCCCTTCATGGCAATGGGTCTCACACATTAGAAGGCTAGTGGGTTACAGGGGTCTTCTTCATTTCCACCCATAGTGGCTGCCATGGTGTTCCTCCTGGTGTGAGAAGGGGGGTTTGGGACCCAGGCCCACCTGCTCCTCTGGGTCCCAGCCCAGGGGCCCTAAGAAATGCAGCTACGCACTGCTGACCAAGTCCCAGTCCTTCACTCCTTTCCCCTGTGCTTCACTCCTTTCCCTCCTTAATGCCTTTTAGGTTTTTCATTCAGTCTCCCTTTCTGCTGGGTTTCTTCTCTAAGAGTGTGTTCACACAGGGCTTTTATTTCGAAACAACACTGGTTATTTTGAAATAAAAGTCCCTATGTCCAAATGAAGTTTTCTTGTTTCAAAAAGAGGGACCTCCTCGTTTCGAAACAAGAGCCCTCCTTTCGAAACAGCTTAAACCCACTTTGCTGTTGAAAGGAGGCTTATTTCGAAACCAGTGGTTTCGAAATAAGCCGTTTGGACATGTTAGGACCTTCCTCACAGGGTGCATAGTACCCTGGGTGAAGGTCCCACCCCCCTATCACCCTGGCCAGGGTGCTGATTGGGGTACAGGGGGTCAGAGGGTGCCCCAGCTGTTTTCCCCCCACTTCCCCTTGCTGGGAGCAGGGGGGGATCGGAGCCTCAGCCCCCTTCGCCCCCCCTACCCCTGGCAAGGGGAAGGGGGGTAAGCTGGCTGGGGCTGCCCCCAAGCCTGGGGCGCCCTGCCCCCCCGGGCTTCCTCCACCCCCCGCGTGGCTCCTGCTGGGCACAGGGGGGCCCTCCTCCGGAATGGGGGGCTTCCTCCGCCCCCCCTGCATGGCTTCTGCCCGGCATGGGGGGCTTTCCCCGCACCCCCCCACATGGCCCCTGGAAGCCTCCCCGCGCCAGGCAGAAGCCGTGCAGGGGGGTGGAGGAAGAGCCCCCTCCCCTCTCCTATTTCGAAATAGCATGTCACACTGGACATGTTATTTCAATTCCCTCCTTTTCCCTTATTTCAAAAACACTTTTTTGTTATTTTGAAATAAGATGTTTCAAAATAAGGCTTTATTTCAAAACAGGCTTGTTTCGAAACAAGCACTTGTGTGTGAACATAGCCTGAATCTCTGCCTTTACTTCTGCTTGTTTATCCCCCAGCCTTCCCCCCTGCCTGATGCTGTAGCCATGGATACTCAGAACTCCTCCATCTCCACGCCCAGCGTCAGCAGGGACCTTATAAACCCCATGCCTGGTCAAGGGGAGCTGCACATTGGTGGTTCGACCACCAGGGCCCCTGCCCCTGGCCCTACGGCCCCACTTGTTAGTCCCAAACCCGTTCTTTCACCAAATGTCTCTTCAATTGCTCCCTTAGCCCCGTCTTTTATTGCTGCCATCCCTCGGATCATGTCTGTGCCTTCATCATCTACCAATTCCCAAGGGGCAGTACTTGTGGCCCCTTTACCCTGTGGGGCTGCTGTCCTCCCTCCACCACCACCCTCCTTTGTGCCGGGGATTGAACTGGGCAACGCAGCACCCACGACATCATCACCACAACGGGGGTCCCCATCCTGTCATTCTGTCCCAGCCGGTTGTGGGGCCACTATGGAGACCAGACCTGGGGACGGCTGGGAGCTTTCTGCCCCAGGCACTGAGGGATGACCTGCATGCATTCCTGGATGACACTCATGGGTCCAGAAATCAGGCGCGGCTCACCCTGCTGCACTGGGGAGACTTCCACCTCATCCTCTGGGCCATGAGGGCCATCCTGAAGCAGGCCAAAGGGAAGCAGGATGCTGCGGCCTACAAGAGGGCCCGCAAATTCCATGACTTTCTTATGGCCTTTGGGATGGGACATGGACTGTTACGTGGCCCGACAGAGGCTGCGGGTACCCCAGCCGCTCCTGAGGATCTTGCCCAGCCCTCATCATGGCCCCAACAATCTTTGCAACACTGAATGTCAGGGGCTATAGCATGGGTCTCCGCAGGACCCAGGTGATCTCCTTCCTGTGGGAGGGGGGCTACTCTGTGGTTTTCCTGCAGGAGACCCATACGGAGCCGGCTGCAGAGGCTAGCTGGCAGCTGGAGTGGGGGAATGGGGTGTTCTTTAGCCATTTATCCACCTGCTCCATGTTCACTAGCCATTTGTCCACCTGCTCCATGTTCTCCCCCAACCTACAGCCCGAGTTGCTGGGGGTTGCCGAGGTTGTGCTGGGCCACCTGCTGTACCTCTGGGAGGGGCAAGCATTGCACCTGCTCTGGGCATGATGTTGGGGCATAGATGTTGACCAGATTCATTTCTATCGGCAGGTGGCCCCCTCCCTCAGCACCTTGGATCCTCAGGAAGGCCTGGTCCTGGGTGAGGATTTTACCACCACCTTCAAGGAATGGGACCACATGGGGACTGAACAGTTCCTGGCTGCCACAGATGTCCTCTGGGAGCTCATCAACTATCATTCCTTGGTGGATGTCTGGTGCGACCACCACCAGGACGACCAGGTCACCTTTACATTTGTCCAGGTGGGGGAAGGCCGGTCGCACCACTCCCAGTTGGACTGCATTTACTTGTCCTGTCATCACCTTCCACAGGCCCACTCCTCCAGCATTCGGCTGGTCTCTTTATCAGATCACCATCTGGTGATCGTGACAGCCTCTCTCTTGGCAGAGAGGCTGGGGCCAGCCTACTGGCACTTCAGTAATAGCCTGTGGGAGGTCACTGGCTTGGTGGTGTCCTTCTGGGAGTCCTGTCAGGAGAAGATGCTCACCTTTCCCTCAGCGCGGCAATGGTGGGACGTGGGGAAGGTCCATGCCCCGCTCTTCTGCTGTGACTACACTCAGGGGCCCAGCCGGTGGAGAGATGCGGAGTTAGAGCAGCTGGAATGGGAGATCCTAAAGCTGGAGAGGTGTCTGGCCGCCAGCCCTGAGGATCCATCCCTCTGTGGAGTATGCCGGAAGAAGCGGGAGGAGCTCCAGGCCCTTGAGGATTTTCGGACCCGGGGAGCCTTCATTTGATCCTGCATCCATCTCCTTCAGGAGATGGATCATATCTCCCACTTCTACTCCCTGGAGAAATGGAGGGGGGCTAAAAAAGCACATTGCTTGCCTCTTGGCAGAGGACAGCACCCCCATCATGGATCCAGAGGCGATGCGTGGAAGGGCCTTCCATGACAACCTTTTCTCCCTGGATCCAACTAATGCCAACGCCTGCAAGGTGCTCTGGAACTAACTCCCCGTGCTTTGCACAGGCAATCGGGACCAGCTGGAGCTTCCTCTCACTCTAGCTGAGTTCATGGAAGACCTCTCTCACATACCCACCAATAAATCTCTGGGCATTGACAGGCTGACCATGAAGTTCTACCGCATGTTCTGGGATGTCCTCAGCCCAGACCTTGCTATTGTCTGGGCCAAGTCCAAGGGAAGCAGGGAGCTCCTCCTCTCTTGCCAGCAGGCAGTGCTGGCCCTGCTGCCCAAGATGGGGGACATCCATGATCTTCAGAATGGCGTCCCATCTCACTCCTCATCACAGACTATAAAATAGTAGCCAAAGCCACCTCACTGCGGCTTGGGTCTGAGCTGCAGGATGTGATTCATCCCAACAAGACCTACAGGCTGTGTTCACACAGCACTCTTATTTTGAAACAACAGAAATAGGCTCACTGTTAGAGTGTCTGCTGCCTTTAGTATCTTACAGTATAAAAAGGGAGTAACGAGGACACAGGGAATTATAGACCAGGTAGCCTAACTTTGATGGTATGTGCAGGATGTCAGTCTAGAGGATTGTGATGGTCTCTTCTGACCTTAAAGTCTGTGATACCTGAAAAGATACTGGAATAAATTATTAAACAATCAACTTGTAAGCACCTATTCTATGAGAGGAAGGAGGGCCGTAGAGGAGGAAGAAGGAGCAAATTGAGGGGCCTGGTTCAGATGGCCCTTGCCCTCAGCAGCCAGCCCTGGTAGAGAGGAGACTGCTGCCCCTAGCGAGGTTCTCACAGACACCTGCATCACTGCACACAGCAGCATCCCAGATGTTTGTGGCTACTGCAGGATTCAGGCTCTGAGGGTATTGCGTTGGCCTCTATTTCTGCTGGGCTTGGCTATCATGTGAGGGTGAGAGGGGCCATGGGCAGGAGGCAGAGGGTTAGCCTCTCAAGTGGAAGACAGTTATACAAGCTACATAACGTGCAGCTGCAGCAGTATCCCTCCCCCATCAGCCACAAGTAACTGGTCTCCCCACACAATTCTGCTCCTGAGTCCTGTCTGGTGCAGTTCAGATAGTGCACAGGGCTGAAGGGGAGGTGAGGAGCTGTTCCCAGCTGACATGAAGCTGGAGGAAAGGGGCTCCCTGTTGGTTCCAGATTGATGCATGTTTGTGGATTGCTGCTGCACAACCTTTGGCAGGCTGAATGGGGTGTACAAACCAGACCTAGGTAATGATATGGCTTAGGAATACTCAATATGCATTCGTCAGGACCAAATCATGCCAAACCAACCTAACTTCTTTCTTTGTCAGGGCTACTGACCTGGTTGTTTGGTGTGGGGGGAAGCTCTAGACATGATATATCTTGATTTTAATAAGGCTTTTGACATAGTAAAACACAATGTTCTCATAAGCAAACTAAGGTAATTTGGTCAAGATGGAAATTTTTAAAAAAGTGGCTGCAAAAGGTTGAAAAATTTGTAATCAAAGAGTAGTTACCAATGGTTCACTGTCAAACTGGGAGACTTATCCATCGGGTCCTAGAGGTGTTGGTCCTGTGCCAATGCTATTCAATATTTTCATTAATGGCTTTTGATAATGGATTGAGGAATATGCTTTTACTATTTATGAATGATGCTAAGCTGGGAAGGGTTGCTAGCACTTTAGTTGATGAAATTAAAATTCAAACCAACCTTGATAAATTAGAAAATTTGTCTGAAACCAGCAAGATGTAATTCAATAAGGAGAAGTGCAGAGAGCCATACTTAGGCAGGAAAAGTCTAATGCTAACTACACAATAAGGAATAACTGGTTGGGCAGTAGTACTGCTGAAAGTGATCTGGGCATTACGGTGTATTACAAATTGAGTGAGAGTCAACAATGTGAGACAATTGCAAAAAAAAAAAAAAAAGGCAAACAGCATTCTGAGGTGTGTTAACATGAGTGCCATATGGAAGACACAGACCATAATTCCCTCACTCTACTTGGCTCAGAAAACCTAACCAATGAGGAAAGGTTAAAAAACCTGGACATGTTTAGTTTTGAGAAAATACCAAAGGGGGGCTGTAGAGGACCTGCACCTCCAGTGAGTTGGGAGGGTGCCTCCTGTCGATGGCACAGGGGAGTTAGCTGATGAGCATCCCTCTGGATAGCTGGAACTTGGGTTCTAGCATGGCCTCTTAGCTGCTTATCTACGCTCAAAGTCTGTCTATCACCACAGCCCCCCAGGTGGAGCAGGCACCTACACATTCTATCAATAGCTCAGGCAGTCAGCGATGATTTGGGGTTTCCTTTAGCGAGGAAAGGGGGGTTGAGGAGAGAGACGTAGGCCCACCCGCTCCACTGCGTCTCAGCCCAGGGCCCTAGGCAGTGTCAGGGTGGTCCACCACTGGGTCAGCGGGGCTCCCTCTGAAACATGCTGCCCTGGGACATGGCCCACCATTCTGCCCTCCCTGAGCTACTTCTTCCAACCTTGACCCTTCCCCAGCCCTGAGTACCTAACTCCTGCAAGGGTAGGCATCTTCAGGGTCTCCCTCGTAGGAGGCCTTTGGGATTTGAGCAAACCCCTCTGTGTCCATGTGTGGTAGGTCAGGGTACTCCACAGGCTCCCCGACAAGGGGCAACTCCTCCAAGTTCTGGGGCCCATATGTGGCTGGCATCTCTTCCTCAGCTGAGGGTAGCTCTTCTAGCTTACAGGGCCCGGAGACTGCCAGCATCTCTACCTCCACTGAGGCTAGCTCCTCTAGGTCACAAGGTTGGTAGGTCATAGGGTCTTCAGCTTCTCTGGGTTCCAGGTCTGCCTCCGGGCAGGGAGGCTGCTTCAGGGTTCAGCAGGATTTCAAGTGCCTACCCCAGTCAGTCACCTCAGGGTTCCCTCCCAGTCACTCAGCCCTGGGTGGCTGGGCGGGCCATAGAGCTGAGTGTCCTGAGAGGCAGGGGCCAACTGGTGGGGAGAGGTGGGACTGGCCTTGGCCTCTTCTGACTTGCTCCCTCCAGTTAGGCACATCCTTCCCCTTTAAGAGCTCAGCCCCAACTGAGCTCCCAGCCTGGGCTTTTATACCACCCCTTTCTGCCCTGGCCACACACCTTTACTTCCAGGGCCTAGGTCTTGCAGTTCCTCCTCCTGGCTAGGGAGGGTGTTCGCGGTGTTCCTCCAGCCTAGACTCAGAAGCAGGCCACAGTGCATGCCTGGCTGCCTGCTGGAGGATCTGCTCCTGGGCCTGGGCCTGGACCTGCTCCTACCACCCCCCCAACCCACTGCTGTTCCTGCTGGCTGGCCTTCCTCCCACCCACTCCCCTGCTCTGTGGGGAGTGGGAGGAGAGCTACAGAAGAAGCAACTCTACCACTGCCACCACTGGAGAAGACCACCTCTCCAGCCAGCCAGCCAGCCAGAAGCCACAATCACTGAGGGGAGGCCCCAAGGACTGAAACTTTGCTGTTTGCAGCTGGGGGTGAGCTTTCTAGAGACTGAGAACTTAATACTGCCCCCTCCCCAGCTGCTGCCCCCATGGCCTCCCCTCTCTCCGAGAGAGCAGCAGGCTCTCAACCTTTAGAACACCTTGGGACTGTTTTGAGCAGCAGGGACCACAGAACTCCCCCCAGCAGTAGCAGCCCCCCATCTCCTCATTGCCTAGTCCCTCCCTTTCTTCTCCCTCACCCCCAGTGGCTGGAGGGCTTCCCACCCTTTATTTTGCCCTCCAGCTGGTTCAGTGTCCCCCTCCATTACACACTCCCCCCCAGACCTCTCGCCAAATCCTTGAGTTTGTTTTAGTTTTAACCCCCCTGCTTTGCCCTAGTTCTGAATATTTGTTTTTGGTTCCCCTGCCCCCGCCCTATTCTCTCCACTGCCTTTCCACCCCACCCCTGATGCCTATTAGCCCCACTCTTATAATCCCCCTCACAATCAGAGTAGGCCAGGCAATATGAACCCCTAACTTTTTGTTTTTTCCCCTGTGCACTGCACCCCCTGAGGATATAGTTACCCCTTTCACCCAGTGCAGCCGGAGGAGCTGGCCCTTTAAGATTTAAAGTTCCCTATCCCTCTTCCCTTGGTGCCCTCCTCCCTTGCCTGCAGCCTAGCAGGGAGGAGTGGTTTGCCACCCCTTATTCCTTAATAGTCCACCCCCCTCCTATTGTTTGGTCTCCTCCCTCTCCCCTTTTCACACCATCCTCCCCAACCCGCTGTTTAGCGGCGAGGAGTGGTCCCCCCTGGCCCCCCGTTCGCCTTTTGTTCCTCACCTTGTTTACCCATCCCAGGTTTCCCTTCCTATAGAACCATGGATACCTCCCCAGTTTCCCCTGAACCCTTCCCTGTGCCTGTTCCCCTGTCTATCCCTGTGGCTGCTCCCTTGACCGTGGCTGCTGCCACTCCCACCTCTAACAACCCCAGCGGGGCACCTGCACTAGGGGGTGCAGCTGGGACCGCCACTGCTGCTGCCACCACTTCCTCGGCTGGCAAAAAGAGCAAGGGGAAAAAGGTGAGCAAGGGCCCTGTTTCTCCCACGGCCCCACCATCGGCCGCGGCCCCTTCTTCCCCGGCTGTTCCCTCCACCAGTTCCGGGGGTTCCTCAGCCCCCAGATCGTACGCCCAGGTGACTGCCACCCCTCCACCCACCGCCATACAATCTGCCCGCACCGCCTCCTCGAATAACATCTCGGGGGGCCGGGGCCCCTTCCCCTCCTTGACCAGGAGGCACGGTGTCCACTGCCTCTTGGTGGCTGCCTTGCCCCATGTAGAAACTTACATGCAGGCGATGGCGAGGGTGGTGGGGCCCTCAGCTATTGTGGCGGCCTTGAAGATGTATGGAAAGATAGTATTCTTCCTGGCATCAGAGACCGCCGCACAGGAGGTGGTCATTAGGGGCCTGGCAGTGGGGGGTGTCCACGTTCCAGTGGAACCCTTGGAGGACCTTGGCATACGGGTAGTCCTCACCTCTGTCCCTCCCTTCCTCCCCAATGCCGCCCTCCTTCCCCTCCTTTCCACCCTGGGGAAGCCAATATCTGTCATCAGCCCTCTCCCACTGGGCTGTAAGGACCCCGCCCTCTGTCCCATTTTGTCCTTCTGCCAGCAGGTCCAACTCCAACTGCCGCCAGCGGGGGCACGTGACGCAGTGACTTTAGAGGGGTCCTTTTTGGTGCCCTATCAAGGGACCTATTATAAAATCTTTTACTCCTCGGGGGAGGCTCGGTGCTTCCTCTGTAGGGCCACAGGGCACGTCCGGAGGGACTGTTCCCTGGCCTGGCATGAAGAGGGAGCAACTGGGCCCCCCAAGGTCGAAACGGGCGCCGGCCATACCACCACCGGCGACCCCAACCACCAGGCCACTAAAGCTGCCTCTCCTTCTCCATCAAAGAAAACAGCTGCCACTGCCTCACGGGACGTGGGGATAAATACCCCACTATGCCTGGAGGAGAGGCCGGGCCCCGTCACCACCCCCACCAAACCATCTGGGATGGGGCCCAGAGAGGAGAGAGCAGCGGCTGTAGTGGCCCCAGATATGGGAGAGGGCGCACCCCAGGGGGAAGGTTCCTGTCCCCATGATGCCCCTCCCCTGATCCTCTCCCCTGAAGAGCCTTCGCCCTTGCTGCCTATCCCTGCCTCCACTGGTCGGCCCTCTGATACCATCTTAGAGGGCCAGGCTCTCCCGCTGAGGAAGTGCAGCAAGCAGAAGAAGGCTCAGTCCCTCCCTAATACATCAGAAGGGGAGGAGGCCCCCCAAAAGTCACTCCGGGGGGCTGATACCATCCAAAATAACATAAATAATGAGCCGCTTGCTGCGCCCTCTGTTGAGACCCAGCAGGAGGTGCCAACTGAGGAGATGGACGCAGTGGAGGAGGGAGAAGCGGGAGGAACTTCAGGCCCTCGAGGATCTTCGGGCCCGGGGAGCCTTTGTTCGATCTCTCATCCGTCTCCTTCGGGAGATGGATCGCGGCTCCCGCTTCTTCTATGCCCTGGAGAAACGGAGGGGGGCTAAAAAGCACGTTACCTGCCTTTTGGCAGAAGACGGCACCCCCCTCACGGATCCGGAGGAGATGCGTGGAAGGGCCAGGGCCTTCTACGCTAGTCTTTTCTCCCCGGACCCGACCGAAGCTGACGCCTGCAGGGTGCTCTGGAACGAACTTCCCACGATCAGCGAGGGCGACCGGAACCGGCTGGAGCTACCTCTCACTCTGGCCGAGTTCTCGGAAGCCCTGCGTCTCATGCCCACCAACAAATCTCCGGGCATGGACGGGCTGACCGTGGAGTTCTACCGCGCGTTCTGGGACGTCCTCGGCCCGGACCTCGCCATCGTCTGGGCCGAATCCGAGGAGAGCGGAGTGCTCCCCCTTTCTTGCCGGCGGGCAGTGTTGGCCCTGCTGCCTAAGAAGGGGGACCTCCGCGACCTCCGGAATTGGCGTCCCGTCTCGCTCCTCAGCACGGACTACAAAATAGTAGCCAAGGCCATCTCGCTGCGCCTGGGGTCCGTGCTGCAGGACGTGATCCATCCAGACCAGACCTACACCGTCCCGGGCCGTTCCATCTTTAATAATCTCTATCTGGTCCGGGATCTCTTGGAGCTCGGGTGTAGGGACGGTCTGTCGTTCGCCCTTCTGGCCCTGGACCAGGAGAAGGCGTTCGACAGGATGGATCACGGGTATCTCCTGGGCACCCTGCGGGCGTTTGGCTTTGGGCCCCGTTTTGTGGGGTTTCTCCAGGTCCTGTATGCCTTTGCAGAGTGTCTGGTCAAGCTCAACTGGACCCTGACCAAACCGGTCAGCTTTGGGCGAGGGGTGCGTCAAGGCTGTCCGCTGTCGGGCCAGCTGTACGCTCTGGCCATTGAGCCCTTCCTCTGTCTCCTCCGCCGGAGGTTGACGGGGTTGGTCCTCCGTGAGCCGGGGCTGCGGCTGGTCTTGTCAGCGTACGCCGACGACGTACTCCTCCTGGTCCAGGACCAGGGCGACCTGGTGCGGTTGGAGGCTTGCCTGGCCATCTACTCGGCAGCCTCTTCCGCTCAGGTCAACTGGGTTAAGAGTTCTGGCTTGATGGTAGGGGCTGGGTGGCCGGTGAGCTCCCTCCCCCCCACGCGTCAGGCCATCCGGTGGAGCACGGGTCTGCTGCTCCATCTGGGTGTTTACTGTTCTGCCACCCATCCCTCCCCAGATGAGAACTGGCAGGAGTTAGAGGCCAGGGTCGGTGACCGGCTCCGGAGATGGACAGGACTGCTGCACTGCCTCTCCCTTCGGGGACAGGCGCTGGTCATCAATCAGCTCATTCTGTCCATGCTCTGTTACCGGCTCAACACCCTGGCCCCACCCCCGGGTTTCCTGGCCAAGCTCCAGAGGACAATTCTGGAGTTCTTCTGGCCAGGAATACATTGGGTCTCTGCAGGGGTTCTGAGCCTCCCCCTGGAAGAAGTAGGGCAGGACCTGTGCTGTATCTACAGTCAGGTTCACACCTTCTGCCTCCAAGCCCTGCAGAGACTCCTTTATGGTGCAGGTAGTCCAGCGTGGAGCCACTTGGCACACACCTTCCTCTGCCGCTACCAAGGACTCCAATATGACCGGCAGCTCTTTTATCTCAACCTGAGAGGTGGTCCGCGAGACCTCTTCAAGCTGCTGGCCTTCTACCACGACCTCCTCCAGACCTGGAGGCTCATCATGGCCTCCAGGTCATTTGTACCCACCGATGGGGTGGACCTCCTCATGGAGCCCCAGCTACACAACCTCCATCTTGGTGTGCAGGTGGCAGAGGCCCCATCTGTGAGGCGGAAGCTGGTCCTAGCAGGTGTCACCAGGGTCAGAGACCTCCTGGATTATGCACGGGGGGACTGGGTGGATCCCCATGAGCTAGCTCAGCGCATGGGGCTCTCCACTCCACGTACCCCCCGATGCCTACTCCAGGAGGTGAAGGTGGCCTTGCCTCCCACTGCTCAAGCCTACCTCGAGTGGGTCCTGCGAGAGGGTACTCTCCGCCCCTCTCTCAGCCCTGGCTTTCCCGGAGCTTTTGATCGGAGCCCCGGCCTCGTGAGCCCTCCCAGCCGTCCCTGCCCCATACCCTGAGCCAGCTGCTAAATCTGCAGCTGGTCTCTTTTCGAACCGCACCCCATAAATATCTGTACATGCTCGTGCTGCATACCATCCATTTCCTCACCCTCGTGTCCCGCCCTGACACAAAGTGGCGGGATCTCATTCCACCTGTGGAAGGCGAGGACCCCCTGTGGGCCAGTTTGTATACCACCCTCATCCTGCGGCCCACAGGGTACATCAGCTGGTGGCTCCTGCACAGAGCCATAAGCACGGGCATGTACCTGGCATGGTTCACCCCTCATCCTGACACCTGCCCCTATTGCGGTGTGAGGAAGACCCTGGCGCACGTATGCCTTGAGTGCACTAGGCTGCAGCCCCTTTACTGGTTGCTCCAGAACCTCTTACTGAGGTTCTGGCTGCACTTTTCCCCTCACTTATTCATTTATGCACTCCCTCTCCATGGCCCCACAAAGTTGCAGGACCTCCTCGCCAACCTCCTCCTGGCCTATGCCAAAGTAGCCATTTATAAGACCAGGGTAAGGAGGTTGGCTGAAGGAGGGGCCTGCGACTGTGGGGCCTATTTCCACTTCCTCCTTCGTGCACATCTCCAGGCAGAGTTCCTCTGGGCAGCGTCTGCTGGCTCCCTTGACACCTTTCGGGAGCAGTGGGCGCTGTCTGGGATTCTCTGCTTGGTGTCCCCTTCTGAATTCCTTATTATAAACCTCTGACCCTCACGCCTGTCCCTGTTATTTCTTGAGTTGTCTCACAAAATCATTTGAAAACTAGTTTGGTGCTACCTCCCCATAGGGTGGGGGAGGGGTTTTAGAAGTGGGTGGGCTTATGCCAACCCACCACCCTGGTTTTCAATAGGGAGGACTTGCTTCTGGACCTGGACCTGCTCCTACCACCTCACCCCTGCTGTTCCTGTTACCTCCTCCACTCTTCCCCCTGCTGCTGTTGCTGGCTGGCCTTCCTTGCACCCACTCTCCTGCTCTGTAGGGAATGGGGGGAGAGCTACAGAAGAACAACTACCACCAACTGGAGAACACTATCTCTCCTGCCACCCAGGTAGTCCCTGCTGCTGCTGCACCAGTCACCACCTGGGCTTGCTGCCTCCACAAGAAGATACTATCACTGAGGGGAGGCCTCCAAAGACTGAGACCTTGCTGTTTGCAGCTGGGGGTGAGCTTTCAAGAGACTAAGAAACCTAATACTGCCCCCACCACCCCCAACTGCTGCCCCACTGGCCTCCCCTCCCTTCAAGAAAGCAGCACACTCCCAAGCCTTTGGAACATCTTGGGACTCTTTGAGCAGCAGGGACCGCAGAACTCCCCCAGCAGTAGCAGCTCCCCTTTTCCCATTGTCTAGACATCACCCTGTTTTTTTCTCCCCCAGCTCCAGTGGTAGAGGGCTTCCCACCCCCTGCACTGCCCTCCAGCCAGTTCAGTGCTCCCTATCCCTCACACAGTCCCCCACAAACCCTTGAGTTTGTTTTAATCTCCTGCCCCACCCTAGTTTTGAAAGTTTTTGTTTTTGGTTCCCCTGCCCTGCCCCAGTAGTCCCCACTGCCTCCTTGCCCCACCCTTGATTCCTATCAGCCCCACCCTTGCAGTAGCTCTCCCCAACCAGGGTTGACCAGGCAACATGCACCCCTAATCTTTTGGTTTTTCCCCTGTGCACTGCACCCCCTAATAATATAGTGACCCTTCCCACCTAGTGCAGCTGCAGGAGCCGGCCTTTAAGCCCTTAAAGTTCCCTATCCCTCTTTCCTTGGTGCCCTCCTCCCTTGCCTGCAGCCTAGCAGGGAGGAGCGGTCTGTCACCCCTTATTTCTACATATCCCACCCCTTTCCCATTGTCTGGTTTCTTCCCTTTCCCCTTTTCACACCCTCCTCCCCAGCCCATTGCTTAGCGGGGAGGAGTGGTATCCCCTGGTGTCCCCCCCCCGCCTTTTGTTCCTCATCCTTGTTTACCCATCCCAGGTCTTCTCCCTTCCTGTCAGTCCCTTTGTGGGGACATGGAGATCTCCCCACTCCCTCCTGAACCCCTCCCTGAGTTTCCTCCCCCATCTATTCCTGCGGCTGCTCCCTTGACCGTGGCTGCTGCCCCTACCACCTCTAGTACCCCCAGTGGGGCCGGCCTACTGGCATTTTAATAATAGCCTGCTGGAGGATGTGGGCTTCGTGGCATCCTTCCGGGAGTTCTGGCTGGCCTGGGAGGGGCAGAGGACCGCTTTTCCCTCGGCGCTGCGTTGGTGGGACATGGGGAAAGTGCGTGCCTGGCTCTTCTGCCGCGACTACATTCGGGGGGCCAGCCGGAGGAGGGATGGGGCAATAGAGCAGCTGGAACAGGAGGTCTTAGAGCTGGAGAGGCACTTGGCCGCCAGCCCTGAGGATCCATCCCTCTGCAGGGCGCACCAGAAGAAGAGGGAGGAACTCTGGGCCCTCGAGGACCTTCAGGCCTGGGGAGCCTTTGTTCGATCTCTCATCCGTCTCCTTCGGTAGATGGATCATGGCTCCCGCTTCTTCTATGCCTTGGAGAAACGGAAGGGGGCTAAAAAGCACGTCACCTGCCTTTTGGCGGAAGACGGCACCCCCCTCACGGATCCAGAGGAGATGCGTGGAAGGGCCAGAGCCTTCTATGCTAGTCTTTTCTCCCTGGATCCGACCTAAGCCAACGCCTGCAAGGTGCTCTGGAATGAACTTCCCACAATCTGTGAGGGCAACCAGAACCAGCTGGAGTTGCCTCTCTCACTCTGGCTGAGTTCTCAGAAGCCCTGCATCTCATGGCCACCAACAAATCCCTGGGCATGGATGAGCTGACTGTGGAGTTCTACCGCACGTTGTGGGACATCCTCAGCCCGGTCCTCACCATCGTTTGGGCCGATTCCAAGGAAAGCGGCGTGCTTCCCCTTTCTTGCTGGCAGGTGGTGTTGGCCCTGCTGCCCAAGAAGGGGGACCTCCCCAACCTCTGGAATTGGTGTCCCGTCTCACTCCTCAGCACGGACTACAAAATAGTAGCCAAGGCCATCTTGCTGAGCCTGGGGTCCGTGCTGCAGGATGTCATCCATCCGGACCAAACTTACACTGTCCTAGGCCGCTCCATTTTTAATAATCTCTATTTTGTCTGCGATCTCTTGGAGCTCGGGTGTAGGGAAGTTCTGTCATTCACCCTCCTGGCCCTGGAGCACAGGTCCGCTGCTCTATCTGGGCATTTACCTTTCTGCCACCCATCTCTCCCCGGATAAGAACTGGCAGGAGTTAGAGGGCAGGGTTGGTGACTGGCTCCGGAGATGGACAGGACTGCTGCAGTGCCTCTCCCTTCAATCAACTCATCCTGTCCATGCTCTGTCATCGGCTCAGCACCCTGGCCCTGCCCCCGAATTTCCTGGCCAAGCTCCAGAGGACAATTCTGGAGTTCTTCTGGCCAGGACTGCACTGGGTCTCTGCAGGGGTTCTGAGCCTACCCCTAAAGGAAGGAGGGCAGGGTCTGTGCTGTATCTACAGCCAGGTCCACAACTTCCGCCTCCAAGCCCTGCAGAGACTCCTTTATGGTTCAGGTAGTCCGGCATGGAGCCACTTGGCATGCAACTTCCTCCACCGCTACCGAGGACTCCAATAGAGCCAGCAGCTCTTTTATCTTGACCTGAGAGGTGGTCCGTGAGACCTCTCTGAGCTTCCGGTATTCTACCATGACATCCTCCGGACCTGGAGGCTCATTGCAGCTTCGAGGTCAGTTGTGTCCGCTGAGGGGTTGGACCTCCTTGAGGAGCATCTGCTACACTACCTCCATCCCGGTGTGCAGGTGGCGGAGGCCCCCTCTGTGAGGCGGAGGCTGGTCCTGGCAGGTGTCACCCTGGTTTTCAGTAGGTACAGGAACCTAATAAGTCTTCATATATGTTAATGTTTATTACAAAGAAGGCACTATTTTCAATGTTAACTGAAGGCAGAACAAAGAGTAATTATCTTAATCTGCAGGAAGGGGGATTTATCTTAGATATAAGGAAAGCCTTTCTAACTATAGGGGCAGTAAAAGTCTGAAGTAGGCATCTAACAGAGGTTGTGGAATCCCCATCATTAGAAGTAGTTAAGAATGGTTTAGACAAACACTTGTCAGGGGTGGTATGGGTATACATGGGCCTTTCTCAGCAAACTGGACTGGACTTGATGACATCGTGAATTTAGAATAGAATAGAATCATATGGTTGGAAGGGACCTCGTGAGATCATCAAGTCCAACCCCCTGGAGCTTGAACCCAGGACCCTAGCCAACTGTACACTTTTAGGATTCCATGTCACTGTAATCTATACTGTTTTGAACCACTATTACTTTAGCTGAAAGTAAAGATGAGACATTAAGTTGAGAATAGTAAGAAATAAGCATATACATTTCTTTTAATAAATTGAATTGTCACTGTAAATAATAGGTCTAGTTGTAATGCTCATTTTTATTATTACTTGTAGCTATGTATGAGAAGATATGTTTGGAAGTCTATACATAAGAGCTTTTCTATACAGGGTGCTTACTACATGCTGAAGTGAACCATAGCAGCTGGTGCACAGTACCTAAACAAATATAATAACATACACTTGGGACAGCTGTGCCTTATCTCAGTTCATGTAATTGTGTACACATTTTACACGACATGATAGGTGTTTGATGTGCATTAAGCTTCTGGCATTCTGGGAAGGCATCTCATGGCCCTTTGCTTCACTTTTGACTTGTGTACATTTTGGGATTTTTCTCTTTGCTTGTTGTTGGATTCATACTGGAAGTGAATAGAATTCTGGGAGTTGGTGGTCAAACTCACCAAGTCCCATTATTTTGCTCCTTCCAACCAGTTGTTTCTCTTTCTGTGCAGATCAGTGCCATTTTCCTACACAGTACCATTTTCTGATGTAAGGAGGTACAATGCCATTGAAACCAATATCATTGTACCTGGTCACACTAAGACTAAATAGTCCAGAACCATTAGAGTCACAGCTTTGTCTATCTAGCTACCTAGCTATCTATCTATCTGAGTCATCCATGCATTATTTGATACATCATAAATAGAGATTACAGATATAGGACCCAATCCTACTCGCAGAATCCTGCACTTAAAGGGAGCACCAGTGTATAATTCTCAATGCAGTACAGGGACCACTGGTGTCAAGAGGTCTACCTGGATGCAATTTCAGCTTCTATGAAATTTGCAACTCTAGGAATGGCTGGCATTTAGATAACAATTTTAACTCTGGTGCTTTCCCTAACCAAGTAAGTCTTGTTGGATAGGAAGAAGTATCATGAGATTCTGATTTAGGGACTGGACAAGGCTCAGGAAATCTGGGATCAATTTTGACTCCCTCCACAATCTTGGGAAAGTTACATAATCTCCCTTTGCTTCACTTCCTAAAGAAATAACATTTTAGTGTGAGTGTGACTGTGTGCCTATTTATGTTTTATATAAAACATATAGAAATATGTTTTGGGTTTTTTTTTAGAATTTTCTTTTATAATCATCAAATTAGATCTGCAAAGCCACAACTTGATTAAAAACCAGTGTTAGGTATCTGTCTGAACAGAGAACTAATGATTGTTTAATATGTATGTATGTAAGAAAGGCTATTTAAACCTTTAAGCTATAAGAGCTTTCAAATATTTTTAAAAGCAGCAATGAAGACTTATTTAAGAAGATTTTTCTGAAAAGTAGTGATTTGAGTTTGTGAGCTCTTTGGGGCAGAGAGTACACTGCATCATCTGATGTGTTTGTAATGTAACTAACCTTTTTTTTGTAGACACGGTTTGTAGATACAGTTTGGCAGGATTTAACAGCTCCCACTATATGGGCTTCAGTAGATTTTAAAATGGTATGGTTTTTGAGGGAAAAAGTGAGAAAAACAATTCACAAGTGTTATGGAAGACAACTGTCTTCTGGATGTTTGTACAGAGCTTAGAACATTGTGTGTGCTACTTAAAGATTATAATTACTTTTAATTATAAATAATTTCAGTTCTTCAGGGAAACGGCTGTCATTTGTCCACTGTCTAGAATGGGAACCCTGTTCTCAGTTGAATCCTCTAGGCAGTTACATTTATGTTTTGAGGGAGTCTTTGAAGCAAGGCTAAGAATTCCTGGCTGACAGGAATTTGCATTGGACCAAGTATTTGAAAGATCAATAGCTTGTCAGAAACAGCTCAAGCCAATAACAATGTTCTTTAAAATCATATGTTCTGATGCATGAAAACATTTCATGCTCAACACTAGATATATATATATCCAGAGAGACTGGACAGTGTAGCGCTTAAGAGCGCCATAGTGATTAAGAGCGATGCCCTTTGATACGGGAGACTGGGGTTCAAATCCCAGTGGGTACCTGTCTACCTTCCCAGTAAGGGTCCTTGAGCAAAAGACCCCTTAATGCCTCACTTGCCTGCCTCAAATATGAGAGTGACACGAACTAGGAGAGTCATGCCGGCTCGGACATTGCCCAGATTAACAAGATCCATGCCAGATGTTGGGGAACCAGGACAATCTGATAAGTGGGCTACTGGAAAAAACCATGCATGGATGGGACAAGAGAACCTGGAATTGATGGAATGCTACTACAACAGTAGACCTAATGAGAGGGGATATATGAAACGTATGAGGGAACTAGGGATGGACAAAAGACCTACATCCACACTAACTGAAAAACAGCTAGTTGCCCAATGCTTCAACATAGTAAAGAGGAAGCTGCTCTCACAACTTGAGATAGACCAACTCCACCTTACATCCCAGACTCAAGAAGAAGACCCAGAAAAACAACTAGATGTGCAGCCAACACCTGAAGATGAAACTTCACTGCCACCCCCTCCATTACAGAGCACAGCAGCTGATATGAGGCATAAAATCATGGATAAACTAGCTTACAGTCAACCCGCGAGACCGATTACCAAGGCTCGTTGGAGAAGTACTATCAGATAGTATGCTAGAAGATGCCAATAGAGCCCTAATGACAATTCCTACTACCACCATCACTGAAACCAATGAACTGGTATATGCTACAGCCTCTGTAATCCTGGAGATGCTTGGCTACACAATCAAGAAGAACAGCAGTACATACCCCCCCTGGAAAATGAGGTTGGAGGATAAGATCAAGGCAACCCCGAGAGAAGTTAGCCGGCTGGTGGAACTACAGAAGGGTGTAGAGATTAAGGTTAAGACTCTGCTACTGAAAAAATACAAGGGCCTGACCCCATCTGAAGCCCTAGAGACTGCTAAACAAAGGCTCACAGCACTGGCTACCAGGCTAAGGAGATACACTAGAGAAGCAGAGGCCAAAAAGATAAATGCCCTGTTCTCCAAAGAACCATCCAAGGTGTACTCCCAACTGCAGTGCAACAACACAATAACAGCAGAGCCCCCAGCAGCAGAAACTGAACAGTACTGGAAGACCATATGGGAGAAAGAGAAGACTCATAACACCAGTGCAAAGTGGCTGCAGGACCTGAGAACAAACCACAGCAATCTCCCGGAACAGGAACCAGTCACCATCACAGTAGCAGACATCCAACAGCGGGTCAAGAACATGAAGAGCTGGACAGCACCTGGACCAGACTTGGTCCACACCTACTAGCTAAAGAAACTAACAGCAGTGCATGAACGCCTAGCAGCACAGATGAACCAGCTGCTAGCAGCAGGCTCCCACCCAGCCTGGCTAACACAAGGAAGGACAGTGCTGATCATGAAAGACCCCCACAAGGGAACAGCACCATCCAACTACCGACCAATAACCTGCCTCCCCACAACCTGGAAAGTCCTGTCAGGCATCATAGCCGCCAAGCTACAGGACCACATGGGCCAGTACATGAGCACAGCTCAGAAGGGCATTGGGAACAACACCAGAGGCTCAAAACACCAACTGCTCATAGACAGAGCAGTCACCCAAGACTCAAGGTCTAGACAGACCAATCTGAGCACAGCCTGGATCGACTATAGGAAAACCTACGACTCAATGCCGCACACATGGATCTGTGAATGTCTGGCGCTATACAAAGTCAACAGGACACTAAGGACCTTCCTCAAGAATGCAATGGGACTGTGGAAGACAACACTGGAAGTCAACTCAAGACAGCTTGCACAAGTGGCCATCAAGTGCGGCATATACCAACGTGATGCGCTGTCCCCACTGCTGTTCTGCATTGGCTTGAATCCCCTCAGCCAGATAATCTCAAGGACTGGATATGGATACAAGTTCAAGAGTGGAACTACTATCAGCCACCTCCTCTACATGGATGACATCAAGCTGTATGCTAAGAATGAATGAGGCACCGACTCGCTAATCCACGTGACACGGATCTACAGTGAGGATATTGGGATGCCATTCGGACTGGAGAAGTGTGGCCGGATGGTAGTAAAGAGAGGAAAGGTAGTCAAGACTGATGGGGTGGAACTACCAGTAGGCCATATGGCAGACATACAGACCAGCTACAAGTAGCTTGGTATCCCACAGTCACATGGGAACCACGATGAGGAGGCAAGGAAGTACCACCAGAGGATAAGACAGGTCCTGAAGAGCCAGCTCAATGGGAAGAACAAGATCCACGCCATCAACAGGTACGCCCTGCCAGTCATCAGATACCCTGCCGGTATAGTGAGCTGGCGAAAGGAGGACATGGAGGCAGCCGATGTGAAGACCCGGAAGCTCCTCACAATGTACGGAGGTTTCCACCCCAAGTCCAACACCCAGAGACTGTATGCCAGCCGGAAAGAAGGCGGGCGGGGTTTGGTGAGTGTCAAAGCCACTGTCCTGGATGAAGCCCAGAGTATCCAGGAGTACATCAGTAAGATGGCATCCAAAGATGAGCTGCTGAGAGAATGCCTGAGGCAGCAGCAGACATGGGAGGAAGATCAAGCAGAAGAAGTGCCATGGCAAGACAAGACCCTGCATGGGATGTACCATCGACAGATAGCTGAGGTGGCTGACATTGGGAAATCCTACCAGTGGCTGGAAAAGGCTGGAGTAAAAGACAGCACTGAGGCACTGATCATAGCAGCACAAGAACAGGCACTGAGCACCAGATCCATTGAAGCAGGGGTCTACCACACTAGACAGGACCCAAGGTGCAGACTGTGCAGAGAGGCCTCAGAGACAGTCCAACACATAGTGGCAGGATGTAAGATGCAGGCAGGAACAGCATACACTGAACGGCACAACCAAGTAGCTGGCATTGTGTACAGGAACATCTGCACAGTGTATGGGCTAGACCCTCCCAAGTCCAGATGGGAGATTCCACAGAAGGTCGTGGAGAATAACAGGGCTAAGATCCTGTGGGACTTCCAGATCCAGGTGGACAGGCAGGTACTGGCCAATCAGCCAGACATCGTGGTAATAGACAAGGACCAGAAGACAGCGGTGGTGATAGATGTAGCAGTGCCAAGTGACAGCAACATCAGGAAGAAGGAGTATGAGAAGCTGGAGAAGTACCAGGGCCTGAAAGAGGAACTAGAACGGATGTGGAAAGTGAAGGCCAAAGTGGTCCCAGTGGTGGTAGGAGCATTTGGGGCTGTGACTCCTAAGCTGGGAGAGTGGCTCCAACAGATCCCAGGAACAACATCAGAGCTCTCTGTCCAGAAGAGTGCAGTACTAGGAACAGCAAAGATACTGCGTAGAACCCTCAAGCTCCCAGGCTTCTGGTAGAGGACCCGAGGTTGAGGATGACACATACCACCCATAAGGGTGAGAAGGGATTTTTTTTTTTTTATTATTATATAATATGTGCACCCTTGGCAGTTTTTTAAACTGATATGTAAAATGTCAGTATTATTATTATTAAAGAGAGCATGATAAATCAGAATGGGAAACTTAAATTTGAAAGTCAGACATAAATAAGATTTTAAAGATTTTTCCAATTAAAATAAAATCACACCAATTGAATTCACTGCCAAACAAAGTGTGGTATGAAGACAAAAAATCAAGGCATTCATCGCTTACTAGCAGAAGATATTCCGTGCAACCAAAATTAGATCAACCCCTTGACACTGATGCATAAGTCTTTCTTTTCCCAGAAATATAGGACTCTGTTTCTTTTTTAAAAATTTTACCAGATATAGCAATTTTGAGCATTCTATACCACCGGTAATTTTGGAATTCATTTTAAATGACACAGTTAGGGATTTTACTTTTTCAAAATGCACAAGCACTCCTATTTAATATTTTGTAGTGTCTATAAATGTGCAGTGATATCTAAGGAGAACTGAGCAATGATAGAGTGATTCCAATGCATATGTCTGTAACAAGGGAAAATTTCTCTCCTACAATAGTGTGATGTTGGTGCATTGTGAGGCACCAGAAGGAATGAGGGGCATGGGTGAAACCCTGGCCACGCTGAATGGAATGGGTGCTTTTGCCATTGACTTCTCTGAGGAATTTTATCACAGATTCTTTCAGGTAGTTGACACGTCCATCTATTAAACAATAATATACATCTTGGCATGCATTCTTGCAATTCTAAAAATGATCAGCTACCGCTTGAACTCTGGAATTCTTCTATTTCTCTGGTTCCAACAGCCTAGGCTCCAGTCTGAGGTTGGAAGTCAACACATGAATGGAACAATTGCAGCCTGAGTCTGCTATTATGGGCCTTTTGCATGTGGCTAGACTCTGTAGAGGCATAGTAAACTTTGACTATGGGGATCAGCCAATCAGTTTGCTCCTTTATCTAAAAGCAGTCATTTAGTGATAATCTTCAATAGAAGGAAAGACCGGGGGTGGGGGGGAGAAGAACTAAATCATCCAGAATGGGCTTTTAAAAAAACTTTTAAGTCAGTACTATATCAAACATTTGTCATCCATTTCCCATCTAACTCTGAAATGGTATCTTTTAAATTAGTTTGGTGCTTTGTGTAACTGCAGCTGCCTTCCTCACTAGCACACATCACATCATATGTAATTGGCTTTGGTTTATTATACAACTGAGGAACAGTGTCTACTACAGGCAGCATCTTTTGCCTCGTCAGTTTCCTACATTCAATATAGTATGGTTAATGATATCCATGGAGATCTAGTGAGAGACTGTGTTCAGGGAAGGAGGGAATGTGCTTCTGGCAGTAGGTTCAGCCTAAAGTGAAAAAGCATTTTGATTAGGATGTGTATTTTGTTTGCTAGTTTTCCCTTAAAAAGTCTCCCATCAGAGTAATATCATGAGAATAAAGTTTTATCTCACCTTTCAAAGATGTATAAAAAGTGTCCCTTGGGCTGGAAAATATACTGAAAAGATCTCAGAGAAATAGCAACACAACAAACAACATTTTAAAAATGGCACCATATTTGTACTGAGAAAGGAAGGACACAAATAAATCTAAGTTAAACATTTTATATTCATTTGATTTATCCCTTAAATTGATCTGCAGAAGTTAGTCTATTACAAAACCTAATGTTATCACAAAGCTCTAAAAGATACATTTATTATTTTTCACTGGAAACAATAATTTCAAAATGAATATCTTCTCTTTCATGAGAATTAAAAGAAATAACCCTGAATTGTTTCTAATTTTAATCTTTATAAAGGCATATACTCAAAATTTGAAGCAGAAGGAAATATGCCAAATGTCAGGTTGCTGCTATCCCTGTTTCCCCTACAATGCATTCTGTACTTACTACTTTTGCTCAGGAAAATGTCACAGCCTTTACATTCTCAGTTCCAGACATTCTTGTCCTGTATAGGTAGATGGTAGCTTTAGGATGTTCCATTGCTTTTCATGTGCTGTAAATTAAAGCCTATTGGAGATTGAAGTGAAAATGTAAAATCTGATCAAATATGAGCTTCTGCATAAAGCCTAAAACTTTTTTTAAGAGATCTTCAGAAAGAGTTGAAGATTGTTCAGACAGGATCTTGGAAAATCTACATTTTGTTTACTGTAAGTTAAATTTCTAGGGCTCAGTGCTTCCAATGTGTATGCTCTATGATGAGGCGGCTGGCCTAATTCCTACTTAAAGGTGGTAGAGCATAGTCACTAACAATCCATCCTGTCATGTGCCATGGCCCTCTAAGGGATTTTAAGGTTCAATATAAGGACATAAAGGGGATGTAGACAGAGGGGAAGTGGTCTCAGGAAATAACAGTGCTATGAGGGGAAGAGGAGAAATCCTGTCACTGTATTTTGAAAGGATCAGGAGACATGCAGAAAGGGCAGGGCCAGGCTCCCCCAGCCACCCAGCCCAAACAATCAAAAAAGATTTGGGAGAAGAGGACCAGCTGCCTTCTCCTCCATAGCAGGGCAGATGCTGGAAAAGACTGCAGAGACTAGGAAGACTTCTGATGACCCTTAAATTAACAAGGAGAGGAGGCATCAACAGGCGGAAGCTTCCTGCTGGATTCTACTAACCTGAGGATTAATTGAGGGGGAAAAAAATCTGTCCAATGAGGGCGAAGCTCACTAAGGCCGTATACCAGGTTGAATTGTAACCAAGACCCCAAGAAGGAGGGCTGGGGCTCCTGATACAAGGAGAGAGAGTGACAGATTAAAGCACAACCCCAGCTCCAGGAAGGGATCTGAGGGACGGATGTCTCCTGAATTAGGACAAGGTGTGAGCAGGATCTTAGTGTATGTCCACACTTCACACTCTCCTTATAGTGGTGTCTAGAATACAGAAATTACATCCCTTTCCCATCCCTCCCTCCCTCCTCAGGCATGGGTAAAAGTAACAATGCGGCCAGTGAGATTCTGCTTAGGTGGAAAGGACAGGCCAGATCCTTGGATAATGAACCCTGCACAGCTCTTTACTCACCCAAACACTGCCTTCCTCACCCTAGTGTTGGATGGCTTTCCTGCTGTTGGAGTCATTTTCTGATGTGGTGAAAAGCTCTGGCAGGGGAGAGGCATCAGGAAAAGATCCCATCAGCTGCCTGTGGCTGGGACCTTTCCCCATGGCCAAAGCCTTTCACTGATACACACAGCTATATGCCAGAGTGTGAAATCAGCCTGCTTTCACTACAGCATTTAGCCACCTGTATCCTCCGTCACTATCTGTCAATGCAGTATGCAGTGTAGATATGACCTTTTAGGGGTGACAAAGGGCAAGTAATGAAGTTAAGTCACCCTTTACAGAAAACACAATATGTCAGACCCCACAAAGGGGAGGGAATCTCTGAACACAACTTAAGTTTGATTAATTGATTGATTGATTGATTGATTGAATTGAATCCAAGGGGAAAAGGATGTGCAGCATGCACCAGCCAGGACACAAGGTGGTATAGTGGAGATGCTGAGTCTTTCACACACTACTTTAATGTAGAACTCATTGTCTTCAGATAGTTACAATTTGGATACTGTTTTTTTTTTCCCCCTAACAGCTTTTATAAATGTAGGTCTGCCCAATTATTTGCAAGTCTTTCAATAATAAGAATTAATTTTAAAACAATGGACTAGATCAGAAGATTGGGTTCTCTCCCTCTCCATGCATAATAAGGAGTCTTGACTACTGCACAGATCTCTTCAGGATCCTAGATCCAAGGTGAAAAAGAGGATAAGCCTCAGATGGATGCTTGTGAAGGGATCATCTCACCACTGGTGCCTCTTCATGGTTATACATGGCATGGAAGCTCTTTGCTGTAACTAGTTGCTCTCTCCATGCAGTGGTCACTTCAAAGTGTCTCCTCTTCCAGGGGAGTCCATAAACAAACAGCAAGGGAAACAAGCTTAAATGAATAGAGTTAATAAGAGACAGAGGGGAATAACTCTACCTAAGTATGCATCATGGTCTGGCCCGCCTTTTCTTCAGGTTTGGGACTTCAGTCAGTTCTTGTCTAGGAAGCTCCTGACTTCAGATCACACCTTTCTCCTGGAGCTAAAGGTTGTGCTTGTTGTTTTCTTCACCAGACTGCCAGCAAATGAGGTATTTTGTTCACCTTTTTAACTCTTCCTCCAGCTTGTGTATGCCTTGCAAGTGTGGTGGGGCAGAACTGACTGAGCCCAAAGCAGCTTCTTCACCCATCACAGTTCCATAAAATTTGATCAGAAACCAAAATAGTATAGGGTTTAACTAACTTCTGAGCAAAGATACTTTTGACTGCAGAACACCTTTATTTAAGTGTGACATGAAAATCCCGAGAGTACTGCCAGTGTTTTGTAGAATCCTTACTTATGTCCCGCAGAACTGAAATACTTTTAAAATCAAGGAGTGATAGGATCAGTGTTCTACAGCTTTCTCCTTTATCAGAAAGCGTTGCTCCGATTAGGATTTCTTTAAGCACATAATGCCCTGTTATGTGACAACCACAATAAGGACAATCAATAAAGTTTGAAGTTGGCACATATTGGGGAAGTGGTAAATAATGAACAGGACATCAAAGATACCGAGTGATCTGGTTTACTTGAACCCAGCTTACCTAGCTAACAATTTGCATTTTAATATGGCTTAACATAAACGTACAAAAACAATGAGAGTCGTATGGCACCTTATAGACTAACATATTTCTTCAGGCATAAGCGTTCATGGTCTCCAACACACTTCGTCAGATCATTGCATCTGGGCAGAATGGGATGGGGGCACTGTCAGTGCAACAACTAAGGCTAGACAGTATGTACCTGACACCATTGGCACACAAGCTCAGGAGAGACTCCTGGGCCAGGGCTGGCTAGGGCTCACCACCCTGGGCACTGCATGCAACCCATGCAGCAGAGCATGGTGGCATATACTAAGGGATCCTTATCCCAAATAACTGGGGGAGAAGGAAGCAGGGGGATGGGAATGGGACAGCAGCTGCGGTCAGCCTGCACTCTGCAGTACATAATGGGGGGACCTCTTGTTCTTTGCTTCTCTCCTGCAGCCCCCGCACCCATGACACTGGCCACTTCTGAAGTATGCCCAGCCCCAACCCGGCAGAGGAGGGGATGTTGCTCCAGGGAGGAGATCCTTAAGGACAACTTCCAGCTCACAGAGTGTGCTGAGGTGGATCTATGAGCCTGGTGGGAGCAGCAGAGGGAGGAGGAGCATGCCCACCACAGGGTCGAGCAGGCCCAGATGGACCTCCTGCTTTACATTGTGGAGCACCAGACCCATGCCCTTGAATAACTGCCAAAGGGCCAGGGCTTTCATCAGGCAGAGGATCCCCCTACCGGGACCCCAGCAGCAGCCCTCCCCACCAGTGACCCAGGACTTGAGGTGGCTGGCCTCAGGCCCAGGGCCTGCTAGCCTGAGGCTACTAGGCACCTGCCCCCCACCCTCCTCAATCCCCCCAAACCCTTATCATTCCCCCAAACTTCCCAACCACCACAGCTCTCACCCCCTCACCTCCCTCAGCCCCCCCTCCAGTTCCACCTTGTAAATAAAACACATCCAAATAATCATTCTGAGTGCAGTGCATCCTTTTATTGTGTTGGGAATGGGGGGAGATGGGTGGGAGTGGGTGGGGGGGGGGGAAATGGGCAGGTGGAGGTGGTGGCACCAGATGGAGGAAGGTGTTCTTCCTCATCTGTAGGTTCTACAGCCAGTAGTCATCGTTCCAAGTAGTGAGAGCAATCCGGGGCCATCAATCGCTGCTGGTTTTCCATCCCCAGATGCATGGGTGCATGAAGGGTACCCTGTTTGTGCCAGCTCCCAGGAAGGGTGAAGAGGTGGGCCTGCTGCGGCCTGCCCTTGCATTGGCAGTCACTCTACAGTGCCTGGTCCAGAGCTAGAGGAGTCTGGCCAATGCATGGAGAGTGTGGAGTGCTGTTCTGACACATTGCTGAGACATGTCAGGGTCCCTGGCCTCCTCAGGCTCCATGTTTCCACACACAGTATGGAGGACAGTGTGGTCACCTACTCCCTGTACTAAAGGAGTGGCCCAGAGAGAGGGGCACTTCTGCTGTGGTGTAATGTGAGCCATCTACCCACAATGCACCACTCCTAGGGCAAGCTAAATGCTGCCAGTTTGGACATGGACAATCTCCTGGCATTGTGATTGTGAACTCTCTAAGATGTCTTAACAAGGTCTACTTTAAGCCAACTTAAATTAGACCTTATTAAGCTGGCTTAATTGAGCCCTCTGGTGTAGAGATAGCCAAGGAGCTCAGTCTATTATAAAGAAAAAGAAGGTCAAGGGTAGGCGTGATTACAGTCTGTTTCTATATGGAAACCGAAAAATTGATAATGGAGCCATGAACGCAATTAACCACAGAAACAATTTACTAAAGGTTATAGGTGGATTTTCCATCACTGGCAATTTTTAATCAAGATTGCATTTTTTTTCCCCTAAGTATTCCATCATCATTATCTAATCTGGCCTCCTGCATGTCACAGACCAAAATACTTTAAAAGGGATAGCCGTGTTAGTCTAGTCCAGTGAAAAAACAACAAGGAGTTGTGTGGCACTTTAAGACTAACAGATTTATTTTTTGCATGAGCTTTCGTGGGAGAAGATCCCACTTCCTCAGATGCTTCGAAGATGGGTGAACTTACAGACAGGAATGAAACTAAATGCAAGGGGGTTTAAAACATAGGATCAGGTCATAAAGTAACAGCAAATCAGAGCAGTTACTCATATAATAATATATGAACATACAGTTACTGCTCTGATTTGCTGTTACTTTATGACCTGATCCTATGTTTTACACCCCCTTGCATTTAGTTTCATTCCTTTCTGTAAGTTCACCCATCTTTGAAGCATCTGAGGAAGTGGGATCTTCTCCCACGAAAGCTCATGCAAAAAATAAATCTGTTAGTCTTAAAGTGCCACACAACTCCTTGTTGTTTTTTCAAAATACTTTACCCATCCCCTCTTCTAATAGCCCTATAGCCTCCAGCTAAGATACTGAAATTTTCAAAGCATGAGTTAAAGACTTCAACTTACAGAGAATCCAGCATTTGCATTAGTTTAAACAATCAAGTATATACTCTAGGAATTTGTTTGGGGAAGTTTTCTGGCCTTTGTTATACAGGAGGTCAGACTGGATGACTAGAATGGTCCCTTCTGGCACTGGAATTTCTGAATTTTATCCAAATTATAGCTGTAATCAGAAAGCAACATGCTCTCCTGTATAATGAGAAAAATGACTGGTGCAGTTATGCAAGTGAAGTTGCATGAAGTTCTGCTATTGAGATGGTGATCTGAGGACACTCACTTCTGTACTTCTGTACCTGGTAAAATTCCAACTATAGAAATAATAAAGATTGTGCTTCCTCTGGAATGTGAATATCGAGGCTGAAAAAATAATATTAAAACATATGCAGTTTAGCAAATTTCATATTCAGTTGAACTATCTCTATATACCATAGTTAAATTGTTTGCAATATGAATTAAAGTGCTATTGAACAGTTTCATGAAAGGCAGCAAATACAAGATTGCAGTGGTTTTTAAACTGTGGTATGATGTCAATAGTCAGAGCTGGGCCAGTCACAAGGTAAGCGGAGTTGCTTTATCAGAACAACAATCTATTATACCAAGGCAATACACAAAGTACTTTTTTCAGTTTTAGGTGTGGTATACTCAGGTCATAAAGTCTCAGAACTTGCTGTGCTAAAATATATATCCATTTCATAGTTGATTAATTTCATACTTATGAGATCCAGAGTCTTATAGGCCAGAAAATTATACTCTAAAACAATTATTGTTTTAATAATATATGAACATACCTAATTAAATTTCTAGAATATCCAATATATATACATTTATAATTTACTACCAATCATTTCTGACACCTAATACAATAAACAAGAGGCTGAAAATCTAATGTTCTCTCAGATTTAAAAGAGATTTCTACATACGTATCTTACTTTCAGGAGTATTTTCTTTTAAAATATTTAAAAGTACATGATAATTTGATTCTGGACAACCAAAATAAATACAGTAATTTCCATCTTGAATAAATATCAAAGATGAGGCAAAATTTAAGCTGAGAAGTCTTTTATGATGAACATAGTATTTTGTGGTAGGGCAAATTAATACAAACAGTCACATAATCAGACATTCCACATTGATATTGATGCCTTTTAATATCCCCTTACATGGCTACAAGTACTAATTCATGCAACTTTTCTGCTTTCAACACCATTACTACTGCATCAACATGTCACCTAAATAACTGTAATTAAGCATTCTCTGTAGTTGCTGATTACAGTATGCTGATGAACATTCCCGCTGGATTTAACAGCCTCTTTCATAACAACTACAATAATCATCTCACATTATAATGTCTGTGCTTCTGAAGTCTTCTTAAATAATCTAAAATTTAAATTGTACAGACTGTTGATTATTGCAATCTAAAGTTCAACAGGAGCTTAATCAAAAAGGTTCAAGTATCACATCACTGACATCTATTAAGCAATATGGTAATATACATCTTGGGTAATAAATACTTAAGCTGTTTGGTCTTTGAACTAAAGTAAACTTTTTATAAAGATCTGTTTTTCTGCATATGGAGAGTCATATTATTTCTGGATTCAATCTGTTGCAATGAAAAAAAAAAACAATATTGGTGGTTTGTTTTGTTATTTTTTTCCTTCAACAAAGATTTATTCAGTTTGTTAGTTAAGGAAAAATGGGTTGTTGTTTTGTCCTAAAAAGAATGAGTGACATCTGAAAAGCAAAAACATCTAATGAAGTGTGAGAGAGTATTTATTATTACTCTGGCTTTTAAATCTAAGATATCAAAATGGATCTAAGAGATCCATTCTGCTTCTTGCATTTCATGACATACATTTTTTTTCTGAATTGAAACTAGGCAAATCAAAATATGCTTGTACTCACCAAGACAAGGTGACTACAAGCTGAGAACCAACTCTGCAATCAATAATTAATATATCCATATTCACAGTGTGGGCTGTTATTCAGTGGTCTGCTGGTAGTAACTAACCTTAGTAAGTTAGACATTCCAGGAAAGACAGACAAAGTTTTTAAGATAGCAGTCTATGGTAATTCCCAGAAAGAAAGAAACAGTGAAGTTTCAGAACATATGAATGGGCATGCTGAGTCAGACCAATCGTCCATCTAACCTGTATCCTGTCCTCTCACAGTGGCTGGTACCAGATGCTTCAGAAGGTGTGACAGAACAGGGCAATTATTAGGTGATCAGTTTGCCAATCAGTTCTGGTTTCTGGCAATCAGATAGCACTGGGGCTCACTGTGTGGTGGATTTAGGACTCAGAAGAACATGCAGGGGTTAAAGTAAGGAGGAAGGCATTGGAATGCGGTTTGGGGGCCCCCTATTTTTAGGTTGGCAGTGTTCTGGGGCCCCTAAAAATAGAAGAATGCACTCCTGAGGGTGCATTCTGGGGCCAGGCTAAAAATAGCAGGAGCAGTCCAAAGGCAGTGTTCCTGTGGCTCCATGTTCAGCCCTGTTCCACCTCAAGCCCAGCAGCAGAGAGTTGCAGTGGGCTGGGAGTTTGTGAATCCTTGCTGCTGCAGGGCAGAGCAGCTTGAGGCTGGCAATGGCTTCCAACTAGCCAGGCAGCCTGAAAACAACCCAGGTAAGGACTGGGGGGGGGGCAGGGGCTGCTGGGGGTTTTGTGTGTGTGTCTGGGTGTCTATGTGTCTGGGGGTGGGTATTGGGGCAGGAGGTGGGTTTGGATGATGGGTATTGGGGGGACCACCTATGCTGGAGGGGGGACCCAACCATGCCAGAGGGGGGTCTATGTGTGTAGGAGGTTTCTGAGGCCCACCAAATTATACTTTAACCCCTCAGAACTTGGTTCTATTCCTGGCCCTGCCACTAACCCCAGGCAAGTCATTTCACCTCTACTTGCCTTGGTTTTCCCTTCTGTAAAGAGGAGAAAATTACCCTGACCTCCTTTGTAAAACATTTTGAGATGTGCTTATGAAGATCTAGCTAATTATTATTTATGCACATTGTACAGTTTCATCTTATCCTTTGAAGATATGTGCTTAAAACATTGTACTTGGCTTAAGTAAAGTTAGGTCTCCTTTCTTTTTTCTTTCCATACCTTGATCAGGATGGTCTCAACCCAGGCTCTGGTCAAAAGCCAAAAGAAGTTTGAAACCCTTCATGTGGGTCTCTGTTGAACTAACCCAGGTCCTCTAAACTCAGAAGAATTATTTTAGGTCTGGGATGATCTGGCTTCAGATTTCTCCCCTTAAAATTTGTTTTAACAATTAGTATTTGGGACTTGCATGTTTTCATTTGTATTACCTTATTTCCCATGTTTATGTTAAATGTATGATTTTTAGTCCATGAAACACAATCATATTCTTCCTTCACAGTTTCTTGACATATCATCAGAAAAATCTATTAATTGACTCTTGCTAGGTTTCTCAAGAAAATTACCCTCACACTGTAGCTAAAAAAAATAAACCAAACCACACATTCACTTCTGAGATATTAAATTCAGTGTCAAATCTTGTGAACACTTATATAACTGAACCTCCACTCCTGTGTATTTGCAGGATCTAACCTGTAATCTGTTTTTTTTTACAGGTGCTTTCATTTTCCCACCCAGTTCGAAATCAGTTAGCATGGAGATAATCCCTTCTTAAAAGGGAAGCAAACCACTGACTTTCAGGCATGACACTCTTAAAGCTTTCAGCTGATGAGAGTATTTTAATGGAATAGATGAATACTCAGGGGTAAGAAATAACTCATTTCACCCTTAAGTAAACAAGATTACTTATTTTAAGAAGTGAACTGTTTTGCCTAATCCTAATTTCTTTCGCATGTGAATTCAGAAGAACAATCTAGAGAAGCACAAAATATAGAAAAATGCCTCATAGTGTTTTTAACATGTGAAACACTGAATTGTCTATATTACTTTTGCTCATTGCAAGCTTCTGGCCTCTATTTCCACTGTTACCATTCAAAGCTTTCTTGAGAGATGCTGCTGACCTTTAAGTTCTAGGCAGCATTTAAGTCTACCTACTGTAGCATATCCATCTGAATGATTTTGGGAGCAAAAGCAGGCCATTTTTGCCCTTTAATTCCCCATAATACAAGAGAAAAGAGTTGGGACCAAAGAAAATCAATTGTAACTTATCCCTTTCGAATATCAGCAAACACTGTGTCACAAAACCAATGTGAAGAAATGGAGTATGGATTTTCTGCTGACATTTGTAAAGTGTTTATGTCAAAGTATTTTTCTAATATAGCAAAGGTTACTGTTCAACAAATTAAAGCACATGTTTCTTTTGAACTGACATGTTGGTCATTTGGGTTAATTTAAATGGCTTATGTTTTTCTAATAAATGCTTAACTTAACCTGCCGTGATCCTCTGTGCCCACTTGCTTTTTTGTTTTTTTTCATAGTAAATAATTGCTTTTTCATCAAAAATGAGTTGAATGAGATAGCATCAAAAGTGGGCTATTACACTGTAAAAAAAAAAACAACAAAAAAAAAAAACAACAAGCAGTTGTATGGCACTTTAAGACTAACAGATTTATTTTTTGCATGAGCTTTCATGGGAGAAGATCCCACTTCCTCAGATGCTTCGAAGATGGGTGAACTTACAGAAAGGAATGAAACTAAATGCAAGGGGGTGTAAAACATAGGATCAGGTCATATAGTAACAGCAAATCAGAGCAGTTTTCAGGTTCAAACCATGGGAAGCCTGAAGTCGAATTACCTTTTGTAATGGGAAAAGAACCCATAGTCTCGATTGAGTCCTGCTTTCACAGAATTTAGCTTGCATATTAATTCGAGTTCAGCTGTTTCTTTTTGAAGTCTTGATGTCCCAGCTGCATCTCTTACGACAGTCGTTAACAAATCAGTCATTGAGTGATTAGGAAGATGGAAGTGCTCATCAACTGGTTTCTTTGTTCTTTGATTTCTGATATCAGCTCTGTGTTCATTCAGCCTTACACAGCAATCTTCCAAATGCCCCAACACCTTACTAATGTGGTCTATGCCATCATGTGTAAGAAATGCCGCAACACCTTATATATTCGACAAACAGGAAGGTCGGTGCATAAGAGGCTGAATCTACTAAACACTGAACATGTAAATCCTTTGACTGTTATTTTGTAACCTAATATTCAAATATTTGGACACCTGGTACTCTCAAAATATCAGTTTAATCTTGTTAGTATGTTCCTAAATGAAGATTCTGCCAGTTACACACGACAGGGGTTCAAACGTAATTACCCAGTATATCTGAAGACTTGTACTTATCTACTGTGGGGAAGCTAGAAGGTAAATTGTTTCCAGCCAGATTAGGAAGGGTAAAGTGTTCAGAATGAATAATTAACTATCAGGAGATTGTCTAAGTAGGACCTAGTGATCTGGCACTTTATACATTTCTAAATGAAATAGAAATAGATTCCCTTTTTACCTTAAACAAGTGAATGGTTCACTTATTTGGAAGACCCTGCCTCAGGCTTTCAGAATGTGAATGTGAGATTTCATATGTATGAAAAATGAGTTACTTGATTACTTCAAAGCAAAGTGATAAAAATAAGATTAAGAATTCAGGCACAATTTAGCTATAAAATTCTCCAGTGCTAAGATATCTTTTACTTTGATTTTTCATATGCAATGTTGAAATGATCAGTTCCATATGCGATCCCCTAGAATATTGAATCCTATACTTTAGAAGTGCCAAGACAGTTACTTGTACCAGCATCTACAGTCTGGACATGTTGATATCACACTGCCACTGACACACTTTCCCAGGTCTCCTGCTTCTGGACTCAGTCCTGCAAAGTAGTCACTCTGAAGTTTAAAGAACTATCTGCATGTTTAAAAATGAACCACTAGGCGGTCCTGGCCCTTTTGTGTGCTAACTCACAGTGGCAGCAGCTCTAATCTACCTCATGCAAAATTGTCAAATCCTGGTTTTACCATTGGAGCCCAGTCATACTACTGGACTTAAGTCTGGAACCATTGTGCCACCTCCCAAATTTCCTGGCAGCCCAGTGTGGACACATATTTAGGCACCATACACACTAGTGAGTTACTGTGATTCTCCAATACAAATATAAATTACAGCAGAGATCTAATGCATAATAGTCATTTTGTCATTAGCGCTCTCCTGTGGGAATACATCAAAGACAGCTGTTTGTGAGAAGCACAGAATCAGAGTGAGGCCAAAACTATTTGCGTTCTATAGCACTACAGATTTGTTGTGCAGATCCTGATTTACTTTATTAACATCAGTTCAGGAACAGAAGGTTTGACAATGTTAACACAGGACACAAAAATGTGGCACTCACCCAGTGAATGAATTAGCACATCTTCTTGATCAGTCCAGCTGCCTTTAAGTACACATTGGGAAGGTGCAGAAGTTGTTTAGGTGTATATCAGGTAAACAAACACTGGTTTTAAGATATGGCACAATTTAGGCCTGACATCACAGTCAGTAAGGTCTACTGTTTTCTGCTCTGTCTGCACTGCCCCACTCCACCCTCAAACCCCAATCTGCCTCTGAAATAGTCCTTCTGTGTCAACCTTCAGGGCAGACTTCAAGGAACATTTGCTTTCATAAGCTGAGGGCTCAATGGGAAAACAAAGATTTGATATGTGTTAGTAGCTGTTGGGATTTGATTTAAGTTAACAATTGTCTGAAGGGGATAGTCTATTGTATTTTTCAACTGTGTTAAAGAGTGCTTTGTGCGAAGGATAGACACTTTTAATACAGAATGTGTATCAATCAAAAGTAAAGGAAAACCAGTTAAAATAATATTGTGATAGCAAACCCTTAATTAAAATACTTAATAGTTGTTATTTCCAGAAACTTCATTATTTAAAATAGCAAGAGGTGATAGTTCAGGATAAATTACTGAGCCAAAGCCTGGCTTACACACAGGTCTTTGAATATTGCTTAGTAGTACAGATGCACTTAGTGGCCCCAGTCAGTTTACAGATCCCATTGTACTAGGCACACACAGTAAGAGCCAGTCTCTACACAGAAGAGTTTTGCATCTAAATAGACAAGACAGATCAACAGAAAAAGTGACAAAGAAACTAATAGCAAAAGGACAGATCTTACATTTTCCTCTCCAACCTGACATCATTTTTAATTTTCCCAAACAGCCCCTCTCATTCAACCTCTCCCTAGTCACAAGGCACAATGATCTCCAAATGCACTCTCTTCACCCCAGCTCCTGTCTGGCAAGCAATCAAAAGCCCTGACTTTACTACATTGCTTTAGGACTGTGTATTGAATTTTAACTCATAAAAATAGAACAGGTACATTGACTTCAGCTATATTCTCTTTCTTTCTAATACATTTTAAATGGGAATGAATTACCTTGGATGTAATTTATTTATGTATGTTTTGGCTGACTGTATCATGAAAACCTAAGTATCTGACACAGGTGATAACTTTTCAGTGAGCAACCTCGAAAAAGAAATGTTCTTCTTTGAAAATTCAATCCTTGCACTTTGAAAATATAAAAATATTTTTGTTTTTGGTTCATGCATTTCATATTATGCAGATTTTATTGCACAGAAAGTAAGCTTTTCCTCTACTTATCTAGCCTATGACAATATCAAACTTCTGCATGTCTCATTTCCAGAATTTATAATTCGTTTTAACCTATACCACACTCATTATCACCTGTTAAAAGTCATGAAGTTGTAAATTGTATTACCACTGTAAAGTACCGTATAGACATATATTTTAAATAACTGAAAATGAGGGTTGCAGAATAAATTTCAGAAAATTGTCCTTTTCTATTCTGACTGAGTTTAGATTTGAGAGGACAGAAAATTATTTCCAGGGAACAAAGAACAGATGGACAATAAAGTGGCTTTCCTGTGTAGTCCCCATGTTCCATTTTACTAGCTCCTGGAACTGCCAATTGATCCTTGCAGGGGCTCTGCTAAAAGGACTACACATAGAATGGTTACCAGAGGCATCTATTTTGCAACATGTTTGGAGTCAGGGATGGGAACAGAAGGAACTAGACACATCTGCCAAGGCCAAAAAGGAGGCTTCTGCATGGGGTGATCTGTGAGGAGACAGCTTGGTTCTATCCAAAGGAGAGTTTCATTTTAATTTTGGTGTTGAAACTGGGAGAGAGACAGCACAGGTGAAGCAGTCTCTGCTGAACTCTTGCTGCAGTCAAAGGGAATGCTGCACTGCTGTGAGACTCTAGCTACATGGACCAGGCAACTTCAGCCCTCCAGCAGAGGCCCAGAGAGCCACCCTGCACCTGTGTCCACCCAGTGACCTGCCTCTAGCATCAGCTACTGATGGTCAGCCCAGACCCCAGGAAGATTCTAGGTCAGAGAGGCAACACTGGAGCCCAGTTGGAGTCAGGAGACGACTATGCTCTGTCAAAGAATGAAGATAAAGAAAGATGAATTTTTGCTCAAACTAGCCAATGCCAAGAAGCAGGAGCCCTCTACCTTAGGAAACTCAGCCTACCCTCTTCATTGGGAAGGTAGCCTTTAATATTTTCAATTGTCAGATGCTATTTTCCTGTTCCTGTTAAAGACCCCTCTTTATTATACTGTTATTTTGGGGTTTGCCATTTCTTTTCAGTCAATCATCTTATTTACTTAATTGTCCCTTATGTACTTTACATAAAAGCTTTACGGTCTTTGCCAGTGAGTAGAATTGTTTTTTTGTCAATGTCACATGTACATGGCACAAGGAGAAGTCACACTGGGTGGAGGCACCAGGAGCCAAACGAAAATCCAGCACTGGATCTATATGAGGACAGAGGAGAAGCTATTCTAAATATTGCTGATAGCAAGCACCAAGGAGAGAGGGAGAGAAAAAGAACCTTAAGTCACACCTTGGGAGAGGAATTATACACATGGGAAGGAGCTGGATAAATGTGCTCATTGCAGCTGAATGTGAAGGGTCTTTGGGCATAGAAAGAAAACGGTCAGGGATTGTTAAGGGTTCCATTTGGCTTATGAGAGCAATGTGGAATAACTTATCTGAGTGGAGCCAAGGAAGTAACAGGAACAGGAAGGAGTTAGACCACATGAAGGCACTGGTGGCAGTAGCAAGGTATTTATAGACTATTAATTTTGGAAGGAACCCTGTCTCTCATTAATCTTGGATCAGCATCACCCTGTCACCAATGGTCTTAGAGTAGCATTATGCTTTTAGAATCTGAGGTATTATGCAAGTTGTCTTTTTGAAGCAGGGAAGGAACAAATCCATAAAAGCACAAAAGTCTAGAAAAGGAGATGCACCATAATTGAGCAGAGTGCCTAAAAGCATTCTTAATTTTAAGAATGTGCTTATTGTTAATCATGTACTTAAGTATTTCCATGAATTTGGGCCTTGATGCTCACCTGGAAATCAAGGAAAGAGAATAAGAGTGAGATAATAGGATAGTAATGATTTGAAACAGCTAATGGGGGGAAAAAATCCTTCATTGAATAAATAGCCAAAGAAAACTAGAAAAATGAGGGGAAAAAAAAGAAAAAAAAATGGTACAAAAATATTTTTTAAAGTGTATTCAGTGAGACTGTACACAGGTGTCTATGTGTATAGATGCAAGATCAGGACCTGAATTTGTACTAGTTACTACCAAGCACAGGGGCGTCTAGGCTATGAGAGACAGAGAGAGGTCTGGTATGTGGCCATCTAATCTGCATGTAAATCTTCTACAGAACTATCAAGGCTGATGTGGCGAAATCACGTCTTAGAGAGATTTTCATGTGGATACCCTCTATTTAAGCTAAGCTTGCCCAAGTTTTGTTCATTTACACAAGATTTCCAACCGTGACTAGAGCATGTTAGTGCCCATCTTGAGACACCTTAAAAAGGATCTGATTTTCAGAGGGTGCATTCTCAGTACTTTCTGAAAATCAAACCCATTTATTGTCTCTCAGGTTAGGCTCCCAAACTCACTAGTCACTGTTGAAAATCTTGGCCAATGTACAGTCATAGGCATTTGGCTCATAAATTGTAAAATTTACCTACACTTCCAATGGACAGGCCTGTATCCTTATGCTTCACATTACCCTGAGTTTTCTAAACTACAGAGATCTATCAGTCACATTCTAGCTTCCACCCTCTGTACCTAACAACATCTCAGAATATAGGGGGAAAAAAAAAGCTCATGTAGCCATCTGACTTCCAACAGATTTGTCATGCAAGTGCTCTATAAGCTTAGCATTTTGCTGATAAACATAAGAATTCCAATACAGAAAAATTCAAATATTCATATATGAATCAGAAAGAGAACAGGGACAATCTTTCAAACTTCATTTGCATGAGCAGTCCTTATTGAAGTAAATGACATTATGTGGGAAATGAGATTATTTCTCACAAGAGTAGGAATTTGCAGAATCAGGCCTAGTAACTTTATGCAAGAAAATGTGTAGCTTATGTCTCCTGAGTTTTCATAAGCTGTGAATTTCTATGTTTATGCAATACAACATACACACATACAGAATATTTGTAGACGCCAGAATAT
Organism: Podocnemis expansa; assembly: GCA_007922195.1. NCBI lineage: Eukaryota > Metazoa > Chordata > Testudines > Podocnemididae > Podocnemis > Podocnemis expansa. The sequence continues at coordinate 51,425,821 of ML681979.1, forward strand.
CTGCAGACGGCTTTTGGGGTAGGCGAAGCAGGCGGGGGCCTAGGGCCCCCAGCTGTGGGGGGCCCCATCACCCCCTTGGTGAATGCAGTGGAGCTGCGCCACTCAGCTCCCTGCTTTAGGTTAAGAAAAAGCAGCCTCTGCTGCATGCAGGCAGGCTGCCCCTGCCCCCCAGGGCGGAACAGCTGGCCTAGGGGTGGAGCGGGCCAGCCCAGGGGCAGGGCTTCCCTCTCCCCTGGGCCGGGTGCTCCACTCTAGAGACGGGGAGGGCTGGTCCAGAGGTGGGGCAGAAAAGCAGTGCCCAGCCTCTCAGCTGGCTTGTTCCACCCCCCTCCTCCACTCTGACCCCATTCCCCCCTGCCCAGCAGCAAACTTTCCCTTGCTGGAAGGGGGAGAGTGGGTCAGGGTCCCCCCCCACCCCCCGGCCTGGCCTGGCCTGGCCTGCTTGGGGCTTCTGCTGTTCCAGTCAGAAGGAGAGGCTGGGAGCAGACTGCTCCAGACAGCAAGGCAGCCCCACAGCAAGCGGACACCTAGCCCCAAACCAAAGCCTCTGATTCCACTTCCCCAGGGTCCCAGGTAAGTGTGAGGGCCCCATCCCCTGGACCTGTGGGGTAGGGTGGGCTGGGGGACCAGGGGGGCAGTATTCTACCCAGGACTTCAAATTAGGGGTAGTGTAGGGGAAGGTGTAGGGGGATATTAGGGGGGTGCTGACTAAATTGGTATAAGACTGTTACTAACTGGGGGGTGTTGGGAAGTTCTGGGGGGGGTGTAGAGGGGTGTTAGGGAAATCCCTGAAGGGGGTTTGGTGAGCTGAGCTGGGTCTGCATGGAAGGGAGGGAAAGAGGACTGGTGTTGGGGAGCAGCCAGTGCTCCTGCAGGGTGGGAAAGGGAGTGGGCATTGGGAGAAGCACTGCCCTGCCTCAGAGGGCTGGATGAGAATAAATGCATTAAGGAATGGGAGGTGCTCAAAATACTACAGTGATGGGGAGGTCACAGAAATAACTGATAGACAGATCTAGACCCACCATGTCACAGTTCTCAGGGGTGGGGGCCAGAGGCAGTCTTCCCAGGGCTGTAGGGAAGGAGATTGGGCCAAGAGGGTGGAGAGCAGACATACTGAGAAAGAATGCTAATACTAAAAAAGCAGGTGTGGTGATGTGCTGAATGCTGGAAACATTAGGTGTTAAGTATCCAGTGAAGTGCAGCTAGTTGCCATAGCTGAGGTTAAGTAATGGAAACATGCACAACTCTTCCACTGATGACCAGCTATTAAAGGGACTCAGAACACAGTGGACTACTGAGAGTCTCTGGTGCCTGGGGTCCAACTCTACATCCCCCCCACACACACACACACAGGGCAGGAGGTGTCCTGGTACCACCTCCAAACTGCCCTGAGGAGGGGGTCTGTATTGGTGGATGGGGAGGAGGATTGGTGGATATGCAGGCTTTACTCACTCTCCCCCCTCATCCTGTGCATGGTGCTCAGTGCTCAGGCAGCCTGAGCAGGTGAACTTTTCAGGTGGCACTTTAAGACTAACAGATTTATTTTTCGCATGAGTTTTCATGGGAGAAAATCCCACTTCGTCTGATGAAGTGGGATTTTCTCCCACAAAAGCTCATGCAAAAAATAAATCTGTTAGTCTTACAGTGCCACACGACTCCTTGTTTTTTTGTTTTTTTTTTGCTGGACTAGACTAACAGGGCTATCCCTTTGGAAATGAACTTTTCAGGGCAGGGCCAGTTTTGTCATGTATTTTTGCAGGGGAGGCAGTGTTAATTTAGATGGTTCCTACTGGTAAAAAAAGTACTAGTCCTGGTTTTGATTTTTTTTTTTTAATGCAAATTCATGTTTAAGGATTCAGCAGATGTTTTCCCCTCTCTTTCCTGGGCAGCAGTGGCTATTTCAGATGTTGAGGGAGAGGAGGATGGTCTCAGCCCCCAGCTCTTCCCTCCTCCTCAGCTTCTTCAGGACAGGAAGCAGTTTCAGCCCTGAAGCAGGACGTGACATCCACCAAATGAGCATGTTGTCTCCAGCAGCCCATAGCTCACACTCCTCTCACTCTCAGTTCTAGGAGTCCCCCTCCTCCCACTCTCCCTTTCCTATGATATCCTCCAGCCTGGTAGGTCGGGGAATTTAGAAGTCCTGACTGCACCTAAGCTGGGGTGACTGAGCTGCAGGGCCAGGGGAGAGGAGAGCATGTGGGGCTCGGGGGGCTTCCAGAGGATGTAAGGAGGGGAGCTTAAGCTACAGAGCTCTTGTTAAGTTCCAAAGGGGCAGCCCTGTTAGTCTAGTAAAGCAAAAAAAAGCAAGGAGTCTTGTGGCACTTAAAGACTAACAGATTAATTTATCAAATGAGCTTTTGTGGGGGAATATTGCACTTCATCAGACGCTTTGAAGAGGGAGAACTTACAGAATTGGATGAAAATAAATGCAGGGGAGTGTAAGACATGGGATCAGGTCATACTGCAACAGCAAATCAGAGCTCTAGGGGGCTAGAAGAGGGGGTCACAGCTCTCAGCCTTCCCCTTCCTCCCCTCCTCCTTCAGGGCTGGAGACAGCTTTTATTTCCTAGTTCATGACATTGCCAGAACCTGGCACAACATTTGTGATATTGAGGAATTTGCATTCTGGGATGGTTTCTGCTAACTTGGAAGAATCCTTTTTTACTTAAATGGGTTGACATTTATGAAATTTGATTTTTTTGTTGTGGTTTTTCCATGAAATTTTATATGTGGGAAATGTGGTTGCTCTGATGATGTGGCATTGTAACACTCATTTCATTTTCAGGATTGTATTGTGAGGTTCAACCAGAAAGAGATTATTAGTAATAAAGAATAAGGATGAGTGGATGAGGGTTTCAATGACAGATAAGTTGGGTAATAAAAGGAAGTACATGCCAGGTGCTGAAAGGCGGGGGGGGGTTGGCTGTTGAATAGGCAATACAAAAGCAGTCTTGTTCACTGTCCGAAGTCTTAAAGCAAACAAAAATGCTAAGCTTTTTATTGTGTGAGTTTAGTTCCTATAGGGGGCCCCACAGTGGGCCTTTGCCTATGGCCCCAGAAAACCTAAAGCCGCCTCTGGTAGACGCATTCAAAAATTGTCATGGGTAGAATAAATTCTCAACTTTATAGCAATATTTAAAATTCTGGGATGAGTAAATTTGTTAATTAATCTAAATCTTCTGTCTCAGTGTCAGATACTACATCAGAGACCTTAGCTATGTGTTTTATATATATAAAACTAGAGATTTCTTTTACATCAGGGAATACTTGAGTCTTGCTTCCAGAGTAAAATATTTTATCCTTTCTTTGCTGTATTTTTAAACAACGCTGATGACATGAAAAAATGTTTAAGCATGACCCATAAATGGGGACATGATTCTGTCAAATTCAGTTTGTTGATATGTTCATCATTTATTTCAAAAATAAGCCTCCTTGATGGTTGCATGTATAATTGACCTGAGAGTCCCTAAGCTAATAAAGAAAACTCCCATTTGTATACTTCACTAATAAGAGATATGCAAAAAACCCAAACACAATGCAAAACCTGGAGTTTTATTCCATTATAGACTGTATCTGGCCCTTGCACTAATACACAGCTGGGGAGAGTTCAGTAGCCCTGGAGTGGGGAAGTAAGGACAGTGACAGTTGCAGACCCTGAGCCAGATTCTCAGATTGTGTAATTTGCCTAATTCCATTAACTTCAAAGAAGCTATTCCAGTATGCAGCAACCCCTTTTGTTCTCTTACAACAGGGGCTACTTTTTTCCAACAGGGTTCAAGACACTCTATAAATTGTGGGGAACTGATTTTCCATTGAAGGAAATTCATAGGCCAGTGTATTGGGTACATTCTGTCCTGGAAGCTGGGGAACTCTAGGAACCACTCAGTACTTGTACAAGAAAAGTAGATATTGCTTGCCACTCCAACAGCTCAAGAGAGTGCAGTTAGTACCATAGTCTTGTGCAGCATAGGGGCAGCTGTGTAAAGGGAAATGTACTAGAAGACACACTTTCATCTTCTTCCAGAAGTTGTTTGACTGGAGATGTAATTTTGAAATTCAGAAGAACCCCCAAAGATGCCAAAGCTCCGCTACTATTGGTCCCATCTACTTGCAAAACTGAACTGGGCTGTTGTGGATCTCAAACAGAGTGGGATAATTTCAAGCAGGTCACGGTATCTGTCCTGAAATTCTCCCCTCTAGAAGTACTAGCAGCATTGATTTTGGCAGCAAAATGAACCCCACAGATAACGTTAAGAATTCAACCTTTCCTAGGCAGAGACAAATTTGCACTGGAGAAAAAAGGAAGTACAAATGTATCCAGGGACATTATTCCTATATAATAATAATAATAATCCCTTGAGGTGCTAAGGAAGGTGTTGAAGAGCAGGTTATGTAATGGATTTAGTGCTACATCCTTTGCTCTCTTACTTTCTTCAGCACCAGCAATCAACATACAGTTTCAAGGAGAAAGGGCAGAGTTTCTAGTGCCCCCCCCCCACCATTACCACCCATTCACAGGGCCACCTATTTTGAACCATACTGTGTAATAAGAAGTTGTTTAGTTACTTGGATAATAGTAAAGTTTGAAAACAAATTCAGACGATTTAGGCCTGGTGTGTATTTTGAAGTATTATCAACTACAAAACTGGGTCCAATCAGTCCACTACTTATGACTACAATGTACTTCCATAAAACAGTCCAGTCCTCAGCTCAACCTAAATCTACTTTAAAAAAAAAAAAATCAGTTCTGACTGAAGACCTATAGTACAAAGGTTGCCAATAAAAATGGCTAAATTTGAGCATTTTGAAGTAAATTACTAAGTATAATGAAAAGATTTGGATTTAATTTGCATTAACCATAAAAAAGGACTGGACTTTAGCCAGCATTCAGATTTATTAACATGCAGAAATGCTGTCACAGCTCATGTGTGTATGGGACATTAGTCATGCATTTTGTTAATCTAACATAATATGGGACATAATTTATCAGAACATCAAAATAATAGCTTTTACTCCATTTCCCCATCTCTGTGAGGACATGCACAATAGACTCTGAAGCTATACATGCACTCTATTAGAGCTAATTGAAAATAGATGATACAATTAACCTGCTTCTTAGTAAAAAAACATTAACACTTAATGTAAAATTCTAATCACAATTAAAAAAGGTTAACATTGGAAGGAAATGTGGTGTATAATTCAAAATCTTCCTGTTTTTCTTTCTTTCAAAGCAACCATAAAAAGCTACAACTAAAACTAAATCCTAACTATCATAAGAATCAGTTGGGCCAGCTCTGCTTACTGTACTTTTGATTTTCCATGGAAATGTGACATTTCAGTCTCTTCCAGAAATGATTAAGCACAGTGACTCATGATATTTAGGTGCAACATAACAGAACTGAACAGGTGGTCATGGTACGAATGAGTTGTAAAGACCATCCATTTACAATATACACTGTGCTGTTATGAAAATTAAAGTTTAAACCTTCTGTGTAGGAATGCATACCAATGATGCAGTCAAACCATCTACTCAATTTTATTCTCTAATCAAGTCCATTAAGCACAGATTCTGTTGATTATGATGAGTTTTTAATTCAGTCAGCTGTCAAAGTGTCCCAGCCACTAATTATCCTTTTTTTCTCTGCAGAATCAAGTAATATTTTTAACAAGTTCTTCATTATAAAAAAGCCCCAGTTGTATATGCTATTATTCAGTTTGAATAAAAAATATGCATGGAGGAAAGTTGGAAAGATGAAATCCAAGAGGTAGAATGAATAACAGTTTCTTATGTGAATTGGTGAGACCAATGATCTAATGGATGCAATCGGCAGTATATGGAATACCATGGGAACCAAACACCAGATGATAATGCTTATAATATGGAAAAATATGGTAAAATATATACATTGCACATTATGACAGATTTCAGACCCTCTCTTTCTTTTCTGGGCTGCTAAGAAAGGAAATGGATCCTAAGGAGTATCTGTTGGAATATCCATCCCTCATTCTTTGGGTAGTGATCCAGGGAGAGTTAGATGAGAAGAAATGCGACTGCACCTTTTTTAGGCTTTTCAGGGTAGTCAAACTTTTAAATATGGAGAGAAATTTTAAAGAGAACATTATTGCTTGTGATATTTGCCAGCTTGGTACCAATGGAACATGCTTTCTTCCATTTAACTTCAGAGCAGGAACTAGACATAAGTCAGAAATCCAGGCAATGTGGAAATTAAAAGAAATAGGAGAAAGAGCTGCAGCAGATATGGAAGAACAATTTTTACCTAAGTCACATGAAGAGCCTAAGATGGGATGGAAATAAAATGAAGTGGCCAGGGCACCACCAATTTAATGTCACTGTAAATAATCTCAGGTCTTTACTTATGTTACAAAATCCAGCTTATATTTAGGTTTTTTTATGCTGATTATTTGCATTTTACTTTGTTTTCAGTTTAATCAACTGAAGTTAATGAAGCAACATTTCTAGTCTAAGTAGATTTGGGGCCAAAAGGTATCTGACAGTGTTCATTAAGTAAAATTTCAGCTGTGGAAATTCTCACCATATACTCTGTCTTATTTATTATCTTTGAACCAAAGATGAGAGGAGTGGAGGCTTTGCAGGGTGCTCACTCAAAAAGGTACAGTCACATTCCTTCTTGTCTAACTTTCCCTGGATCCCCTCCCACAGAACAGGGGCTGAATATTCCAACAGATACCATTTAGAATCCATTTCCTTTCTTAGCAGCCCAGAAGAGGAAGAGATAGAAAGTCAGCAGGTTGTTCTGTACCCAGTTTCTCTCCCTCAAGGACACAAGGAAAGATACAAAGTCACAAAGGCCCAGATTCTTAAAAAGTATTTAGGCATCAAACTCCCCTTGCAATAAATAGGATTTTGGTACCTAAACAACACAGAGCATCTAGCCCAAAGAGCCATAGGGGATTGTTATTCCTTTTCCCCAAAATACAGTGACACGGGGTTTTGAGAGACAGACAGGTCACTAATGCTGTATTAGAATGCAGAGTGCTCTTCATGTGCACCTGCCCTCGCCTTAAAACTGTGCTCCCACACTCCTACGTATCCCCATCTCTGCAACAGACAGTGTACTGATCTAACAGATACAGAAACGTTATGATGTTACTGCCATATCTCCTTATGAAGAAAACGTCTGCAGTGTGCCACCCTCTCCCCACCCATCTGGCAGCAGCAGTTAGACAATTTTGTTTGCAGATCGAATGCCCATATTCCTTCTTCTCAGCCTTCACTTCTGGTATGACAGACACCCTCTTGTTAATGACAGTTCCCTACATTCTTTTGAATGTTCTGTCCCACACAAGGTACCAAAGAGTATCAGACAGACAAAGTCCTTTTCACACAAATGTGAAATGTAAGAGAGCCAATGAGACTGGAAAAACAAGTATGAAAATAGCTGAGAAGAACAGGTGAAATACCACTTTACAATTATAATCATTGGAGAAGAATAGCTAAAAGTTTAGTTCAAAGCAGATGTTAAGCCTAGAATACTGAATCTATTAAAAAAAAAGGACAGGAGAAACAGTGTATCAATTTGCATTTTCAGAAGATGAACCCAATCATTTATAATATTAGCATCATTCATAATTAAGTCAGATTATTAGTCTAAGAACAGAATGAAAGTGCCATATAAGTACTTATGCAAGAGCAACATTAACATCCTTAATGTTTGTTGAAGTTTACTGACAATGAGGTATGGAAAGATTACTTAAAATAAAAAAATAAAAAAAAGAGCAATTCACTGCTGCATATAAGAAAGGAGAAGAATTTAGTACTAACATAACATTAGTATTGTAGTAGAAAATTGTATTAAATGGTACTAGATGGCGTTTAAAATGGAAATAATATTGTGAAATGACTAGTTGTGCATTTGAAATGCAGTGAAGTAACAATGTGCTTATCACATGAAAAATATAGGTTTCTTTCCTTGGCACTCATATGCAAATATACCAGTACATTTAAGCTTTGCTGAATTTCATCCCATGAGAATGTCTAGCTGTGATACCAATCTAAAATAAAGTCATATTGACTGAGAAAAAATGCTTAAAAAAATCCTGCTCTACATTTCATTATAATAAAAACATAATAAATACAAATGGTAGGTGAATGGGATTCACAGTCAATTCCATCAAATACCTTTCCTCATATATTTTATTAGGTCTTTGGTATTGCCATCCAAGATTTTAACCCTGCAACACTTTCTCACATGCACAAGTCTGTGATTTGAGTGGAAATACTCATGTAAATAACGATTACTGAGCCAGGTCTTTTTGTAGTTTCACAACAGGAAACACCAGCACCTAAAGTGATGCCTCCAAAAGTGATTTTACCCTATTAATGAAATGAAGCTGTATTTGTATCAAATGTCCTCAAGAAGTTTTATTTTCAGGCATGGTGCTTTACATGATAGCAGTCTGAATAATATTATGTACCCTCTGTGGGGTGAGTCTGTTAATTAACTGTGATATAAGGACCTGTTGTTCCTGCAAGGAATTCAGACATGAATGCAATCAAATCTTGTACATCCATTAAGTCCTGATTCAAGAAAAAGATTCTACTGACCATAATGGGAATTTTGCCTTGAATAAGGAGTGCTTGGCCCCAGACTGTCCAAGCTCACTGAGTCCTTTCTCAAAGCAGTACCATTGCCTCAGGTCCCACTTCAGAAAAGCATGAGGAGTATCTAGAGCTATGCTTACATCTACAAATTCAGTTGGGACTTGCTAGTCCCAACTAAATAAGTCCAAGATTACTTCGAACTAATCTTGGGCTAGTTTGAACTAACCCAGACTTTTTAGTTCAAACTAGCCGTACGTTCTAGTTCAATCTCACATTTTAGTTCGAACAAGAACATTCGGCTAGTTCAAACTAACTGGCAAGTTTGAACTTCTTTAGTCCAAACTAACCATTACTTCAAGTCTTGCCCACGCTTAGTTTGAACTGAAGTTCGAACTAAGCCCAGAAGTCTGAACTAACCACCAGGTCTCTACTAGTTCAGACTAGAAGTTCGAACTAAGAAATTTCTTAGTTCTCATTAGGCAAAGCCTAGTGTGCCCAATGGGCCAAATTAGTCCAAACTAAGCTTCCTTAATTCAGACTAATTTGGCAGTATAGACATAGCCATTTAGTTTGAACTAGCATGTCTACATTGTGTTAGTTTGAACTAAGTATGCAAATTAGTTCAAACTGAGCAGTTAGTTCAAACTAACCAACCAAACTAATTAGTTCGAGCTAAGCTTTGCTTAGGTTTTTTTTTAGTTTGAACTAGGCAAAGCCTAGTGTAGACATGGTTCAAATTAATTTGAATTAAGGCTCCTTAATTCAAACTAATTTGCTATTGTAGACATAGCCTGAGAGATAGAATGCATTAGTACAAGGTAATGATAGGCAAACAATTGCTTCTGTAATTACTGAATTATCAGTTTCCTAGCTCAGAACACTAAGATTTCTTTTATTGTTTTGTTTTATTTTTCAAATTTGATTTTTTAATGTATCAACAGCATTATATAAGCCATAAATCTATTATAGTGACTCTTTCCTTCCATTTATCTCTCAATTTGACTGGCTTTCTACCTTGTCTTTCCCAAAAATGCACCCACAAATCAGTTCCTCTCTATTCCTTATCAGCTGCTTCTCCACTGGAGCCCATAATTGCATAAAAACACCCCACATTTTCAAGTTTTAGCCAGGCTGTCAACAAAAATGCTGCTTTTAACAATGTGATATGAGCATTTTTAAAACTTCTGATGGATGTTTCTTACTACTATGAAATGCTATCTGTGTGGATTATGCAGTCCCTTAATTCAACTAAATGGGTATCTCCAGGCTACCCTTAGAAAACTGGAAAAATCAAATCTCTCCTATGTGACAGATCATGTGCTGTTTTAAAATATGCATTTCCTTCATCTCCTTTAATTACTGTTATTTTTTACATAGTAGCCTGAATGCCAAATGTTCTCATTATAAGAGGAATAATTTGCTGTGCATGTTTTTGTCTATTTTCAAAGTAGTGTCAAATGAGTAAAGATGAGTTTATACATCTGTCCACATGACAACTAGGCTGCCATCTGAATTTTAAAAGGAGACATTCTTCCTCGTATTCATTTTAAATGTGCCCAAATCTATCTTAAGATTTCATATATCACATCAACTGGATCTTTACATGTATTGTCATAGGCCATGATCTATATAAATATATTATACTTTTATGGAACAGCATATTTTATGTATTATTACGGTCTGATCCTAATGCATTTTTATTCTTGTTAAATTAACTTGTAGGGTGCAGTTTCTATTTTTTTAATTCTTCATATTAACTCTAGGAAGAAATTCCCTGAACATGGAGTGGAAACTCTTGTCAGATCCCCTTTAGGGTCATAGATTTCTAGCTAGCATTACCATAGAAACAGATGAATATTGAAATACTGGCAATAGAGGAAGTTGATGATCTCATTTACTATGTGGTGATGCCTATTTAAGAGATATTAATATTTTGCTAGTAGATCTTGAAAGATATTAATCAAATAAAATGCTCTTATCTGTGTGGTATAGACTGATATGAAATAGCCTGTATAATAGACTCTGGATTGCACTACAAGTTGTTTAAAGCCTTCTTTTCCTGGGAGAATATCTATTGCTCAACCAAATCACATGTAATTGTTTTAAAAAAAGCAGAAAGTGTGAGCATATAATAATAATAATAATAATAATAATAAATTAATTAATAATAAAAGCATTCCAAGATAGAAATGAGATAGATATAGAAAATGTAGAATCAACTAGAACACTTAAAAGTCCTGGATATTGTTCTTTTTCCCTGGATAACAGAATTTTCTTTACTGGAATATGAGTGAGTTAATTTTTTTGACATCCTTCTGTTATAAACTAGAAAGTACTGTAATTTTCAATAATGCAAAGTTGGGCAATAATAGAAAATTCTAAAGATACCAGGTGACAAAGCTAGCACATTAGGAGTAAAGCAATCAAAGGGACTGATTCTCTGCTTTTATGCCAGTATCACTCCCTTGTGTAACACAGTGAATAATGAAGTCTAAAATGTATAAATTTTAAAATGCAATCAATGTAAATCCTTTATACTACTAAAAATTGATTCATGTACCTTGTTGTCTACCGTGAGCATTGTCATTCATCCAAAGGAATGTTAATACATTGTTTTCAATCTTAAACATTCTGAATATTTATAATGTGCATATTATTTATAATTGTTCCTGTAAAACAGGTGACATTTGTTCCTGTAAAACAATGCTTTAGGGTGAGCTGATAGTGATCCCTACTTTTAGGTTTCCAAACACTTTCCACTACAGAAGAATCTTGCAATCTCTTTTGAGAAACATGAACAATTTCATTGTTTGCTGTGGGCCATTGAAATTTGGTAGGATGAAAGCCCTTGCACCAGACATGTAGCTTTTTGTTCTTCTGTGAAATTCTACAGGAAAAGACTTATCTGGGGAACAGAGAAACGGCCATTTCCCTTCAGTCATGTTTGCAATTAGCACAATTTTGGCAGCATTCCAGAATAAGTGATTGTGAACATTCTAATCCAAGTCTGGCTTCACACCACTGACAAATCACCAACAGTCTATACCACACTGGGAACCCAAACAGCAGGTGGTCACTCTCAAGCACCAAGACAGACATCATCAATAATGCCCCACCCCTGGACAAAATGACCCATCCCCACCCTGGATTACCACATGGAGAAAGAGCACTCCTCATCTCTGGGATTTGACAATGGGGTGAGCCAATTCAGGCTCTCTCAGTCATCCCACAGAGCTAGCACATGGTGCCTGAAGCCTAGCTTGATCCATGAAGCTCAACTTGCAGCTCAAGTTCTTTTGGCAGAATTGGAAGCCCCACAGTTCAACTAAGCAGCATCAGGAGTTATTACAGGTGTGCATAATAGACTTTGTTTTTATCTTGATTCTTAAAAGCAAATCAATCCTCCCCCCCACCACATGCACACTTATGAAATTACATACTAAAAAAACCCAAACAAACAGTTAAGAGACCATTAATGTTGTTGCAGTCAAGCACTGCAAAGTTACGAAATAGCAGAATTTGGGTCACACAATATCCTTAATGACACATGCAAATGCTCCACAGTAATTATACATTAAAAAAATCCATTAAAGATGTTACTTAGCCTGCAACACTAATGCCCTCAAATTCTGTTCAGTTACATAGGGATATATCCCAGCCAACAGAGTTAATCTGGATATACCCCCGTTTAACAGGGAACAGAATTTGGCCCTGCTGCTACAATTTAGCAAAACAGTAATGTGCATGAAGCAGAATCATTGGCCTGGAAGGGACCTTAACAAGTTATCCAATCCAGCCTCCTGCACTTAGGGCAGAACTAAATATTATCTGAATCATCCCTAAAAGGTGTTTTTCTAACGGGCTCATAAAAACCTTCAATAATAGAGATTCCACAGGTTCCCTAAGCAATTTATTCCAGAGGTTAGCTACTCTGATATTACAAAGATTTTCCTAATGTTCAACCTGAAGTTCACTTGCCAGAATTTAAGCTCATTGCTTCTTTTTCTATCCGTAGAGGTTAAGGAGAACAGTTTTCTCCCTCCTCCTCATAATAATCTTATATGTTCTTGAAAACTGTTAGCATATTCCACTGCAGCTTTCACTTCTCCAGATTAAAGAAGTGTGGAGGGAGGGGGTGACCACCCTGGTCCACGTAGTTTGATGGGCCCCATGCTGTTCCTCACCTGCTTTCAACGGCAAGCCAGATTAGGGGTAGGGTGGGAGTATAGAGCCTGGCCACTAACTCAGGGCAGCCCTGCTTCCTCTAAGTGCAGGGGAAGAGGGGGGTCCCCCAGGACAGTTGGCCCTCCCCCACCCCCAGGACAGCCTGATTATAGGTAATGTTCTCTTGATCTTGAATCATTTTTTATTGCTATACTCTGGACTTTTTCCAGTTTGTCCACATCTTTCCTGAAATGTGGCAGGTAGAATTGACTGCAATGTGCCAGCTGAGGCCTGATCAGTGCAGAGTAAAGTCGAAGAATGACTTCTCATGCATTGCTTACTACACTCCTGCCAGTACATCCCAGAATATTTGCTTTTTTGCAGAAGCATCTCACTCTTAGCTTATATTTAGCTTGTGATCCACTATGACTTTTAGATCCATTTCTGCAGACCTCCTTCCTAAGCAGTCACTTTCCATCTTGTATGTGTGCAAATGATTGTTCCTTCCTGAACTGAGTACTTTGTATTTGTTCTCACAGAACTGCATCCAATTTATTTCAGACTATTTCTTCAGTTTGTTCAGATCATTGTGAATTTTAATCCTATTCTACAAAGCACTTGCAATCCCTTCCAGGTCAGTATCATCCACAAAGTTCATAAATGCACTTGCTAAATCATAGATGAAGATATTGAACAGAACCAGAGCCAGAACTGATCCCTGTGGGACTCTGCTCAATATGTCAGCATAATCGTGAACCACTGATAACCACTCTTTATTTTTCCAACCAATTATGCATTAATTTTGTAGTAGCTCAGTATATGTTGTATTTCCTTACTTTGTTTAGGAAAAGATCTTGTGAGACATTATCAAAAGCGTTACTAAAGTCAAGATATTTGCCACTTTCCAGAAACTCTGTTGTCAAAGTAAGCTGTCAGGTTGGGGTAACAGGATTTGTTCTTGACAAATGCATGCTGAATGTTACTTATAACTTTATTATGTTCTAAGTGTTTGCAAATTGATTGCTGAATTATTTGCTCCATTATCTTTCCAGGTACCGGAGTTATATTGACTTGTCTGTAATTTCCTTGATTGGCCTTATTCCTTTTTAAAGATTGGCATTATATTTGCCTTTTTCCAGTCCTCTGGAATCTCACCCAACATCCATGACTTTTTTAAGAGATTTGCTAATGCCTCAATATCTCTTCAGTCAGCTCCTTGAGGATTCTAGTATGCATTTTATTATGGTGATTTGCAGACACCTAAGTTATCTAAATAATTTTAACTTGTTCTTTCCCTATTTTAGTATCTGATCTTACTCATTTTCTTGAAATCCTACTCATTTTCATCGTACATTGTAGGAGATCATACTCATTGGCACTCACAGTATTAGAAGGTCAATCACTACTAGTTTTTTTTGATGAAAACTGAAACAAAAAAGGCATTTAGTGGTTCTTTCATTTCCAGGGCTAGATTAACACAGGGGCTATATGAGCTGTAGCCCTGGGCCCCGGTCTGAAGGGGGGGGGCAGATTCCAGCCTCTATGCCCCCTACCATATCTGCCTCTGCATCACTGTGTTAAGCCCTCAAGTCCTCACAGCACCAGGGGGAGAGAGGGACAGAGAGGTCATGCCTCCTGGCATGGGGGGAATGAGGGGAGCTGAGCCAGAGGCAATCCTGCCCTACCCTTGGGCCAACTGGTTTACCCTTGGAAGTGGACCAGCTGGCCAAGGGGCAGGGTCAAAGCATGGCCTCTGCACCCCCAACACCAGCCTAGGCATGGGCCCCAACAGTGGTGGGCAGCTAGGGCCCCAGGCTGGAGGGTGCCCATTTGGGGGGTGGGGGTGGGGGAACAGCTGCAGGTCACCCCAGGGCACCAAGGCCCCTTAATCCAGGCTTGGCTGTGTCCAGATTTTCTGCTATTGTTTTTTAGCCCCTCATTGAGTAAGAAGTTTACCTACTTTGGTCTTCCTCTTGCTTCTAATGTTTATGTAGAATGTTTTCTTGTTATCCTTTATCTCTCTACCTAGTTTACTCTAGTTTCATGCCTTGGCCTTTGTAATTCCCTCCTTAAAAAAAACAAGTGCTTAATTTTAAATGCATTCTTAAGTCCCATCTCATTTAATGAGAATAAGCACATTTGAGCACTTTGTTTAGCAAGGATGAGAAGTAGCATTCAGATGTTCATTTTGCAGATAGTCCAGTTCAAGCAAATATTTTCAGTGTTTTGCAAAGGTGTTCAAAATTTTACTTGCAAGCATATTAATTTGTGGGGAAGGAGGAAGAGGTGCAAAGGGTTTAATGGTATGTGCTGTGGGTCACTGGATTAGGAGAAACAAAGAGCATTTTAAGCTCTAATGTTCAACAAGTGTTATAAAATTCTTATTTCTTTTACCTACAAGCTGTAGTTTGCTATTGAGGAAGTACATCCAAACTGCAGTCCACATGTAAAATGTCCTTGCAAGTAGTAAAGCTGTTAATATTACTGTGGTGGGAATCAGGGAAGCACGAGAAAGCCCAGAAATGGCAGTAGCACCTAAATCAGAAAGGTCTAAATTGAAGTATAGAAGGAACCCTCTGTGCACAAATCTCCACATAGAAGGAAATCTTGATTGCTTTTGTGTCACTGCCCTTCCCCCCTCTGGATCCTGCATATGCCCCTCTACCAGTTAGGGGACAGCATTTCCCAACCAGTGTGCCTTGGCCCACAGGTGTGCTGTCAGGCCGGAGCAGATGTGCCATGGAATTTTTTGAAAAACTACTTGGAGAGCTGTATTGGCTCATGAATATTCTTCCTCAAAATTATTAAAGGTATAGAGATGTGCCACATAAGAGAAAAGGTTGGGAACCACTGGATTAGAGCCAAGCACATATATTCTGCTGGGGATAAACTTCACCCTCCCAATGGAACAAACTGGGAGAAATTTTTCAAGGCAATTCATACAGTTCCTTCCACCCTTGCCCATTCCAAATGAGGTTTTTACCAGGGTACAAACAGATTCTCAGCCACTATCTTAACCAGACCTTGGAAACTTCTACTACACTGTCTCACTGAAGTCAGACTACTTGCATGAGTAAAAGGCTACTCTTGAGTATGGGTTCAGCTTCTATACAAAGGTGTATAACATCAAACACAGTGCTGGATTTCCCATTAGGACAATCATAGTGTCTAGGGCTTTCAGAATTTTTGGGGCCTACGAAGGAGGGAAAAAGTTAAAAAAGCAGAAAAAATAAGGCAAAATAAGGAAAATCACATGGTTTAGCATTAGAATAGTTTAAAGTGCATCATATCAATTAGTGTAATTCAATTGGCATATACCTCTCTTTTTGCACATTTCGGCATGAAAGTGCGTAGGGCCTATAAACACCACAATCTGACCCTGATCAAACAAAATCTATGTGAATGTTGTATGGCCTAGTGCATTATCAGTCAGTGTGCCAAACTCCTCACGTCCGGTGTTTGTCTCTTTGCTAGAAGAAGAAAGAAAATCTAGAGCACAGAAGATAAATGATTTTTGTTTCTGTTTTCCTCTTTTTACTGCATTCTTCTTATCTTGTCTCATTTTTCCTTCACTCTTCTTCATGCAGTAGCAGCGGTTCTGAATGCTGATGAGACAGTACCAGACATTCATTTTGTGATAACAAGACTGGGCATTAAAATCCAGAAGTTCAGTAACTGGAAGGATAGTACTAATATGGACCATGAGGAGCACTTACTCTAGATCTTTAAGACACAGTGCCTGGGAGATGGTGATGGCAATAGCTGGTATATAGATTCTAGATGTTGTCTCATATTTTGCAGTTTTACCTGTTTAAAGTAGGGGAAATGCCTCTCAATACTTTCCGAATGGATAACATTTTCCTGTCATGAATTACACGTGCAGTAGCTTTAAAAAGACAGATCCATTTCTGTCAGACCCACATTTCAATGAGCATCAACACCTTTGATATTCAAGCATTTAAAAAATTCTGAAGCCTTCACAAAGCTCACTGTTTTAAATTTTTCAGACCACCACAGCACCCCTTGATGTTTCATTTTGCAATCTTTTTAAGAACCACACCCAGAGCTTTAGAGCTCCTTTTTTTGTTTGTTTGCTTTTAATTGGCATTAGATATTGCAGCACTACTTGATGTTTCATTTGCAATTTCCTTGTTAAAAAAATAAGAAGACCTTGTAGTCTCAAGTTCCTTCTCAAACTCTCAGACAGCACAGTATCCCTTTTCTGATTTTTCTTTTAAATCTTTCCCTTACTGCGCTTAAAAAACCCCAAAAAACTAGAGACAGTAACTATAGCAAACTACTTGATCACTGCAATCATCAGAGTGTGATGCTATTTTTAATCTTTCCTTTCACTTGCAAGAAGGAAATGTAGGTTTTTAATTACAATATACCAGTCTGCCTGTTTATGTATCTGCTAGTCTGTGGTGGAAACCCTCTCATTTATTTCAATCAAAGTTGAGCAAACAAAGCACTAAATAATATAGTGAACTGTAATATAGTATATGGTAGAGGGGAAGAAAAAAAAGAAAAAGAAAACCTTCCTTGGCAGGACAATTGAATAAAAAAAATTGAACAGACCTCACGATTCCTGGCTTTCTCTGATTTTAAAACCAAACCTGGTTTTAGCTTATGGAAGTGTTCATTTGTGTGTGTGTTTACTCCAGTGCACATGTGGGGTGAAATATTGGCCATGATAAGGCCAGCATTTCACCCATTCTATTTGTAATCTAGTCTCTATTTGTAGCCTAGAGGAAATATCTGACCACAGGCTACCCCTAGGCAGGTATCCACTTACGGAAGTTAGAAAACTGACAATTTTTTTTTTTTTTTTTTTTTACTGTTAGAGTTGTAGTCAGTCATGCCAGCAAGGGCAGGAATTACTTTCCTATGGAACAGGACAGGGGTTCAGAATCCGAAGGCAATAGGCAATGTAAGTCTGTTGGTACTCACAGAAGACAGTCGGCTTTGCACAACTCCCTGGAATGCAATGTGACTCCATTCTGTTCATGTCTTCCTGGTTGACTTGTATCAGTGGGGTTGGGTAGAAGTGTGAAATGAGTTACCTCTGCTATCAACACAGTAGCTTCTGGATTGGCAATAAACATGCCAAACAGTGTAGTTATTCACTGGATTTTTTTTTTTCCTTGCCCACTCTAAAGTAGCAGAGGAGACCAGCAATGTGAACAGACTTCTGGAGAGAATGGAGATGGAGTAGCAAGGAAGAAGCTACTGCCAGTCAGTCATCATGACCTATTCTAGTACAAGTTGCAGTACTCCTTATACCACAATGGAGATGTGACCCAGTAAGTGTAAGACAACATTAGTCTTACCTGTATCTAATTAATCTCTTGTAAGGTGCTGAGTGCTCACAATGCACTGACTTCAACAGGAGTCTGTAGGCCATGAGCAGACTTTTTGATTTGCAAACAATATGCAAGAGATAGAAATAACTGTAACAGCCTAACACATTGCTATAATCATGTTTATATGTGTTTGAAAGCATTCTACTTCTAACATTTCACAGTTTTGCTTGCATTTTGTTTATATCAGACCACAGTGTCAGTTGGCAATTTAAGAACATTTTTGTTGCACAGGTAGGTTCCTGTCCTATATCTAAAAAAATGTACTGTGTATGCACTTTGTTATTTTATGTCAGTGAAATGAGCCATATTGATGGCTGATTCCAACATAGCATTTTTAAGATTTGCGGTGGTGTGAGGCCTTGTCTGCTTCTGTATGTCCTGTGCTTTTACTCTGTGGTCTGGTATAATCCATCTTGTGGCTCTCAATTTCCCCAAGGAGGGAGTCTACATTTTGGGACTAGTCCAAACTATAGGCTGGCTGACCTCCATTTTAGTGTTTCTTCCCTAGTATGCTGCCCATATGTATAGCTGAGTGGCACAGGACTATTTAGGGAGGTGGCTCCATCCTGTGAGTAGCAGCCTCCAACGACTGAGGCCAGGAGAGCTACTGCCCTCCCTGGGTCACCAATCCTTGGCCCCACTGGTCATGGTCTGCTCTCTGGAACCTTGCCTGGAGTCGTTCAAGCTCTGTGATTGCTCCCTTGTTTGGGTTGGGTTGGTTTGGCCCACCTCCAATCCCTTGCTCAGTTCTCTGAGTGGCAGGGTCCTCTTTCAGGCTGCTGGGCCTAACAGTCCTACCTACATGGGTTTCTTCAAAATCCTCATACCTTTTTAGTGTTTCCACACACAGCAAATAACCTCTCACTACTAGCAGCTCTACACCACTTCCTCTCAGAAATTCCTTCAGCTGTCCCTGCCTACCTGAGAAGGAGGCTTTTAAGCAGTGCAGCAGGTTTCTTAACAGACAACAGGTGACCCCATTAATCAGGAGTAACCCTGACTAAATTAACCCAGGGAACAAGGATTTGCTAATCCTGTGGTAATATCTGCATCCTCTGCCACTCTCCTATAGCCATCAGGTCTGACTCTGTCACAGAATGTATTAATTTTTACTCCCTTCTATTCTAAGAGTATATATCATTTGGCTGGAATGTTATTTTAATTTCAAGTTGTAACTTTTGCTTTGAGTTTGCTTGTCTTTAAAGTAGAAGTTAGTGTGACTGAGGAATGAATGGTGTGGGTATGATAATGAAATAAAAGGCGACAACTCTAAGTCTCCCTGATAACAATGAGCAGTGTAGCAAGACTTTATTGTAATGATATTTTTACAATCCACATGGCTCAAGAATACAAATCAAGATAACTCCAGGTCCGGAGACCACCACAAGGACAGGAACAAGGCAAAGTGTGAAATAGGAACGAGGAGATAATGAACATTTGTTATGAACAGATGCAGATGCTGCGTCACACAGCAAGATACATAGGCTATGTCTACACTTAGGAGCTATTTTGATTTGAATTCACAAGGTTGACTTAAAGTCTTAGGAGTATGTCTACACTAGTAGATACACCAGGCCGGGCTTGGGCACTGCCTCCTGTCGCGTGCCAGGGCGCGATCCAGATCCAGGGCCATGATCTGGCCCCGGGACCCCAATCTGGGTCCTGGCAGGTGGCTGGGAGATGGATCGAGCCCCAGCTGTCTGCAGCAAGTGGTGTGGAACCTGATCTGGCCCTGAGCCACCTGCCACAAGTGGCAGGGGCTCAGAACTCGCTCCTGCCAGCAGTGGTAAGGGGCTGGGAGCCTGATCTGGTGTGTATATATTTGCGCGCTTGTGTGTGTGTGTTTGTGTAGGTGATTGCTTTTTAAAACTTCTGTATTCACAAAAAACAGTGTATTGCCTTCTCCCCCTGAAAAAGATCCTGCTGTTTATTTATACCAAGTTGATGTTTCTCAACCTTTCCCAGGATCAGGGGTTTTTATTCCTGATTATTTCTGCTTGCTTGTAGTAGATTCCTTCAGGTTTCTTGTCTTTTGCAGTGCATATGAACTGCAATGGTATTTCTAACCTGACGTGTCTGAGAAAGTCATTGTTTTAGTCAGCAGTTGGCTGCTTTCTCATAATTGTTGTCTCCTGACTAATTTTTTGTATTCTTCCCCGGACCTTTATAATATGTCATTACCACTCTTGCAAGGTAACCTTCAATCACTGCAGCTAGATATCCTCCCACTTTTGCTTAATATCTCTACTAATGTTCTGCACTGTGTTAATACTAAAAGTAAATCTTGTTTCTGGGTTTTCAATTGAAGCTGAGACGCTTTAATTAAAAAGAGGTTTTATCTTGTATTGTAGGCTCCCCTTAAAAAAGGGAAGCGTAAAACAGTTATGTTGGAGTACAGAACTCTGGACAAAATACTTGTGTAAGTGTTGCTAAAAGAAGAGACAAGCAGATAGCTCACAGCATGCAAACACTTCTTCAGTTTCCTTTAGTTTAGAATATACCACTTAAATCAAAGTTTCTTAACATACCTCATGTCTTGAGCAACACACAAAAGATTTTATGTCCTCTAAATGAGCTAGAGACAAGAGGGCAAATCCTCAGCTGGTGTTAACTATCATAGCTACACTGATTGAAGTCAAATGGAGTTATACCAATTCCAGTAGAGGCTCTGCCAAGGTTCACATTTTGTCTGTACACATAACTAAATGGAAGCTGTGTTTATGACCCAGAGGGAAAATTTGGTCCTACAATAAATGTTTTCTTAAACAATATTTCTCCAGAATTCACTCTGGCTGCCCAGTGTCTGGGAGGTCTCAAATAGATTGAACTGAACTTGGACAAAATCCTGCAAAATCTGAGCACAGCCAAAAGCCAAAGAATTTAAAATGCAACTGTCTTCCAGTTCTAAAGGAAAGCAATCTCTGTCCATGTCATGAGTATTTTTGGAATAAGATTTACATCTACCTTTTAAACTTCTTTAAATAAACCATCCCATTTTAAAATTTCAGTAATTATAGCTAACCAGAATGCATTAGTATTCTTGAATTCACTTTATTAAAAACAAACAAACAAAAAAAAATCAAACAAACAAAAAAGAAAAAAAAACCACAAGCCCTTGGCCTCTCAGTCATTAACGCTATACAAAAATGAATTACTGCACAAAGCAGTAGCTTTAAGTGAAAGTGTTATTACAAATTAAACTGAATTAATGTCTTTGGTAAATGCTATGTTCATTTGTGTGTATTGGTATCATAAATATTTACCTCTAAAAAAGATTAAAAGATATGGTTAATAAAAGATTCAGCTAGTCACATGCCTAACTTTAAACATGAATAGTTCCATGGACTCCATGGAAGCCAACAGGACTATTAACATGCTTAAAGTTAGCTTTATTGAATAAGGAACTCAATTCCTCTAATACAATGTTTTCATTCTGATAAAGTAGTTCAGTGGAAGGATTCAGTATCAGAGGGATTACCTTGTGGGCAGCCAGATAAGTTAGGTAATTCAGTACTTGCTTGCCCATCTGTAATAACTATCCTATTTATAACAAAGAACAAGGACACTATGACTGTGATGCTATGTATGGACAAACACCTTCAAAAGTAAATAAAGTCTCCACTGATGACAGATAGCACTTTTTCTGACTATGACAGAGAGCCATTCTCGGTATTTTCTATATGTCCACTGCACCAATTCTATTTCATCAGCCTGATAAGAAAAAATGATAGCAGATAAAAATCTGTGTCAACACAAAGTAAATTAAAAATGGGGGCCTTTCATTCGATAGTATCTTTTTATATAATGTAATTTCTTTGGCTAATGTTCTCTGTTTTACTTCAAAAGGTTAGAGAAAAAAGGGTGGGTGATGGATGATATAGGATACAGGCAAAGCTGCACACAAGGGCACAACATCAAATGTACCAATAAAGGAGCTGTTCTAGAACATATTATATAGCAGATCATCATTTTTATACAAGGCATATATTCCTTGTTACAGTAGTAAAGCCTAGATTTTAAGTTGCAAGAAGACAAAATACATTTAAAGAAAACAAACAAGAAGTTCTGTGGAACATAAAGGCTAACAAATTTATTTTTTGCATGAACAAACTTATTTATTCATTTCTTGATTTATTTAAAAACACAAAACAAAACACAGAGGGAAGCTAATTGGTAAAATTCAAACACAGTGGATGGAATATTTTATGTACAGTTTAACAAGATTTGCTGATTAAATTTCTCATGCTCCCCTATGAAATTCCACCCTAAAGGTTTTATAAAAGACCACTAGTGAAATCCTTGAAACTGATAATAGTATCAGTGGGGCCAGATTTTCAACCCACAAACAGAAGACAATTGGACTAAATATATTCTTAACATTAGGTAAATATTTAAGTATCTTATTGATTTAGAGGCCATAGCTATGTCCAATCATCAACTGTTACATCCAAAGATGTTTGGAGAAAGCAAATACCAAACACTATGTATTATTAGATGATCTAATGAGGTCCCTTCCAACCCTATGATTCTATTCTATTCTATTCTATTTGCAAAATTAAAGGCAAGGTTACACTGTTGGTGGCAGCACTGACTGCGTAGAATTGATTATGGAAATTTGATTGAGCGTGCTTAAATAGGGTGTATGTCTTCACTGATGGCGGCAAAATCACCGCCATCAGCACAATGATTTGGGCGTGATTAGCAGCAAGTTTGAATTTGCTGCTGTGCTGTGGAAGTCAATGCCAGAAGGCCTGCCCTCTGGAAGATGTAGGTGAAAGCTGACCGCAAGCCATTTGCAGTCATCTTTCGGCAGTGTGTCTCAGTGGCTTAGAAAGTCACTCACTGGCAGATGCACAAGGCATTTTGTGTACCTTGCATATCTGCTGGTCGACTGCGGCCAAAAAGTCCTTCAGGTGTAGGTAGGGCATGTGCTCAAACAAACTCAAAATGAGCTGAAGGTTGATTGGCTAAGATCCATCCAGCAGAAAACATAGCACTGATTCAACAGGAAGGCAATCCCTATCGAATCTGTGCTATGGGGACTCTGCAGTAAGTAGGCAGTAGTCAATTAGAGGGAGACACACAAGGTATTTTAAGTTCTGTGTATCTGCCTTCAATTACTGCCAACATGGCACCACAGTGTGGACTAGGGCTCAGTGTTCTGTAAAGATCACTACTGACTTTGGACCTGAATGAACTGAAATATTGCATTGTGCCTCTGAAAACGGAAGCAGCAATATCAATTAGTGGAAATAAATGTTTTATTATCCAGATGATTTTTAAGAAACCAATTCTAAAACAAAAATCTTACAATCAAACCTCTAGTTGTTCAGGTGACTTGCAGACCGTCTTTTGTTACTGTGTATAAACATTCTGAAAAACTGGATTGAAGAACTGGTAAATAAATGAAAACCTGCTTGGCATTTCTAAAAATGCATAATCTGTAAAACAAATGTTCATGGAATACAAAGTGGGAAGCAGATATGAATAGAAAAATGAGGAATTTTATGCATTGACACTGACGTGCAAAAACTTCCTGCAGTTATCATTTACATTTAAAAAAAATTGAATTTACTGTTTGAATTTAGTGTTTGGTGAAAATGCCAGATTGACAGTTCTGAAGGCCAATATCCACCAGCAGGTACAATATCTGCAGTCTCCATGTAAGACTGCCCCACAACCTGTTGCTCATGTGATTTTCTCTACTCTGGAAAAATGAAAAAACATCTCTATAGCTAGTGAATCCTTAAACCAGCAGTAATGGGTCCTAACAGCTGAAGAATGCAGTAGGCTTTAAGACCCTAAATGAGTATAGCACTTAAGTATCTGATTTAGCTATAAAAATGTGTTTGATGCTCAGTTACTTTAATATACATTGCTGAATAAGAATGGCCTGCTGATTTAGAACCTAGAGCAAGTTCTTTATGTATTTGAAGACCAAAGGCCTGATTCAAACCTACTGACATGAGAAGGAGTCTTTATGTTGATGCCTACAGGCCTTGGATCAGGCCTTAAATTACCAACATACCCTCATAGAAATGTCCTAAAGGCCCTATAGGGTACTACAGATATTAAAGATGATTCCATAGTAATGAAGGGAAAAATTGTAATATTTAATAAGAAATCTTATATCTATTAAACCAGCCTATAGAATTCTATAGCAATGTCCAGAAATGGGGTTTTATTGGCTATTAAGTTAGTTAGGACTGTTCTTTAAGGGTAGTTATTCAGTAGAAAAATAACCAGTTATAAGATGGGATATTTCAGTTTAATATTCAGATAACTAAAATGCAGTGTGACAAAAGACCTGTGGCAGAGAAGCTGTTTCTTTTCAACTGACTCAGACTTGGACATTGTGGCTTCAGACTGGAGTCTGGGCTCCAGGACCATCTCCTCTCACAGGATCTCAGTGCCCAAGCCCAAATGCCTACAGTGAAATCTTATAGCTGTAGCAGGAAGACATGCCCCCCCTTGGAGATAGCCAAGATGGTTCTGCCTGACTGCAGGGGGGTGGAGCCGGGACCAGCCTGTCAATCAGGCCTGAAGCAGCGGAGTGGGACAGGAAGTTTAAAAAGGGAGGCAGCCAGGTCAGTTCAGTCCCAGCCACCAAAAGGGAAGGATGTATCTTTGCTCACTCCTGACCCTGGCTGCCATGTGGGGAAGCTGGGCTCTGGCCTCCAGACCCGGGCCCTGGAGTCTGGCAGGGGCTGCCAGTGGCTGGAGACAGGAAGCTGATGCCCAAACCCTGGGCTGCCCCACGCCCACAGGAGGAGCTGGAAGTGGGGAGGCCTGTGGGTGCCCCCGAGTCATCTCCTGCTGGGGACCCTGAGCTCCTGCCCACTTCCTGCAACTTGGAGGAACTACCCCTGGCTGCTGAGGGCCCTCTGAACTCCAAGGCATGAGACCTGGAGGAGTTGCCCCCTGTCGAGGAACATGATAGGCTACCAGACCTGCCACCACCTGATGAGATGGAGGGGTTCTACAACCTATCCCTAGGCGACTACCCTGAGGAGTGAGCGGATGAGGTACTACCAGGACTTGGGCCCAGGGGAGTGTGGGTCACAGCCCCCTGCTGTGGGCCACACCTCAGGGCCAGCGTGTTGTGGTCGGAACCCACTGACAGAAGCCACAGGCCCTGCTGGGGACCTGGGTTGGGACACGGAGCTGTGCCACCCTACGCCTTCTTTCATTTCTGTCCCTGCACCCCGTGCCCCTCATGGGTCATAAACCTGAGATGCAGCACTACTTTTTCCTCCTAACCCTAGAGACTGAGACTGTGGAATGTTTGCCCTGCCAAGGGGCTAAAGACTTGGCGGTCCTGCCCTACGAAGGGTCAGGAACCCAGGGTAGCTTCCCTTCCCGCCCCCCAGGAGTGGGATGGGGCAGCTGTCCTACATAGCCTCACAGCCAGAATGCTGCAGGCATCAATCAGATGACCCAGGCCAGCCATGGGTCTTAGATGTACACTGTGTGCCTATAATCCACAAGGATGAGAATCAAACAAGTGAGACACCAAGCTGTTTCAATATGTATGAGCTACTGTAGTGATACGAATGATAGTTTTGTGTTCCCATAATAAAATGCAGGATACATTTTTAAAATACAATGTTCCAAGTGTATTTTGGTGATCTGTGAACTTCAAAAAGTTTCCTTTGTCCTAGCACAGAAAATTAAAATATCCATCAATGAGTGACACTTCTCAAAGTCTTTAGTCTTCCAGTCTTAGAGGCTGGAAGGGACCTCATAAGTTCATTAGTCCAGCCCCCTGTTAAAAACAGTACTACTCCCACTAAATCATTCCAACTAGGGTTTTGTCCAACCAGGTCTTAAAAGTTTCCAAAGATGGAGATTCCACTGTGCCTCAAGTAGGGCTGTTTCCCCGCTATGGCCCATAAGGGGTAAAAAAACCTGAAAGCGCATAAGCCTCAAGTGGGAGGGCTGCTGGGCCAATGAGGGGCCAGGAACCCAATATAAAGGGGAGCAGCAGAAGCAGCTTACATCAGTCTGGGTCAGGAGCCTGGAAAAGAAAGTACTCTCCAGAGTTAGCTGACTGAGGATGCCAGCACCCCAGAGAGCTAACTATGTGATACAGGGAGCTGATCAGGACCTGGAGTCCTGCAAGTACAGAGAGTGGCTGAAGTCTTGAGCAGCAGTCTAGAAGCAAGGGTGCCTGGATGGATGGCAGCAGGGGATCTGGAGAAATAGGCAGGGCTTGGACTGCAAAGGTGCAGCCCTAAGGTGAGGGTCTGTAACTTCAGGCTGTAGGGAAAATGGCACAGGGAATAGACTTTGAGACTGAGTCCCTGGACTAGGGAGTGGAGAAATGGGGAGGCTGGGGTCCCTCTCCACTCCTCCTGAGTATCAGGGAAGGTAGTGGACCTTTGTGGCTATTAACTGGCTGCCTAGTGTCTGGGAACTTGAGCAATTTCCTATAAGAGCATCAGAAGATGCTCATCAGGGTGGGACACAGGCTGCTAATCCTCAATAATATCCCTAAATGTACCAAAGCTTTTCGATCTTGCTACACTAACAATTATCCTTGTAGGAAGGGCCTTTTGATTTTAAAGAGGGCTTTTGTTTTTTTGTTTTAAACCATTCCATGCAACAAGGAATTGTATATCTGATATACAATTCTAAGGGACTGTTCAAAAGACTTATATAGAGGATATCATAAAGTTTATGACTCAGACTCAAATTTGCCCAAGCATGAAAAGTGGAGTCAGCAGACTGGAAAACCAGTCTTATAGGATTTAACCACATTATATAGGGGACTTTATTCTAAAAGAGAATTTTTTCATCCCTTAAAACCCTTTGGGACAGGATAAAGATATGTTAGAAGTGTTTCTCAGAAAAGGGTCTTAGGCTGTCTTTTGTTGAAGTGTCACTCATAAGGCATTGCCTTTTTTAGTCTCAATCTTAAATTTTACAGGGTTTATCCAGAAGTAGGGGTTAAACCCAATAGGGCACCACAGAAGTTAAAAAGTTGCTGGTAATCCAAAATCCTATAGAACTGCATGTTCTTTCCATATAATTGGAAGATACATAATTTACAACAAAGGAATTCAATAGTGAATTATTGCCTGGATATAGAATTCTGTTTATTGGTTCAAAATATTATAGCCAGATTAATATCTGACATTCTAACAGTTTCCCATAATCATATTTTCTCATAATTCCCTATTTTTATAAGTATCAGTATCAAACAATTTCTTAAGTAATACATCTACATTTTTACACTGATATTTCAGTTTTCTAAATCTGTACTATTCATATACTGTTCATACAGAAATACCTCAGCAATGAATACTCTTGGTTGGTTCAGTGTCTCAGTGTTTGCCAGCCACTGTAACTAGATATATATTTTCCACAGAAAATAAACACAGCAAAAAATATCATGTTCCTAAAATATCATAAGTACTCTACTGCAACTATTCATTAACCCTTTAGTATTATACACCAAGCTCATTTAAAACTGCTGATCTGTCTGAATTACCAGAATTGTACACATTTCTCACACCCGTTCGTCTTGAAATATCACCATACCATTTAAAAGGAATAGACTCTGCTTTGCCATTTGTGAAACTGGTGTTCAAGATCTGGCACACTGCAACTTCAGCCCCAAATGAGAAGATTTATCATTTACAACCTATTTAGCAGTGGTCCATCAAGAGGAGACTCAAAACATGCAAGATTTAAGAGTTGATGCCAGTTACAATCATTTCAATTTGTATTAAGTACTGAGTACTTATTCTAAATCCTACTAAAGTTAATTGCCAGGCTCTCATTAAACCTTGATAGATTTTGGATCAGATCCTAATTAGAAAGTAGTCAAAGGAGGCAAGAGCATGATATATTTGTGCCCACAAAACAGTTCATTAGTTTCACAGGTACACAGGTTCGATGTAGTAGTTTGTCAACATAGGATAATATTTTTCAAGGAAAACATGTAGAAAATTATTTTAGGGCCATGTCCTACCTGTAGAATTAAGCTAATAAATCTCAGGTGAATTCCTCCACATCTGTGACTACAAGCGACTTGCATCTGGAATAGTTGAGGTGACAGGCTTGGAAGGAGACCGGAAGAATGCTGCCTCCCTCACACTGGTCTCCCTCTTTGGCACCTTGTGGTAACTTCTTTAGAAGTTCATAAACTTGGAGATCTTTGGGATGGGCTGCCTTGTGCCTTTTGACACACACTTATCCCCATGTCATCTCCAGATTTTGAATTAGGACTTAGTGCTCCTTCAACCACTAAGACCACCATGGCAGCTGAACCGCTGTGGAACGATGTTTACTATAATATGCACCCAGGGGTTAAAGTAAGCTGGAATGTGCTGGAACAGCATTCTGGGGCCCACTATTTTTAGGCAGTCAGTGTTTGGAGCCCCCTAAAATAGAAAATGGAGCCAGAACACTGCATTCTGAGGCCCACCATTTAAAAAACTGGGCACCAGAACACAGCATTACGGCTCCATTTTCTGTTTTTATGGGACTGCTGAATGCCAAGCCCCTAAAAATAGTAGGCCCCAGAATTCTATTCTGGTGCATTCCAGTAGGGCACAGAGCTGTCTTGGGCTGGGAGATTTTAAATCTCCTGCCCAGAGCCTGCTCTGACTGACAGAGCAGGCTCCAAATGGGAGCTTCATCCCGGGCTAAGGCCGCTCTGTATGGCAGCCACGTAAGGGGGCACTGGGGAGGACATTTGGGCACAGGCAAGCTGGCCCAGCAGGGAAAGGGTGCAGGGGAGGGGCTTAGCCTGGGGCAGTGGGGGGAGACGGCGTGGCATGGTGGGGGGTTGGGAAAGGGTTGGTGGAGCACCGGCAAGATGGGGAGTTCAGGAGGGAGATGGGGAAGGTTCAGGGGACCAGAAGCAAGACAAGGCTGGGGGCAGTAGCTGAGTTGGGGGAGCAGTAGCTGGGATGGTGGGGCAGGTGTTTGGGGGGCAGTAGCTTGGGGGGGGTAGGAGTTTGGGCAGCAGTAGCTGGGGTGGGTGAAGGGGTCCTGTACCTGTGGGAAGGAGGCCCTGACCTGCAGGGAGGGAGCCTGGGAATTTAGGAGGCTTCCAGTGCTCTCCAAATTCTACTTTAACCGCTGCATGCACCTTCTATTCAGATTCTTCTTTATGGGTATGTCCACATGAGTCTTTTATTTCAAAACAACACTGGTTGTTTCGAAATAAAAAAAACTGAATGTCCACACAATGTTTTCTTATTTCGAAATGACAGGCTCTGTCATTTCAAAATAAGAACCATCATTTTGAAACAGCTTAAACCCCATTCATTTTGAAATGGCTGTTATTTTGAAATGGTTATTTTGAAATAATGCCGTTTGGACATGTTGTTTCGAAACAACAGCATTGTTTTGAAACAGTTTTGAAGCAACATGTCCAAATGGCCTTATTTCGATATAACAGCTGTTTCAAAAGCAGGCTTTCCCTTAATTCGAATTAACATTTTCTTAATTTGAATTAACTTATTTTGAAATACCTTATTTCGAAATAATGATATATGTGTGGACATAGCCTATGTCTACAGCTCTCTTTCCAAACAAATCTCTGGGATCTGCTGTAGATATAAGTACATTTATTGCAGGCACTGTACAATATTATCTGTGTGTGCAGTTAATTTTGTTACCTAAATTCTGTTTAAATGATCAGCTCCCCTAATGAAAGGGAACCAGTTTACAAGTTTACTAGCTAGCTGATGGTAATTCAAGCTAGACGTGCCCTTTTGCTAGCAGTTTTAGCCTTTCTTACTCTTCTTATTGTTCTGTCTCAGAAACCTTTTTACTTCATTACTTTTTCTACCAATGGATGTTTGGATGCACACAGGCAGGTGTAACAGAGTGGAGAATACCAGAAAAATGGTAATTTGGTACACCATAGCCACAGTTGGGACAAAAATCCAAGCAGCTTTAATCAATACCTTTTATATTTATAACATTTAGGTCCTGCTCAATTTAAAACTCTCTGTGATCTACATTTGGTTTGTACACACTTTCCCTCTTTTAAAGAGGGCTCTGTTTGTACCGCTAAATTTAAGAGGTAGGGCTAAAGAAGATCCTGCATTCTAACAGCACCTGAGAGACTGTCTTGGGTGATAAAAAAGAAGCCATGTTCCTTATGTTTCATTTGTGAAAGCAATAAAATGCGAAAGAGGCTATGGAGAAATTTAGTTTTGATACTTAAATGACAAGATCTAATCTTTTACTACTCTGTGTGACAGTACAAGCTATAATTTGACAATTTGAAAGCTACAAGTCACCTTAAGAAGGGTTATGGAAGCCAATTAACATACACCAAATTATATCAGGGTTGCTTTCATTATCCTGTCGCATATATATACTACCACACACTTATTGCTGGCAAAAGGCAATTTTAGCTTTATCTCTAGAAAGTCCTGGAGGTACATATATAGGAATCAGAACTTTCCCCAATACAAAAAGGTAAAAAACACAGCTATGAATTTTATTCAATGTAAATATGAAAGATATTGATAGAAACTGCTTGGATTTGTCCCAACAGTGGCTATGGTGTATCAAATTACCATTTTTCTTGTATTCTCCACTCTGATAAACCTGCCTGCATAAATTCAAACATCCATTGGTAGGAAAAGTAGTGGAGCGAAAAGTTTTGAGACAGAATAATAATAAGAAAAGTCTTCTTTATAATGATGGGCAATGTGGGCAACCCTATTACCTCTATGGAGAGAGAGTCTGTAACATAGGGTATGCCCACACTTAGGTTTTAAATCAAAATAACACTGGTTATTTTGATTAAAAAACTTAGGGCCACACAATATTTTCTTGTTTCAAAATGACAAGCGCCATCATTTCAAAACAAGAAAAGTTAGGGCGATTCAATAAAACCTTGGTTGAAAACGTAACAAGGGTTAGATCGAAACCCTTATATTGATATAACACTGTACAGAAGTGTTATCTTGATACAATGGTTGGTTTGATTTAATACTACTTGACCTTCCTCTCTGGTTGCATGGCTCCCTGAATGGAAGGGACAGGTTTCTGCACCCTGGCCTGGGGTGGGGGGCAGTGGAAGGGACCCCCTACATTGGATCCCCCACAGCTGGCCAGGCAGCAGGGAAGGAAGCCCCACGTGCCCAGCTTCTTCCACAGCTGGCTAGGCAGCTAGAGTGGGGGAAGCCAGGTGCGCAGGGTTCCCTTCTCTCCGCTGCCCAGCTAAGGCAGAGGGAAGCCAGGCAGGTGGGGATCCCTTCTCCCCACTGCCCAGCTAACGCAGGGAGCCCGGTGCGCCAGGGCTCCCTTCTCTCCCATGCCTGCCTGAGCCGTAAGGCTTCAGCTAGTGTGAGGGGATGTCTTTTCCCCCACTGGGCTCTGGGAGCCCAGAGCCATTGGGGGGGATTTTTTTCCCCTGCCCCTGGCTTTCCTGGAGAGAGCCAGGCAGGGGATTGGGTGGCAACATGGCCCTGCCAGGGGCCATGTTGCCACACGTCCCAGGGTACTCCTCTCCTAAATTGAACTAGCAAGTCCTGTCCCTGGACATGCTAATTCGATTTGGTTTTTTGGTGAGGACCCATTAAATCTATTTAATGATTGTTATATAGATTTAACTTAAATTGATTTTAATTAAATCAATTTTATTGCTTGTGTGTGGACGTAGCCATAGTAGAATGTTACTGCTATTACCCCATGGCAAGAGAGTCCCTAACATAGCAGAATGTTATATACATGACTCCATTTTATAAATAGAATATTGTACCCCAAATATTTTCTTCCTATTAAAGTTGTGGGTGCACACATTTATACAATTTTAAATGAAATCACACTAGCAAGAACAAGACAGCCAATGTAGTGCAGTGTCTACTAATTTGATGTCTTTCTGCTCCCCATTTTTTTCCACTCAAATCTTAAAAGCATCCCTCCCCAAGATCCTATGTCCAGAATCCTTCCAGGGAAAGGTGCCAAATAGGTATTCCCCTGCCCAATACCAGAATACTACTTCTCAGATAATTAGAAGGATTATTAGATAGGCAGGGAACAGCCCTTTCAGGGGGTGGGCCTCAAAAGGGAAGACGGCATTCCAAATTCCTACATACATCTTGTTAAAAAGGTGGTGGAAGCATCACCCCCCACTGTACTCCCTTCTCTCTGACCAACAAATTACAAATATCAAAATCTCAAATTCTTACAAATTTCAGCTCTATTCTAATATATTTGACTTATGTTCTGGGAAATGCCAGTAATCTAAAAGCTAACCAATGGGCCTGTATGACCTAATGCTTCTAGAATTACTGGTAAATAAACAAGTACCTGGTTAAGACCACTCTGACTGAACACAGTGCAGACAAAAAGTTATCCATTTCAGAGCCCCTCAGTTTTAGTTCATCAGTTACAATGGCATGGCATTTAGCCACAGGAAAAGAATAGAAGAAAAAGCATTATCTAGCCAATGGCCAGAGCACAGTTAAATTCAATATAGACACAAAAGTAAATATATATGCACAAAAGCAAATACCCTAAATGTCTCTGGATATATTCATAGTTACCAGTGATAGTATTTTACTACCTGCACATGTCCACTGAAAGCTATAACTAAATTACACACAAATGTAAAAATGTAATTGATGCTTGTAGTTTAAGTAATGACTCACTCAAGCGACAGAGCAAAATGAAGAGTGCTAAATGAATACAACCGCTAATGGAGATCATCCTCTTAATATAATGCTAAGACTACTTAGCGTGCTTTATAAGGTCAATTTCCACATTTTTGATAAGGTCAATCTCTGCATTCTGCATCTGCTACTTAGTGCTTTTTAGCTATTATGCACTATTTTACATTTTATCAATTCAATGACAATAATATGAAACAAAAATAGGATATTCACCTTCTTTTCACCCATATTTCCCCATAAGTAGTGGGACTAAATATTCTAAAAACAAAACAATTTGTATATCATATTAGCCATGAAAACTGTATCTACCTTGCTCAGTACAGCTTTCTGAAATCTTTCAGTAGGAAACTTCTATTGCCTAATCTAAGTTTTTAAATCATATTCAGAATTAAAGTTTTCCATCAGTTTCATGCACTTGTTGCTCTCACCCATCTCTGCAATGTGATTATCTGTATTAGGTTAGGGTTCTATGGCTCAAATTTGACATGATTTAGATTGTGACATTCCCTTCAAGAATGAAACTAAAATATTGCCCCTGTAAGAAGATACTTAAAAGGAGATGCAGTGACCGTGTATACTATGTGTTAAAAGACTATAACTGATCAGCAAATTTTTAACAGCATTCTCTTCTCCCAGAAAATGCCAGTTTGTTGAAAAAAACTCTTTGCAGGAGAGAGTGAGTTTTGAAAAGTTGCTTGACCCATTTTTAACAACTTTCAAAATTGTTGAAACATACCTTTTCAACATTTTCAAACTGAAAAAATCCAAACTGCTGATTCAAAATGACTTTTTCTCTGGAAATGTAAGCTAATGTGAGGGGGAAAGGAAGGTGTTGCTGGTCAAAAACATGGCCAAAATTGAAATATCAAAATAATCAAAACAATGTTTTGATTGCCCCAAACCAAATATTTGGGGGGTGGTATTTTTGATAATTGTAAATTTTCAGAAATGATTTTTAACCTGTTTAAGGATGGGAATGTTTTCAGAATTTTGGACACTTTTCACTCAGCATTTATATAAAACTCAATCCTGGATTATCAGAGAAAACAAACATTTTTCACTGACTTAGAGTACAGGACTGAAGCCTAAAACAGTTAGGGCATCTAAAGTCTCTTGAATCTAGTTAGCTCAGTTAGTCCTGAGTTTCCACTGTACACTCTGTGTAACTCACCAGGAACCTAATGGGATATTAAAATCTATGGAGAAACTTCACTCTGACTTCACTGGGCATTGGATGAAAATTAAAATCTTTTACCTGATGATTCTTAAGGAGAAAATCAGAAAAGGGGGGGGGATAACACCATCATTCCTCTCATAGATATAGATGGTGTGAGAAATACATTGGTCTTGCCGTTCACACTTTATCTCCGATTAGTAGTGAATAAAGATAGTTCTACAGCACTTTGGATCAGGTCTCACTTTTCATGTGACCCTATCAAATCTCTGCATGCATTTAATGTTGTCATCTATTTTAATCAGTTTTTTTAGTATTAAATTGCATTTGATGGGACAGGTCTATAATCTCAGCAACAGCCACTTCCAGTACGCTTTTATAAATAAGTCTTTTAAGTCAAATGTAGCAAGCTCCAGGTAAGATAAATATTCTGAAACTTAGATAAATCTGATAAATAAAAATCCTTTATTAAAAATGTGCTTCCCTATTTACAGTGATAAATGACTGCCTCTGCCATTCACAAATACTAATGACTGTATTTGCTGCTCACCTGCCATGTCTTCTTTCTTTCCTGATGGTATTCTTCCTATTCTAAAGGCAGATAGCCTCTCTGTTTTTCCCACTGTTATTTTTCATAGCATCACATTTTGGGGACACCCCATGCTGGGAAATGTTCTACATGAAGGTTATGAGCCTGATCCAAAGCCCCTGGAAGTCAATGGGAAGAATCCAATGATTATTGTAATGGATCTATTTTCTTTCTCTCCTTCTGTGCCTTGATCATCGATTGTGCCTCAATATGTGACTTCCACAATGAAATGTAAAAATGCATCCTGAAGTCTCTCAACCAAAACGTTTTATTTAAGTTTAATGCTATTGTTTTCCTTTTGGTAAAAGGTAGATCATTTATTCCAATTTCTTGGCTAAACAATTATAGTGTTGCCACTTCCTCACTCCATCTTTTGTATTTCAAGTATTGTATTTCTTGATGCAGATCAACCATCTAGTAGAACAAGTTATTTGAATTATCTAAACAAATCCCACATTTCCTGCTGGTTCTTTTCTCTGCCTCTTCCCATTTTCTCTTGTTTTTCACAGCATGGTTCCCTCCATGCTGCTAGACCACCTGTTCAAAAGAATAAAAATAATTACACCCCTCACTGTTAAAAATATAGCACTTCTCCCAAGATAATAAATTTCCCATTACACCACTTTTAAATTATCTTGCTGCAATTAACATAACCTGATTGATCCCATTGGAAGTATCCAACCACTATCATACAACCAGTCATTCTCCACAGGAAGAGTCAGCCGAACCACCTGCCCCAAATTCATAGAGGGTCTAAACTGAATTTCACTGGCAAAGGCCCTGACAGAGGCCATAATTAAAAGAGTGTCTGCCAGTACTAGGCAATGCTTTTAGAAAGAGCTTGTTGAAAGTGGCTGTCACAATTCTGCTGCTGAAGAGTCAGCAGCATCTCACAAGGGAAGGCCACATGCTAGTGTTAGAAGTTAAATAAACAGGTTGTTCCAGAGGCAGATTGGGTCGAACGTTACTCTGTATTGCCTGCTCGTTCCTCTTGACGTGATGAGTGATCAAGGAGGGGCAGTTTTATAACTCTTTTTATCCAGAACAGTATGGAAATGAATACATGATCGACAATGTTGCATAAACCCTTGTATGGTTACATTAACAGCTATATAATGCATATCGATGTTTATATGGTACATATAATTATCCCTGCCTCTGTTTACTGTTGACAGGTTTTGCATACATTGCACAGCTACTTTACCTTCAAACTCATTATTTTCTGCACAAAACACTGACTTCACATTCTTAAGGGGGACATGGTACCAGGGAGGGTAAGAGGAGATAAGAAATAATACTACCTCTTCGTTAAAGATCAAAGATGGGACAGTCCGGGCCACATTTCTTGTCCAGATGGCCAGGAGGAAAGCAGGAGAAGGGGAGATAACATAGTTAAACTATAAACCTAGGCTACTTTCAAAGATACACAGCTATAAGACTTGCCCAAGAAGCAATCCTGTTACCATAGTAGCCAGTGGCTCAAAGCTGGCCCGTTCTTTACTATTAATTTTCAATTTCCCTACAACTAGCATGCTAATTGACCTACAATTTTAAGACCCATTTCTGAAGTGAGGCTCCCCAGAAGTTACAAGGGTTAGTCCATGCACAGATGCAATTGCAAGTTCAAGGCCAAAAGTTATCTTCCTCGAAATCCTGAAGCCTCCTTCTGTTTGACTCATCTCTATATTTCCAAGGTATCTTCATTTTGAAGCTAAGTATCTTTTCTTTTTGATATACATAAGAACTTAAAAATGTTCATACCGGGTCAGACCAATGATCCATCTAGCTCAGTATCCTGTCTTCTGACAGTGGCCAATGCCAGGTGATTCAGAGGAAAAAAAAAAAGAAAAAGGCAATGATCAAGTGATCCATCCTCTGTCCACTTCTAGTTTCTGGTAGTTGGATGCTAGAGACACCAAAGCATTGGGTTATATCTCTGATCATCTTGGCCAATAGTATTGATAGTACTAACCTGTCCTCCATGAACTCATCTATTTTTTTTAAATCCAGTTATACTATTATCCTTCATGAAAGCCCTGAAAGTTAATTCCATGGATTGTGAATTGTGTAGAAAAAGTATTTCACTTTCTTTCAGGAAGTACCTTCTTTCTATTAAGTGTATTGAGTGTACCTATATTCTTGTGTTATGTGAAGAAGTAAATAACTTCTTAATTCAGTTCTCTTAATTTTATAGAACTCTGTCATATTCCCCCTATTTCAGCATCTCTTTTCTAAACCCAAATGTCCCAGTCTCATTAATCTCTCCTCCTATGGAAACCTTTGCATATCGTCAGCCATTCATGTTCTCCTTCTGTGTATCTTATCCGATTCTATTATCTCTTTTTAGATGGGGCCACAAGAAGTGCATGCAGTATTCAACGTATGAGCATACCAAAAATTTATGTAATAGCATTATGATATTCACTGTTTCATCTATCCTTTTCCTAATTGTTCCTGTCATTTTGTTAGTTTTTTTGACTGGTACTGCACATTGAACAAATGTTTTCACTGACCTATTCACAATGACTCTCAAATCTCTTGAGTGTTAACAGCTCCTTTTTTTTTTTTTTTTTGGTGAAAGCCCTTTGAAACCATCTATAGACTTAATTATCTTGAGTAATTTTTTATCATATACTTTTTGGCATCTCTTTTCCCCTTTTTTCCAGATAATTTATTAGTATGCTGTCACCCTAGGGATGCATCCACTTGCCTGTGTTCTGGAAGATTGCTCTACTGTGTCTCAGAAAGTCTATGAAAGGTAGGGCTAGAATCTTAAAGACCTTACATCAAAGGTGTGAGGCCATGCACAACTACCTATCTTCTGCTGCCAATGTTTTAATGAGAAACTCCAACAGAGTGCTAACCCTCCCTTTCTGATAAAACATAAGTGCTGGGACTGAAAAGAAAAATAGTAAGGTCTGGAGAATGTCTGTTTTCACTTTCTATTTTTTTTTAAATACTTTATTGAAAGTGGAAATTTTCTTGTCAAACATTATTATGAATCTAAGTATTATGAAGTGAATCTTTGTTCCCCGCACGTATTCTGAGCATATTAATAGTAAAACAAAATATTAGGTTTAGAAACCAAAAGGGACCATTGGATCATCTAATCTGACCTCCTATCTGACAAAGGCCATAGCTTACATTCAATTATGCAACCACTGAATCCAGTAATTTTTTTTTTTTTTGGCTAAAATATATCTTCTAGAAAGATATCCAGTCTTGATTTCAACACATAAAAAAAAATCCTCCAGAAAATTCACCACTTGCCCTTATAATTCATTCCAATACCTGCAATGCTAAAAAAAAAATCCAACCATTACTCCCTGTTGGAAGCTAATGCCACACAATTACAAATTAGAAAGTTAAAAGCATTATGAAAAAACAAAAGAAAAAAAAAAGATGTTTCCTGTGATACTTCACACAATCTGATTGACTGCAAAGGTGCTGTTCAGGAGTTCTATGAATCCTGAGGAAAGCAATCTTTGGCAGAGACCACTTAACAGCATCCAGAGGAAATAATTCTGTCAGACATACAGTAATTAGCCCAAATATTCCTTCAAATAAGAGCAGGAACTTATACAGATTGAGACCTAGAATTCCCCTAGTATATACACAGAAAACAATCTTCATGTAAGGGTAATTTAATTATTGTAAAATATTTATACTACAGTAGCTCCCAGAGACCCCAATATACTATTCACTGCACAAATGCATGTGAAGACATGTTCTGTGTCAAGGCTATTTCCCCACTGTGGCACTTTGAGAGCAAAAGGTGGGACCTGCAACAGGCCTTAAAACCCACCGGCTCCTAAAGCCTTGTCTTAAATTCTCCAAGGCTACCAATTTCCTGACCTTCAAGTAGTATTGCTGCCATCATCCAAATGAAAAAAACCTGTTGAAAACCCAAGAAGGAACACGTGGACATTCCTTCCTGTGATGTACCCACAATAACGTTCCTTCCTCCTTCAGGAGAATGATTGATCCCCAGCTGTGATATCAGCTGAAAAGGGGACAGAATCTCCTTTAGTAGTTGGCTGTGCAGTCTGAGGCACATATACACAAAACCTCTTGCATTTTAAGATACAGAGCCAGAGCTTATTTTAAAAGGGTAAATTCTTTTAATTAAGAAGAACAGCTAAGAAATGCAGAGAGTTACTTCTTTGGGATTTAACTTAGGTAGTTACAGGATAATGGGAGGCAATACATGTGCTCAGCACAGAGGAATCCAAAAGAGACCCAAAGCAAAGAAATACCCTGACCATGTCTAGCTAAACAGTCCCTGTTCTACTCACCACATGGTCAATTACAAATTTGAGCACATCTTTGGCATAGATGTTGCTGGATCCTTCGGGCCTATCTCTCTGGCCTCATCCTGATCCTTCCAGGAGCCCTGCTACCACCAAACAAGAAACAGGCAGGGCTACTGCTCCAATAAAAAGCCTGTACTTTGTTTCTATTTGCTCTCCTGGGACTCACAAGCCATGGTGTTAAGCCCTTCCTCCCCAAGGTTACTATGCTCTGCTGCACAGTCTCATAGTATAAGAAGTTTCAGCAACTAGTGTAACTTATGCAGTCATGAACATATCTATAACTTCTTTGCTTTTCCTTCTGAAAATGTTTAGAGTTCCAGATCAGTCCTGGGACCAATGAATATGGCTATAATTCTGAGTCCCAGCTGGCCACTGGAGCTGCCAAAGAGTTTTGGAGGCAGCACAATGTCAAGCAGTAGATGTAGCAACTATGCAAAAGTTACATCCCATCTAGTACATAGAGGATTTTGCCCATGTAGGAACCAGTTTACATCTTGAGAAAGATTCTGTACATGAAGCCATGGGTTTGCCTCCTTGACTCCATATGCCTACATTCCTAGCTATATAGTTACAAGATCATGTTAATTCCAGTTTTCCACTTCTTCCTTTTCAAGTGTTCTGTTACAGTTATGGTAGCTATGGAACATCATTAATTTCTCTGGGAATCATACATAAAAAAAGAGGATAAAAGTATGCAGGGGTCAACTGTGAGGGTGATGAACTGCAGAGTGGGCTATGTTGTAGTAAGATATTAAAATATTCGTTGTTTCAGCATAGACTCAGGTCAAGATTCCACTATGCATGTAGAGGTCTGTAGGAATGACCCTGAGTCTTGAAATTTAAGGTGATTTCCAAAAGTGAGACATTTCAAAATAAGTCATAATTAGAGCTGTGTGAAAATTTTCAGAAAATTTTATTTCACTCAACCCCAAAATTTGACTTGATCAACTTGAAACTTTTTATGCATTTGATGTAAATCTACTCAATAACTTTGACCAAAAGGGGAAACAAAAATAAAAACAAAAACAAAATGGGGGCTATACTCCTGCTGAAACTGTTTGGCATTATATGAAATACTTGAATAGTCACTGAGCCAAAGAGAGAATGACACTCTACCCAGTGGTTAAGTATTCGCATGTGGTAAACCCAAAATCAAGCCCCTGAGCTAATGAATATTTATAAAATGTTGAAGAGCTTCAACAAGAAATTCTCACACCTCACTGCTCAGATTCAGAACCTTCTTTCACATTGCCCAGAGGAAGGAACTGAATCTAAGTCTCCAATAGCCTAAGTAAAGGTTGGAATTACTTGGCTGAGAGTCATAAGGGTGCTACAGCTTACTACCATCATGACTATGACTACATTGATGTGCATATTTGAGTATTTAATTACATTCATAAAAAAGCAAGCCAGCAAAACATGCCCCAAGAATCCACATTTGCTGTGCTGGGTACATGTGTACATGGTACACTGTGTAGACATATCCACACTGCAACTCTGGATACATGATTTAGGTGCCACTGTTTCTGGGGTTGTATCCTAGGGTTTCTTGCATCATCTGGAGGCATTCTTGGAACCATTATGATACAGTCTTGATACTATGTTGTAGTTCTTCTGGGATCTATGCATGGAAGATAATGTTCCTCACTTTCACACATGTTGATGGTACTGGCAAATCACAATTCCCTTCATTTCTATCCTAACAGAACAGGTTTGAAGTCTTGGATCCATTTTGTTATTCCTGCTGCTGTTGCTTCTTATAGGTGGACAGATCTTTAGCAGAGGAGCACATGCTCAGCGACATGCTGGATGGCATTTTCACAGCATTTTTTAAAATGTTAAGACAGAAGGGTTTGAGAAACATTGCAATTTATTTATGGCAAAATGAACAGATATGTTGAATGCTGCTGTTGCCATGCAATCCTCTTCAGTGTAGTTTCAGTTCTGGAGATGGAAGCTAGCATAGTGTGGTGGGATTACATCATCATGCAGATTTGATACGACCAGCAGTAACTGCAGAGAAAACAGCTGTGAGAAGCTCACAGCATCCCTCAAGCCACAGAACACTCAATTAGGGGAAACTGTAACAACATAGAAGCCAGTTGATATTGTCTCATTGAAGCTGTTTCCCTGCATAGCTGCAGGTCTTGAGCAAACCACTTCAGAGCTTGAAAGTTCACCCCTTTAGGGATTATTATTGTGGAGGTTCATAAGGTGTGATGCTGTCTTTGTTTAGGGGACTTTTTATGATTATATTTCATATTACTATTTCATATTTGCAATAATCCATATTCGATATTCCATGTTTGGTGCCAATAGGAAAGTTGTAATCAGCTAGTGATGATTCTATGGTTTATATAAAGGTGGTGTATCTGTATTAGAAGCTAGGAATAGGTTTATTATATTTATGTCTCAAGTTATTGGATTCGAGGACACTCTCCAGACTGGACGTCTACAAACTTTTGTTACTCTTAATGGCCCATTAAGGAAGCTCCTATGTATAGTGGGCCCAGGGAGACACATCTTGAGGTATTAGGACTTGACCATGTCACTCAACTCCATTTTGATCTGCAAAGACTCTGGGCAGCATGGAGAAGAACAGAGGTGCTAAAAGGCAGCAGCAGCAACACCATTTTGTCTCCAGTCTATATCCAA
This sequence comes from Podocnemis expansa, assembly GCA_007922195.1. NCBI lineage: Eukaryota > Metazoa > Chordata > Testudines > Podocnemididae > Podocnemis > Podocnemis expansa. The sequence goes on from ML681979.1 coordinate 51,467,311, forward strand.
CACCCTCCTCTGGAACTGTTCCTCTATGGCTGGACAAAGGAATAAGACCCATGCAGGTGCTGGGAGTCTCCCGGAGGAAAAGAACTAACCTGAAAACTCCAAATTCTTCAAGGACTTTCCTTCTAAGGACTCTAAATCATTTGTATGTATGTGATTCACTTTGACCCTTTAACATCTCTCATCTTGCCCACAAGGGCAGGTTTAGGAATACTACCTTGGGAAAAAACAGGAAAGATTCATTATGCCTGAGGATGGTCATGGAGTGCTAGTTTGGTAAGCTGAGGACTCACTGCTTCATTCACTTGGTACTGCCTACCAAGCTGGCTGGAGGCCAGTGTGCCCAGTGATGTTTTTATACTGGTAGCCTGCTATGCACTGTACAACATGTGTGATGCTAAAGGTGAGTATTCACACATGTGGTAGGCTCTGCACACTTCTCATTTGTAAACTTGGAATAAGCAGGAAATCCTGCACATGTGCATACTAGTGCTATGTCCCAGTGAACAAGGGAAATTAGGGTTCCATATGCATACGCATCCTGGCAGGACCAGCAGACAGAGGATGGCATACACATGTAGATTTTAAGGCCAGAAGGAATCATCATGATCATCTAGGCTAGGTTTTGGCCAAAGGTAAGAGCCATTTTTAAAAATGTCTTCAACAACCAAGCGTTCTGAGAGCTACAATGGATATAGCCTCCTGGTGGGGGTAACTGGGCCAGGGTACCTGCCACAGGGTTCCCACCACATAGTCCCCCAGCAGGGAAGGAGGAGCCTGGAACCAGGAGTGGGCCTCCTGCAGGGCCCTCCAGTGGTGGTAGGGAGCCCAGAGCCTGGCACGGGCTGCATGCAGGGTCCACAGAGTCCAGAGCCCCCAGGGGACATCCCAAGAGCTGCACATGGCTGTGGAGCTGCAGGTTGCAGGCCCCTGATCTAGTGTAACTTCCTGAACACCCACTCCTGTGAAAGATCCATAATCTCTGGCTAAGTTATTGAAGTCTTCAAGTCATGATTGAAAGACTTCAGGTTGCAGAGAATCCAACATTTAGACTAGTTTAAACCTACATGTGCCATGCTGCAGAGGAATGAGAAACCTCCCAAGGTATCTCCCAATCTGACACTAGAATTCCTTCCTGCCCCCAAATATGGTGATCAGTTAGACTCCGAGCATGTCAACTAGATCCATCAGCCAGATTCCTGGGAAAGAATTTTGTGTAGTAACTCAGAGTCTTCCTCAGCTAGTGTTCCATCACCAGCCTTGGAGATATTTGCAGCTAGCTGTCACAGATTGGCTACATGCCATTGCAGGCAGTCTCATTATATCATCCCCTCCTTAAACTTTCAAGTTCATTATTGAAGCCAGTTAGGTTTTTTGCTCCTATAGCTCCCATTGGAAGGCTAGGAAGGATCAGGCCACCAAAAAAAAAAAAATCCTTCTTTTATTGTGAAAGTTCAATGGACAAGTCTCTTGCCAGCACACAATCAAAGCATGTTTTCCTTGGATAAAGAATAAGCAAAATAACATAGTTTCTTTAAAGCTAATCTGTTTTGTAGGCACATATCTGTAACTAGTTTCATCTTTAGCATAAGGCAATTAACCATCAAGCAGTGTACAGCAATTTACTACAGGCTTCAACTTGTAAGCACTAAAGTTGTTTTGGTTTTGAGTGCAGTTACATAAAAAATAAATCTATATCTGTAAATTGCACTTTCACAACAGAGATTGCAATATAGCATTTGTTGGGGGTGAACTGAAAAATTATATTTTGTCATTTTTACAGTACTAATATTTGTAATAATTATATAAATTGAGCACTGTACACTTTGTATTCTGTGTTGTAATTAAAATAATTTGAAAATGTAGAGAAACATCCAAAATTTTTTATAGTATAACAAAATTAGTATTCTATTATTGTTTAAAAGTGAGATTAAAGCTGCAATTAATCATGACATTTTTAATCTCATGATTAATTACAATTATTTCTTAATTGATTTATAGCCTAGTAATAACCCCTTCTGATCTTTAAATTAATAGAATACAGTAATCAAACATTATAGACAGGAACATTGTATTACTATCTACAAGCTAATTAGATCCCATTGTTAAACTTCTAACAAGATATAGATAATCAGAGATAGATTCAATTGATATGTATTCTCTAATAATACAGGCCTATATTTCAAGGATTCTAACCTATCTGACATGTTTGTGCTAACTATTTATAAGCAATGGCCCTGTCTACCATTTCAATTCTCTTTTAATATGTCTTAAGGGTTGCTTTTGGTAAACTGAACCTGCTGGTTGCTAACTAATATAAGAGAAGGACATTCTTCATGAAATGCCAGGAGCAGGGAATGTGCAGAACACCATTACTCGGTGGGAGCAAGGAGAAGAGGAGAGACATACAATTAAATGAAACTGAAATATTTATGAAAATGTGGGGTTGATGATTCTGTTGTTCAGAAATGGAATAAGTATACATACTTCAATGTCTAATTCCCTGAAAACTTGCATTGTACTTCATAGTACCACATAAAGAGATAGCACAGTTAAAATTGAACATGCAGCACTATTTGTGTTCAGCTACAATGGAAAAAAGGAACAGAATAGTTTTCCAGCAGGAGTTTGCAGCAAAATAAGTTTTAAGGCTGCAAATTAAGTTTTTAGGCTACATCTAATATATGTGTGTGTGTGTGTGTGTGTGTGTGTGTGTACACACACACACACACATATATACATACACATATATATGCATGCATGCACACTGCCCCCCCATATCACTTTTGATATGTAAGAGAAGGAGGAATGTCCAAAGACATTAAATTTGTGGCACTTTTCATATATAAAGAAACTATAAAGAAATGATGAAAGGTGCCACAAGTTTAATATCTTTGACATTCCTCTTTCTCATCTGGGAGTAGACAACATGGCAGCATGGCTTGTGCAGCCAAAAGAGGGTAGTTCTTAACAGGTGGGGCTGGGACTGCTATCTCCAGATTTCTCATTAGTCCAGCAGTCTCAGCACTGTCCTCATCTCCAGTCTGATAGGTATTGGGACATGAAGCTGCTGATGAAGTACTCCACTGCAGAAGGAGGAGCTGATGTGCTATGGCTGAGGCTTCAGCAGCAAGTGGACGCTGAGCTAGTCTGTTGAAGATTGGTCCTATTAGGTATTCCATGAGTGCATGCTCCCACTCCCTGTTCCCCCTCTCTTCTAGGAAGCAGTGCATCAGCCTTTTCTCCTGCTGCACAGCCCCATATGCCTCACACAGAGACACAGAGCAACGTATGAAATATTAGGCAGGGAAGAAAAATATCTGGCCATAACCCGAAATTCCTTTGATCTTAAGAATGGAAATTTTGCACTACAACAAAGAAGGGTAGGGCAGTTGGTTTAATTTTTAAGTCTAAGGCAGTGGTTCCCAACTGGTGTGCTGAGGCACACTGGTGTGGTGGGGCAAAACACAAAGTGTGCCACGAGCATGCTGGAGTTAAAGGTCCCTCCCTGCTCAGCCCCGCCATGTGGGCTTTGCAGGGCTGGGAAAAGGCAGGGGTTAAAGTAAGGGTTAACACATTGGAACACAGTTCCAGGGGGCTCCCTATTTTTAGACAAGCAGCCTTCTGTCCCCCTGTAAAAACAGAGGAAGGCACTGGAATGTGGAGTTACAGGGGTCCCCCTAAAAATAGGAGGAGCAGCCAGAATGCAGAGTGCTGGTGGCTCCACCTTAAGCCCAGACAGCAGAGACCTGGGGGAGGCTGGGAGTGGGTGAATCTCCCCCTGCAGTGTGGAGCAGCTGGTGTCAGCCAGCTTTACATAGAAAGGCTAGTCCTCATGAACTTGAACGGAAAGTTATGCATTGAAAAAAAATTCCTGATATCTTTGCCTTTGTGTTTGCTTCCTTAAGAAGCAAAAGATTAGATTCTATTTTTGCTCATACATTTTTCAGAATTTTGGCAGGTTTTGGTTTTTGCCAGTGATGATATATGCCTTCTACTTTGGTTACAGATGGATCCTTTGGAGTCATCATTCTGAGGGGAACTAGGATAAGAAAGGGTGTATGTTATTTGCTGGTACATGTTTCTGTGAACTGAATCAATACCCACATGGTCAGCAGTGCTCACAACCCTAATGGGGAGAGGCTGGAGAGGGAAGGAAGCTTGTGTGGGCATGGAGTAAGCCTGGGGAGGAGGGGAAACCTGCAGTTCTGTGGCGGGGGGGAAGCATTGTATGTAGGTTTTGTGGGAGGTATTTTAAGATTCCCTTTTGCTTTGAAACTGAAAGCAGTACATTTAAGGAAAAAGCCATCTAGGCTTACGTGTCAGAGATGTTAGATTGGTCTTAGTCCCCCTTTCCTGCTTCTTGAGAAACAACTTACTGTTTCAATTATATTTCCTATCAACTTATTAAATAGCTTTACTATCCTTTATGTGAAATACTTCTTCCAGCATAATCTATTTGTGCCACATTTCCTATCTTTTAGAGTATATCCCTGAAGTGAATTTGGTCTTTCTTTTTTACCAGTATAAAAACCTTTTCTCATTGTTGTTATCAAATCTCGTCATGATTCTGACAGCTCTCATTAGGTTTCCTTAAAGTCTCCTCCTTTCAAATGAGTATAATTGAAAGCTCCTCAACTTTTCTTCATAAAATAGATTCTTGAGAACTGATATCACCATTGCTAACCCTGTACAAGACAATAATATCTCCAGTATGGAAGTGAGTAATTGTTTTCATGCTGTTCCAGAAGGAGACTGCCAAATGTGTGATACATGATAGCAGTAAATCTTTTCCTTTGTAGTCTCTCCTTCTACTAATATAGACTATCATCCCACTGGCCTTTCTTAATGGATGCTGTGAACTCAGCAGGCAGTTCCAATGATTTCTTTTTTCAGAACATACACTTTACCTGATTATCATTCGGGATGCTTGCTGCATTTATCAATTGTTCCTGAAATTGGTTCTCAGAAACATAGAAGATGCTATGATGGAACATTCTGATGGTTTTTCATGTTGGGATGCTGTGGTACAAAATGAGATCTTAGAGGTATGGATCCTGTTGAAAACAGTGTGGTTGTATTTATGGTTCCTGATCAGGAATCAATGAAACAAACATAAGAAGCACACATTCACAAACTTAATAAGGAACAAAAATATAGAACTTGTTTACTTATGATCATATCCACTTCTGATAAAATAGTTGAATTAATGAGTATTAGATCAGTGGGTCCCAATCCTTAGCAAAGCAAGAAAGAGCATGTAATACAAAATATATAAATGTAATATCAAATTTCATCTGAGATTAACTGTAATTATCTAGCAACAAGGGCAATAGTCACAGTTGAACAAAACAAAATCTGTTTGTTTTGCAGAACTAGACTAACACAGCTACCCTTCTGGAACTAGCTACAGTTGAACGTCTTTTCAGATTATTTCCTCTAACTTGTAGGATCAGATGGAGAAACTTTTTCCTGGCTCCTTTTCCAGACCTCTTTTCCTTCCTTCTGATAGTCAGGTACATCCAAGCCACAGCATTATTCTGTTAGGTCTCATATCCTTCCTCAGACAGGATGCTGATGCTTTAAAAGGAGTATTAACTCCCTCATGACTGCCTTTTGTTTATACAAATTGAGGGACAATTTGTTTTTGAGTATTAGCATCATACATATTCATGAAAGAGGAGTGAGGCTCTGGAATTTACCATGTTCACACATAGAGGCTTATTTCGAAATAAGTTAATTTGAAATAAGTTATTTCAAAATAAAATCATTATTTTGAATTAATTTAAATCAAAATAAGCAAAAACCTCAAATCAAAATAGCAAGTCCAGACACAGGACTTGCTATTTTGAATCAGGAGAGGGCCAGCATGGGAGGTGTGGCAACATGGCCCTCTCCCTGCGCTATGCCCCCACCCAATGTATAGAGAAAGAAAGGCACCCTGGGAATGAGAAGGGCAAAAGTGTTAAATTGAAATACAGCTAGTCCTCACTTAGTGACCTACTCGTTTAGTGACCCCTCAGAGTTATGACCAGCTCTCTGATGAGTTGGTATTATGGCGATGTACGAGAACTCGCATCAACTCTCTCAGATTACCTATATTTACAGTACACTATGCAAACTAAGTTCAGTACATTAGAGCTTAAAACATTTAAAATATATATTAAAAATGTTATAAATGATGCAAAGGTGACATTAAAACTATCTACCGATGGTTGAAAAACCCACTACCAGTAAAGTACATTATGCTTGAAATACCGGTAAGGGCTACTACTCGTTTAGTGACCAATTCGTTTATCAACCGGGTTTCAGGAACAGAACCCGGTCACTAAGTGAGGACTACCTGTAATGGTTATTTCAGACTAACATGTCTGAATGGCGTTATTTCAAAACAACCATTTTGAAATAATGGCTATTTCTCTTTCTTCCTAGGTTTTACTATTTTGAAATAAGGTTTGTTATTTCAGAATGATAGGGCTCGTCATTTCAAGTTAACGAAACATCATTCAGACATAACATTTTTTAAATCAAAACAAGGGTTGTTGTTCCGGTTTAAAAATTATGTGTGAACACTCCCTACAATTATAGTAAAGTGGCTATTAAGGAATTAATTTAGTGACAGAGTATTATGTCTAGAGCTATGCTTCAGCATTTGCTCTTCCTTCCTTCCTGTTGGTGGTTGGTACCACCAATAAGAATGTATCCCCTAATAAAGTGGTATGTTCTTCAGGCTTCAGTAACTGTAAATAGATAAGTCTAGTGTTGTACTCTCTGGGAGTCCCTATACAAAAATTCTTGTTTGTAGTCTAAGGATAAACAAGGAAAGAGGGCAGTACCATTTGTTGAATTTAAATCAGTGGCCAAGTCCTGTTCCTATGGAACTTAATGGCATCACTTCTTTTCATTTGATTTTAAATGGATTGTTAAAGCCAAGAGCTACCAATTCAGCTTATCTCCACTGGCATGGTAAAATATTATGTGATGGTAGATAAAGGATGAAATTTTCAAAAGTGCTCAGTATTGCCTTACTCCATGGGAACAGAGGGAGGCCAGCAACAACTGCTTGTGAAAATCCTGTCCTAGTTTTCTCTAAGTAACTGAGGCCAGTACCATTTAGAATTTCAAATGTAAAAATCAGTACTTTGAGTTGCACCTAGAAACAAGTGGGAAGCCATTAGTATTTAAAGAGGAGGTTTTTAACCATTAGGGGGAAAAGATGTCTCTGCCTGTTTAAGTATTATGAAAAAAGATGTATAAAGATAAAGAGGCAGATATTTTGCTATGATTTAACTTCCTATTTGTTTAGGTCAAGACTACCATTTGTCTCCCTCTTCTCTGCTCCACCATTTTAACAGTCAAGTATAAGATATGTAGACGTAGTACTTGATAATTAAATTTGTTTCATCTGTGTATATGTCAAAGTTGACTTTAATATAACACTTAATATTGAGCACCTTTCCTGCATAGACCTCTGTGTGCTTTATAAAAGTGGTCCATATCATTTTCTCAATTTTATAGGTGGGAAAACTTAGGTACAAAAAGGAGAAGGGAAAGGAAAAATAATACAGGAAGTTCAATTAGTTAGTGGTAGACTCAAGACTAGAACCAATATAAGTAGAGTCTTAATCAACAATGCTGGCCACTGGGCTAAGATGGAAGGGATTTAACTGTGGAATTTAATTCACTACATTAGGCTATGTCTACGCTTACATGTGAATTCGAATTGATTGTCATCAATTCGAATTCAAATAAGTGCATGGACATGCCCATTTTCCTCAATTCTAAGTGAGGCACTCTTTAGTTCAAACTGAAGAAAGCAGAGTTTGAATTGGTTAAACCCGCTTTTCCATCGAGGTCAGGGTCAATTCGAAGTGCGTAATTCGAATTGACATAGTGTGGCCATGTCAATTCAAATTCACTGTTAGCTTGAATGAGCCACAGCTTGATTTTTCCCTATACAATAGTGCCCCCTACTGAATTTGAACTAGCAAGTCCTGTTCATGGACATGCCAATTCAAATTGGATTTTTCTAGTATGGCCGTGTCAATTAGAATTGCAATGCTCAGTGTACACAGAGTTGTGTGGCACTTGAAGACTAACAGATTTATTTTTCACATGAGCTTCCATGGGAGAAAATCCCACTTCATCAGATGCTTCGAAGATGGGTGAACTTTCAGAATGGAATGAAAATAAATGCAAGGGGGTGTAAAACATAGGATGAGGTCATACAGTAACAGCAAATCAGTGCAGTTGTTAGATTCAAACCATGGGAAGCCTGAAATCAAATTACCTTTCGTAATGGGAAAAGAACCCATAGTCTCGATTCAATCCTGCTTTTACAGAATTTAATTTGCATACCTTTTCCCATTGCAAAAGGTAATTTGACTTCAGGCTTCCCATGGTTTGAACCTAACAACTGCTCTGATTTGCTGTTACTGTATGACCTCATCCTGTGTTTTATACCCCCTTGCATTTATTTTCATTCCATTCTGTAAGTTCAACCATCTTCAAAGCATCTGAGGAAGTGGGATCCTCTCCCACGAAAGCTCATGCGAAAAATAAATCTGTTAGTCTTTAAGTGCCACGTGACTCCTTGGGCTTTTTTTTTTTTGCTGGACTAGACTAATATGGCTATCCCTTTGGAAATCAGTGTAGACATAGCCTTATTGTAGTCAAATTTCACTACATTATTGTATTGTATTATAAGTCATGCTGACTGGAAAACAGAGTTCAATTACACACAGAATTTTGTAGGTTCAGAGGTTTCTTTTTTTTTTTATTCCACAGCAGGATGAAACACAGCTTTTGAAATAAACAAAAGAAATGTAAGAAAAAGGGCAAAGCCACAACAGTTTATAGGTCAGCAGCACTTGCCTACATTTTGACTGAGATGCATGGAAGCTAAAGTTCATGACTCTGCCTGATTTGAAGCACTGGACTGAAGAATCAGTCTCCTTCAGTCTTTCCTGTCTAATCTGATCTATCTTTGTCTAAATAAATATTCACTGAACCAGTGAGAGAATAACTGTATAATATAGTAAAACTTGGGTTTCCCACCTCTCAATTACTCAAACTACTGGGCTACTAGGTATTCTAGCATCAGGTACTCTTTTTTGCTCTGATTTAAAGCAGAAATTCCACATGGGATCTGAGAAGCCTATCAAGAATACAAAAAAATACATTTTCAGTAAAGGTTGTGATTTCATCAAAAAATTACTAACTTATCCCATCTGTAACCACTGTAAAATGCATAATTCCTGTCTATGTTTAAAAGAAGAAGAAGAAGAAGAGAAGAAAATTGCCCTACATTTTTATCATCTTTACTCATGCAGCCTTCATTTTGCAACCCACAATGTGGATGAATTACAGTTTATGTTACATGGCCAAAAGAGAGTAGATTTTATCAGAAATGCATTTCTACCATTCAAGCAAAAACAGGCCAGATTTACAGTGGCACAGGATTTTAATATTTTTCTTTTCATTTTAAACAGTTATTTTAAATCAATGTTCTTGGCCTTTGAAGTGGCATATTGACAATGACTATTGCAGCCCTAGCACCAGACCAAATAATGAAAACCTTTCCATGTGAGTGTTCATTAATAATCACTCACTTATATGATTTATTAAATATCACAGCCCCACCCCCAAAGTAGGCTATGCAGAAGTTTCTCTTACAGTGGTCTTTTCAATGGTGGATTGATATGATGTGGGAATAAGATATATATTTAATATATAATTATACCCATATATAAAACACATATAATCCCGACATGATCAAACAGTTGAAAGTCTCATAGATAATAAACACTTCTAGGCCATAAGGTGTTATATCTTACCAACAATGATTAGAAGAAATAAAGAGGTAAATACATTGTCAGTGGAGTACTGCAGAAGGGCCCAAATCAGCTGATACCTATTCAGGAGCTTGATGCACCTGAAAATTAAGAAACCAGATTGAATCTTTTATACTCCTTCTTTATGAAACTAATTGGATACATGATCATATATGATCTTTTTCCATTAGCATAAAAAGATTAATACCTGTTCATTATCCATATGGAGCATACCAGGTGGTCCATAATTACACTTCCAATATTTAATATTAATGTTTTAAGTCAATCATATGCTACTGTACGGTAATGTGACTTAACTACCTAGTTACTGTCTAATAACCATGTTGCCAATTTCCATTTATTGCAGTGTATCTGCATTTTTGTGGTCACTAATTTGTCTTTCAAACTGAGAATACAGAATTCATGATCTGGGGTTAACTTATTGGATTTGCACTCTTTAAGCCATAAACACAGCCTTGGGCTTACATAATGCCTCACACTAATAAAAAACTAATAAGGTCTCTAACTAAAGAAAAGCCTAATAAACCAAATTAATTGTGTTCTGCTTACAATCTAATATATTTCAGTCTAATAAGCCTTATAAAGCTAACAAATTTACATCCCCAAACAGTCCTAACATGAAAAACAGGTTTATAGGTCAACATTTTTTATATTCCAGAGAGTTCAAACAAATGGAGTTCCCCAGCTGCAGGCATTTGCAACACAATTGCCTTGATAGTATAAATGACGAAGTGTAAAAGGACCATAAACTGGTCATAAATTGCATTTACACACTAAAGGTCCTTTATATGGCCTGAGTACTGAATGTAATGAATGACAGAGCAGGTAGACATAACACTATTTACCCTTTCATAATTCTGAAACAAGGGGGCGTACAAGGAGATTAATTATTATTATTATGTATTGTTGAATATCATTTTAATTAGTAGTTTTATACCATGACTTAAGGACAAAGATAATGGGTACCATTCATTAAGAAAAGAAATGATAGCCATAATCAAAGATATTTTTCACATTTACATTATTGATTATGGTCATTGTCTTCTAGCTGAATACCACTTAAGCAGGTGTGTCAAACTTATTTGCTATAGTGGGTCAGATTTGACTTAAATATACATCAAGTGGGCAATATGTACCATAAATTGAAATACTAGGGCCTATGCTCTCATGGCATCATAGAGCACTGAACATGTGAAACTGTGCTCTGTGCGACTACACTCTTTCTGGGACAGTGTGTGATATCATGGAGGGCAGTCTCACATACCCAGCTTTCTATGATGTCAGGAGACCTGATACTCTGGTAGCATCTCAGAGACCTGGCTATGTGACACTGCACTCTGCAATACCCCAAGACCATTCTCTCTCTCCCTCTCTTTCTCTCTCTTAGGGAGAGCCTGTGGTCTTAAAAAAGCATAGTCATGGGCCAGACGGAAGAGGTTCATGGGCTGGGCTGTATGTTGGACATCTCTAACTTAAGTGGTAAGATTTTTCTTACAAAAATGCATAATTTATCTATGGAACCACAAAAATACAAGTTATAAACACATGTATTTATTTGTTTATTTATTTATGTATTATGAGTGCCTAGAGTTAAATGTAATAGCAGTTGAATATTAACTTAATTAGTACTTTTGTACCATGACTTATGGACAAGGATAATGGGTATTAATTAAAGAAAAGACATGATGGCCATAATCAAGGGTACTTTCAACAGGTACATTATAGATTATGGGAAGAGTTACTCAGCTAGAAGATACTGACAATGAAAATAATCTATACTATGAAATAGATACAAAAAACAATGTCATTTACATTTCAAAATCAAACAGTTGATTATTAGGAAATGTCACGGTTATTGTTCTCTGTACAATGTTAACTTTGCTCCCTTGTGCCTGTGCATTATGATACTATTTTTAATTAAATTCCACATCAGTATTGTTAACTTTCCAAGAACTTAGCTTCATCCAGGTCAGATGCACAAAGGGATAAAATTAAGGTTACATAGACATCCATAAATCTGACATTTCTTAACTTTTTACTAACTTAGGTTATTTTGTTTTTGTATGTTTTTAAGTGAAAAAATAAAAGCATTTCTACTATATACAATTCCCCCACACTCCACCCCCCGGTCATGCTGTCTGGAGTGGCTCACAAGTGTGAGTGCCTACCCCAGGGCAGACTGTCCGAGTCTATGGCAAATATCTTAAACTGATGGTGTGTTCTATAATTAGATTTCACAAACCAGTACCAAATATGAACTGCTGGATCACTACACCACTCTTACCATGGAGTCACAAATAGCTCCCTTTGATGCTGCTTTACATTGCCACGCAGAGAAACTGACCTTAATGATAAATAGTCACTTACACCAAAGATCAGATTATATTTAAGTTGCTTCTAATCTCAGGAGCAGTCACTTACCCCATATCAGTTGTACTCTAGGTTTTACACCAAAGTGTAGCCTGATCTCTAGATTATACTGATTACTTAAGAATCTCCATTTATCACTTTGAGAGTTCACAGATTCTCATCCCAAGATTAGGCCCAGTCTTATATAGTTGAGAACCCTGGTGTGCACAGTCACAACACACACTATAAGAACTATTCTGTATTTATCAACGTTTATTAACACATTTAGCCCAGTCATAATGCATGGTAGATAGAGATGTTACAGAATGTGTATCTGTACATCCACATACTCACATTGGTCCTTGTAGAACAACCTGAAATGTTAGCTGTCACTTTCCCCATCACTATCACCTTTCCCCTCATCATCTGTGGTACCTCCCACTGACTACATCTCTTTCTTCTGCTGGCCCTAGACTTGGGATATAATATGGCATGCCAATGCTACTATGTTAATACATAGGGGAAGTTCCACTGTTCCTTATTTGTATTTCCTCACCTTAATAATGTTGGCATGTCCTCCTCCTAAATGACAGTGATCTTAATTTATTTTCATATACATTAGTTTGTTACCATGGCCCTCCTGCGGTTAGGTATCTACAGATGGATATCATGTACTGATTATTTACATCAGTTCATCTCCATGACATTCAGGTAGTTGGATCATGTGGCTAGAATTTCTTCTTAACTCTATTTTCAGCTCCACAATACTTGGGGTTTTCAGTTGGCCAATTCATCTGTTCGAAGTTCATCATCTTCAAGCCTTATCATAGAATTGTTAAATCATAGAAAGTGGAAGGGACAATGAGAGGTCATCGAGTCCAGTCCCCTGCATACACTGCAGAACCAAATACTCTCTTGAAGCCAATGTCTTACAGTATACTGGTACGTAGGTTATTGCTGAATATAAAGGCAAGCTAGCCCTAAGGCCTACAAAAGATAGTGTTGGCAGTCAATTTGATGGGAAACTAACTAATGATTTATTAACTAGGAAAAGGAAAAGACTTTTGGGGTATGCAGACTGTCTCTGGAGATCTCTGCCTTGCATCTGGTACACCTTCCAGTAAGAATCCAAACAGTCCAGAGATAAAAGATATGTCCTTGAATCCATATTCATAGCTTCAGTTCTATTCAGAGAAAGCAAACTGACAGAGTCATGATCCATATCACTTTTTTCCTTCAAGGATGGAAAGTGAGGAACCCATTTTGCATCTTTGACCTCTGATCCACCGCACACAATGACCACTTGCTTGGAAATTAGGACTTTTCTGTTAAAGATCTTTGTGTGTGTTTCACAAGGCTTCTTTCTAATCTCATTGGTTATTTAGTTGCTGGGGTCTTTACAATGTAAATGTCTACTGTTACAATACAACAGAATACATATAAGTAAAAATGATGTTTATAATATTCCATTAGTTTTCATGAAGTTTGACTCCAAATACACTCATACATTTAACAATTATTTTGATCTACTTTAACTAATATACAAGTGAATTGATCCAGGGCTTTGGCATAAGCTGGCACCTGGCCTGTACAGCACAAATTCACTACTTGAGCTATAGGCTAGTATTAGCTAAAAGTAGTTATTTATTCCAGAGGACTGATGGATGTAGAAATACTTGGCAGTGGAATCAGCAGGTTTTTTGAGTTGAAGAAGCTCCAGCCTAATGCAGCTTCCCTTATGATAAACAGAAATTGATCTTTGGAGGCCATTTACTGTGTCTTTTTCCATTGCAGCAGCAGCTCTGGTGGCTCCCAGCTGTTCTCTGTACTCTGTGCTGCTGACATTTTCACTGCACTGTGAGCCAGGCCTTAGGATTTTCATGTGTTCTGTTATTATTTTTGACATTTGATACATTTCCTTGAGGAATGAAAATGCAAGAGAAGGAAAAGCGTCAGGATTTAACAGAAGTTTCTCATCATTCAGTGAAACAAAGACAAGGCACAAGCATCATCCCCCTTGCATCCACCAAGCACTGAAGACCTGCTGTAATTAACAAAGGTGTGAAATCTTAAAGGAAAAGTTTCACAAATTCCTTCCAATGATACACAACCATAGGGACCTGTATGAAGTCCCCTCTGTATTTCATACTTTTACTTGGCTTAATGCCAAGGGGAAAAAAAATGTGGTAATTTTTACTCAATCTACCAAATGCTTTTATATCCTATTTCCTTTGAACAGCAATATTGTATGCAAGTCATGCAAACTACAGTACCTCCTCTTATAAATTCCTAAAGTACTCTCAGGCGAGACCTACCCATTTTCAACACTTGATATTCTAAATTGCAGATAATAATTACATGCTTTATTGAATACACAGTTATTAATGTACAAGCATCTTTAAAATTACTTAGGTATTAGTGAATACTCATTAATCGATAATATTTATTCACACATACTACTAGATAAGTTCTGTTGCTTAATCATGCCCTACCTACTGAACCAAAACAGTGCGAATGTGATTATATAGATTATTAACAATTCATCAATTAAATTTAAATCTACAAATAAATGAACATTCTCTGAACACTGTCCTAATATATGGACAACATCTATATTTCCTGAAATATTGTAGGTGTCTGCAAGAAAACCATTTTTAATACGATAGCCATTTACAAAAAACTGATTTGCTGAGAACTCTTGTACCAAAAGTTAGTTTGCTAATAACACCCACCACATGCTGATCTTTGCCAAATATAGCTTTTATGCCAGAATGTGTGCTAGGCTTCACCACTTGCTGAGGTAAAATAACTTCCAAGGCCACTCAAAAAGTACTTCCATCATATAAGCTGCTATGACACAACACACCCTGTACTGCAAATAGATATATAATAAAGGGAGCAAGCAGTACTACAAGTGAGGTGCTGAAAGTTATATACTATACATTTACCACATTTTTTCCACCCCATAATTTAAATATCACACTGAGCTAAAGGGGGCCTTCTGTACAGATCTGAAAGTAGCCTGGCATTCATCACCATCAAAGCACAGGAAACTGAATTAGGTGGAGCACTGGTCTGATCCAGTATGGTCATTCTTATGTTCTTATTTTTAAAAGTTAAGGAAACTGAAATCTAGCATAGAGATTATTCCAAACAAACAAGCAAAGAAAAAAATTACATTCTAACTAATACTATTTCATCAGCAAATCTAATTGTTTAAATGTTTTACATAAAAATAGGATTTAGAAACTAAAATATAAAGTAACCTATGGTTATTCATAATGCAGATCATCAGTGAGTGAGAGGAAAGATAAGTATGATTGCAAGCACTCTGTGCTCATTTTATGACATTGACAAACACCTGCTCTACACACTGACTTTATCAGACTCACTTTTCCCTAAACTCTAAAGGATCATAACCTGTGTGGGTGGGCTTGAAGTCTGTCTCTTGTGATAGTATCTCCGAATACCTCCCAGGGTCTGTGGAAGCTTGTCTCCTGCTCTGAATCTTCTCTGGGAGCCGCAATACCTTTCAGTGGTAACCTAGGGTTACTCCTCTGTTGGCAGGGGCCGTGGCCCACTAGCCCTAAGTTGATCACATTTATTATGCAAACCCAATATCATAAAAATCCTCTGAAGTTTGGATGGTGGCTGCCAGTGAGCTAGAGTCGGTTGAACGTACCCATGTCTGAATGACACCTGGCAAGATCCATAGATACTGTTTTGTCAATAATCCTTTAAACTCTGGAATATGGCCCAGAGCTGTGCCACAGGTGGAGAAGCCTCTGTCCCAAGTCAGTAGCTGGTGATTCACTGAAGCATCACCTCCTGCAGCAGCTGCTAAGGAGGAGCTAGTCTGAGGTACACAGATTGCTTCACCAGGATGACCTACTGAGCCTCCAATTAACTCCCCACCACAATGAACTGCCACTGTGTCCCCAGCTGTTGGGTTGTCTAGTTACAGGGTACAGCTAGTAACCCAGAGCTTAAAGAACTGCTGATAAACAGTATCTATCAGTCTCATTAGCTGCCATTCAGACCTGGGTACCAGGGCAAGACAACTCATGTAGTAAACTCAGTACTACTTCTTTAATTTATGGTTAAACTGGAGAGTTGCTGTCCATAATTTTACACATGGAAACAAATTCAAAAGTGTAACCAAGTGATGTTTTATGAAAGTCCCTCACCTAGCCAGGATTCTAGATTAGAAATGAAAAGCTCTTTCCTACCCAAGCTCCACTCAGTATTCACCAAGAGATGAAACTGGCAAACCTTCATAACTTTCCTGCTGGCCCCTGACTGGTTAGCATCTCTTTCTGGCCCTCATAGGCCCTGGAATGTTAAATCTTGTCTGTACTCACACCTGAGTGGTATTTTCAAAGTAAGGGGTGTCAGGATATAGACACTCCCAAGACTGGGCAGATGAGGCCCAAGGGGCCCTGAGAGAATACTGATAAGTGCTAGAAAACGTAAGGAGTTACTGAAAAATGGTTTAACTGAGTGAAAGTCTTAAGGTGGATATTTCACCTGAGCTCCTCCCCAGTTTGGCTGAAACATCAAGATTTTGAGGATTTAGGACAGTCCTGTCTCTGATCAGGTAAGTATTCAAACTTTTGAACATTTTTTAAGTTTCGGCATCATTATTAAGGGTGAGTGTGGCAGAGAAGGGTGAAACCCCTTCTGGTGCCTTGGCCACCCCTCACCCAAGGTGGTGGGCTGTAACAAGGTGGCTCAAAGGCACCCAGAATGAAGGGAACAGGCAGCAGCTAGCTGCACTAAGGAACTGAAGCAGAAGCATGGGGTTAATGAGAGAAAAGGGAACAGCTTGTTGGATTCCTAGTGAGGGATAAAGCTAGCTCCAGGCACCTGAAACAGGTGAGGTGTGGTTTGGTCAGATAGAGTAAATAGACAGTTTGCCTTCAGTAGTCAGGAAAAGGGGAAAATCCTAGGGTTTCTGGCAAGCTTAGGAAAGTTGTAAACTGGGCTGGGCTAAGTTGGGCTGAGGATTGCTGAGAAGAAGGGACTGCTTCCAGCACTGTAAATAAAGGAGCATAGGTGATTTAAAAAGCAAAGGAACACTCAACTCCTCTGTTTTTAGGGGAGGAAAATCTAGACTTCAGGAGAAGTGAAGTGACCACCCTGATTACAATGAGATTTACAAAAGCTCCCAGGGTGGATTGATTTAAATCAAGGAAACTTAAATTCACAATTTACATTCTGATTTATATCACCAAGTGGAATGTGTTGAGTACATCATCAATTTCAATTATTTTCCAAAGAAAGGTTCAGTCTTTTTGGTTGCTAGTACCATTAAAAGATGTTGATTTACAGATGAATAAAGAATTTACACTATATAAAGTACAGCTTTTTGCCTCCTAGAAGTGTATACACAATTATTTAAGTGATTGCATAGCTTAATATTTTAAGATACTAATAATTGTACTTTCGTAGCACATTAGAAAATTCTGAATGATATATTGCTTATTTACAAGATAATGAGCTTGGTATGTTGATTTTTGTCAAGCTGTTTTAGGGAGGTAACTGACCTTTAATTAAACACAACAGCATATAAAATTTATTTTGATTAAAAACATTTTCAATATTTTGGATACACCCACTACTCTTATCAAAACATATTTCACATTTACAAGTAAGCAATTTATTAAACAGGGGGATGAACCATAAGCCCTGTCAATAATACTTATTATTTTTGTTTAGTCTGGGAAAAATTTCAAATTAGCCTAACTGAAAACAACTAGCACTTAAGTTCTTACTCTTATATAAGTCTCCTGAAAATGAGACAGTCTCCTAAAGCACTGAGATTGACCTACTTTACCTATAAAAGTTTGATTTTGAAGGCTGTTTTTCCTTTGATGCTTTCTTTATAGGGAAAGGCAGCTTTTAACTAAAAGTCTTTGATAGAAGCTCATGAACTCAACATTTTTTTTAACTGAAAAGTTTTAAAAGATAATATGTTTGGGCTGCAAGATATTTTTTATTGATTCTAGGCTTGGTTTGGTTCCTGGCTCTACAACAGGGAACTTATGACAACTTTGGTCCTGAGAAGGCTTCCAGGCTGTCTGCTAGGGAGTTGGGACACGCAAGGCAGCCCTTCAATGGTACTGCCCTAGATATGGACTTATACCAGGGCTGGCCTTGAGATTCCTGAGCCAGCTACCTCCTTGTTCTACTGATTCGGAACTGGAATAAAACCAGATACTAAAACTGAAAATCCATATTTCACCCAGATCTACTTATCTCCTGTGTTTGCTTTTGAAGCCACACCTAAGGCACATGACCACAGCTTCTAGACTCTGCAATAGATTTTTCAAATTGTACTAGTTTGGTGAGAGAGAAAAAGAAAAGAAACAAGCATTTCCTTTCCAGCTAGCAAATTTCAAACTGCCTTTATGAGAAGACTGTCGGTTGTCAGGAGGGAGAATAAAAAGAAAACACTGAAGAAGTTCAGAGCACGAGTGTGGAGCCCATCAAGTTATATTTGTCCAAGGATGATTTTGCTCATGCAAGAATATTACTAAAATTGTTGTGGGAAACAATTTAAACTCATATCTTTTAAATTAAATGTTTATAAACAAAAAGCTATGAAAATGCATAATTCATATAATATCCTTCAAATCAGAGGTGAACTTTGATATTATAAATCTTGTTTCTCAATCAGGTTGGCATCTTATAATTCATATATTAAGGAAATATGTAAATGCAATCTCCTATCAAGTAAAGGTATTGTATCTACAGATAACATGTGAAAATTGATGTGTTATGGAATTTCAGCACACCATTTATACATGTCAAAATGTAATAGCATGGGATGCATCCCATAAATCATTTCTTTTATTATTTAAAACATTGGAAAGGTCACCTCCAAATTTAGAACAACACTAGCCATATTGGTTTTATTAGGTAACTGATCAAACTAATCATCAAGTGAGTGACATTCCTTCTTTGTTTCCTTTTTATGAAGACTTGCTTCATCAATGTAACAAAAAACAAACAATGTGAAAAGAAATCCAATCTAAATAAGTCCATTAAATTATGTGCTGATTGCAAAGCTGTAAGGTAAGGAATGGCAAATTACAATAAATTAAGCAGAAACCAGGGAGAGAGGGTGACTGTAGAATTTTAAAATTTTGAGGAAATCATTTATAGTTTACAAAAGTAAATTGACTCATACTAAACTGGAGTGTGAAAGATCACACTATTTACTGTATTGTCTGAAGTAATACTCATAGAATCTAAGGTCAGAAGGAACCAATATAAGCATCTAGTCTGACCTCCTGCACAATGCACAGCACAGAACCTCACCTGTGACCACATCTTCCTGCAATAAACTTCTAATCTATGACTAAATTATTAAAGTCCTCAAATCATGATTTAAAGATTTTAAGATACTGAAAACTATCCAGTATCAAATATCAGCTTTAGCTTTGGCATGTGAAAATAATAATAAAGTTATAATAGTTTATTAAACATCTATTGCCTCTTCAAATGTCACTTTCTGTACATTCTTACTCTAATAACACATTAAGGCCATTGAAGAAGTGTCAGTGGCTGTCTGAACCAGTGTCATGGTATATACTATGCAATCTGTTTGATAGGGCTTAGATCTCTGTTTTAAGTCTCTTAATGCTCTTTATGGTTTTGTTTAAATGCCTGCCCACCAACATTCATTTCAGAAAAAGCATGAAAAGAAATTGCAATAGTTTTAAGCCCTTTGCATAAGTACAGAAGCCCACAAAAGTAGAACAGGAGTAAAATATTCCCAGGGGGAATTTTCTCTGAATAATGTATATGTAATGAACAAGAATCCTTAAACTGCATGGAAAACAGCTCTACTTACTCACTTGGTAAAATAAACATGTTTTCGTCCTGAATAACAATTCATTTTCCTTATAAACAACTTTTAAGGATACATAGATCAGTTGAACCTGATCTGCATGAACCTGATCTGTTTTCAGTTCAATATAGTCAAAAAGCATTAAATCCTGCCTCAGGGACAATGCCACAGTACTTGAAAACTATGAATTACTCTGTGATTAAATATTTAGCACTTTTTATCCAACACAGTACAAGGCTAATGAAAGGTTAATACTACAGTGTATAAGTAGTAGAAGAAGAAGGTTTTAGGGGTGATTATACTCCTGAAGAAGGTAAAGATATATTATAATATGAAAAGTCACTTGTGGAGACATGTCAATGCCCTGTACTTCATGCAGAATAAGAAAATTCAAAATGCCAGGAGAAGGGTGTAGCAAAACTGGTGTTATGACATTTTGGTGGGGAATGGATTAAAGTTAGTTAGAGTCCTCCAAAAAAAGAACTACCTCTTTAAAAGTATATCTGAACATGGTTAATAATAATAATAATAATAACAATAACAATAACAATAAAAATTAATAATAAGGTTCACATCATAGATGGTACTGTGTCTGTTTTGCATCATGCAACTTTCCTGAAGCTCATTTAGCAAGCTGTGGAGAGATCACTTACAGACATGGCAACCATTCCAATGATCTAGTCCAAACTCCTGAAAAACATCAGCAATACAATTTCACTCAGTAATTTCTAGATCAAACCCAGTGACTTGTGTCTGATCTAGAACATGTTGTTAGAAAGACAGCAGGTCTTGACTGATTTCAGGTGATTGATGTAATTTTCAATAAGCTGTTATTATGGTTACTGTAGCAAGGTACAACCCATACCCGAGCTCTTGCACTCCCCCTGCTTGGCCAGGGAAGGGCACGGACCCAGTGTGGGCTAGGAACCAAAGGGGCTGGGCTGGAGGAAGGGAGGACTATTTAAGGGGCTGGACCAAACAGCTACAGGGGAGATGGAGGAGGTGGTGCAACTGTAACCAGATGGAAGGTAGATCTACCTGACCAGGAGGTGTGAGGGCATGACTAGGGCCTTGATGACCCCACCAACACTGCCTAGGGTGAGAACCTGGAGGAGTTACCTTTGGTGGAAGAGCTGCCAGGGGGAGGAGATGAACAGGACCTGGATGAGCCACCCTCTGCAGAGGATGTGGCTGACCCAGGGCTGCCCAATACCTGCGACCTGGAGGAACTACTGCTGGCTGAAGATACGGTGGGAGGTCCAGGCCCACCCATGGCAAAGGCTGAAGGCCTGACTGGCATACCGCTGGGAAGGTACCTGGGGATTTGGTAGGGACGATGGAGGAAGTAGCCCAGGGAGTGGCACAGACAGCCCTGCAGTGCTAGTGTGTTTTGGCAGGTGCACCACTAGCTATTGGGTGACCTGTGACCACCCATTAGGGCCCTGGGCTGAGATGCAGTGGAGTGGGTGGGCCTGCATCTCCCTCCCCCCTCATCCCTCACAACTGTGAACCCCCAACACTGAACTGTACCCTGTGAACTCTGACTGTGTGAGGAACTCTTTAACTGTGCTTGCCCTGTGAGAGGGCTGAAGCCCTGATTGCCTTGGCTGCCTTGCCCTGCAGTGGGCTAGAAGGCAGGGTCTGGGTGTGCTGTGGGTGCCCTACAGCCAGGACCATGGACAGCCACCCTCAGATGGTCAAGGCGGCCCACCTGGTAGGTGACCCAATTTACAGTTATTTATTGGGTGTGTTCATGCAGCAGTCTTATTTCAAAACAACAAGAGGCTGTTTCAAAATAAGAAATGCCATGTTCACACAACATACCATTGTTTCAAAGGGATTTGGCCCATTGGCAACTTAGCTGCTCAGAGTATCTGCTAGCCACTTCCTTGGCTAGTGGGTAGACAGCAACAACTGCTTGGCTTGCCTGCTGGCCAGCTTCCTGTTTTCTAACAAGCCAATTGAGAAGCCTAGTGGCATGCCAGCTGGAAGGAAAGGCTAGCTTGTTGGCTTCCCATTGTTCTATTTCTAGCCAGCTGCTCTGTCCTTTTGCAGGACACCTCTTATATGAAACAAAATAAAGTGGAAAGAACCAGGAGTTTCCTACAAAAATGGAAATTCCCTTTTTTGGTTACCTCTATAAATTACTCTGGTTTCTAAAAATAGAGTATGGATATGTCTAATTTTACACTATAAATTGAAATAATGATGATTATTTTGATTTAAAGTTGTGCATGTCTACACAAGCTTTCCTTGTTTCAAAATGAGGAGCTCCCTCATTTTGAAATAAGGAAAGAACATTTTGAAATAATAAAACCTTGCTTTATATTGAAATGATGATGGTTAAATCAAAATTATTATTTTGAAATAACACAGTGTAAACATGTTATTTCAATTTAACACTTTTTGCCCTTCTCTCTCTCAGGATGCCTTTCTGTGTATTGGGGCCCCCTTCCTGGGGGCCATCGTGCTACACCTCCCCTGATGCCCCTCTCCTAAATCAAACTAGCAAGGCCTATCAATGGATATGCTAGTTTGATTTGATTTTTCTAGTGGGGGCACTTAAATCAATTTAACTTAAATCAAATGAATGATTTTTATTTTGATTCAATTAGATCAATTTAAGTAAAATTAATTTAATGATCTAAGTGTAGACATAGCCTATGTGTCTGATTTCCAGTTTCAATTTATCAAACTTCAGCCTCCAGCCATTGGATCTTTTGGTATCTTTGATTGCTATGCTGAAGTGCTACAACCAGATAATTTACTGGAGTGTATTTTTGATAGACTCCAACCTCATCCACACCATTTTTCTTGCTAGTAGTACTGAACCGCCCATATTTCCAGTTTTCTATCAATAAACAGCAATACTCACTTCTGAAAATAATTTCATTAACTGTTGCCAAACACTTCGTATTTCCTTGCTAGACTATCCACTCTCCCAAGAAACATACATATTCTCAGTCTTTAACCAAACATGGAAGAACTTATTTATTCTATTGTATTTAGCCTGTTCCAGGGAATAGGGGTGACTACTAATAATTTGCAGGAGTAGAGTTGTTCATTCTTTTATCTTCACTTCCCATCACTGTCCCCAAAACACATTCCTTCACCATGAATTCAGCTTGTGTTTTCTAATTATTTTTTAAAACTTACTTTTAAGACAGTGATATAATAAGACTGAGTTTGCACACTCTTTAATTGAATTCACTGAAAGCTTGTGAGATTTTTGCCCTAAAGTAGCAAAGTAAAATTAATGTATAAATAAAAATCATGTGAAAGTAGATATTTGGGCTATATACAAGCCAGGCAGAATTCCATATACAATACATGACTGAACATATTTCTTGATCCAAACAGATTGCATACTGTTATATCAAGGAGTATGTTGTTCTTCACTTTGGAAAATTGACCATTAGGGACACTTTTCTTGAAGGCAGCACTGAAAATTCAACCTTAAACCAATTTATCCAAGAGTTGAAATAAAAATAAAAACTTGGAAGGAACACAGACCACAGTTAACTGTATCAGGTTTACTAACCTAGGGGCATCAAAGGTCAACTTTTTAAAGATATTTAGGTTCCCAGCTTCCACTGAAATTAATGAAAGTTAGGTACCTAGATACCTTTAAAAATCTGACACTAAATACCTAGACAATTCAGGTCTGCAAGTTTAGAGTGCCTATTTGAAACCTGACTGAGCTGATTAATTTTTCTAAATAAAAATTAAAAACTGGAAATTTTAAAAAAATCCATTTAAAAAAGTTGATAAAATATTGGTGAAAATTCCAGAATATGAAATAAATAGACCACTTAGAAAACCAGTAGAATGAAACAATCTGCTTTCTTAACTGCATGCAATTCTAACATCAGGCATAATTAAGAAAGACATCCAATCTTAATTTAATGACTTAAAGGGGTTGATAATCTATCACATCTTTAGGTGGGTTGTTAAAACTCAGTGTTAAAGGCTATGTCTAAACACCCATCGTTCTTTCAAAATAAGGATTTTGAAATGAGTTATTTCAAAATAAAGTCCTTATTTCGAAATAAATTAATTCAAATTAACAAAATGTTAATTTGAATTAAGGGAAAGCCTGCTATTGAAATGGCTGTTATTTCAAAATGGTTATTTCAAAATAAAGCCGTTTGGACATGTTTCGAAACAATGGTGTTGTTTTGAAACAACATGTCCAAACAGCCTTATTTTGGGGTTTAACCTGTTTTGAAACAGCAGTTCTTAATTCAAAAGGACAGGATCTGTCCTTTCAAAATAAGAAAACGTCATGTGGACCAAATATCTTTAATTTTGAAATAACCAGTGTTATTTTGAAATAAAAGTGCTGTGTAGACATACCCAAACATTTGCACCTTATTTCTACTCTTAATTTGTCTAGCCTCAGCTTCCAGGCATTAGATCTTCTTATACCTTTCTCTGAAAGATTAAAGAGCCTTCTACTATCACAAATTTCCCCCAGACATGGGATATTAAACACCATGATAGTCACCTCTTAACCTTCTCTTGGAGAAATTAAATAGATTGAGCTTCGTCTCTCACCGTAAAAGTAAGTTGTTCAGATCTCAAATCATTCTAGCAGTTCTTTTCTAGATCCTTTCAAATTTTTCAGCATCCTTTGTAGACTATAGACATCAGAAATAGACACACTATTTCAATAATAATCTCATCAGTGCTACAGTGGTAATAATGCCTTGCTATTTCTAATCAGCATTCTCCTTGTTTGTATATCCAAGGATTGCATTTGCTTTCTTAGTCACCACACTACTCAGTGAGCTCACATTGGCTATACCTACACTATCAATTTAGGTCAACTTAAGGCCCTTAAGTTGACCTAAATGAACCCCAGTCCACACTGGGCTTTCATTAAGTCAATTTAAGGGCAACCTTAAGTCAACTTAACTCCCAGGATTTAGGTCAACTGAAGGTCTAAATTGAACTTAAGTCAAACTAAATTACTATGGATACTTTGGTCGACTAAGTCGACCTAGGAGTGGGGAGAAGAGTGCCAGGACTTGGGGCAGCCCTGGCTAGGGGAAGGGAACCACGGCTCAGGGAGTCATGAGTTGGGGACAAGGGAGCCTCCAGTGCTCCCAATGACAAGGGAGGGCAGGGGCTCCCCAGATAAGCCAGTTGCTGGGGCTCCCCTGTGCTGGGAGCCTGGATAAGTGAGCCAACAGGTCTCCCAGGACAAGGGAGCAC
Organism: Podocnemis expansa; assembly: GCA_007922195.1. Classification (NCBI taxonomy): domain Eukaryota; kingdom Metazoa; phylum Chordata; order Testudines; family Podocnemididae; genus Podocnemis; species Podocnemis expansa. Next base: position 51,492,583 of record ML681979.1, read on the forward strand.
CAAGAAGGACAGCTACCTGGTCTCCATGGTCAGCAGAGCACTGGAGAAGTGAGCCCCCAGCTCAGTAGCATGGGATTCCCTTACTGCTGCAGCCCCCACTGGAGGCTGTGGGGAATCCCTCACCGCTGCAGCCAGGACTGTGGAACCCCATGTGGCTCCCTTCTTCCAGGAACAAGGGAGCCATGGCTGCCATGCAGAAGGGAGCCCCAACTTCACCAGCAGAGAAGGGAGCTGTGGCTCCCACAGACAAGGCAGCCCTGACTCCCCCTGGGGACAAGCTGGAACCATAGCTCCTTTCTAGGCAGGGAACCAGGGCTTCCCAGAAGAAGGGAGCTCTGTGGGGCTCCCCAGTCCTGGCTGCAGCAGTGAGGGATTCCCTTGCTGCTGGGCCAGGGACTCACTTCTTGAGGGCTCTGCTGACCTCAGAGGCATGGCAGCTGTCTTTCTCAGGGCTCCCCTGTCCCAGGAACCCCAGTGGCTCACTTCTCCAGAGCTTCCAGTACAGGAGATCCCCAGCAGCTCCCTACTTTCCAATTCCTCCCCGCAGGGATCTGTGGGGGTCCAGACAGGTCTCTTCTGCTGGGAAGCTGCAGGTCCCATTGAGGAGAGAGCTGTGGGTCCTTCAGGCTCTCCACATCCATACTTGAAAAGTTAAGGTGACGTAGCAGAATCAACTTAACTTTTCAAGTATAGAATCAAAGGGATGGAAGGGACCTCATAGGTCATCTAGTCCAACCCCCTGATAGAGGCAGGACCACTCCCAATAAACCATCCCAGTCATCGTTTTGTCCAGCTGGGCCTTAAACACCTCCAAAGATGGAGATTTCACCACCTCCCTCAGCAGCTCATTCCAATGCTTCACCACTCACCTAGTAAAAAAGTTTTTTTCTAATATCCAGCCTCGACCTCCCTAACCGCAACTTGAGACCATTGCTCCTCATTCTGTCCTCTGTTACTACTGAGAACAGTTGAGCTCCATCTTCCCTGGAGCATCCCTTCAAGTAGTTGAAGGTTGCTATCAAATCCCCCCTCAATCTTCTCTTCTGCAGACTAAATAAGCCTAATGCTCTCAGTCTTTTCTCATAGGGCTTGTGCTCCAGCCCTTTAATCATTTTGGTAGCCCTCCTCTGAACTCTCTCTAGCATGTCCCTGTCCTTTTTGTAGTGGGGAGCCCAAAACTGAACACAGTATTCTAGATGTGGCCTCACCAGTGCAGAATAGAGGGGAATCATCACAACCCTTGATCTGCTGGTAATACTTCTTTTGATGCAGCCCAGTATGCCATTGGCCTTTTTGGCCGCAAGAGCACACTGCTGACTCGTATCCAGCTTCCCATCCACCATGACCCCCAGGTCCTTTTCTACACTGCTGCTACTTAGCTGAATGTTCCCCAGCCTGTAGCAGTGCATGGGGTTTTTCTGTCCCAAGTGCAGGATTTTACACTTCTCCTTATTGAACCTCATAAGATTTCTATTGGCCCACTGTTCCAATTTGTTTAGGTCTCCCTGAATCCTGTCCTTGCCCTCCAACATGTCTACTGCTCCCCCCAGCTTGGTGTCATCCACAAACTTACTGAGAGTGCAGTCTATTCCATCATCCAGATCATTGATGAAAATGTTGAACAGAACCGGCCCCAGGACTGACCCCTGGGGCACACCACTTGGTACTGGTTCCCAACTAGACATGGAACCATTGATTCCTACATGCTGAAACCGTTGATCTAGCCAGTTTTCTATCCACCTTATAGTCCACCTATCCAACCCCTACCTCCTTAATTTGCCAATGAGAATGTTGTGGGAAACTGTATCAAAAGCCTTGCTAAAATCAAGGTATATCACATCAACGGTTCTTCCTGCTTCCAGAAAACCATTCATCTGATCATAGAAGGAAATGAGATTGGTCAGACATGATTTACCCTTGGCGAATCCATGCTGACTGTTCCTGATCACTTTATTTTCCTCTAAGTGTTCGAGGATGGATACTTTGAGAACCTGCTCCATAATTTTTCCAGGGATTGAGGTGAAGCTGACTGGTCTGTAGTTCCCCAGATCCTCCTTTTTCCCTTCCTTGAAAATAGGCACTACATTTGCTTTTTTCCAATCCTCTGGCACCTCCCCCATTCTCCATGAGTTTTGAAAGATAATGGCCAGCGGTGCTGCTATCTCATCAGCCAATTCCCTTAGGACTCTTGGATGCAGTTCGTCTAGCCCCATGGACTTGTGCACATCCAGCTTCTTTAAGCAGTCCCTAACCTGACCTTCTGTCACCAAGGGTCTCTTTTCTTCTCTCCAATCTGCCATACCCATGGTAGTGGGCTGGGAGCTGACCCTGCCTGTGAAAACTGAAGCAAAAAAAGCACTGAGCACTTCAGCTTTCCCTCATCCTCTGTCACGAGGATGCTTGCCCCATTCAGCAAGGGACCTACACCATCCCTGATCCTCTTCTTGTTATTAACATACTTGTAGAACCCCTTCTTGTTATGCTTTACATCCCTCGCTAGCCACAACTCCATTTGTCCTTTGGCCTTTCTGATTTTATCCCTGCAATCCCTAGCAATATCTTTGTATGCCTCCTTGGTCATCTGACCAAGCTTCCACTTCCTGTAAGCTTCCTTTTTATGTTTAAGCTCAGAGCAGAGTTCTCGGCTAAGCCATTCTGGGTGCCTTACATTTTTGCTGTTCTTTCTCCTAATTGGAATGGCAACTTCCTGTGCCCTTAGAAGGGTTTTATTAAAATATAACCAACTCTCTTGGACTCCTTTCCCCTTCAGATTAGCTTCCCAAGGGATCCTGCCTATCAGTTCCCTGAGGGAGCCAAAATCTGCATTTTTGAAGTCCAGAGTTTTTGGTTTTGCTTCTTTCCTTCCTTCCTTTAATCAGGATCCTGAACTTAACCATGTCATGGTACTACTGCCTAGCTCGCCATTTACCTCTACCCCCATGATCAATTCTTCCTTGTTTGTGAGCAGCAGGTTGAGAGGTGCAAGGCCTCTAGTTGGTTCCTCTAGCATTTGTACTAGAAGGTACAATGTAACCCACAGACTTTCTACTGGCATACTTCCACTTCCATAATGGAGCTCTGAGCAGTCATAGAGCTCTTTTACATATAATGCTACTCCTCCCCCTCTTCTTCCCTGCCGGTCTTTCCTGAACAGTTTATACCCATCCATGGTAGAGCTCCAGTCATGCAGACTATCCCACCACGTCTCCGTTATTCCTATGATATCATAGTTCCTTGTCTGCGCTAGTACTACCAATTCTTCCTGCTTATTTCCCAGGCTATTCACATTAGTGTATAGGCAGCTAAGATACCCGGTTGATTGCCCTACTTTGTCATTTTGATTTTTCAATACTATTACATATACCTCTTTGCATTTTTTTCTTGGAGTTCTCCTCCCCCACTCTCCTCATGTATTGGAGCTTCAGTAGAACACTTAAGACAATTATTTCATTCCCCCCCCAAGTTCCATCCCTTCCCCCAGATCACCCACATGGTTACTTACCTGTGGGCTTTGGTCTCCTTCCCCCATTGAACCTAGTTTAAAGCCCTCCTCACTAGGTCAGCCATTCTGTGCCCAAATATGCTCCTCCCCTTTCTGGACAGGTGAAGGCCATCTCTGCCTATCAATCCTCTGTCCTGAAACAGTACTCCATGATCAAGGAAGCCAAATCCCTCCTGACCACACCATCTTTCAGCCAGGCACTCACCTCTAGGATGCATCTGTCTCTCTCCTCAGGCCTCTAGCCTTGACTGGAAGGATCAAGAAACACCACCTATGCTCCAAACTCCTTCACCCTCGCTCCCAGAGCCCTGAAGTCACCTTTGATCTGCTGAGGATCACCTCTCACAGTATCATTGGTACCCACATGGATAAGAAGCATGGGGTAGTAGTCTGAGGGGTGGATGACTTTTTGACAATCCCTCTGTTACGTCTCAGATACGGGCACCTGGCAGGCAGCAAACCTCTCTAGAGGCCTTGTCAGGGCAACAGATGGGTGCCTCCGTTCCTCTCAGGAGTGTGTCCCCAATCACCACAACACTATGTTTTCCTCTTAAGTGAGGTGGCTGTGATCTTCCCCAGCCTCTGGGGTGGACGGCATCTCCTCTACCTCCTTCGTTGTGTCCAGCACTGCATAATGGTTCCTCACCAGAATGGATGGTGGGATGTGAGCAGGTGTGGAGCACTCTCTGCTGCCAGAGGTGACCAGCTGCCAGTGTCCTTCCTTTGCCATAGGTATCCCATCCATTTTCCAGATCTGTGGCAGTAGCCCTTGGCATTGGGATAGGGACCTCCTCCTTGCAGGTCTCATAATGGACACTGTCAAGGAACTTTTTCCAGGGCATAGATACCTCTGAGTCATGACACCTCCTCCTGTAACTCTCCTACCTGTTTCCGGAGAGATGGCTATGTCTATGTGGCATTCAGCTGGTCTCTTTCTGTGTCACAGCTCTCAAAATTCAGTCCCCTCTGTTACGAATATAATCTATATTTATTCCTGTGTTTTTCCTTGCATTTAGCTGTGTTTAAATGAATGCTCAAATAACTCAAGCTTGCTATGTCATCCTAGTCCCTCAATAGTGTTCACCTGCCTTTATTATTATTTACCAGTTTATAAGTTTTCTATAGCAACAGCAAAAGTTTAACTATCAGTGATTTTTGTACTTGTTTCTGCCAGCCCGCTAAAGGTATTAATAGTAGTGGATCAAGAACACAAATGAGTAATCATTTATAATTACTTTTGAGGCTCTAAAAGTAAGCAACTTTTTAATTTGTTTAATTATGCTATCTTGGATTTTGTGTAGCACTTTTTAAAAAAAAAATCAGAATGTTGTGCTGTATTAAGTCAAATACTATTTAGGTCTAAGTATATCATTCAGACTTGTAATATCAAATTGTTTTGATAGACTTAATTTTAATAAAATGTTGTTGTCTGTCATTAATAATGCTATCACTTTTTTAACTCTACTGATTAAATCCTGTAAAAGTTTTCTCATGATTTTCCCCATAATCTATAGCAAGTGTGATAGTCAGGACAGAGGGCTATAGGAGGGTATGATTATTTGGAGGCTGGGTGGTGGGTGGGCAAAAGCCCACCCACTGCTAAAACTCCTGCCCAGCCTGAGAGGAGGTGGTGCTGAACCCACATCCAGTTGAAGATGGGGGATAACTAAGTCAAAACCAGAGACAGGTGTGAAGTCAAATTTAAGATGAGGGATTTGGAGGGGGACACCAAAGACAGAGAACCCTGAACAGTGCCCACTGCTCCCAGAAGGAGTCAAGGGAGCCAACAAATGCCACTCAGAGGAACTCTGCCTGGAGATGTGAATGGATGAGGGACTGGAAATAGGCTCTACAGTCACCAGCCCCTCCATCAGCCAATCTCCTCTCCCTGGTTTTATAGATGGCAAGCTTCCCATAAGTCAGGAGGAGGTTGGCAAGGAAGTCCTGTGAGTTCGTGGGGCCACAGATGGGGAGCGCATACAAAAGAATGCGTAGGGAGAAGTGCAGCCAGAACCTCAATAAGAGGTTCTGGAGGAGCCGGAAGAGGGGTTGCATCCTGGTGCACTCCAGCTATGCATGAGCTAGGGCCTCCCTTTCGCTGAAGAAGGGGCAGGTGTTGGGTATGGGGTGAACCGCGCCAGGTACATGCCCGTGCTCATAGCTCCATGAAGAAGCCTCCATCTGATGTCCCTGGTGGATCGTGAGGTCAAGGTGGAGTACAAGCTGGCCCACTGGGGGTCCTTGCCCTCCACGGGTGGCATGAGGTCCTGCTATTTAGTGTCAGGGTGGGATGTGAGGGTGAGAGATTGGATGGTATGGAGCAAGAGCATGTACAGATATTTGGGAGGTGAGGTTTGGAAGCTGGCCAGCTGCAAGTCCACCGGTTGGCTAAGGGCATGGGACAGGGGCAGCCAGGGGAGGCTCATGGAGCCAGGGCCCAAACAAAAGCTCCGGACGGTCAGTAGTGAGGGGGGGGGAGTACCCTCTCGCAGGATCCACTTGAAATAGGCCCAAGTGGCAGGGGACAGAGCCGCCTTCACCTCCTGGATTAGGTGATGGGGGGTTTGAAGGGTGGAGAGCCCCATGTGCTGAGCCAGCATGAGGGGGTCAACCCAATACCACCAGGCATGGTCCAGGTGGTCTCTGACCCTGCTGATGCCTGCCAGGACCAGCCTCTGCCTCATGGAGGGCGCCTCCACCACATGCACTCAAAGATGGAGTTTGTGTAGCAGAGGCTCAGCAAGGAAGTCTCCCCTCTTAGTGGGCACAAGAGACCTGGAGGCCAAGATGAGCCTCCAGGTCCAGAGGACATCCTAGTAGAAGGCCGGCAGCTCAGACAGGTCTCCCAGACCACCTCTCAGATGAACGTAAAAGAGCTGTCAGTCATATCAGAAACCGCGGTAGCGGTGGAGAAAGGTGTGTGCCAGATGGCTCCATGCTGGACTACCTGCACCATAAGAGTCTCTGCAGGGCCTGCAGGGAGAAAGTGTGGACCTGGCTTTGACCACAGTGCAGGCCCTGCCCTCCATCCTCCAGGTGAAGGCTCAGGATCCCTGCAGAGACCCAGTGCAGTCCTCACCAAAAGTACTCCAGGACTATCTTCTGGAGGTTGGCCAGGAATGTCAGGGCCAGGACCAGGGTGTTGAGCCAGTGCCAGAGCATGGACAGGTGATGACCAGTGCCTTCCCAAGAAAGAAGCTGGTTGATGACCAGTGCCTTCCCAAGAAAGAAGAGGCACCACAGCAGTCCCATCCATCTCTTCAGCCACCCAACAACCCTGCCCTCTAACTCATGCCAGCTCTCATCTTGGGAAGGATGGGTGGCAGAAAGGTAAATATTGACATAAAGCAGCAGGTCCATGCTTCACCAGATGTCTTAAAGCACGGGTGGGAGGGAGCCTGCTGGCCACCCGGTCCCTACCATGAGACCAGAGCTCTTGATCCAGCTGACCCAGGCAGAGGAGGCCGCAAAGTAGATGGCCTGGCAGGCCTCCAACCACACCAAGTTGCCCGGGTCCTGGACCATGAGGAGCATACCGTCAGCGTATGCCAACAGGACCAGCCGCAGCTCTGGCTCATGGAGCACCAACCCCATCGACCTCTGACAGAGCAGAAAGAGGAAGGGCTTGATGGCCAGAGCATACTTCTGGCCTGACAGAAGACAGCCTCGGCGTACTCCTTGTCGAAAGCTAACCAGTTCAGTAGGGGCCCAGTTGAGCTTGACCAGGAACTCTGTGGAGGAGTACAGTGAGTGGAGAAACCCCACAAAGCAGATTCTGAAGCCAGATACATGCAGGGTGCCCAGGAGGTATTCATGGTCTATCCTGTCAAATGCTTACTCCTGGTCCAGGGCCCGGAGGGTGAATGACAGACCATCCCTATACCCAAATTCCAAGAGATCCTGGACCAGGTCCAAGTTGCTAAAAATGGACTAGCCCAGGACAGGGTAGGTTTGGCCAGGATGGACCACATCCTGCAGCATGGGCCCCAGTTGCAGTAAGATGGCCCTGGCTAGTGCTGTATTGACTGTGCTGAGGCGCAAGATGGGATGCCAGTTCCAAAGGTTCTGGAGGTCCTCCTTCTTGGGCAGCAGGACCAGGACAGCCTGCCAGCAAGAGGGGGAGCTCTCCACTTCCCTTGGACTTGGCCCAGATGGCAGCGACATTTGGACTGAGGACATCCAAGAACATGCGGTAGAACTCTATGGTCAGCACATCCATGCCCAGTGATTTGTTGGTGGGCATCCATCAGAGGGTACAGGAGGGTATGCCAGAGCAGATATGGGAGCCCTAGGCTGTTAAAGGCCCTCTTCCCTGACTGTGGGGGGAAAAGGTTACTACAGGCTAATTAGAGGCACCTGGACCCGATTAAGGGCTTCTCCAGGCCTACAAAAAGCTGTTCCTGCCAGAGGAATGGGGGGAAGGACTGAAATTGCCACTAGGCCTGACATGTCCCCAGCCTGAGGAGGTAAGTTTTCCACTGTCTAGGAGAGAGAAGGGAGATCAGACCCCAGCCTGCTAGGAGATCTGACACAGTCCTGATTCTTTCACCTCTACAGCCCGTAAAGGGACCAGAATGTGTTTGCTGGGACCCTGGAATAGCCAGGGGGCTTGAACCACTCACCCCACCCAAAGGGGGCAGGGAGGTGCCTCATAGGCCAAACCAAGCCCTGCCCTGTGGACCCTGAGAAAGAGAAGGGGCACCAAGGGAAGACACCATGAAGACTTGCTTCAGCTGGGGCAGACTGGCCTCAGGCCACCACCACCAGGGGAGACATCACAACTGTTTGGCCAGACCCCAGGAAGGGTAACTTTGCCACACAAGTTAACAAGCCCTTAATTATCCAGATGATCTTGTTTGCACTTTTAAAATATTGGTTCAACTTTACCTTCTCCTCTATCCCATTGACTCTTGAACATTTCCCAGTCATTCTATGTTTGTTAAATATCAGCATTAATAACTCAGAGCTCCTCAGTCATTTTTTTTTAAAAAAAACCTTGGTTGCAAGTTGTCCTGTCTTGCAGATTTAAAAATCTGTTTTAAAAGTTGCTGTTTAACTCTTTGTCTACTTACTGTTGGAATATGAAGCATTTCATTGTTACTATAATATATGAATAACTTATTTAGTTTCTCTTCAAATACAGAACAGAAATATTAATTGACCACTTACACCTCTTCATTATCAAAAATTTTGTTACAGTAATCTGTCTGTCTTCCCCTGAGCACTGCAGTCATTTGTCTGGCAAGGGCTTCATTTAAAGCCCATTCCTACAGTCTGATACAGGCACTCAAAGGCACAGAGATGGGCCAAGACTTTTGGATATGTCTACACTGCAATGCAAGCTTGGTCAAACTCAGGCTGGACTGGAGGCTCAATTGGAAACTGAGAAAGATAAAAGCCTTGTTCATGTGTTTGGTTTTTTTTGTTTGTTTTTTTTTTTTTCCCCCTCCTTCAGCGGTAAGGCTGTGGTTGAGTAACAGCACTGGGTCTCCAGTTAGCTGGCCACTGATTTACCGTGGGGAAAGGGCTAGTGGCCCTTGCTGGATCTGACAAAAGAAGGGTGCCTGTTAGATGACTGCAACAATTGTGCATCAGCCAGAACTGTTGCTTAGGGTCTTGGCATGTTTAAGTTCAGCCAAATTTAGAGAAACTAAGACACATCCCAAAAGATGCACGATCATCCATGAAGATGATTCCAGAAGATCCATAGACCCAGAAGACTTGGAGCAAATGGATGGCTTCAGGATAAAAAACAGATTTGACTATTGTGTTAATGGCTTTGGAAAAATAAACAGAGATGGATTCTTACCATTAGGATGCTGAAGAGAAGAATTAACCCAGCTCACATACAATCAAGGCCATTTTGACTAGGACAATCCTTTTTCTCACTTAGCATTATCAGCCTGGTGGCCCAATACGGAGAAGGAAGTGAAGCTGTGCTTCAAGGATTTTCTTACCTGCACAGAAAAAAAAAACACAGAACAGTGAGTTAAAGATCCCATTACAAACCAGAAAATTGTGGGACTCTAGACTTGGCTGCAAATAGATTTTATTGGGCCACTACTCCAGATCAGCAGGAGTAACAAATATTCCTTGGTCATAGTGGACTCCTTAAAATAGATGAAGGCTTAGCCACTAGAAACAATACTGCCACAAAAACAAGGATATAAATGGAAGAAGTATTCTCAAGATTTGGTTTCCCTTAACCCATAGATTTGAACCAAGCTCTTCATTTCATGGGGAGAGGTAGTAAAATGTCTCTGCCAAGCTCTGAATATCAGAGGTTTCATGTAGCTGTCCATCCACAGTCATCTGGATACACTAGTAGAATGACAAAATCAGCCTTATGAAAATAAGTTAGCTTATTGAGAAAAAACTGAGATACATGGTTACCTGTAGTTCTAATGGCCAAAAACTCCACCATAATGTCCAATGGGTTTGTCAGAAAAGGGTTAAGTCAGTTGGCCTTGAAAGCCACATAAGCAAAAAGTTAAGGCACAAAAAGTCTCTACCCAGCAACCAGCTCAAACCAGTTGAGACTAGTTCAAACCTACTGCTGCTGCAGTCTATAAAGGGGAGCCTTCCCTCGGGGGAGTCGGAGTCGAAGCAATGAAGAAGCGCGCTGCCACACCAACGGCCTGATCACCAAGGGGCAACTCCCTGCTCCAGGTGTTGAGAGACCGTGAACGCCTGGCCACAATCTCAAGCCAGTGAGTGCTAGCAAGCAATACTTGAGGAGCCGGTGTCAGTTTCCTTGGGTAAGAGCAAAGCCAACTGGTAATTTTACGGCCCAAAAGAAACACCAATAGTGGTTATGAACAACAGTTTTAACTGCAGTGCAGTATTGGTTCAGGGGATAACAATAGGTTTAGGATTAGGAATAGTAATTACTTTAATAGTGCTTGGGGTGGGATTTTGTTTGTATGTTGCTTAAGAGCTGTAAAAAGAATATAAGAGGACGGGTTGTTTTAAGCTTGTATTGTTAAAATTGTTCAGGCAGGCAAGATCTTATCAATTTTAAAAGGGATAGCCATATTAGTCTAGTCCAGTGAAAAAACAACAAGGAGTTGTGTGGCACTTTAAGACTTACAGATTTATTTTTTGCATGAGCTTTCGTGGGAGAAGATCCCACTTCCTCACCCATCTTCGAAGCATCTGAGGACGTGGGATCTTCTCCCACGAAAGCTCATGCAAAAAATAAATCTGTAAGTCTTAAAGTGCCACACAAGATCTTATCAGCCTGCTAAGTTTCTGCTAAAGCACCTTGTATTGGTTTCCTGTGGTAAGGTAACTTCCTCTTGACTGTGAATTTCTTGTCTTTGTTAATAAAAGTTACATAAAGAGTGGAAAGCAAAAAATAAAGCCTCCAGTTTTCTCTCTGGGCGAACCAGGGCCGGTGACTCAGCTCCCCACCAAACAAATCTGTCTAGTCATCGTGGTTTTGGCAGCAACAGGGTTTACCCTGATGTGGTCATGATGGGGAGGGTAATGAAAACCCCAAGTATATAGTGTATTGGAGAGGTTACTTCCAATGAATATCTGTCCTGGGTCTAGGTGCACAAATATTTGGAACTTTACTACAAGATGTTAATAGTATATAGTATTTTTACAATTACCAAGGTAATTTTGGCCGTAATTGTTTCCCAGCACATCTTCATACCACATTGCACAGATTATCTTTTCTTTTGTCTTAACTAGCAGGTATATTTATACTTTAATTATCCTTGCTTGAGGTGTTAGTCTGAATCCAATGTGCCATCTGCCTTGCACCTAAATTTAAAGCAAATGGGCTCAAATATGTTTTATTTTCTCCATATTATTTCTATTTTGTAACAAAATACCAAAGGACAGATCAATGGTGTTTTGTCTCAGTGAGTGATATTAGACAATTTACATGAGAATGGAAGAAGTTTCCTACTGTTTCCCACCAAAAACCTGAATAAAGTCTGGTTTTAAATTATATATATGTAATTATCAGATATCCTGACACGGCAGATTAAATTAATCTTCCATGGTCAATTAAGAGTCAGTATAATGTATAAGGAAGAAAATTATTTCATATAATGGGGTTTTACAAGTCTAAAGCCAGTAAGGCACTATTTCAGGAGATGTATTAATTATCAGAAAGAGCCAAAAGGACAGAGATGGGGCGGGTCATTACTTCCACAGCTGCTCAGCATCAGTTTGGTAATATCTATTACTTGTACAAAATCTAAAGGCATACTAGGTGCCTCAAAAAAGTGCCACCACTAAACATAGCCTTACCTCAAACAGTTTAAACAATGTAGAAGACCAGAGGACTTAATCATGAAAAGTGATCCTTAAAGATCTACTCACATGACTGACTTTGAAAAAATAAACAACTTGTATCCTAATTCCTTCTGTTGGAATTTGTGTCTTCCTTGTTGTTTCCTATTTTCTTGTTATTTTTCTAGCTTTTACATTTTATTGTTTAACTCCTTCCCTGCATCTTCTGGTATTTTGCTTCTGATGGCAGCATAACCTGGAGACCTTAAACATCTCAATCCACCATGAAAATGAGAAAGAGGGCAGTTCAGACTTAGATGGTGTATTTTGTTCTGACACAGGATAGCGAGCTCAAGAAGTTTTACTGCCCATGACCACCACATATCCTGAACAATGTTTCAGCACATAGAGCAGGGCTGGATTTTGGTGTTTGTAGGCCCTAGGCACTTGCACTCTGCAATGTGCAAAAAGAGGGGTAAATGCCAGTTGAATGATGTCGATTGACATGATGCACTTTAAATTATTCTAATGCTAAACCACCTGATTTTCCTTATTTATTCTGCTTTTTTTAATGTTTTCCCTCCTTCGTAGGCCCTAAAAATTTCATAGGCCCTACGCACTGTGCCTACAGTGCCTAGTGGGAAATCCGGCATTGACATAGAGCTGTTCTGAGGGGCATGCAAGAGCTGATCAGAAAATATTAGAGGGTGTAGATCTGAGTTGTTTATCTGCCAAGAAATGTTCAAATAATCCAAAATACATTCCTGAACCATCTGTTGCCCAGTTCTTTAAAAAGTTGTAGCTGGTGTACTATCTGAGACACTCTACTATGTCAAGAAAAGGGTGTCTTGACTCTAGCTGATATTTTTATGTGGCTTTGAGATGGAATTGTGAATGAACTAGTTTGAGAATTGGCTGCATACAATAATGAGTCCATGGCCTTGTCTTCATGCTTAATCGCTGGGGAGGGTACAATGCTAGACACCATCAGACAGTTGGGGACATGTGCAGTTGAGGATCTGGTGCCTTATAATTAGTTATTTTACATGGTCTTAATGTAGCACTGCAACACTCTGATTTTATTTTTTATTACTTTTAATAATAAATCTGAAAGTTCCCTAGTGAGAATGGGGGAATATATCCTGGGTCCACTGCAAATTTTACATTGTTTACCTAAATCATTACAATTCTGGCCCACATAAATGATGGAAATAATCCTTCATTCTTCTGATGTATCGTCTATGTAACTTGCAAGACACTTTTCCCATTTTTCTTTATCTGTTTGAAAATTTAATTTCCACAATTTTTGCAAAATTCTTGAATATAGAAGGTACCATTCTGTTCAACAGAAAAAGTCCCAGTGATTGCTTCCTTCCGTCAGAGAAATACACAAGTCATTTCCAATCTGAGAGCCAATAAGTAACGGAGTGTATAGCAGCTGGGAGTAGCCTGATATAGGAAGTCCCACAGAATTTCAGCACTTAACTAAAGAACTGTATATGAGAGGCAAATGGGAATATAGAGAGAAACAGGGAGATTAATGAAGGGTATAATAGAGAATTACTGTATTTATGACAGAGTGGGGACTTACTGCAAGCTGAAAAGGCTTCTGTAAGTGAAATAATTTGATAATAAATGAACACAGTTTGAAAGAATAACCATATGGAAAATATTTTATATAAAAGGTTTAAGCAAAGACTTGCTGTCTGAGCAGTAATACAAAACTCACTTTGGAAAACAAACATTTGTTGGATTTTACTATTGATCTCTAGAGATAGGAATGAACTAAATGCAGGGTAGGATTAAATTTTAGACTTTTCCATGTACTTGGCTGAATTCAAACCAGAATTTTCTGAAGTACTGAGAAGTCTGATTTTTGAATCATCATGGTTTCCCCTTTAACTCTCAATTACCAGATCTTCAGTCTTTTCTCAATATTTACCTATTTATTTAACCTATTATCAAAACTATCATTAAATACAACATGTTAAACTTCATAAAACTTCATATCCAATATGCACTTGGCTAAGATTTTTGTTACTAAACCCAAGACATCCATCTGAACTTTAAAAATAACCTCCTCCTCCTCCTCTCAAATGCTGCTACTGTTTACTGTAGTATTGATCTAGGGGCTAGGTAGACTACACTGTCAGTGGTACCTCCAACAGCATAGCATCACTGGTGAGAGTTTGATTAAGCATCTGTAAAGAGATGCTTAGTCGAATCCAGAGTTAGTTGGGATTCAATTTTGTAAAGACCTACCCAGCAAGTAGCTTAGTGCTGATTTGATGGGAAGACTTTCCCCATCAAATCAGTGTTGTGGGGACCCTGTGGTGAGTATGCGTTAGGCAGTCAATGGGTGATATGTAAGGTATTTTAAGTACTTTGCATATCTCACTTCTATTGCTGCTGAAATCACCCCAGTGTAGAGCAGCCCACAGTCTGTGTTCTGCTGTGTCTTGGGTCACAAAGCTAGTCTAATTGCCTCATGCTTCAGATGGAAAAATTCCAGAAAATGATTTTGCTGGACAACATATGTCAAAATGATACTCTTAACACTAGGACTTTTTACAACACATTGAGATACTCTTTGGGAATACAGGAAGGGGAACTAATTTGATTCAAATAGGTGGTTGAATGAAGGAAACACAAAGGAATAAACCAAAGAGACAAGCTATGCACATGTATACATACACTCCAGTGTGAAATTGTTAAAAATTTAGAGTACAGAATATTCAAGAGCTCCTTTGTGAGGGTCAAGCTCTCACTTAACTTTTATTTTAAACAGAACTAGTCTAGTATTGGAGCTATCAGAAGGCATGACATGAAACTATATAGTCTAAATTTATGTCCACATGCATGGGGTTAAATCAATAACACTGATGGTGGGGTCCACGGGGCACTGGGCAATCCCTCCCCCACTGTCCATCCAGCACCGGGATATGCAGGATGCCCGACGGTCCCTCCCCTGCCGCTGGCCAGCGGCAGGGTATACAAGGCATACAATCCCTGCCCTGGGGAATTTTTGCCATGCCTGGGTCTCCAGGTGAGAGCCGGGCAGGGGATTGCATGGCAACATTACCCTGGCAGGGGGCCATGTTGCCATTCCTCACAGGGTGCCCCTCTCCTAAGTCAAACTAGCAAGTTCTGTGTCAGGACATGCTAATTTGATTTGAGTTTTATTTGTCTGGGCCTGTTAAATCATTTTTACTTAACTCAGTTTATCTATTTTTATATCAATGTGGTTAAATTGATTCAAGTAGAGTTGATTTTTATTGACTGTGTGTGGACATAGCCTAACTTTAAGACAAGCAGAGGAGTGACCTCCCACAGGAATTCCTGCACCTTCTAGAGCTGAACATTGGAAGCTGCTCCAAAGACAAAGATCACTGTTTCGTTTCCCATTCAGCCAGCCTTTCTCTGTCAAATGACATCCATGTCCAGTCGAAGTAATGAATGAGTTTAATATTTTAATTGTTAAATTAAACTCTTATTAAAATACTACATAATGTTCCACTCTTCATTGGTCCAAATCTTTTTTTTTTTTAATGTTACCTCTGTGGATCTCATTTTCACCAAGCTAGTTTGCTCAAAGCTAAAAAATTAAATTTATGATAGAGTGTTTAAGCAATCTCTGAACCATCAGTAATTAGCCAGAAGACTGGAGATGGGCAAACATAGTAACTACATTCAAAAACAGGAAAAGGAAGACCTGGGAAAATTATACAAGAACCAACATATTGTTGGTACCTGAAAAGACATTGGAGGAAATTTAAAAAATCCTCAGGAAAGGTGAACATCAATCTGGAGAAGAATGGCCCTCTTTCTACTCCTTCTAAATGATGTTATGATATGCTGTTGTACTGAAGATACCATTTTGGGAGAGGGAACATCAGTTATTAAGAGAAGACAAGTTATAGTAACAGTGGATTCAATCATTAGAAGCATATAGAGCCGAGTTTATGATGACCAAGAGAACCTCATGGTGATTTGCTTGTTGGATATGCAACTTGCAGATTTCTTGAGGCATCCAGAGAAAAAATATGTAGTGCTAAGGTAGGAGCCAGTGGTCATTGTATGTATAGGTACCAGTGACATAGGGAAACGATGACAGAGGTCCTAGAGGACAAATTTAGGCTGTCAGATAAGACACTGAAGCCAGGTAGCACTCTCTGAAATGCTTTTGGTTCCATGTCCAGAGCCAGTCAGACAAGCAGAACTGCAGGGTCTCAAAGGATGAATGAAATGATGGTGTAGATAGGAGGGTTTTAGATTTATTATGAATTGGGAAACCTTTTAGGAAAGGGAGAGCCTATAGAAGAGGGCTGAGCTCCACCTAAACCAAAATGGAACCAGATTGCTGGCAAGTAAAATTTAAAAGCTTGGAGAGTTTCTTTAAAATTAAAGGACCATGTGAAAGGACTGGAGTATGGAGGAGCATGTGGTTCAGACAGAGACGTTCCTTAGGGGAGCTTTATTAATGGAGATGCTCTGTGTCCTGGTAAAGAAGAGAGGATGGAATAAGATAAAATATGGATAAGATCTGATGAAAAATTGTCAAATGAAAAAAAGCCCTATTAAATTACTTCACATAATAAGAGACAGCTAAAAAGTGATAATTTTTTAAAGAGCTTGTATACAAATGCTAGACGTCTAAATAGTAAGGTGGGCGATCTTCAGTGCCTCTTCTTAAGTGAGGATATTGATATAGTAAACAACACAGAAACTTGGTGGAATTAACATAATTGATGGGAGATAGTAATACCAGGGTACAAAATATATCAGAAGAACAAAATAGGAGTGTCACTATATGTGAAAGAAAGCACAGAGTCAAATGAAGTAAAAATCTTAAATGAACCAAACTCTATGGATATTCATTCCATGTTTGAATAATAAGACTATAGCAGTAAGGATAAACTACCAAGCACCAGACCGGAATGGTGATTGTGACTGTGAAAAGCTCAAGATTATAACAGCTATAAAAATTTTAAAAAATGCAATAATCATGGGAGATTTCAATTGTCGCCGTATTGACTGGGTACATGTCACCTTAGAGTGAAATGCAGAGATAAAGTTTATGAGCACCTTAAATGATTGATTCTTGAAGCAGCTAGTCCTTCCTGGAACCCACAAGAGGACAAGGAATAAAAGATTTTGTTTTAAGTGGCATAGACGTGAATATAGCTGAACCTCTTAGAAATAGTGACCATAACATAATATCATTTAACATCTATTCAATGGGGGAACACAAAAGCAGCCCACCGTGGTATCATGTTGCATGGAACTTTTTCAAGGTACTTATAATAGAGACTTAATTTTAATGTGTTACCCCCTCACAAAAAAAACATAGTAAGAATACCAGAAAACTGCCACTGTGGCTGAATAACAAACTAAAAGAAGCAGTTAAAGGCAAAAAGGCATCCTTTAAAATGTACAAGTAAAGTGCTATCAGTGAAAATCAAAATGAGCATAGACTCTAGCAAGTGAAGTACAAAAATATGATTAGGAAGGCCAAAAAGAATTTAAAGAACTGCTAGCCAAAGATTTAAAAGGAACAGTGACAATGTTTTGAAGTGCATTAGGAGCAGGAAGCCTGCTAAACAAACAGTGTGGACACTAGACAACTGAGATGCTAAAGGAGCACTCAAGGAAGATAAGGCTATTGCTGAGAAACTAAATGACTTCTTTGCATTGGTTTTCACGGCTGAGGATGTGAAGACAATTCCCAAAACTGGGCAATTCCTTTTAGATAACAAATCTAAGGAACTGTTCCAGACTGAGGTGTCATTAGAAGAAGTTTTAGAAGTAATTGATAAATAAAACAATAATAAGTAACCAAGACTAGATAATATTAACCCAAGAGTTCTGAAGAGATTCTAATGTGAAATCGCAGAACTAATAATGAGTTTTGTAAGCATTCATTTAAATCATCTTCTGAACCACAAGACAGAGGATAGCTAACATAATGCCAATTTTTATAAATGGCTCCAGAGGCAATCCTGGCACTTACAGGCAAATTGATTGAAACTGTAGAAGACTATAGCTCTACAGAACTATAGAAACTAATTAACAGAATTATCAGACACTTTGACTGTGCCCTACACTTAGAGTTTCAGTTTGAATTACTGAATTCAAATTTGTCAATTTGAACTAATAATTATTAATTCAAATTCAGTCAATTCAAATTGACATGGCCACACTAGAAAATCTAATTCGAATTGCCATGTCCATGAACAAGACTTGCTAGTTCGAATTCGGTAGGGGGCTTTATTGTATAGGGAAAAATCAAGCTGTCGTTAATTCAAACTAACAGTGAATTCAAATTGACATGGCCACACTGGGTCAATTCAAATTATTTAGTTTGAATTGACCCTGACTTCGAAGTCAAACGAGGTTTGACCAATTCGAAGTCAGCTTTCATCAACTGGAACTGAGGAGTTCCTCATTTCAAATTGAGGCAAGCCAGTGTGTCCATGCACTTAATAGAATTTGAATTGATGGCAATCAATTCAAATTCAGCTTTAAGTGTAGACATACTCCTTAACTAACACTATTTTGGAGGAGGAGGAGTCAACATGACTTTTGTAGAGGGAAATCATTCCTCACCAGTGTACTGGAATTCTGTGAGGAGGGGTGTGACCAGCTGCTCCCAGAATCTGGTCTAGTGTGCTGCTGTGTCCCCCACAATCTCCACTCCTGAACCCTGTATTATCCCACTTTACTACTCACTACTGAGTCAGTCCACACTAGCTTCCTTCGTGTAATCAGTCCCAGACAGTGGGTGTGCACCCACTGGCCACTCAAGCAACAGTCCCCAAATAAGCTCTTCCAACCTCCAGATACCACACTGGGAACTTCTGTACTACAGGAACTGGGACACTTCCCCAGTCACCATCAACTCATGTCTGTCCATTTAACATAGAAATGGATAGGTCCAGCCTCACTCTTTCACACCCTCTAACACCCATAGATAAAGCAAATGTTAGTTTATTGATTAGGTTATGATTTTAAATGTGTATATACCAAATCAATGTATAAACATTTAATAAAGGAGGCAGGAGTTGCCACAAGAAAATAAAAGGTATAAAATACATGCTATTCTACTAACACTGTTCCAAGGTTACTCTTTATTCTATACTTCTCATTCTTACCCATAATACTAACTATTAGTGGTATTCAGCCAGCTCAGGCCATCCTAGCCATATGGATAGTCTCAGTATCTTGCAGTTGCTTCCAAGATGGTGTTTTTCCGGACAAAGCCAGCAGCTTCTTCCCCTCTCAAAGTGCTGGCATTCCTTTTCATTTCCCCCTTTCCTCCTCCCTCTCCCTCCCCTGTGGGGCTGTGTGATTTCCTTTGTCCCACCTGGGCTAGGTAACTAAATTCATGTTGTCTTTGTCATGTAAACTTCCTGCCTCAGAGAGGGAGTCCCTTGGATCTGAGCTATGTAACATGCTTCACATCTGTACACATACATGTGTAGGACACGTATCACCATAACAATATGGTAGCGCATTCAAAAGGGAACCTTACGAATCATAATTGGCATAAAAACAAACAATTACATTGCAAAAGTGAACACAAAAGTTACATAGATCATAGCCCATTGTGCTTTATGTGACACCTACCCCCTACCCCCAAATTAGCTGTTACCATTCAAGAAAGCTCTTGGATTCATTATGGACAGTTCTCTAAAAGCATTCACTCTGTATGCAGCACAAATAAAAAAAAGATAACAGATTGTATTAGTACATAAATTAGCGTCAACAAAAAACTGAATAGACAGCAGATTCAAATCAAGCAAAGGAAATATTTCTTCACACCATGCTTGGTCAACCTGTGGAACTCCATGCTAGAAGATATTGTGAAGACCAAGACTACAACAATGTTCAAAAAAGAACTCAATAAATTAATGGAGGAAAAGTTGGTAAATGGTTATTAATAAGAAGGCAGTGATTGCTGTTTGCCAGAACCTTGGAGTGGGTGATGGGATGGATCACATGATGATTACTTGTTCTATTCATTCCCTCTGAAGCATCTGGCAAGGGCAACTGTAGTAAGACAAGATACTGAGCTAGATGAACCACTGGTCTGATTCAGTGTAGCCATTTTTATATACTCACAAGACATTATCATAAGCAAATTTGGGAAGTATGGTTTTGATGAAATTCCATTAGGCCTGGTGGATTCATAATTGGTTTAAAGACCATTCTCAAAGAGTAATTTTCAATGGTTCACTGACAAACTGGGAGGACATACCAAGTGGGGACCCATAGAGGTCTCCTTTGGTTCCAATACTAATCAATAATTTCATTAATAACTTTGGAATGCAAAGTATGCATATAACATCTATAGAAAACAACAATTTGACAGCAAAACAAACAAGGAGTCTACTGGCATTTTAAAAGCCTAAGAAATTTATTTATACATTAGGTTTCATGGGAGAAAATCCCACTTCGTCGTACACTTGAAGATGGGAAACTTACAGAAATTAACAATGAACTCTCAACACTGGAAACTTTCATACAAAACTAAACTACAACAAATTATTCCACTTGGTTGCACTTCACAAAAAAAGAGAAAATCCATCTGCAATACTTTGCTTTCCTACAGAAGAAAGACACCAAACTATCTAAACTCCTATGTACCACAAGGGACAACATCAGCAGCACCCTCAACCCACCCGATAATAGTTTTAATTTTTCGTGCTATACACATACACCAGCAGAGGAATCTGTGCTACCTCAGGGTCTCTTTTTCTGCCTCACCACACCCACACATAAGATACAATTCTGTGGCAATCTAGAAGCCTAATTTCACCATCTCAGACTCAAGAAAGATTTCCACCACACCCCTGAACAATGCCATAACCAGTAGATACCTTCCTCTCAAAAGTGCATGAAGAAATATTCTACATGGACTCCTCCTGATGGTTGGAACAACAGACTTCTATATAGATTGTTTCCACCACCATGCAAAGATTGAAATTCTAGACAAAGAACAACCCTTATAACCTCAGTCATGCAGAATGCGACACCATCCACATGGCCCCACAATATGGCAACATTTTTATGGCTGACTTAGAACAACACTTCCTCCAGTCTCATCCACAAGTACCACTCCTCTAGTTATGCTACACTGATGACATCTTCATACTCTGGACCGACAGAAAGGATGCCCTTGAAGATTCCCACAGAGATTTCAAAAATTTCTACTCCATGATCAGCCTTAGCCTGGAACACTCCACATAGGAAATCCACTTTCTAGACACTACAGTAAAACTTAGAGATGGACACATAAACACCAGGCTATACCAAAAAACTACAGATTGCTATAGTTACCTACATCCCTCAAGCTCTCGCCCAGGACATACAACTCGATCCATTGTCCACAACCAAGCCCTAAGATATAACCACATTTGTTCTGATTCCTCAGACAGACACCTTCAGCATCTCTATCAAGCATTCCTAAAACTATAGTACCCACCTGGAATAGTGAAGAAACAGAGGACACTGCCAGATAGGTACCCCAAAGTGAACTACTACAAGAAAAAAAAAACAAGAAAGAAAACAACTGAATATTACTGGTCATCACCTACAACACCCGCGTCAAACCTCTAGAGCACATCATGAAGGACCTACAGCCTATTCTACAAGACAATCCCTCACTCTCTCAGGCATTGAGTGGCAGACCTCTCCTCACTTGTAGCTAGACAGGGGCATCGCTGGTGTATGGCACACGGGGCCTGTGCCCCAAATCCCAGCACCAGTGTCTCAGGTCCTGGAGGGGCCCCTGCCTCTCCCAGTCAGAGATCCAGCCAGAGATCCGGGGGTCTGGCCACCCTCAGTGGCGGCGGCTCTGTCATTTCAAAATAAGAACTGTCATTTCAAAACAGCTTAAACCCCATTAATTTCAAAATGGCTGTTATTTGGAAATGTTTATTTCAAAATAATGCCGTTTGGACATGTTGTTTCAAAACAACACCATTGTTTCAAAACAACTGTTTTGAAATAACAAGTCTAAATGGTGTTATTTTGAAATAACCATTTTGAAATAACAGCCGTTTCGATAGCAGGCTTTCCCTTAATTTGAATTAACATTTTCTTAAGTCAAATTAACTTATTTTGAAATAAGGAATTTATTTTGAAATAACTCATTTTGAAATAACTTATTTTGAAATAACAATGTATGTGTAGACATAGCCTATGGGGTTTTTTTCCTCATTACAACAGGCAATTTTGTTTTCCTTTCCCCCCTTACCTTCCTCCTATATGCTTTTTTTCCCACTGTTTGAATCTAAACAACTGCTTTGATTTGCTGTAGCTTTCTCATCTGATCCTATGACTTACACTCTTCTGTATTTATTTAGCTCCCTTTTTTTAAGTTCTCCACCTTTAAGCATCTGATAAAGTGGGATTTTCTCACACAAAAACTCATGCAATAAATAAATTTGTTAGTCTTTTAAAATACCACCAGACTTCCTGTTTATTTTGTTGAAATAGACTAAAACGTCTACCCCTTAATTTGTCACCAAACTGACAGAAGTTACAACCACTTTGGAAGGCAAGATTAGTATTCAAACTGATCTTGATAAATTGAATAACTGATCTGAAATCATTAAGATGAAATTCAGTAAAAAATAAGTGCTAAATACTAAACTTTGGAAGGAAAAATCAAATGCACAACTACTACAAGATAGAATAAGATCTGGAGAATATAGTAGATCACAAACAAAATACAAGTCAGCTTAGAACTACTGTTGTGAAAATGGCAAATGCTGTTCTGAAATGCATTAACAGAAGCATGATATCTGAGACCATGTCTATATTGATGGCAGCAATAAGAACTTCAGCCCCGGAAATGGTGTGGTGCTAAGGCAATCAGACAGTTTTGCTGTTCACCTTAGCGCAGTGTGTAGGGGGAGCTAAGTGGGCATTAGTAAGGTGAGAGGAGATATGCAAGGTATTTTTACTGAAAAGTACGGAAAGGGTAGACTAGGAAATATAAACAGGAGACTATAAGAATTAACTATTCTGGAAAAAGAAGAGAGGAACAAAAATGATAAGATGTTTAGAAATGTAAATCATTAGGAAAAGTTGAAGTGGGGGTGTTCAGTTTGTGTAAAAGACAGCTGGTAGGGGACATGATAACAGTCTTTAAATATATTTAAGAAGTGGTTTTCAAACTTTTCTTCTTGGGACCCAGCTGGAAAAAAAAATCAATTATGCCTGCCACTCAATAATTAGATCTTTGCACAATGTATTCAAGCCTTTCAGTGATGGCAGGAGGGGGTTTCATGACCCTATACCTGTGGTTTTATGACCCAGTTTTGGGTCCCAACCCATGCCTTGAAATCACTGAGTCAAAGGATATATAACAGAACTGTGATGAGTTGTTCACAATGAGCATCTAAAGTACGGTAAGACGTAACTGGCTTAGTTTACAACAAGCCAGGTTAGACATTGGGGGAAAAGGATAGTTAGGGACTTGAATATCTTATCTTGGTATTCTGAGGAATCCCTAACAAATTTATTTATCACATGAACTTTCATGGCAGAAAAATTCCACTGTGTTACAAGAATCTGACAAAGTGGGATTTTCTCCGATGAAAGTTAATGTGATAAATTTGTAATCTTTAAAAGTGCCACAAGACTCATTGCTGAACTAGGCTGGTATGGCTACCCCTTTTGGAACCTGTGGAATCCCTGTCACTGGAGGTTTTTCAGAACAGTAAACAAGTACAGTACCTGTCAGGACTGGTCTAGGTAAACTTAGCCCTAGTCTACACCTGCCACACTTTTGAGCAGTAGTTAGTGGGAGATGCACAAGGTACATAGAATACCTTGGGTATCTCCTGTTGTCTTACTAATACCAACTTACCTCCCCCTATACACTGTGTTAAGGTGAACGGCAATTACAAAGCACTCAATCTCACCTGGAAGAGTGCACTGATGGTGGCAATTTTGCCACTGTCTGTGTAGACACACCCTTAAACCTGATTTAGCATGGAAGATGGACTAGGTGACCTCTTAAATTTCCTTTCAACCCTACGTGTCAATTGTAGTGCCTAATGCTGGACTTCGGAGACTGATTACAATAACATACATTTGTCTGCAGTTTTATAGAACTGTTTCTCTTATTACAGAGTAGGATGTTTAGTTTGCAGTATCAGATATTTAGCCACATTCCTTAGAAGCTAGTAGTAGGTAAGCTAATCAATTAATCAATCACATGAGCCTCTGTTCAAGGCAGCTGGCTGTTTCACTGTGAAAGTAAAACTTTAGATGTGTGAGTGTTTGAAAATAAAGGCTTTCAGCTTCTTGTTAAAAGTCTTAAAATAAATTCTTTTTGGAACTCTTCACAAAACAGAAGTTTTTTTATTCCTAAGATTTAACTGCCAGCTATGTCTTTTGAAGAAAATGATGCATGGCTTTTCTAAACTTTGTTTACATGAAGAGCTCTAAATTAGAAAGAGAAAAGAAAAAAAACCCAATAGAATAAACTAACTGGTGCTGGGAGAGAAATGCCTAGTTAGAGCAGTGGTTCTAAACCACTGTGTTGGGACACATTACTGTGTCACCATACAGTGGTAATTTTGTCACAGAGACCTGGGGAGATGGCTGGATTTTGGTCTCGGGTGGGGTGGGGAGGTGCTGGTGTCTCTTGAAGAGTCATGATATGCCACAAAGTATGTTGTAACCTACAAAAAGTTGAAAACCACTGAGTTACTGAGTTAGGGAGGCGGTTTTCAAACTTTTTTTTCTCAGGACCCAGTTGAAAAAAATCATTTATGCCCATGACCCAACCATTATATCTTTCAGCAATGCATTCCAGTCTTTTGGCATTGGCAGCAGCAGCAGGCACCATGACCCAGTGCCCGAAGATCTGCAACCTTGTACTGGGTCCCTAGCCTAAGTTTGAAAACCACTGGCAGAGAATATTAGGGTTGGAAGGGACTTCAGGAGGTCAACTTTTCCAATCCCTGTCTCAAAGCCAGAAAAACTGCTTATGGCTAGGATGTTCCTTTTCCCAAGATGTTGCCTAAAAGCTAATGGAGTAAGAGACATTAGATACAAACTCTTATTCTCCAGAGTGGCTGGTCTGCAGAGAGAGTTGAGCACAGCTACTTGCAAAACAGACAGTGAGGGAATGTTAAGACGCAGGAGTCCTGAGTTATGTTCCAGGTAAGAAAAGTTGCAGTTTGTATAGGCTCAGAGACTTGCTTCTATCTGTACTGAACACGCAGCCTCCAGAATTTTAGTCAAACTTTAACAATGCTGTCCTGAGCACCTGCAAAATGCAATCCTGGATGTGTAAATCTAACCAAATTTGGGAAGATTTTCATGGGGACACAAAAAGTACTAGAGCAATCCCAGTGCTAAAAATCAAGTCCCTGCTCCAAAGGAGAAGTACCAATGGTTTTTTTTGTTTGTTTGTTTTTGGTTTTGGTTTTTTTTGGTTTTTTTTTGTTTTTGTTTTTTGTTTTTTGTTTTGTTTTTGTTTTGTTTTTTGTTTTTTGTTTTTTGTTTTTTGTTTTTTGTTTTTTTTTTTGACAAAACAATATGTTTTTCCGTATCTCATTCTAGGAAATGGCTCAGCCAGTTTTGCTGAGGTGCTCCAAGCAACTCATCCTCCATGAAAAAAAATTAACCTGAATAATTAAAGTTTAGCAAAGTTACCAGAAACCAAAAATGGGGTCTTATGATGCAAATGCTTAGGCAATCTTACCTTTAGGTGGTGCTACAAGCCCCATCTTCTGTTAGAGGACCCAATAGCATAAGAAGGTACAGCCATGAATTTCAGTGAACTTGTAATAATTTATGCCACTGGTGAATTTAGTTGGAACCCTCAAATTTTCTGTTGCTGACCAGAGCATTGTTTACCTAGGATTAACACTAAACATTTACTAAGCTAGGTGGACTTTATGCCAAAACACACATACCACTTACCTAAAGAAAATATTAGGTTCTATGTAATCATGATTCAGTTAATTAACAATCCCATTTTCATCAAATCTCCCACCTGCAAGTTCAAGTAGATTGTTCAACATTTTCTACTCGTTGTAGCTTTTGAGATTTAAGATTTATGTTTGCATACTCCAAAAATTTTTCCAACCTTTGATATGGTGTAACTGAAGTTTATTAAAATTACAGTCTATCTTGCAACCTAAGGGGCATGGTGGAGAAATATGTGATCTGGGCCTTTTACCACCAGTCTGCAAAAAGTCATCTTAAAGGAAGGTATTAAGCTGTGCCTCACTGATTTAGGGTGCAGCCTGTTTGTCTCTCTCTGATTTAGTTCTTGTGTGCCAGGTTTCTGGATTCTAAGAAATCTTGGAATCGTATCAAATGTTACATTGCAGCCTTCCATAAAGAGTATTTTATGTTTTAAAATCTAATTTCTTTGTTTATATGGTGAATATAGCAATTAGCATTTATGAGCAAGAATGGGCAAAATTCCAGTGGCCATCAATTCATACCTTCTTACACTGCTTTCTTTAGTGTAAAAGATTTTATTCATAGAAGGATGGGTGCCTTCTTTTAAAAGATTTGATGATCATGCAGTTAGAAAACCTAGAAAAGAATCAGTCATGCTTATTGGTTTTATCAGTTTTAATGATGAATATTTAAAAAAAATATTGGGAGTGTGAATCCTGGTGTTTTACATGTTCTGCAGGTCTTTTTCTGGAAATGCTTTACCTCAGGAAGCCAGATTAAAGGTGAGAAATTCTCCAAAGCCTGACAGGAGCATGGAAGAAGGTGCATACCTAAAGCAGGGAAAAGGAAGAAAAGGGGCATTATAGGAGTTGAGTGGGAATGACAAAAAATGGAGAAGCAAATCAAAGCAGATATGCAGGCCAATGCCAGATTATGTAGGGCTTTGAGGATGTGGCCAAAAAGCCTGAACTATAAGACAAGCAACCAGTAGAAGGATTTGAGGAGGTAGTATCAATGCCATGAGAGAGGAAGCTGACTTCAGCAATAACATTTCATATAAGCTTGAGAGTAGAGCAGAGAATGAAAATTCAGGAATGCTACAGAAAAAAGCCTTATGGTAACTGAGGAAAAATTGCCATGATGCTCTACGGATGTCAACTGAAGTTTTGCCTTCAACATCCAAAGCAGCAGGAACATAGTCATAGTTTGTGACCACCGTCATAGAATAAATAAAAATTAATGAAAGTGACTCTATGGAAGTGAAGGGAAAGTAGAACAAAGATAACATCTAAGAGGCAAGTCTGGCCAGCAAGGAGGCTAGTGAATTGTCCGAAAAGCCTAGATTTGTGTTGTATAAACTTCCTAAGTACTACAAATGAGAAACACAGAATGGAGGGGACTCAGAGGGAAATGTGAGAAATTCAAATTTGATAACACTGTGTATGAGATGGGGTGTTAAAAGATGATACAGATGATTACTAGATGATGTCAGAGATAGATATAAGGCTAACCAGATGTAACTATGATAATGGAAGGGGCCACCTAGAAATGAAAATACAAAGAAGAAACCAGGACAGAGCCATGAGAGATACAAAAAGGCCAGGTTGCGTAGTTACCACATGAAATTCTGAAGTGGTAAGAGAACTGCGGAGTGCCTCATCTCCTTTGTTAGAACGAGGTCTCAAATTTACATGAAGCCCCTGGGTGAACCTGTGAAATGACATGAGCTGAAGTTCAAGCAGTGCACAGACAACATCCATTACTACATCTCCTTTACATACATGACTTAGGCTGTGTTCACACAGCCTCCTTATTTCGCAACAGAGGTTGTTTTGAAATAAGTTTTCAGCTGGTCACATGAAGCACAGTTGTTTTGAAACAAGGGGAAGCCCTTGTTTCGAAACAACTGTGTTGTTTCGAAACAAGTTACACCCCATTTGG
Organism: Podocnemis expansa; assembly: GCA_007922195.1. Taxonomy (NCBI): domain Eukaryota; kingdom Metazoa; phylum Chordata; order Testudines; family Podocnemididae; genus Podocnemis; species Podocnemis expansa. The sequence continues at coordinate 51,520,208 of ML681979.1, forward strand.
GGTCAAACCAAACTTGTTTCGAAACCCTTGTTTCAAAACAAAGCGTGTGAACATGTTGTTTCGGAACAAAGTGTTCCGAAACAACATTGGATCCTCAGCACCCTGGCCAGGGAACCCTCAAGACCTTGGCCAGGGTGCTGAGGGCTGTCCCTCAGCCCCAGAAGGGGGTTGCAGCCCCAGAAAGGGGGCTGCAGCCTCCGGCGGGGTGGAGGGGGGTGAACCCCTGCCAGGCAGCTCAGCCAGCAGCCCGGGCTGCTCCCCCGACACCGCCAGTGCGGGCGGGGTCGGGGGGGGCAGCCTGGGCTGCCGGCTGAGCCTGGCGCCCCCGACCCCATGGCAGGGTTTGGAGGCAGCTCGGGTGGCGGGCTTCAGCGCCCTGCAGCCGCTCACCCCCCCCCCCCCCGCTGGGGGCTGCACCCCCTTTCCGGGGCTGCAGTCCCCTTTCTGGGCTTGCAGGGTGAGCTGCCACAGCGGCTCACCCCCAGGGGGCTGCAGCCCCCTGAACCAGGTACCGAAATAGCAAGTTCACAGTGTGAACCTGCTATTTCGATTTCTGTTTTTTCCCTTATTTCGAATTAACATTTTGTTAATTCGAAATAAGTTGTTTCGAAATGAGTGTTATTTCGATATATGGTTGTTTCGAAACAACCGTATCGAAACAACTCACTGTGTGAGAACACAGCCTTATACGTCTTTCTTCCCCTGTATGCCGGTACCTGATATGCCGCAGTCAGGCCCTTGATGAAATCCAGTATTTTGCTGCTTTTTCACAGCAGGAAATCCATGCTACTGACATAGGATCTGGTCCCACTGATGTTGAATGAAATTTTGCCATTGACCTCCATGACTGCAGGAACAAAGCCATCAGTTGTGACTGAAAGATTATTAGTCAGTAGATAGGTACACAGAAAAGTCTGGAGACATTGATAGTTTTAGTATAAATTTTTCTTTTTCGTATAAAAAATGTATACATGTTACTCTTCTGCTGATGGCAGCAAGAAGGCCTAAGGTTCAAATTTTTAGTGGTTTCCTTAAAGACTGGAGTAACAACAGCTCAATCTTCCACCCAGAAACCTAGGAAACGATATCTACCATCCTGGGTTCCTTCATAGATAACACTTTCCCATTTAGAAGCACGGAAACCAGTGTTTTGAAACAAAGAGAATGTTATGGGGAGGAAAAGGGGAGGATGGCAACAGAATGAACTTGGGGAAACAACGATCAATAAATTGACAAATTCTATGAGATAAGACCCCCAGTAAACCAGGGGATGGATTTTAAAAGTTGCTCTAATCTTGATTTTCCTGGTCACTTTAAGAGCTGCTGGTGCATACTAGACACCTCCCTCCTCCCCAGCTACCCCACTCAGAGTTAGCTCTCTGATCTGGAGAAATCCAAACATGCTGGTGGGCCAGTGCTGCTTGGGCTGATCTGAATCCTCTGCCACCTGCTCCAGCGGGGTGATTTTAGCTAGAAACCCACAGCAGAATCCCCTAGGTAAGATGTTGCTCCAATCTATGTGACTTCAGCCTCAGCTTTGCTCGAGACCAGTGGTTCCCAACATTTTCTCTGCTGTGGCACACTTCACTGCCTTTAATTGATTTGAGGCACACTGCCATATAGTTTCCAAATGAACTCATGAATATTCATGAGCCAGTTATCCAGTCCTCAGCTCTTTGAGTAGTTCTTCAAAAAATTTTGTGGCACACTTGTTCAGACTTGCTGGCACACCTGTGTGCCATTGCATACTGGTTGGGAAACACTGCTCTAGACCATGCTCTGGTCCTATCCATGTCCATGTTATCCATGTTCTATGTTCTGAAATTAGCTCTGTTCTTCAGCAACCTCAGCTCAGCTTTTTAGAGATGATTTAGATTTATTTATGACCCTTTACAAAGTCTTCTCCACTAGAAGGTAAGAACCTTCCTCAGTTCCTTTTAGGTCTGTCCAGACTTCCTTCCACAGCTAGTAGTGTTAATCAAGGTGATCTCATATTCTTTAAATATCATTATCTTTGTATTTTTCAACATGTTCAATAGTATTTTATTGCCTCAAAACTCAAATTTTGAACATATTTTAGCCAAATGCCCCAGAGCTAACATACAAATAAGGCTGGAGCCATCCATTCTCCTTGCTCTTTAGCAGATTTCAGGGAAGAACTCTCTCTCCCATGGAGCCCCTACTATTCTGCACTTCTTAAGCAGCTCTGGACCATTCTTCTCTCATTATACCAACAGATGACAAGGAAGAGCTCCCTTCTCTTGAAGCTTTCAGGCCATACACAGAGAATAACTAATGTTCATATTTAACTAATGTTATATTGATAGATGATCCTCATATGTAACTGAATTTATTTAAATCAAATGTGAAAGTTTATAGCATTCCCCAGGCATCCATACAAGTGCTCACTAGAACTTGCTTTGTCACATCTATGGGCCTGATGCTGGAATCGTTGTGTAAACACACTCAGAAAAATCAATGATAGTTTTGCTTGTGTGCAGTACTAGATTCTATGTCAGTAGATACGTAGTGAAGGCCCTTTTTTTATTACATTTAATAGCTTTCAACATCGTCAGTTTTCAAACCTGAATCAGTGGCATGTAACCATTAAAAAAAAATCCACTTGCCCTTCAATAACATGTAATAGTATTTTGCTATTTCTCAATGTTTCATTCTAGCAGCTCAAATCTCACAGAATTCATTTCTTTGCTCTCATCTGCAATGACTGACAAGGAGTCCTGCTGCCATTCTCTCCTCTACATGTATGTCTTCACCGCAGGAAAGTTTGCCTCCAGTTGTCTCTGCAGCACACAGAAGACTTTAATTTTCTTTCTTACAATTGCAGAAAAGTTCTTGAATCTTTGAGTAGCTGACTTTCTAACAGTGAGTAACTTATTCTAAAGACACTGACAGTATCCCTTCCCAGGCTTCCCTTTTCTGCTCAAGAGCATACAAAAAATGTTATAGTTTCTTTCAGTTTCATTCTTGATGAAAAAAATTAAAATAAAACAAAAATTATTTTAATTCTACTGGGCTTGTGAACAGCATGCCTCTTGACTAGCCTGAGTATGTGTAGAGTTAGTACTCATAAACTGACTATCTGAACATTTTTTTTGTAGAAATAGTGAGAACATGTCCTAGATTTCTTCTTAGTTTTGTCTAAATATTCTATTGTGTTTGATATTGGGGAGCTTCACAAGTTGTTGCAAACTTTAAATTATCTTTACACATTTACATTAGAAAACTCATGTTTATTAGAAAAAATATAATCAAATTAAACAGTATTTTGGCAAGCGTATATTTAGATCTTAGGGATAAAAATCGGAAAGATACAGCTAGATGCGTACAGTGTATTCAGAAAAACAGAGAAAACTGTGGTCATGCTAAAAGCTTTACACTTTTGTCTCAAATAATACTACCTGTGGCTTTTATTATCCTTAGCATCAGGTTTTCTAAAAATATTAGTGTAATGGTATTTAAAAAAACTGAATAAGTGGTAAGAAGTCCTGTGGCACTTAAAGACTAACAAATTTGTTTATCACATGAGCTTTCACAAGTGTTGATATACAGTGGTACACATACAATATTGTATATCTAGGTCTCATATTTTGTGTGTGCCCTCCTTAATAGCTAGTCACAAGGGGTACATCTACACTGGGGTCTTAGGTCAACTTAAGGAAGCTTAAGTCAACCTATGGACCACTGCAGCCACACTGGGCTTTTCTTAAGTCAACTTCAGCACTTCCTTAAGTCAACTTAATAACACCATCTCTTAAGGTTGACAATGTTTAAGTTCACCTTATTAAGTCAACTTAAGCCAGTGCAGATGGTTAGTAGCCCTTAAGTTAACTTAGTTGACCTCCAGGCTCCCTCCCAGGGTTCCTGGCCACTAGGATGGGTCAACCTAGCACCTGCCAGTGTGGACGTAGGCACATGACAGGATTTTTCAGCGTGGACTCTCTCCGCCGTCTTAACGAGGTTGACTTTAAGTCAACTTAAAGTTGATCTTATTAAGTTGACTTAACATAGCCTCCAATTTAGACATACCCCAGGAGATCACTGTGTTAGAAAAAGACAATATGAGCAACATCATAAACTCAAGATTGCTACTTCTGGGGAGCCTACTGTAAAGCATCAGGAGTGCTTCTGTGTAGTAGCTCACAAATCTATGCTCTCACCTAGGAATCATGTAGTCTGTTGCTAGGAATGCTCACAATGTCTATAACATGCTTCCTGAGTGACAGGCTGAGCAAACTCATGCCACCATTGCTGGGATGCTCATTGCTAGGCAACATGAACCTTTTCCTATCCATGCTGCCCTGCAGCAGCTTGAATAAGGGTGCTTTCCAAAGTCATTATATGATGCTAGGCATTTGTTATATGCTTCTGGCAGAACCCAGGATATATCAAGTAGTATCCAAATGGGAATAAAGCAAAATCCTTGCTCTGAAGAATATAAAATCTACAGAAAAATAGCTCAAAGTTAAAGGTTAAAAATATGAGGTTAAAACAAAGGAGTATGAATTTGCTAGATCTCAGAAACAGCAATGTAAAAGTGGGACATAAATATGTAGAGAATTTGAGCCTGGTGAATTAGATCTGAAAAGGAATTATATTAGTGATGCAGAAACTAATCAGAATGGGAGGCCGCCAAAGATGACTTGTCACCTTGTGTCTCATAGGCAGAATACAGCTTCTCAATGACCAAAAGATGTCAATATTTTGATTGGCTCTTTGGCTACTGATAAAGGGTGTCATCTCTATAAAATATTTCAGTGATTTTTTTTTTGAATCTCAAAAAAATTTCAGTAAATATTTCCAGTCCCATCATTCTTTTGCCTAGATGATTAAGAACATCTGTGCTATGGTTTTCTTTTGTTGTAAATACGTATTAAGTGCTAGACAGAATATGCTCTCTGTTTCAAAATACATCCACCAAAGGGTGTCTGTTTTCTATTTCATCCTTTCTTCTTACGTAAAACTTAACCAAAACTTGATGTTTTGGTAGGATTTTCCTAGTATGAGAGGAAACTATTGATTTTGTATTAGAGAATTATTATATCCTACAGAAAACATATGCAGTGTCACTCAGCAAATCTGCAGTGTAATAGTGTGCATATCATACTCCATTTTTAGAAGTGAAAGAAGTAGCTATTTCAGCTAAACAAGCAAGGAGTCCTGTGGCACCTAAAGATTAACCAATTTATTTATCACATGAGCTTTCGTGGGAGAAAATCCCACTTCATCAGATGCTGTGAAGGCAGGGGAACTTACAGAATGGGAGGCAAATAAATGCAGGGAAGTATAAGTGATGGGATCAGGTCACACTGTAACAGTAAATCAAAGCAGTTGTTAAGATTCAAACACTAGGAAGCAGCAGACAGAGGAGAATGAGGTCAAATCACCTGCTGTAATGGGAAAAGAATCCATAGTTACAATTTAATCCTACTTTTCACACAGTCAAATTTGCATATAAATTCCTATTGTGCAGTTTTTCTTTAAAGTCTTGCTGTGTTATCTATTTGCTTGAGCACAGCTATTAACAAATCATCAATGGAGAAATTAGAAAGACTGAAGTGCTCAGCTACTGTTTTTTTAATGTTATGATTTCTGCTGTCAGGTTTGTGCCCATTTATTCTTTTGCGCGGATACCTTCCTGTTTGTCCAATGTATAAGGTGTGGAGCATTTCTGGCACATGATGGCATAAATCACATTGGTGGATGAGCAGATGAATGAGCCCTTGGTGGAGCAGCTGGCTTGATTAGGTCCTATGATCGTGTCTTTTGTGCAGATATATGGGCAATGTTGGATACGTGGTCTGTTGCAGGGTTATGTGCCTGCTTTAATATTTCAATTGTTAGGTCCATAGTTGCTGCTGAGTATCTGTTTAAGGTTAGGGGGCTGTTTGTAGGTGAGGAGAGTTCTGTCTCCATTGGCTTGAGAGGGTAAGGGATCATCTTGTAGAATAGGCTGTAGGTCCTTAATGATGTGTTGTAGATGTCTGACTTGGGGGTTGTAGTTGATGACCAGTGGTGTTCTGTTATTTTCTTTCTTGGACTTCTCCTGTAGCTAAGGACACCAAAGATGATTGATGATTTCTGTTTTTAAATGCAGATCCTGCTCCAGGTCTTGGAAATTTGGTTTGACAAGAAGCAACAAATGTACCTGACGGTCCCATTATTTCTCTAAACATGCTCTGTCTTTCCTAGAGGGGCCACCAAAAATCAAACAGCTCTCCCTACCTGCCTACAGCTGACCTTTGTGTATTATTCCTCTCCCCATCTTTGAGAACAGGTTCAATCTCCTGTAGCCAAATAAATAGTTAAGATGAACTTCCATACCAGCTGTCACCATCTGGACGAAGAGCAGCAGCAGTAACAGGTGACCTACATGGTATGGTCCAGCAGCCCTCCTATTAAGCTATATGTCCCTGGAGCATATTTTGTGTGATAACGCTGGTTGAATTCCAAGTTACAGAATTACAGTTAATGGCTAGGTCTACAATCATGTGTCACAGCTGGGGAGAGCTGGACAAAGGAATGGGTATGAATGACAATAGAATATAGTATTGTGAGAAGTGGAAGAGACCTGGTGGAGCTGATTTTAGGGACACTGAAATGAAAGGAGAAGTAGTTAGGCCAGGAATTCTTCTCTACCACACACTATGCTCCTTCCTTTTAACCTAGGTGTTGGGGACTGGTGTCTGAACTAAGGTAAAATGAACATAATGGTCTAAACAGCGGGCAAATGATTAAAGCAGCACTTAAAAGGTCAGAAACCCTCCTTCTGATGTAAGCATGTGACTTGCTAGCCAGCACAGGTTCTGGTGACTATGCAAACTCTCATTGTTTAGCACACCATACTGGCAACTACTCTATTACTAAGCGATCTACTTCTCCTTGGGTATATCCACACGAGGCTTTTATTTCGAATCAACACTGGTTGTTTCGAATTAAAAGCCCCTATGTCCACATGACGTTTTCTTGTTTCAAAACGGGGGAGCCCCTCATTTCGAAACAAGAGCCGTCCTTTCGAAATGGCTTAAACCTCTTTGGTTTTGAAAGGAGGGTTATTTTGAAACTGGTTGTTTCCAAATAACACCGTTTACATGTTAGTTTGAAACAATGATTGTTTCGAAATAACAATGACTTTCCTCCCAGGGTGCATATCACCCTGGGAGGAAGGTCCCATCCCCCCCCTCAGCACCCTGGCCAGGGATCAGCACCCTGGCCAGGCTGCTGAGCAGAGTGCAGGGGGGGCAGCGGGTGCCCCAGCCAGCTTCCCCCGCCGCTTCCCCTTGCTGGCTTTGCCCCCCCGCCTGGGCTGGGAGGGGGCTGTTGGCCCAGCGCTAGCTGTGGGTGCCAGCTTTGCCCCCCCGCCTGGGTTGGGGGTCCAGCAGTCTCTGACTGAGCCCGGGCGGGGGGCAAAACCGGCACCCATGGCTAGTGCAGGGCCGGCAGCCCCCACCCCCCAGCCTGGGCAGGGGGCAAAGTGGGCTGCCACTGTCCCCCCCAACCCGGGCAGCAAGTGGTGAGGCCGGGTGGGGGGGCAGAGCCCCTTCCCTTGCCCCAGCCCTAGAGGCAGGTGGGCAGGGGGCAGGTGGAGCTGCGGCAGCCCTGCCCCACCTGGGGGGGCAGAGACCCAGCCCCAGCAGGGGCAGAGTAGGCTCCCCGCCATGGGGGCATGGGTCGCCTAGCCCCCTGCTAACCCCTTTCCCCACCCCAATCTCAAGGTAGGGGCAGCCAGGGAAGCCAGGGGGAAGAGGGGCTTCCCCTCTGTCCCCCCCACCATGTTTTTTCCCCTGCCACTGGCTCTGGAGAGCCAGTGATAGGGGATTGGTTGGCAACATGGCCCCGCTGGAGGGCCATGTTGCCACACCACCCATCATGCCCCTCTCCTCAATCAAAATAGCAAGTCCTCTGTTTGGACCTGCTATTTTGATTGGGGCTTTTCCCTTGTTTCGAAATGAATTTTAGTTATTTCGAATTAAGTCATTTAGAAATAAGAGCTTTATAGAGTAAAAAAACAACAAGCAGTTGTGTGGCACTTTAAGACTAACAGTGCCACACACCTGCTTGTTGTTTTTTTACTGGACTAGACTAACATGGCTATCCCTTTGGAAACTTTATAGAGTACCAATCCTCCTACGTCAAACCAGTAGTCAAACAAGCATTAATCTGTTGACCTAACATTGCGCCTTTGGTCCAGTTCTGGACTCATTTGACCTGACCCTTGTATCTAAAGGCATGTTTTTTCTTCATCATTTTCAGAGGGCTGATGGGGGGAACCCATGCTCTCCCTCTCCAGTTGGGTTTCAGTCCAGGAACTCGTTAATAAAGAGTCAAGGCCACACTACACAGAACTCCTGCTCCATTCTTGGACCACTTCCTATCTTACCCAGTTTTGGTTCTTCCTCACAGCTTTTCCCAGCCTGAGTGTGTCTCAGCTCCTATTTCTCTAAGCCTCTTCTGCCATAGACTCATGACAGAGCTTCTCAACACCTTCTGTCATGAAGCTAGTTGTGCAGGAAACTTTTCCCTATCCCCTTAGCAGGATAATCCCTGCTTCAGCAGGAAATTTCCTGCTCTGTGCACTCTCCTCCACCAGCACTAAGAACATAGGGTGGGCTCATGTCCTGCCATATTCCTTACCAACTTCTTTGGGTTCCTTGTTGAAGCAGGGGGGCTGTATTTGCCAACAATCCAGTGCTGTTCCCTGATCCCCAACACTTCTCTCACTGAGTGCCAGCAACTGCTCTCCTTCCTGCTCAGCCCCCAACAACATTATTTTGGCCCCTTTTGATGCCACCCTCCAGGCTTGACACCTATTACAAGTATATTGGGGTAAGGTTGGCTAAGCTCAGGGGCCCTCTTTAATCCTTTCTGGCCCAGAGTAGAACTGGTATACCAGTAAGAGACAATGCAGTGCCTTGTGTCCAAGACCTTATAATCTACCTTAAAGATAAAATAAAACTAAGTAATAGAGAAGAGGAATAATGAACACTAATGTTTTGTTAAACATATATTTTGAAGGTTTGTAATCTATAAAAAACACTGAATTATCAAATTGATCGGTTTGCTTGGCCCTTAATTCATTGGAAGAGTGTGCCCGGAACAGACACCAAACTGGCTCTGTCTACACACAAGGTTTTATTTTGAAATAAGTCATTCCGAAATGACTTATTTCGAAATAAAACCTTTATTTCGAAAAAACAACCTGATTTGAAATTCCTCCCAGGGAAAGGCCACCCCTCAGCACCCTGGCCAGGGTGCTGAGGGGAGACAAGCCGCAGGGCATGGGGAGCTGCCCCCAAGACCAGCGGGGCGCCCTGCAGAGGGGTGCTGATGCCCCGCTCTCCCCGCGCTGGGGCTGCTCCCAAACCTCCACAGTGGGGTCTGGGGGCGCCCGGCTCTCCCTGCCGCCAGGGCTGGTGGCAAACCCCGCGGCAGGGTCCTGGGGCCCCGGCTTTTCCCCGCCGCGGGGGCTGCAGCCACGGGGAGCCGGGTCCCACCGGCCCCTTGGGCCCTGGGCTCAGCGGCGGCAGCAGCTGCGAGCCCCGCGGCTCCCCCGCCACCAGCTCGGGGGCTGCAGCCGGGGCGGGGTGGCCGCAGCGCCCCCCAGCAGGGCGCGGCATGTGCCGCCCTGGTTGCGGCCACCCCACTGGGGGCTGCAGCCCCCTC
>ML681979.1:51529988-51593113 GCA_007922195.1 Podocnemis expansa
CAGGGCGCGGCATGTGCCGCCCTGGTTGCGGCCACCCCACTGGGGGCTGCAGCCCCCACAACAGGGCGCGGGTGAGCCGCCTGGGCTGCGGCCACCCCGCCCGCGGCTGCAGGCCCCCGAGCTGGTGCCGGGGGAGCCGCGGGGCTCGCAGCCGCTGCCGCCGCTGAGCCCGGGGCCAGAGGGGCCGGTGGGACCCGGCTCCCCGTGGCTGCAGCCCCCGCGGCCGGGAAAAGCCGCGGCCACAGGACCCTGCCCCGGGGTTTGCCACCAGCCCTGGCGGCAGGGAGAGCCGGGCGCCCCCGGACCCCACGGTGGGGTTTGGGAGCAGCCCTGGCAGCGGGCAGAGCGGGGAGCCCCGGCACCCAGCCGCAGGGCTTCTGAGCACCCCAGCGGCGGGGAGAGCAGGGCATCGGCACCCCTCCGCAGGGCTCCCCGCTGGTCTTGGGGGCAGCCCCCATGCCCTGCAGCTTGTCCCCCCTCAGCACCCTGGCCAGGGTGCTGAGGGGGTGGCTCTTCCTCCCAGGGTGCTAAGCACCCTGGGAGGAATTTCAAATCATGTTGTTTCGGAATCCATTTGTTTCGAAATAACGGCTATTTCGAGGGGGGGTAGGTTTAACTTTTTCGAAATAACGATCGTTATTTCGAAAGGACAAGGTCCGTCCTTTCAAAATATCGATATGTCGTGTAGACTAAATTTTTTTTATTTCGAAATAACGAGTGTTATTTCGAAATAAAAGAGCCATGTAGACGTGCCCACTGAGTACCAATACATTAAATACACTTTGGTCCTCTGTATTTATTATACATAGGCCAAAAATTCCAGTTTTACAGTCACAAGAAATAGCTCTGTAGTTCATTGTCCTGCATCTCAGATTTCTGTACAATAGACATCAATGGGGGGGGGGGGAGTCTAATTCCCTTAAGCACATAGATTCTAATATTTCTTACAACAGTTTTCTGCATATTGTTGCTTTCCCAAAGGATAGTTTTAACTTCTATAAATAACTTCACATAACTACTGATAAATAGCCAGTATTCATTTCTGATTCATGAGTTTAGTCAGAATCTATATGCTTTGTTTATGTTTATGTGAACAGCATTACACGTTCATTATGTGAAACACGTAAAATATAACTAAAGCTGGTTCTCAGGAGTCAATAGCAAGATCATAATTTACTATCAGGATTCTGCTGACATTTTCAGATCATTTAGACTTTGCTCTTTTGGTTTACAACATCAGCATCAGCACAATCCTTGAAGTGCATCACTGTCTGCAGTATGGCTGTAATGGGACTATATGAATAACTAGCAAAGAATTAGAACCCTCTATTTATGATTTATCGATGCATCAACTGTAAACATTAAAGGAAAAAAAACCTTCATTATGGAATGGCTAAATGAACATGAACATTGAACTTATCTTTTTGAAAGAACAAGCTTTTTGTGTGCTATCAAGCTACAATGTTACTTGAATTCTTCATAAATAAAACTAGTAGTAAAAGAATACCCTTTCTTCTAGGAGGCTAAGAATTTACCAGTTCCTCTGTAATCAGACAGTTAAAACTGCTTTTTTTTTTAAAGTAGCAGAGATAGGAATAAAATTTCTCAGAATATTTGAAACCAATTTATTATGGAAGATTCAAATTTTCTGCCCAATTAAAACCTGAAGGAAAGTAAAGAGGTTTGTTGTTATTCCTTTTAAATTAGTGTTTGGGGAAAGGTTCAACATATTTAAATCTCACATTTAGTGGAACTCGATAAAAAATAGCCCAGAGTCCCTCTCGCTGTCCTGTGATCCTATCTGGCCCTGACTCCCCACTAAACTCACTGCCTTTGCCCCTTCATAGCCCTGACCAAGTCCCCCTCCTACATTGAATACTGTGCCTGAGCCCCCTAGTGAGTACCCAGCCTGTGTCCCTTCAGATGGCCCAGATTAGAAACAGTGATTTTCAGACAAAGGGTTCATCTGTTACTAATCCCCTGAGACAACCAGCACTCATGACAAAGTATGCTTACAGAAGTCCAGCACCAAGTTATTTGTGCCTCATATTTCCATCATTAGTTCACCGTCTCCCTCAACTGGTAAGGATCATTTAGTTTTCTGGTCAAAGCAAAAGCCTCTCCTTCTGTTGTAAGAAATGCCCAAACAAAACATTTTTGCCTCTTTGCCTCAGTTCAGGATTTTACATTTCTTTTGCCATCCCAAGATAAAAAGCTCCTATAGCTCTTTCCCCAAGGACCACCTGGATTTTCCCTTGCTTGTAACAGAGTGAAAGGAAGCTCCTTCAGTACAGACATGATTGTATAAAATATGGATTTAGAGATAACTCCCTAACATGAGACAGCATTGTGTGAATTGGCATCAGATCTAACATAGCTGCTCCTAGCTACACACAGCTGGCTGTTATTAAAGTTCTCTTCCTTCCTCATTCAATAGTTTGCTACCTAAGGGACCCTCCAGATCGTTACGCGGTGACAGAAGTTGTGAATAAGTTCAGAAACTACAAAGAATTGGAGGATAACCCTCTATTTGCATCTGAAAGCACAGACTTAAGGACAGTGCCTTTCAAACAAAGGACAATGCCTTGCAGCCTTCAGCAAGTAGGTGAAAAGCACAAGAAAGGATGTTGTACAACCTTCTTTGAGTCTACAACTGTCAGCCAATGTTGCAGAGAACTGGATGAAGTTTAAGCATCAATTTTTGCTGTATTTGTCTGCCATTGGGACACAGAACAAAGGTGGAAACTTAAAAATAACTCTATTTTTCATGTTTCTGGGGAGACACCCCTGAATATTTATAATAATGCTAAGTTCCAGAGGGGTGCCCATATTAGTCTAGTTCTGCAAAAACAAGCAAGGAATCCAGTGGCACTTGAAGACTAATGAATTTATTTATCACATGAGCTTTCGTGTCATTGCCAAAGTGGGATTTTCTCCCACAAAAGTTCATGCGATAAATTAACTAGTCTTCAAGTGCCACAGGACTCCTTGCTTATTTTATAATAATGCTGAGTTTAAGGATGGTAAGAGAATGAATATCACTGTTAGAGCTCAAAGCTCTGGTAGTCCCCGAGTCGGTCCAAGTGGTCCCAAGACACACAAAGACAGAGGAGGTCACAAATGCATATATGCTTTATTACCTTACAGAGATCTCGTGGAGCTAGCTCCCAGAGGGGTACAATACAGTGGGTTTTATAGTACAGTTTACAGAAAAGGGGTAAGGCAGACACAGAGCCAATCATAATTCAGGGTCGGGGGCTGTATACCTTATATGTCTGGTCACCTCACCTGGGTCAGGGAAGGGTTATTTCCTAATATGGTGCTTCTGGGCCCATGTGACTGACCTGGAGATGGTGAGGACAGGTGAGATGTGACTACCCTGGGTCCCTGAAATGGTGTCTCAGGACCCAAAATGGAGTCTGCTGACTCATGCCCCTTCAATCCCCCCTTTCACGGGGCCTCCACATAGGAGGTCCCGTGACCTAGGGAGGTCAGTTCGAGGAAGAGGGTGCCCTGTTGTTCGTTGGCATGGGTGAGGTACCTAAGTCTATGGTGGTGAGAGTGGTGAGGGCTCGTGCCCCTCTGCAAGGTGCTGACCATCTCCCGAAAGAGACCACAGCAGCACTGGAGGAGGCATAAGCCACCCACCAGGAAAAATACAATGCCAAGGAGAGAAAAGAGCAAGGTGCAGAGCCAAGCGGCGGACGGCAGCCAGGAAGCAAGCCAGTCCCACCAGTGTTGTTCGATGTGCTCCGTTAGACCTTGCTCCACTCTGCGGAGGTCCTTCAGGCTCGCTTTAATAGCCTGGGAATTATCAGAGAGATTGAAACAACACAGTCCCTCAAATTCATGGCATCCATGTCCAGTTTTAAGGAGTAAATAGTGCAGAGCGAGACAGTTCTGTAGTACTGCCTGGCGGAGCTGGGCTTGTTCATCGTTAAGGGCAGCAATCATGTGTGAGGTTAGATTAACAGATTTATCTAAGGCACATGTAATCTTTCGTCTATAAAGGGAACAGTTAAGGCCAAAAGGGAGGGGGAGATGGTAGTGGTGTGGTCCATCCCCCCTGCATCCCCCTTTGTACAGCTTCAAACAGCAAAAGGAGTCCAATAAATTTCAGGGGTGCCATTGCTTTGGTTAACCTGTCAGTTGTTACAGGTCCTTCTTCTACTCCGGTATTTGGGGGAGTGTTGGTTAGCCCCTTCCTCAGCAGAGGGGTGCCTGTCATCTGCTTCTCATCCTTGTGGAGTGGAACATCCAGTGGTGGGGTTTGCTGACAGATCACTGTTTATTGTTCAGGGATCATGTTTTTCACCTGCAAAACATACTGCATGCACCAGCTGTAATGGAGGCTGGAAAAAGTTCAATGGAAAACCTGGGCTGAGCCTAGGTGTACAGAAGCTCAGTTCACTTAAGGCCTCCATTGCCCACTATTACTATACTGTGACAAAGTCTTCCGTTTGTCCTGCACTCCACCCCTGGGCAATGGAGGAAATTAAATCTTGAAATAAAGCAAAAAGAATAAGAAAAAAAAAGAAATACCACAACACAATTACAATAGGATAAAATAACAAGCTAACATATATGGGGCTACTACAAATGTGCAAAACACTAAAGGATTGGATTATAGGCCAACACAAATCTAAAGAAAATATATTGCTGGCAGGCTGTTAATTGGGAAGCCATACATGCTGTTACATAAAGTGTGTTATTAAAAACCAAACACCAAAGCAAAAAATAATACCAAAAGAAAAAATGTGGAAGGGTTATAAAAAACAAAAAATAATAACAACAACAACAACAACAACAGAATAAAGAAAAACAAAACTGTTGGTGCAAAAAAGCAAAAACCAAAGCAAAAATAATAACAAAAGGAAAAACTGTTATCAAAAATGAAAGAATAAAACAAAAATAACAAAAGAAAAAAAATGTTATGAAAAACCAAAAACTGAAACAAAAATAATAAGAGAAAAAACCTGTTATTAAAAACCAAACTAAAAATAATAATAAAAGAAAAAAAACCAAATGATAAAACAAAAAATAATAATAAAAGAAAAACTGTTGGAGGTTTAGGAACTATGTAATGCAGAGGCAAAACCTGCAAAAACTTGTAAAATTATACCATGAAAAGCATGAGGCTGCCTGCCTTAGTTTACCCAATTACTATTTTAATACATTCACAAAACTTTTACCAAGAGTTTACAGCCATTACTGTTAAGTACAAAGATTGTATAGTTGTTACATTTAATTGTTACCACTTAAGAGGATATCAGTATTAAATTGTCTTGATAGATGGGTGCTTATGTGTTTATATTACACCCTTTGTTCTGGCAATCTATTTCCAAGGTTGATTTAACCCTTTGCCTTGACCAGAAAGCCTGGACTCTCTGGTAACATGATCCATTCTCTGTGTCTGTGTGTCTGCCTTGCCAGCAGCTGTAAGTCTGGTGGGTAAATTTTCCCACCCCAATCAGTCAGGTAAATTGCAAGAAACCAGACACTAGCTTGCATAGGAATTTTCAGATTTTTACTTATGGACAATTTCAAGTCTGGACTCTGTCTGAGAGTTACACCAAACACTTCAGTTAGCATCTTACAAATAGGATTCTGATATTCAGTTCCCAAAGTTGCATTCCCCATATTCCCAGTTGTACCTGAAGTGACAAGGAGACTGCATGAAACTTTTAAAGCATTTAGGAGTAAAAGCTGCTCTGTTCCCCTTTCCATGTTTGAGACATTATCTGTAGCGTGAGGCACTATCTGTTCACTTACAGGTTTAGCTTCATGAATGCAATTGGATTTTGTTACCACTGTTTTTTCAAAACACAGATTAAATGCAAGAAACTTTTCCAAGGTATTTGCAGCACTAGATGTTTGAAAAACCAAGTCAGTAAATTCATTTTCATGTAAAACACTTTGGCAATCAGAATTGTTTTCACCTTTCTCAGCACACAGACTGGTAGATGGGGCTACAGACAGGGATCCCTGATGAGATGATTCCCTCAGGCTACTTCCACATCTTTCTACTACAGGAATTTGATCACAATAGGCATCAGAAGCCTGAGCTCCTGCTGGAAAGCTTTTTTCCCCAGCCAGGAGAGACTGAGACAATGTATTTGAGGCAGATTCTCCCTTCACAGAGTTCTCGCTGGCAGGTGGGGTTGCCTTCTGGGTTTTGCTAAGAGTAACACACCCAGTCCCTGCTGTCTCTGCTGTCTCTGATTTTCCTGTATCAGAGTTCAGGGATTCCCCTCCCTGGGTTGGGTTGGGGTCCGGACCAAAAGCCCCCCCTTCTGCATGCTCGTGGACCAGGTGAACCCCCCTTCCCCATGCTCGGTCAGATTGTCCTGCCACCCAAAGCTCATCATCATCATACGCCAGAGGCGCAGAAGCAGTCAAGGCACAAACAATCGAGGTGGCCCTCTTAGGGGGCAAATGCTTACACACAGCTTCATACCAGACATAATAATAGTCTATATGCCCCGGGAACGAATTTGACAATATTTCCCCAAGATAAAGCACCTTGTTCATATCAAAAGTGCCCATAGGGGGCCATTGCAAAGCAGAATTTCTACGAGTACAGCTTGGCCACTTAAGAATACACAGCTTAGCAGCCTTTTTCTTGTTCAGTCCCTTTCCTCCCAATTCCTTCCAATGTTTCAAAGTCCAGTCCAGCGGACTGTCTGGAATTACCTTAGTTTCCCTCTGACCCATAATGAGATCGTGATACAGACTTTCAAGTTCAGGGGCTCTCGCCCGTCAGCTCACCCCCTCTTACTCGAAGTTCAAAAACGACCTTCCCCACCCCCAAGGTTCAGGCTCAAGGTCTCTTGTCCGTCGACTCACCCTCTCTTGCTGATACCTTAAAAGTCCCCCAGGTTCGGGCTCAAGGGCTCTCGCTCGTCAGCTCACCCTCTCTTGCATGGAACCTCAACAAAAATCCCCCAGGTTAGGCTCAGGGGCTCTCGCTCGTCAGCTCACCCCCTCTTGCTCAGAACCCCAACAACAAAAAAATCCCCCTTCTCAGGTTCAAGGGCTATTTGCCAGTTAGGCTCACCCTGTCTTACCTGTTCCCCAGTGACGTCCTCTGCTCGGGAAATCAGTTTTTCCAGCTGGGACCCTTAGCTACCAGCCAGGAGAAGCAAAAGACCCGGTGGTCCCAAAACAGGACTGTTTGCCGGCTGTGGGTGTTTGGCTTCTCGCAGCTCTCGCCTTGGAATCCCGGACGAGCCCCCAATTGTTAGAGCTCAAAGCTCTGGTAGTCCCCGAGTCGGTCCAAGTGGTCCCAAGACACACAAAGACAGAGGAGGTCACAAATGCACATATGCTTTATTACCTTACAGAGCTCTCATGGAGCTAGCTCCCAGAGGTGTACAATACAGTGGGTTTTATAGTACAGTTTACAGAAAAGGGGTAAGGCAGGCACAGAGCCAATCATAATTCAGGGTCGGGGGCTGTATACCTTATATGGCTGGTCACCTCACCTGGGTCAGGGAAGGGTTATTTCCTAATATGGTGCTTCTGGGCCCATGTGACTGACCTGGAGATGGTGAGGACAGGTGAGATGTGACTACCCTGGGTCCCTGAAATGGTGTCTCAGGACCCAAAATGGAGTCTGCTGACTCATGCCCCTTCATCACACTAAATAAATTTGAGGAATATTACAAAAAGAAACATAGCTTATGAGAGGCATAGATTTTTTAGATGCATACAAAACCTGGATGACATGAAAGAGTAATGTATCAGAGAATTAAGGAAACTCAATGAGATGTGTAACTTAAGTGGTTTGACAGACTCTCTGATCACTTACTCATTTGTGGCATTAATATAGACAATGTGCTGAAAGACTTCTTCAGGAAAAGGAGTTAACAGAAGAAAGTTAATGAAATGCACAGTGCCAGTGAAACAGTAAAAAAACACAAGTAAAACAACTGAGTTCACCGGTAGGAGCCATCCATGCATTAAGGAAAACAGCCTATGGGAGGGTGGCTCAAATTACAATATGGAACCAATCCTTGCTAAAGGGAAAACTGAATCTAGATCAGAGGAGGGCAAAATACAGCCTGTGGTCTGGATCCAACCCACAAGTGCTCCTCCACTCACCCCCCCCCAGTTCCAACAGCAGCTCACACCATAGCGAGAGAGCCACTGCTGCCATTCTGCCTCACCCTCCCAAGTCCAGTGGCAGCTTACACCAAGGCCAGAGCACTGTGCCACTGCTCCCTGCCCTCCCTGCTCTGACTGCACTGGGAAGGAGAGGCAGCAGCAGCTTGCACTGAGGCCAGAGGACTAAGCCATTGCTTCCTGGACAAACTGAGCTGGGAGGGAGGAAGAGCATCAGCCGCACTCTTGCCCTAGTGCAAGCCACTACTGGACTGGGAGTGGGAGGGATAGCTGCAGCAGCACTCTGGATACAGCGCGAGCCAACACTGAACCTCGGAGGGAGGGGGAACGGAGCCCAGCTACACCCATTTTTCCAGGGATGGGGGCTGGCCACTCCCCCCTCCAAGACTTGACCCTCCATCCTCACCTGCCTGTAATTTCCCAGCTGTATGGAATTAAAAGAGATTGAAAATAAGACCTAAACTGAGACATTATTTCCCAATTTTTTTTTTGAAAAAACTACTCAGAGAGTTCTGGATTGACTCATTGGCTCATGAATATTAACAAGTTCATTTGGAAACTATATGGTGGTGTGCCTCAAATTAATTAAAGGTATCAAGGTGTGCCACAGCAGAGAAAATGTTGGGAACCACTGGTCTAAGTATTAGAAACTATTGTAATGGCAGACATAAACAGACTGTGATAGATAGGGTGATTTTTAAGGGTGGTAATATTGTAATGTCACTGAGCATCCAAAATGAAATGCTACAGAAAATTCATTTAGGAACTGAGAAATGCAAAGAATGAGCATGAGAGATGCTATATTGGCAAGCAAGGATCAATCATGACATCACTAATGTGGTAAGAAACTGCTTTTCATGCTTGAAATATAAGCATGCCAACAGGCAGAGCCATTGAGTCTCCATCCAACGGCACAAGGGCTTTATGAAATGGTCTGCTTTATCTTATTTACTTGGCAATCAAAGGATTACTTAATAGTTACTGGTTATTACTCTCTGTATACAGAAATTTGCATGCTGCAGGGTTCACTGGCTCGAAAGGAATTTTTTGCGAAACATGGAACTCCTGATGGGGTCTTTAGTGATAATAGGCCACAATTTTCCAGTACAGAATTTAGACAATTTGCAACAGATTGGGATTTTCATCATGAAACCTGCAGTTCAAATTATCCCCAATCAAACAGACACAGTAAACAACCTGATGGAAAAAGATTTTTGACAGTAGGGGGAGACATATAAAGAGTTGTTGGTCTACTGAAGTACACCCCAGGAGAATTTCTCCAGTTCAGCTGCTAATGGGAAGAAGAGTCAAATCTAATTTACCTATGTGAGGAAAATCAGTGGTTAAAAACTCACTTGAAAGTGATGTTCTAGTAACTTCTCCTCTCCAAGGTGGTGCCATATTTAGTTTATGAAAGTCTAGAATGATATTGTAACTAGATAGTTTTTATGTGTTACTAGATGCTAGTATATGCATCATTAGTGTTTTGTTTTGTGTTTTCTTTTCTTTTATGTGTCTGTAGGTTAACTTGTTTTTCTTAGGAGAGAAAATGTAGAGATATGTTTGCAGAACATTGGGATTTAGAGATGTTCCCTAGCATGGGACAGTGTTCTGGAAATTGGAAGCTGTGCCCTGTATCAGATCTAACATGGCTGTTTCTATCTGCACACCTGAGAATTACTCTGTCTGTGATATTAATGTTCTATTCCATACTCACTCAGTACTTTGTTCTTTAAGGAACCCTCAAGATCATTACACCTCCTAGCCCAGCCATAGGCCTTGAAACAAGAATGCAGCCCTCAGTTCCCACCCTGACACCTCTACATTCCATTTGCCAACAAACTTTTCCTTTCCTCTACTAGACCTTTACACTTCTATCCTTAAGCCTCTTCAGAGACTTCCATCCATGCCTTCCATCTCCAGGATCATGCCTTGAACAAATTATCTATCCCTGAGTGTAATGCCTCTAAAATGTTTCTCCAGAGCCATTCCTGGATTACTTCATAAACACCTGTACTGGAAAGCCCCCCTTGGGGGTCTTACCTCATTCCTACTTGCATCTCTAACAAGAAGAAAGCTGTTTCCAAAACAGTCCTGCTCTTACTGTCACAGAATGCTCTGTGTGGTGGAGGGTTAGGGTTAGGGTTTCCAGTCCTTATAGAAGTGTTAGGGTTAGTGTTCAGGTGTTAGGGTGAGGATTAGGGTTGCCAGTCCTTAAAAAATTAGACCATGAATAAGTTTAAGATTTTGTCACAGTTATTTTAGTAAGCATCTGAGACAAAACATGGACAAGAAACAAAAATTCATAGACATCTGTGACCTATGGGGCATAAGAACATGATCCTCCCTACAGGGAGGGAGGTCCAGCACCTGCTGCAGATGGCTGCTCTAAAGCCTTTGCCACAAATCTGGTAGCTCAGAGCCCCCCAAAATAGCTGGGAACTGCAGGGTTCCCGTGCCACCCCCAATGGCTGGAAGCTCCAGCCTTGCTGCTCAAAGTGCAGAACAACACAGATGTCTCTGGAAGTCTTAAAATCCATGATCTCCTTGGTATAATCTCATCCTTTGTCTTGAAGCAGGGATGCAAGTGATGGAACCTGCCCATAAGTGGACAGCACACTCTGTGACAGTCTCTACAAGTAGATACTATTTTTACATCATTTTATTAAGCCTTGAACATTTGGTCCTTTGCCATGGTGATTAATGTTTATATTTCATATAATCCCACACAGTCTCTATAATGGACTAACTTCTGAAATGTAAATAAAAGATCTGTCAAGCTGATCTACTTTTCATGCTAACACAAGCCCTGAATACACATTCATAATAATGATAAATTGACAACTGTTCCTTGCAGCTTATGCCTTTAGTTTATTGCAAAAGAGGACAAATACAATGTAAGCCTCTGATTTATCCTGCATGTGCTTTGGCAATTCTCGTGGGGGAAGAAGGGGATGGGAAGAATCACCATCATATTATGCAGGTGATTGGTTGGAGATGTCAGTGAAACTTTTTGCTTTGACAGGAAACTTTGTCTGCTGCCAGCCTGCCGATTAGGCCTTCCCCTTCCCACCATTTCTTGGCTGTATAGAGGGGCTGCAAGTATAGAACTCATCATTGCTGTTTCTGTTTTGTCTCTAGTTGATCAAATCTAGCTTTTCATAGACCCACCCTAATGATGATGGTTTTGGTTTGTGAGTATTGGAGTTTGCTTGAGTTGTTGTAAATAGCTGGTTAGTATCATATCTTCACTGTGCTCTCTGGCATGCACTGACATAACATATGGCTGACTGTGTCTTGGAGTTGGGAAAAAAATGATAATTTCCATCATTGCTGATTGGCTTTAGTAGTATGGCAGAGGAGAAGGGGGTAGGGTTCTGCCTTTTCTTGAACATCCAATAGGTGCTGCTGATACAGACAATGAAAACAAAATGGTTGTGGCAGAGAAAAGAGGAAATAAGTCCAGCCGGAGTCCTGCCACCTGTGCACCTCACAACCTAGCTGCACTAGCAGGGCCATAGATAACAGTAGAAAGAAGCCCCAGCTGAATGTACTAATTAGGCCATGCTAGACCCTGGCCAGAAGAGGCAAATGGGAACAGCTGTACACCTGACTATGGTAGATAAATAAACTTTCTGGGGAGAAACCTAGCAAGATATGGCTAAGAAAG
This sequence comes from Podocnemis expansa, assembly GCA_007922195.1. Lineage (NCBI taxonomy): Eukaryota > Metazoa > Chordata > Testudines > Podocnemididae > Podocnemis > Podocnemis expansa. The sequence goes on from ML681979.1 coordinate 51,541,783, forward strand.
AAGGTTGGCACTTGGTAGCACAATGTGTGCTTCCTGGTTTAGTAAGGGCAAGGAGCCCAGTGTTTCAGGGCCCACAGGGGCCTGGTTGAGAGTGGTTATTATAGTTTGTACTGTTTAAATAAACTAGCATGAGTATTTGCACTGGGTGACACCTCAGAATTCTATTATTTACAGTGCAGAGACCACTGAGAGGATCCAGAGGCCAGAAATGACTTCTAAAAAGGTGTTTCTGCTTGTGATGCATTCTTCAGATTTATAGTTTTTTTAATACATCATCAGGAGGAGTCCTGTCTCACGATAATGGGACACATTAAAAATATCCCTTATCCTGAGGACAAATAAAGGGCTGGGTAAAAACTGCCCTAGGCAGCAGAGGGTGGCAGGTGTGTCATTATCAGTGGAACTGTAATCAGAAGAGCAATTTTGCATGGAGGAATTGTTATTGACAGGGGTTAAAGTATAATTTGGTGGGCCCTCGAACCCTCCCGCAGGGGTGGGCCCTCACTCCAGCACAGGTGGGCCCTCTAATACCCATCCCCAGAACCCACCTCCTGCCGCAATACCCATCCCCCCACACACATAGATGCACACAAAACTCCCAGCAGCCCCCTAACCCCGAAACCCTCACCTTGGCTTTTTTCAGGCTGCCTGACTGGCTGGAAGCTACTTCTTACCACAAGCTGCTCCACCCTGTTGGGGGGAGATTCACAAACTCCGAGCCTGCTGCAGCTCTCTGCTGGCTGAGCTTAAGGGGGAGCAGTGCTTAGGGTGGAGCCACCGGCATGCTGCATTCTGGCTGGTCATGCTGGGTTTTTTTCTGGGGGGGGCGGGCAGAAAGCAGTGTTCTGCTGTGTTCCTTTATTTTTAGGGGCCCTAGAATGCTGTCGGCCTAAAAATAGGGGGCCCCAAAATTGTTCTGGTGTGTTCCCCCTTACTTTTACCCCTGGTTATTGAAGCATCACGAGTGAAACAGGGAATGTGCACTATTAGGCTGGAAGCCACATGGACAGGCCAGTGCACAGGATTTAATAGAGTGTCACGCGTTCAACTTAAACTGCATTCATCTTTACATTTTATGGATGAAACATGGTGGCAGCATGTGAGGTGTGAGTTCTCCACTGTGCAGCAGCTGGGCTGGAATTCAGCCTGAAGCCCCTCCAGAGTTCTGGCTTTTATAAACACAAACCTAGCCCAGAGATGGATGTGGTGGAAGGAGATGTTTGAGCTGTACAGAGAAAGATGACAATAGCTGGAAAGTAACAGTTACTTTACTTTACTGAGGAAAAAGGCAAACAGGTTTGCTGCAGTGGAAGCTCACCAAAGCCTCAAGTTTTTTATCCCTAGAAGCCCTGGAGACCCATTGCTCCCCAAAGCAGAACAAAACTGTGCACAAACACAGGATTTTCATGAGAGATTATTCTGAAGGGGAGGGATGTTGCTACCTTTCATGCATAGCCTGTGACATGGAATTTTGGGGACTTGTTTTACTTCCTGATTCATGGCAGGAAAGTCTGCAGCTTTTGGAATCACTTTCTGTGGCATTGCCTACTTTGAGAAAGTGATCTACAATTAGCCAGATGCTTAGACATGGGGCATGCAGCAGAAGACTCAAGAGAAAGGATGAAAGTCTGGGGGTTACAACACCTCCAGAAGTGCATGTAGTGAGATAACAGAAAAGGAGAGCAGTTGGTCAGGATTCCTTATTCACAGCAAGAGGGATCTTACTGTGGAAGACAACATGAGTGAGTAAAGGAGAAACACCACATAACAGCACAGTATTACAAGGGATATAGCAGTGTGGCCAAGGGAAGAAGAAGGTTCAGTGAGACTTGTAGAAACAGGATATGACACATCAGACAGTGATGGTGACATCCTGAGTCTGAGAAAAATATCAGGTTCAGGCTGTTGGGACACGAAAGCAACAAGGGACAATGCCAACCTCTGTAAATGCAATAGCGTTAATAGGGACATTTCGTGTGTAATTTCAGCTGGGGAGTGGGACTACCAGCTGTGTGGTTTCTTGGGGTGAACTGGAGTGAAACATGCTCATTTCCAAAAGCAGGTGAAACTTAATGATATACAATGAAAGCACTGTATAGCCCATAGGAAAATATGAGCTCAAAGAAAATTGTGGTATCACATAATGATAACTAGTAAGCACCACAGACCCTTTTGGGGAATAGACCCATATAAGCCATGGGTCTGATCAGCATATAGAGTCAGAATTTTAGAGCTGCAGCACATGAATCAAAAGAGGATGTCCCATAAGATATATCTACCTTAGAAGTTATTTTGAAATAAGGAGACTTATTTTGAAATAACCTTTGCCCTGTCCATGCATGCATTTTGTTATTTCAAATTAAGCATTTCTTTATTTTGAAATAACAAAGAGCTATTTCAAAATAATAAAACCTGCTTTTTTTAAAAAAAAAAACAGAGCTTAAATTGAAATTATTATTTTTAAATAAACTATTTTAAGCTGCGGAATAGGCTTATTTTGAAGTAATGGCCCTATTCTTTTGCCTGCTCTCCACTATTTTGAATTAGAAAGTCTAGTGAAGACTTTTTACTTCAAAATAATAACTCCTACCTTATTTCGAATTAGAGAGTCTTCCCTGAACTACTAATTAGAAATAATAAATTTGAAGTAGTGCTAATCTGAAATAATTCCTTCAAATTAAAATTGAAGTAGTTATTTTGAAATAACTATTTGAATTAATTTTGTAAGTGTAGAGATAGCCATGGTACCTCAAAAGAAGGCTCAGTTTCAAAACACACCCCACAGTGGAACCTGTGTACTTATCATGAAAGAAAATGCCAGTAGTCCTACATAATCAAGTACATGAAGAACTTTTAAGTCAACAAAGCAGGGATATCATAACCCTTGTAGAGGCCAGCATAACCTGGGTAATCTGCATGGTGGTGGTAAAAAAGCCATCAGGCAAATTACATATCTGCATAGACCTAAAGCAACTGAACTGGGCATTGACAGTATGCCATTAACCATTGCCAACAACTGAGGACACCTTGCAGGAGACAGAAGTTTCCAAAGCCAGAATCTTTACGGTCTATATGATGTGAGGAAAGGGTTTTGACACAAAATCCTGGATAGAGAATCTCACATGCTGACGACTTTTGAAACACCATTTGGTCACTACAGATGGCTCCACATGCTGATGGGCATAAACCCAGCACTAGATGTGTTCCACAGGAGAATCAAACAAACACTGGAAGGACTGCCTGGGTGAAAAATAATTACAGCTGATCTTCCAACTGCAGGGGAAGGAAGCAATGATATAGAAATTGAATGAGAACAAGGGGGGAAAAAGGCTTTTGTTACAGTGATGCAGGAATAAGAAAACCCAGAAAAAATGTGATTTAAACAGAATGAGGTGATCTGTATTGGATAACTGCTCATAGCGGAGGGATTGAGAACAGATCCCAACAAGATCAATGTAGTCAGAAATATGTCAACTCCAGTGGTTATGAGAACTGTACAGTTTCACAGGAATGATAGATTTTCTGCCCAAGGTCTATCTACACTTTCCTGCAGCAGCAGTGCCCATATGTCAGTGCTCACAGTAGGATCCTGAGTGGGATCAGACAGCTCCCCAAATAGCAAGCAATGTACATGCTGAAACAAATGATAATGGATTTTCCCATCCTAAAGTACTATCAGTGAGAAGAACCACTGAAACATCAGTGTGATGCAACAGAGAAAGTATTGAATGTATTTTGGAGGAGCAATCAATCACTTATGCCAGCAGATACCTCTCAGGGGTAATGACCAAAAAGGAAAGGAAAAAACCCTTATTGTTGTTATATTTGGGGAGGAGTGATTCTATCAACACATGCATGATCATCCAGTAATAGTGCTGTCAGACCATAAACCACAATAGATAATCAGTGTAACACTCCTACAAAAAAAGCAAACACCATTCTGGGATGTTTTAATGGGCATTGTAAGTAATACATGAGAAGTAATTCTTCTGCTGCACTCTGTGCTGATTAGGCCTCAGCTAAAGAATTGTGTCTAGTTCTGGGTGCCTCATTTCAGGAAAGCTGAGAACAAATTAGAGAAAATTTAAAGAAGAGCAACAAGAATGATTAAAGGTCTGGAATACTTGACTTACAAGGGAAGATTGAAAGAACCGGGTTTGTTTAGTCTGGAAAAGAGGAGACTGAGAGGGGACATGATAACAGTTTTCAAGTACCTAAAAGGTTGTTACAAGGAGGAGGGAGAAAAATTGTTCTCCTTAACCACCAATGATAAGACAAGAAGCAATGGGCTTAAATTATGACAAAGGAGATTTAGGTTGAACATCAGAAAAAATTCCTAAGAATCAGGGAGTATGTCTACACTGGAGCCTTAGGTCATCTTAACCTTCCTTAAGTTGACCTAAGGAACTTCCCATCTACATTGCTCTTTTATTAAGTCAACTTAAGTGCAGCCTTAAGTCAACTTAATAACACCAGCACTTAAGGTCAACTTAAGCATTAAGTCAACCTTTTTAAGTTGACTTAAGGCAATGCAGATGGCAGGAGCATTGCTGGCCCCAAGAAAGGTTCGTGGCCTGGGCCCATGCCCAGCAATGCTCCTTGGGTATGTCTACACTGGAGGATTAACAAAGTCAACTTAACAGAGCCCTCCAGTATAGACATACCCTCAAATCAACTTAACAAGGTGAACTTTAAGTTGACTTAAAGTCAACCTTGTTAAGTCCACATAAAAGATCCCTCAGTGTAGACATACCCAGGGTGAATATCCAGTAGAAAAAGTTGGCAAGGCCAGTTTTAGAGTCTTCACCATTGAAAGTTTTACTAGGAATGCAGAGAGTTGGGCTGTAAGCAATCCAGCCAAATGGGTGAAGTGGTTCACAAAATTTAATAATGTTTCACTTGTTCAGCTTAAGCTTCATTGAGTGTCACACTGTGTGAATGAAACAACAAACTCTAGGAGAGCCTTTCACACTTAGCATCAGATTAGAGCCACATATTAATTCTATCAAATTTTCACACAAAAAAAGAGACTGAAGTGTTGAGAGGTGAGTGTTCAATTTTGAACTGTATCCCATTGGCCATGTTCTCTTTGGGACCCTTTTTTGGTTCTTGCTATTTGTTGTGGCCTCACTAAGAGTGACCCAGTTGGCCATTTTGCGAGGTAATGGTTGATGGGATTTTATTGCAAAATAAAAATTGCAGTCATTTGATTGACTCATGAGCCAGGCCCTGAGTCAACATTTACAATTTTTCAGTGATACCAGGTGCTTTGCTTTCAGCTCAGCTGTTCCAGCAAAACTGCTGTAAAAGAAAAATCTAATTGAAACAAAGACATATATACACAATGCTTATTTGTTCCTACTTCTATAACTTAAAGACTACCTATTAAAGGAGAATTCATCCTCATAAAGAACTGAAATATATTTTAATGTTGGCCTCCTGGTAAGATTAGCCTCTACTGGTATTTTTGATCACATGAATACTAATATAAAAGTATTTTCCAAAGCAATACAGAGCATTCATGTTGAAGTACAAACAGAAATACTATCTGTTGACATATTATTATAGAAAAAGTTAAAAAGAGAGGTAATATGTCTTAAGAAAAATACTCTGTTAAAAAGTACAAACTATGTATAAAGTATGTGTACTTATATGCCCTTTTTTACGCATGAATGTTGTCTATTTTATCAGTGGTTTTTGAGGAATATTTGAGGCCCGATCTGCATTTACATTAGGCTCCCTTTACAAAAGAACATAAGAATAATCATTCTGCATCAAACCAACGGTCAATCTAGTCTAGTATCCAGTCTTCTGACAGTGGCTGGTGCCAAACACTTCAAAGGGAATGAACAGAGTAAGACAATAGTCAATTGATTCATCCTTTGTCATCCAGTCCTAGTTTATGGCAGTCAGAGGCTTACGAACAGACACAGAACATGGAGTTGCATCCCTGACCATCTTAGCTAATAAAAAATTATGAACCTATCTTCCATGAAATTATCTAATTTTTTTTTTGATACAGTTACAGTTTTGGTCTTCGCAACAGTCCCTTCAGACAAGTTCAACAAGTTGACTGCATGTTGTGTGAAGAAATATGTCTTTTGGTTCATTTAAACCCTGCTGCTTTTATCTTATTTGGTAACCCCTAGTTCTTGTTTTATGGGAAGGACTAAATAAAATTTCCTTATCAACTTTTTCCACATCACTTTATGATGATTTTATGGCCTTCTATCATATACCACTATAGTCATTTCTCTTTTCTAATATGAACAGTTCTATATTTTTAATCTCACCAAATATGAAAGCTGTTTCCTCCTATAATCATTTTTGTTGCATTTCTCTGTATTTTTTCCAGTTCTAATAAATCTTTTTGAGATGTGCCAACCAGAATTGCATGCAATATTCCAGGTATGGGCAGACCATGGATTTATACAGAGGCATTATGACATTTTCTGCCTTATTATCTATTTCTTCCTAAGGGTTCCTAATATTCTGTTAGTTTTTTTTAACAGCTGTTGCACACTGAGTGCAACATTTGCACAGAACTATCCACAGCGACTCCAAGATCTTTCTTGAATGGTAACAGCCAATTTAGACCCCATCGCTTTGTGTGTATTGTTGGAATTATGCATACCAATATTCATTACTTTGCATTTATCAACACTGAATTTCATCAGCCATTTTGTTGCATAGTCAGTCAATTTTGTGAGATCCCTTTGTAACTCTAAGTAGTCGGTGTTGGATTTTACTATCCTGAGTAATTTTGCAATTACTGCAACCTTTGCATCTTCACTGTTTACCCCTTTTTTCCAGATCATTTATGACTATGGTTAACAGCACTGCTCCCAGTACATAGCCTTTTGGGACGCTGCTATTTACCTCTCTCCTCTGTGAAAACTGTTCATTTATTCCTACCCTTTGGTTTCTATCATTTAACCAATTTCTGATTTAGAAGAAAATCTTTCCTCTTGTCCATGAATGCTTATTTGCTTAAGAGTCTTTGATGAGGGACCTTGTCCATAGCTTTCTGAAACTCCAAGTACAGTATATACCCTGAATCATCCTTATCCACATTTGTTGACACTCTAAAAGAATACTAATAAATTGGTGACTAACTTTTTAGTTCAAACTAGTAAGCACGGCTCGTTCAAACTAATGGCTTAGTTCAAACTAAAAAAGTTCAAACAAAGCCATTAGTCCATGTCTACATCACGCTAGTTCAAACTTAAAAGTTTGAACTAAGTACTTAGTCCAGCATAAGCAATCGAACTTATGAGTTCAGACTAAGCTTTGCTTAGTTTAAGCTAAGACATTTCTAAGTTTGAACTAGGCAAAGCCTAGTGTAGACACCGATTAAATTAGTCCAGATGAAGCTTGCTTAGTCCCGACTAATTGGCTAATGTAGATATTACCTATGGGTCTATGAAGTTATTACTGAGTTTTCTGGTTTGCAGCTTCACAAACCTCCCTGAATATTTCATAATTACCATCACCATCCTCATCAGCTGGTCGGTAGAATATGTCTACTACAATCCTTTCTTTATTAAAGTATGAAATTTCTATTCATAGAGATGTTATGGTACAGTTGGATTAATGTAAGATTATCATTATATTCCACTCAATGCTTTCTTTCATATACAGTGCCACTCCCTACCAACACTGTCTTCCTTTATAATTTTACTGTGATATTTCTATTGATTATCATCATTCCATCAAGTTTCTGTGAAGCTTATTATATCAATATCTTCAGTTAACACTAGGAACTCAAGGTCATCCATCTCAGCTTTTAGACTTCCAGCATTTGTGCTTATATATAAACACTCATAAAATTTAACAATATTTAGTTGTCTGCCTACATGTGAAGTGATAGAGTGCAACTCTTTTTTGTTTGTTTCTCTTTATTTTTGGTCCATACTTTATCAAATTCTAGCCTATCTTCTTTACTAGGAAATAGAGAATCCCCTTTAGCAAATCCTCCCCTAAGGGATGTCTCTGTCCAAATCAAGTGCTCCTCAACACCTGTCAGCTTTCCTCTACTCCTCTACTACCACTCAGGCAGAATAAAGAGATCCATAAAGTAATTATGCTCACAGGAGTGTAAATTGATCTTTAATGTAATGAGAATCAAGCCTTTCAGTTTTTTGTATTTATGGAAGTAAAGTTTATTTGCTAGCACTGTATGCAAGCAATTTCCTTTAACATTAACTACATTCTGATTTGAGTCTCTCATGGATTCAAATATTTCTATCATAGATTGAGTTTCTCATATATTCATAAGTTACAGAAAAGTCACCATTTACACCAGTTTAAACCTTCAAGTGACCCATGACTCATGTTGCAGAGGAAGGTGATGCTGGGAGAATGTTTCATTATGCAATTAAAGGAATGTCTCTATTGAGGAATCTGAACTTTAGGTAATTCATAAGAGAGTTGTATTCAGATGTTATGAGACATCTGATTTACATCATGGGGTTGATATTGTCGCATGTTGTCCCTCTTTTCTTTCCCCTCTTGCTATATGTATTAAAGATTCATAAGCAAATTCATTGCAGGGTATCAGGGCAGCAGTTTAACTTAAAGCCTTTAATGCATTTATAAGGGCAAGTGGTACACTGGGGATGAACTGTGACCTTTCACTAAGAGGATGACATCTACTGTAATAGGTTTTTATACCCTGCTGATTTAAACATGCCATTATAAAAAGGATTTGGCAGTTGTTAAAATTTTGTTAACATACTCATGAAAGATAATGTGTGAATTATTATTCCATTTAAACAAAAAAGGTTACTCTATTCCCACATGATGCTTGGAGTCCCTTTAACATTGTGTAAAATATAGTTTCCTATTTGTGCTTGATGGAACCCAGATTAACTGGAAGAAAACTATAAAGCTTTATTACCCAAACCTAAATTTCTTTTCCAAACTCTGGTCTCAGTTATGTATCCTTGAACCATATATTAATTGTGAAAATTTTTTGATGTTGTGAAGTTCTTTGGTAATCAATATTATCTGACACAAAGGCAAGTTGCCAAGTCATCTCCCCCAAGGTAATCTCCCCAAAACACAACACAGAAAATTAATAAAATGATCATACTCACCTCAGGACTTACTTTAAAATACACTAACAGGTATTCTGTTCAAGCTTCTTTCATACACATAGTCCCATCTCTTTAACTTCAAGACTCACAGTTTGTTTTTGTTTGTTTGTTTAAGAGGCAGATGTCAAAAGGGAAGAAAATCTCTCAACATTTACATTCACATAAGTATCATTTCCACTAGTTTCAAGTAGTTATATGATCCTCTGTAGGTTTTCTTCCACTATGACTTTAAAGTAGTTCACTCTTAGAGAATATCCTGTAATGCAAAAAATTAGAGAAATCATTTTTGCCATGAAATATTCAGCTCTGTATATTAAAACAATAAAACCATTAAGTGCAATCAAAATAGTACCAAGTCTATTTTAAGAACTGAGGATCTAAGGCACAAGCAGTTTACTTTCCACTCTTTTTTCACAAAGACACACATTTTGTCAGATCCAAGTCCATTTTACATATAGAGAAAACTCCCATTGAAGTCAGCAATATTCCTGCTGTAAGAGAACTGCACTTCATGGCTTAGGGTATTTAAGCCCTGCGCTCCTTTACTGACTTAGGACACTAAGTCTCATTTTCAAAAGTGACGTTGGAGCTTAGGAGCACAAATTCCACCATCCGAGCCTAGGCCTTGTCTACACTGCTGATGACCATTGATGGGAGATACCCAAGCTTCATTATGGCATGCTTACATTGACATACTGTGGTGCCGTCATGGCACTGCATGAATGGAAGATGCATGTCACTAACACAGCCTTACTCCTTTAGGGAAGCGGATTACTGAAGTCAACTGGACAAGACATCCGGCATTGATTCAGCAGGTCTACATGATCTTCTTGAGCAATCTTGCTGCATCAATTGGCACAGAATCGACACTATAGACATCCTGAGCTGCATATGTGGCCCACAATGGTAAGTAGAGTGAAACCCAGTGGTGTAAGGGAATGTGACACCAAATCTGAATGAAAGGATCACTGGTTTTAAAAAGAGTGATTTTAATAAATATTTAAAATATACAACTTTAAAAAATGTCATTATGTTTAATTGAAAGGCATAAAGGCTTGCGAATAGAAGAGGAAAAAACTAATTTTTTGATTATACAGCTATGTTAATTACATGAATGCTGCTTAAGAAGCTTTTGTCTTCAATACTGACAGATAAATGAAGAGAGTTATATAAAGATTCAGTAGTCATATTAAAAAAACTTGCAATCTACAGAATCAGCTAAAGCAATTTCATAACTAAGACCATGCAGGATGCATATCTTCTTTGGAATGAGTATGATGGATGGAAACAAAGGCAAGAACAAAGCTGCTTGCTGGATGCATCTGTTTCTAACTGTTCCTCACAGAGAATGTCTGTTGGGATGAAATGATTGATTGGCACAGGTTATCAAAAATGGACAACATACACATTTTCAATATTCACTAAGTTAATATTGCCTAAATATGATTGGCCAGGAGTATGTGAAAATTTTCCCTTCTGAATCACAAGTATTCTTATTGGCAGTTAAAGATTTTGATGCACAAATACAGGTAGTCCTCACTTAGTGACCGGGTTCCGTTCCTGAAACCCGGTTGATAAACGAATTGGTCACTAAACGAGGAGCAGCCCTTACCGGTATTTCAGGCATAATGTACTTTACTGGTAGTGGGTTTTTCAACCATCGGTAGATAGTTTTAATGTCACCTTTGCATCATTTATAACATTTTTCATATATATTTTAAATGTTTTAAGCTCTAATGTACTGAACTTAGTTTGCATAGTGTACTGTAAATATAGGTAATCTGAGAGAGTTGATGCGAGTTCTCGTACATCGCCATAATACCAACTCATCAGAGAGCCGGTCATAACTCTGAGGGGTCACTAAACGAGTAGGTCACTAAGTGAGGACTAGCTGTACTATGAAAGCTCCCCATACCTAGGGTGTTAATTCTTTCTAATTTTGTTTACTAAACATCTTCCATTAGGTAATATAAGATATAGAGATTTCCTTCACCATTCCCCAGTAAAGTTTCCAGTACATTAGTTTAAAAAGCAATTATTTACTAGATCCATATATCTGTCTCATGAGTACCACACAGTATATTCCCAGATTTTTTCTACAAAGCAATTAGTAGCTTACTCATAATCATTATCTTGATTTCCTTGTCTTGTCAGTTTGTCACAAAAATACCCAATTCCCATACCTTGAGATTATATCATTAACCTATTAGTCTTTGATTTTTATTACTCTATATTTCTCAATTGCGGACAGTTAGTCAAGTTAACTTCTAATTGTCCTTCATTTATTATTTACCCTCTATGGAGAATCCAAGCAGTATTATATCTTGTATATATTCTGTTTGTCCTAATTATTAAACCTTATTTATGCAGACATATTGTAAATCTACAGTTCTTTGTCATGCATATCTGTAAATTAAGTAGTATCCTATATGGAGCCCTACTTGATCCACAGTTTGGGTTTTCTCTGATTCAGCTTTCAATTCTACTAGTATTTCTGTCCAAGAGCCAATAAGAAGATACTTTATGTAGATACTACACTTTGAGAGTATTAGAACTGAATTCTGACCTTTTCTGTTTCTCAATTTTTTAGCATTCTCATTATGTTACTTAGTGGAGGAGGTTTGATATAGTGACTAAAACAAGGTCCTGAAGTAAAAAATCATTAAATTCATACCTATTTATGCAACATATGTGACCTTGGCAACTGACTTAGCCTCATGTTATTCTTAGAAAATACAGACTATCATGATCTTAAGAGATAAGGCAATATGCCACATTTATTGTGAATATTAAAAATGATAATAGAAAAATCCATTTAATAATTATTCTTAATGATTGCTTCTAATTATTATTCACACAAATACAGTGAGCGAGCGAGCAAGTGAGAGAGACAGAGAGACAAAGGATCCTGCAGTTGGGATATAGTTACCAGCCTGAGTTTCTCATGCGCATCTGCCAGCCAGGCCACCTAGACACAAGGATGGGAGCTGGGTCTTGCTTATGTGCACCGATGCTTCAGGAGGATGATTGCAGATCCAAAAAGAAAACCCAAGGTTATGCAGTTTCACCCAACTTTTTATATCTTTTAGTCCATAAATCTTTCTGTGTCTTGCTGCTCCAGGACATCAGTCAACTACAGACATGACTTTCATCATGTCCATGATTGGACTTCATTTGGACTTTTGTTCTTTTCTTTCTTGGGTGGACTCTTCTCACTTTTCCAGGGGTGTGTCTCCATTCTTCTTTTGTTCTTCAGCCATTAAGTTGGTGCTGGCAGTTTTCACCAGGGCACACTGGTGTCTAGACTATCCCATCACACAAACACTGGTATTCATGCATCTTATTCACACATCCAAATGAATTACACATGCCTAAATCTAAATGAAGCTTCATCAAACATCATTAAAGATACAGAGTACAAGATTCAAAATGGAGTTAAAAAAATAAAGTTTCATCAAACACAATAGAGTTAAAAAGTACAAGATGAAAAATGAGATTTTGATTACAGTATAAAGCTATCATATGAGTCCCACAGGACTCTTTGTTACAGTGCTGGTATAATGGTTACTTTGGTTACAAAGTAGAAGTTTTCCAAAGGTAGTTCTTGGAAACAGTAAGAACTAATGGTGATTGCTGAATGACTGCAGACCTATCCAGTGAATGATACAATATAAGTTTATTAATAATAACATTCTTCAGTCTAGTTCATTACACACATAAAATCCCAAGTTCACATGCAATCAAATCTCCAATTCACATAAAGTAAAATCCCAAGTTCACATAAAATAATAATAATAATAATAATAATAATAATAATAATAATAAACTATAAAACATAAGACATTCTTCAAGCCTACACTGGTGCCTTTAGTTTACCTTTAAAATGGGTATAAATTTATCTGATTCATAAGAATACACACATACGTAACGCTCCCAAGATTTTGCAAAATGCCTTTAAAAAGTCTCAAGTGGGAGGTAAAATGCATAGCAAGGGCTAGCAATAATTATCATAATTATTCATTGTGTGATATTCTGTTGTGGTATACTGTTAAAACAGTTGGTATCCCCCCAGCCTGCAAGAGAAGTTACATGTACATAGTATTTGTAATCACATTCAAAAAATATTTTGAGTCATTCACAATTAAAGGAGCTATACATATGCCTGATGCATTAGTAATAGTCAAAGTGTCAGATATATAGTAATTGCTGATGCTATACTTGAGAAAGTGAAATTATTTTGGACTATTGTCCAAATTAGGTATCTCAGAACACTGTATACAGGAATTTATGAGGTCAGTAGACAGATCCCAATATATGTGTTTGAAGATCTCTGACATGCTATTTCTTCATCAATTGCCAGCCCTGACTTAATGTCATCAGGCAGTAGGTGATTTACAACATACCTGATAATAAAGCAGAGACAGGGATGCAGACAGATAGTAAGTTTTTTTTCACTTGATTCCCTACAGTTCATTCCTTTGTTACCGCAATATGATGGTGACAACCAGCATGTAGCTAAATATAATGAAAATGAAGAACTGTTGGCAGATTACCCAGAGAAAAAAGAAGCTTCTTCTCATTGACTTGTAATCAATATTGTGCCAAGCAAATAGGAGCCAGAGATTTTGAGCTCTCTCTGCAGCAGCACTTACACCCCTTCCAAAACGGCTGAGAAGCATTCATGTTCCATTGATGAAAAGTTACACTAGCATCAAAACGAGAAACAGCTCTACATTTCAAAGAAATAGGGGTTCTATCAACAATACAATTCATAAGGGAGATCAGAAAGTGAGGCAGCAAATTGACTTTTTAGTGGACTCCATCATATGCCGGTATATACATGAATGAAGTAGCTGGTGATCTGGCCAAAGCTGGACAATCAGAAACTCAGATTGGAATGACAATGAATAAGGATATTGACACCCTACCAAGAAAATACTAGCTCAAACAAATAGTCAAAATATAACCTTTGATATCAAAGCACCTAGGAAAATAACATCTATTATTATGAGAGGGTACACAAGGCACACTGCAGAAATGACAATTGAAAATGAATAGAAAGGGGCCCAAGATGTGTGGGGAATAGGCTTGAACACCTGTCCACACTTTTGAACATACCATAATAATGTCAGGAAAGCAGTGCTTTTCAGAGCCCTTATAAAGGACCCTAAAAAAACCACTGGATTCATTCTCGAACTTCATGACTTTATGATTATCATGGAATAAGACAAAAACAGTGCAAAGAAAAGCTAAAAAACAAACAAACAAACAAACAAAAAAACAACCCAAAACCACGAACAAAAAAATCCCTGCTGAAATGTCATGGTGTGCTAGTTGAATAAAATTTCCCAAACAGAAGTATCCATTGGCCCTACTGAGTACTTTAGACTTCTTTCCCCCCACCCCCAGTGTTATTTACTAGCTGACCCCAGTGCTGCAGTAAGTTTCTTCCCATCCTACATCCTGAGAATTTGTTGCACACACTTACCCTGCTATTGGTGTGTGCTGGTGTTAATATGCAGTTACAGTTAACCTATAAACAATAATGTATTTTAAAATAGATTCTACATCAGAAGTGACCACTGTGATCATGTAGTCTAGCCTTCAGTATAGCACAGGCCATAGAAATTCTCGAAAATAATTCCTAGAGCTGATCTTTTAGAAAAATATCCAAATTTTGTTTAAAAATAGTAAGTGATGAAGAATCCACCACAGCCCTTGGTAAAATGTTTCAATGGTTAATTACTCTTACAGTTAAAAATGTATGCTTTATTTCCCATCTGAATATATCTAGCTTCAACCTCCAGCCATTGTATGGTGTTATATTTCTTGGTGCTAGATAGAAGATCCCCTTATTAAATATTTGTTCCTTATGTAGGGGCTTACAAACACTTAAGGTCATCGATTAATCTTCTTTTGTCTAAATAGTTATATTAGGTAAAATTAAGCTTAGAAATCATTATTGTAAAATATTTAAAAAATATATAGGAAAAAGGATCTGATGTATTGAAAAAACATTTTCTGTCTCTTAAAGTGCACATGTTGGAGCTGAAATCTGCTGATCAAAAAGCCAGATCTTTAAAGAAAGCAGTTCCTATGGGAATTGTAAGTATGGCATGAGATTTCATAGTTGCGACTGCAGTATTGTCAGGTTTCAGACTCATCACTTTCCTAGTTCTTTATCACCTCGCTTTCACACTTAACATTACTGAGGACTAAGACCGAGTGGAATATGTCATTGCAGAACCCAGAAGAAATAGTTTTAATGAGAAAAAAACTCCATTTTTGAAGATAAACTAAGAAAATTCAAGGGAAAAGAAAACCCTATTTTGACCTGTTTAACTCAGATACTCATATCCCTCTTCTAAGATAAGATTACCTATAGTATCATACCGAAGAGAATTACAATTTTCCTTTTCCAGTTAAATAAAATTAACTCACATATCCTACAAACAGACCAAATAGCATACCACAGTTCATACTTCTCTTTAGTAAAACTACAGTGTTAAATTTTCCCTATCACAAATTTCACATTTGGGTATACAATGTTTTTAGCAATGGTTCCCAGCCTGTGGCTCAGGGCCCAAAAGTGACCTTTGGGGGCTTTCAACATGGCTCATGGTTTCAAAGTGGCTTGCAGCTCCCTTCCTGTTGGCTGCAGAAGGGAAGCACTCCCTAGGGACCAGGTAGAGCACATTTCCTGTGGGCTAAAAGACTGGTGAAGCCCCCATCCCCCACGTCCACCTTTCTGTACCAGGGAGCATGGCAAAGTGCTTTGCCTGGGTTTGTACCTGCCGGAGTCCCTGCTGGAGTCAGAGGCAGGAGAACACTGATCTTCCATCCCCATATCTGCAGAAAGGTACCACTGCCTAGGGACTAGGCTGAGTGCACAGGACTACAGGATACATGGGTTTTCCCTGCCGTAACCAGGGAGATGGGAGATCAGTGATGAGGCAGCCTCCTTGATGAATGCTTTACATCTGGGTGCAATAGTGGGGAACCTGTTGACGGAGGCTGGTGGCCCTTTAGGATTGTAAAAATATCTGTCACACTTGAGCTAGAAAGCTTGGGAACCACTGGTTTATGGTAGACTGTGGCCTTGATTCCCTGTCTAGGCACCCATGTGATATAAAAATTTTGAAGTGTTGCCAATACCTTGCAATTTTATCGTGTCTTGTGATGAGTGATATTTTTCTTAAACCCAAGAAAGAGGCAGGTTGCTGTATGTGAAATAAAAATAAGTTTCTAGCCTTAATGACTGAAGACAGAAGTTTGAAAGTGTTAATTGTTAAAAGACTCAAAAACCAGAAGACAAATATCCCAAAATTAATTATTTTAAAAATCTTATGATTTTATGCTAATTTCACAATATTTCAGACCTGACTCATGACATTTTGAACATGCATTCATAGAATCATAGGGTTAGAAGGGACCTCATGAGGTCATCTAGTCCAACCCCCTGCCAGAGGCAGGACCACTCCCAATAAACCGTCCCAGTCATGGTTTTGTCCAGCCAGGCCTTAAACACCTCCAAAGATGGAGATTCCACCACCTCCCTAGGCAGCTCATTCCAATGCTTTACCACTTGTCTAGTAAAAAAGTTTTTCTTAATATCCAGCCTCAACCTCCCTAACTGTAACTTGATACCATTGCTCCTCGTTCTGTCCTCCATTACTACCGAGAATAGTTGAGCTCCATCCTCCTTGGAGCATCCCTTCAAGTAGTTGAAGGTTGCTATCAAATCCCCCCTCAATCTTCTCTTCTGCAGACTAAATAAGCCTAATGGTCTCAGTCTTTCCTCACAGGGCTTGTGCTCCAGCCCTTTAATCATTTTGGTTGCCCTCCGCTGAACTCTCTCTAGCAAGTCCCTGTCCTTTTTGTAGTGGGGAGCCCAAGACTGAACACAGTATTCTAGATGTGGCCTCACCAGTGCAGAATAGAGGGGAATCATCACAACCCTTGATCTGCTGGTAACAATTCTTTTGATCCAGCCCAGTATGCCATTGACCTTTTTGGCCGCAAGAGCACACTGCTGACTCGTATCCAGCTTAACATCCACCATGACCCCCAGGTCCTTTTCTACACTGCTGCTACTTAGCTGAATGTTCCCCAGCCTATAGCAGTGCATGGGTTTTTTCCGTCCCACATGCAGGATTTTACACTTGTCCTTATTGAACCTCATAAGATTTCTATTGGCCCACTGTTCCAATTTATCTAGGTCTCCCTGAATCCTGTCCTTGCCCTCCAACGTGTCTACTGTTCCCCCCAGCTTGGTGTCATCCACAAACTTACTGAGAGTGCAGTCTATTCCATCATCCAGATCATTGATGAAAATGTTGAACACAACCAGCACCAGGACTGACCCCTGGGGCACACCACTTGTTACTGGTTGCCAACTAGACATGGAACCATTGATTCCTACACGCTGAAACCGTTGATCTAGCCAGTTTTCTATCCACCCTGTAGTCCACCTATCCAACCCCTACCTCCTTAATTTGCCAATGAGAATGCTGTGGGAAACTGTATCAAAAGCCTTGCTAAAATCAAGGTATATCACATCAACGGTTCTTCCTGCATCCAGAAAACCAGTCATCTGATCATAGAAGGAAATGAGATTGGTCAGGCATGATTTACCCTTGGTGAATCCATGCTGACTGTTCCTGATCACTTTATTTTCCTCTAAGTGTTGGAGGATGGATTCTTTGAGAACCTGCTCCATAATTTTTCCAGGGATTAAGGTGAAGCTGACAGGTCTGTAATTCCCTGGATCCTCCTTTTTCCCTTTCTTGAAAATAGGTACTATATTTGTTTTTTTCCAATCCTCTGGCACCTCCCCCGTTCTCCATGAATTTTGAAAGATAATGGTCAGTGGTGCTGCTATCTCATCGGCCAATTCCCTTAGCACCCTTGGATGCAGTTCGTCCATCCCCATGGATTTGTGCACATCCAGCTTCTTTAAGCAGTCCCTAACCTGACCTTCCATCACCAAGGGCCTCTCTTCTTCTCTCCAATCTGCCATACCCATGATAGTGGGCTGGGAGCTGACCCTGCCTGTGAAAACTGAAGCAAAAAAAGCATTGAGCACTTCAGCTTTTTCCTCATCCTCTGTCACAGGGATCCCTGCGCCATTCAGTAAGGGACCTACACCTTCTCTGATCCTCTTCTTGTTATTAACATACTTATAGAACCCCTTCCTGTTATTCTTTACATCCCTCACTAGCCGCAACTCCATTTGTCCTTTGGCCTTTCTGATTTTATCCCTGCAGGCCCTAGCAATATCTTTATATGCCTTCTTAGTCATCTGACCAAGCTTCTACTTCCTGTAAACTTCCTTCTTATGTTTCAGCTCAGAGCAGAGTTCTCTGCTAAGCCATGCTGGGTGCCTTACATGTTTGCTGTTCTTTCTCCTAATTGGAATGGCAACTTCCTGTGCCCTTAGCAGGGTTTTGTTAAAATATAACCAACTCTCTTGGACTCCTTTCCCCTTCAGATTAGCTTCCCAAGGGATCCTGCCCATCAGTTCCCCGAGGGAGCCAAAATCTGCTTTTTTGAAGTCCAGGGTTTGTGTTTTGCTTCTTTCCTTCCTTCCTTTAATCAGCATCCTGAACTGAACCATGTCATGGTCACTACTGCCTAGTTTACCATTTACCTGTACCTTCCTGATCAATTCCTCCCTGTTTGTGAGCAGCAAGTGGAGAAGTGCAAGGCTCCTAGTTGGTTCCTCCAGCATTTGTACCAGAAAGTTGTCCCCAACACTCTCTAAAAACTTCCTGGATTGCCCATGCACTGCTGTATTGGCCTCCCACAGTTTAGACATGCCATTAACCTTTGATGTAGAAGTCTGTCAAAATACTTTCTAAAGAAAAGATAGCCCTTTCATTTCATTAGAAAATTTGCACTTTGGTTTAGAAAGAATTCTTATTTTAATCCACCTTTAATCAGCAAGGTTGCACTGTCTCCCATCACAACCTTTTATGTCTGGGTAGAAGCTAAAATAATTTCCTTTGCAAAAATTCCTGACATCTGAAGCCCATGTCATGACATTAATTTAGTCATTGAACACATGATGAATTTATGGGGAGAGATTGCTCTTTTCAGAAACTCTTTTTTCTCAGAGAACTGCTCAGAATACATTTACATATTCTAACCAGATTGATTACTTAGACCTTGTTAAGGATTTAGAAATAATGGGTGGTGGATGTTTTTTTTTCCTAGATTTAGAGGCCCCTTGATTAGTAGCTGGGTTTACAAGATAATAATCTGATACTATTTATGGAAGATTTCCCTTTTGTTATGTTTCCAAGACTAACTTTTTCCCACATGGGAATTATTTTTGCATATTGAAGTAACTATCTCTATGTTCAACTCACTCTTTTCTTAGAATTCTTCCATTGGGAAATGACATTAGAACACTGCTCTTTGCCCTCTATCAATGTACTTATGTGTTTACCATGGTATCTGATCACATCACAGTATTTATATATTTATTCTCAATACCAACCCTCTAAGGTGAGGACCACTTTAGAGATGGGAAAGTGATGCACAAAAAGACTTAATAATACTTCCACATTGTAGTTGGAGGTGTAATTTCCAGCTCAGCATGTGCAAGAATTTTGAATAAGTGAATGCTCTAAAAACAGCAAGGTAGCCATTCCACCATAGGAGCTAGCTGCCCCATGTACAATTCTGTCTGAGAGCCTGGGTATATGTTTGGCTCATTAATCTATTCTGCTGTGTGTGCTGCAAAATCTGAATTAGTATTTGATCAAGCCAGCAGTCTAAGAACCTAGTATGTATACCTGTAGCTGTGTTGGGAATTGTTCCAATATAGACATACCCTGAGGCTACGTCTACACAGGGAATTCAGTTCAGATTAAGGAGGCTTAATTCAAACTAAATTAGTCCATGGCCACACTGGCTTTCCTTAGTTTGAACTGAGGAATTCCTTAGTTTGAACTGAGGAATTCCTTAGTCTGAACTAAGGAAAGCTTAGTTTGAACTTGTAAAACCTGCCTTTAGTTCGAACTAACGGTTAGTTCAAATTTATTAGCTTGAACTAACCAAATGGAGCTGTGCTAATTTGAACTAACCATTAGTTCAAACTAAAGGTAGTTTGACCTTCTTCCTCATAGGGTGCCTTCCTCTCTTCATGGATTGAGTGGGGGCATGACCCTTCTTGGGTGCCATGTTGCCATACTTCCAATGGTGCTCCCCTCCTAAGTTGAACTAGCAAGTCCTGTGCATGGACATGTTAGTTCGATTCAGGTTTCTAGTGTGGACATCCTAATTCAAACTAAGTTAGTTTGAATTAATCACAATTAGTTCAAATTAATTAATTTGAACTACCTTAGTTCAAACTAGCATTCTTAAGTGTAGACATAGACTATGCAACTTGCCCACTTTCACAAAGGCAGTCTATAGCACAAAAGGGAAATGGAACTTAGCTCTTCTAAGGCCTAGATCCTAATCATAGGGCTATTCTTCCTATGGAAGAAGCCAAAGAATCTATGTATTTGTGGACACCCATAGGCAAAAATTCTCCTTTCATATCATACAGAAAATTGAATATCCAATTAAACAACATTTTTCACAAAAAGTAGCTGCTTCTTGCAGGTTAGGCCTTGTTTCTTGTTCCCAGTGATATGAGATGGATCAGTATTACTTACAGCAAACATTTTTTGAGCAATTTGTATGCTGAAAGGTGGTTTGCACAAAACATTAACCAGGCAGTTTTGAAGCATGAACAAATTTCTAAAAATAAAAAAATCTGTACATGGGGGTTTGTAAAACAAGCTAAACAAAAAAAGCTAAATTTTGCAAATAAATTGTTCACTACACACAATTTTACCATCTCTAATGCTAATAAACAACTTTATTGAGACAGCCTACTTAAGCTGATAGTTTAAAAGATTTCCTTTCTTCACAAGCAACCGTTCAATAATAGTATCTTTAAAAAAATAAAACTTTTTAAATGCCTTTTCCTGGAATTCATATGCAAATAATTTATATTTTGTAAAATCCATACAAAGACAGGTGTTTGCATTATATTCACATAAAGAACAATAGAGGTGGAAGGTTAGAGATCATAATAAAACCAGATTAGAACACTTTGTTTGCAACACATTAACTGAAACAAATAAATATGCAAATTAGATTATTATTATGTAAATTGAACACTTTCAATACCCTGGTAAAGAACCATATCAACAATTTCAATTAAAAATTACAGTTGTCTAAGTATTGTAGTTTTTAAGCAGGAATTACTTGACAGCATCTGAAATGTTGAGAAATTATTATTTCTTTATTACATTCCGTTTTACATCAACTCCACAGACTGAGTCAATCAGAAGTTAAATGCTATTATAGAAATGAGTGTAAAAACTGCACCAGACAGTTAAATTTCCTTCAGCTTCATTCATCATAGAAAGTGTCTTATGAAATGAATCTCTTGAAGAAGACAGGAACTTTACTGTTCTCCTTCTGGTAAATTCTCCTTCAAGGCAAACTCTCTCTCTCTGAAAAGCTTTAATTGCCTCTTATTTCTGTTTGAGGAAGAAATGCAAACAGCAATAATGTGGATGTTACAGTATTTTAATGGAATTGTTCTATTTGATTTTATTCAAATGCATTTTATCTACTGACAGTTCCTCTTATAACATTTTCATAACAAAAAAGATAGTCTTCAGCTCCTCACTGAAATTTGTTCATATGAATATTTTTGTGCAGTCTTTCATATTGATAGCTGTGCTATAGCAATTAATAGCAATTACAACAGAACAAAATCTTTAGGGGAAATCAAATTATACAGAGAGCAAAAAATCCCAAAATTGTGTTGGTATGAAGATGACATTGAGACCCTGGCAGAAGATTGTTTATTTTTAACAGCAATCTGAGCCTCTATGCTCTCCTCTTCTGCATGATTGTACATGGTGGTGGGGGGAGGGGGGACATGGACACATCATGCAAAATCTGAGTGGTAAGCCAGGAAGAGGAAATTGGTTATTTCTCCACTATCACCAAGTAACCACAAAACAATCAAGGAGTCCTGTGGCACTTTTAAAGACTAACATTTATTTATGGCATGAGCTCTTGTGGGAGAAAATCTAACTTCATCTGTTAGTCTTTAAAAGTGCCACAAGACTCATTATTTGTTTTGCTGAACTAAACTAACACAGCTACCCCTTTGGATTGAAGTAACCACAGGCAGGGTCACTGCTCCATTTCTACAATAACAGGACAGAATGGGGAAAAGGATAAGGAGGAAGGGAAAGGATCCATGGAACATTCTATTCTACAAGCTATAGTCCCTTAGAAACCAGTAATGGAATCACTGTAGGATGTTCTGGCAATATCTGCTGCCCTGAGCATCATTAATTCCTTTCCCACTGGTGGGTTCACACAGTAACTGGTGGTAGGACAACTAATGTTACCAATTTGGTTTTGTGAGTGTTATAAGATTTGTAATGAGACCACAAACTTGTGAGCATAAGTGACTCCATCTTAGCACTGTTCCCTTAATATTATTTCAACCTCTAGCCTGACTCACAGAAGTACAGGGCCCCTCTCATCCTTGAACAGTCTGTAAGCAGGAGATAGGGGAAACTTGCACCAGTCTCGAGGTCACCTATTAATCAACAATTTCTCCTGTTTATTACATTCCCAGGCTCTGAGGAGCCTGCCTGACCTTCTTTACTAATTCCCCTATCTTATATGAATATGTATGAAGACTATCCCTATATGGTACTAATAAATGTGTTAACCTTGTTTACCTTGAATATATTAACCATTTTTGGAATTCCTTGAATTAAGTAATTATACCTGTGTATAAAGCCCTTTAGCACCGGTCCTTCGGGGCCGGCCACACTCAGTAGCTCTGAGTGTCAATAAACTTGTGATTCTTCCTTCTGTTGTCCGGCTCCATCATTGACCAGAGCAGAGAACGAGCTTTTCTCTCAACATGACCATTGTTACTATTGCTAGTGTTTGGAACAGAAGGGGGTTCAGAGCAAGGTATATGACCAAATATGCACAGATCGTCCTCTACTTTTTATCCTCTATCTAATGCATGGAACCTTCTCACTTTGAGGATGGTGTGAAGAAATGGAATCTGTTGAGCTTTGAAGGTCAGGTCTTCCTTTATGTGCATGTTGAAATGAAAAAGAAAGATGTCTCATGACAAATTACAAAAATGTTTGTGAGATCTGTCAAGCTAATGCCACGTGTCTCAGTTCTCATTTTTTACCAAATCAAGGCCCAAATTGTTTCTCAAACTATGTGTCTACACAAGCTGAAGCAGGCATAAGAAAACATGCATGATTGGGTTCAGGCATGCTGAAATGAGTGTTAGGTGGGTCTGCATTGTGGCCTGCATTGTGCAGAAGGTCAGATTAGATGATCATATTGGTCTCTTTTGACCTTTGAATCTATGACCTTAGAGTCTACACCAAGGAGATGATAGTCTTGGTATAACTAGCAAGTTAAGATAGATTTACAACCAGATATTTGCATAATAACAGATGCAACAGGAGCAAGGAGAAAAGGGTTTAGGTTTAAAAGGTGTTAGTAGGAAATCATTCCTTTAATGAAATCAATTTGAATAATACAAATGTTGATTGGTCAGTACACTTCTCTGAGATAGAGGGAAGAGATTATATTAGCTAACGGGCAAAGATTGCTATCAATAGCTGTAAAGGTTCCCTTGAGATTGCTTTTTCAAGCAGTAATTAACCCTGAGGAGAAAGAAGTTTGTCCAAATGCCACTCAGATGAAGGTGCTCATACTCTTTACAGAAAAAATAATGAACTTGCAATCCAGAGATCTTTCATTGTCACTTAAGTATTTGACTAGAAGGAAATGTTGTGGGATCATTTGTTTGTTTCAGGGAGAAATGTAAGGCAAAAGCACATGAAAAAGGAACAATGTAATGAACAATATGAATGAGATTAATGTGGTAAAGATAATTAACAACTTCTGTCTGTTAACCAAAGCACTGAGCATTGGATTTTACTCAAGAAATAGAAGGGCAGGCAGGACAAAAGTAAGGGCTGCTTAAAAATGAAAATAAAAGCTATATGTCAGTATTGTCTTATAGGAATGCAACTACACAAGAGAAAGAGATTGGCAGCAGAAGTTACGAAACTATACAAAACATCTTCTGAAGTTCACTGGAAATGTATGGAAGGAAGGGAAATAATGGAATGAATATTGCATAGCTTAGTTTCTTTATTTCCTATGTAATGTAGAGGAGAAAGATTGTAGGATCCAATGTAACAATATGTTCTAAATCCTACTGGCGAAACGCAGATGTGGTAACAACCCTAATAAATTATGAGTATTAGTATTAATACTATGCATATCAAAGGATTTAAATTCCAAATACCTAAAGAGAGAAAGAATTGTCCAGCTGCCAAAGCACAGGAAACCTGGGTTCAGCCTCTGATCTGCCACAGGCTTTTTTTGTGACTTTGGCCAAGTCCCTGAGGGTATGTCTTCAGAGCAATTAAAAACCCATGGCTGGCCCATGTCAGCAGACTAGAGTTTATGGGGTACCAGCAATGGGGCTGTTTAAATGCAGCATAGGTATCAGGTTCAGCTCGGAATCTGGGTTCTGGAACTCTTCTTCCTCTTGTGGTCCCAGAGCTTGGGCTTCAGCTCATGACCAAACTTCTACACAGCAATTAATCAGTCCCACAGCCTGAATGACAGGAGTCCTAGTCAGTTTTTTTATTAGACCACAGAAACAAGAAAAATCAATTGTTTTGTTTTTTTCAACTCTATGCACAATAGAACAAAGAGAAGCCATTTCTTAGGCATCACAAAAGAAGTTTCATATTGAGACACTACTATAAATTCTTGCTTTTAGGAACGAGGATCTTCCCTTTTCCTTTTCTGTAGTTTGGGTTACACTTAACTAGGGAATGATGATCTCAAGTTATATTCAAAGCATGAGAAAATAAGAAATCAAATATGACTTAAATGAAAGTACTTAAGTCAAAAGTTAAAGAACAATTGATTTTCTGATGATTCAACAGTATCAAATTTAGAAAATTTTGTTTCCAAAGGCTACTAAATTCATAGTAAAGTTTTACTGGATGGAAGGGAAAAAAATCATCTCTAAATGTAGCTGTTTTGCTGGGAACAGCCTTCTTATTTAAATGTTAAAATAGCCAGGTTTCAGTTGTTAAGTGACACAGGGTGTTGTTATTCCATCCTGAAGATAGCTAGAGTTGTATCTGGCTTTTAATCTAATGCAGAAAAATAAAATGATAGAGTACTCTTTACAGAAAATCTGAGTGTGTTTTAAATAAATGAAATGCACCATATCTTTATTTATTCAACTTTGAAGGGCTGTGGTTTATTCAGTTTCACCTAGGAATGGAATCCATAATCAGCTAGCTTAATTAGTACCACAGGTGTGAAATCATTTTATAGTATTTTAGTATACATAGTGTATTAATAATTCTTTAAGTATAATTAATAAAGTATGGAAGATGGTTTTAAATCAGTAATGAGAACGTGACAGATAATCAGCAACTGCAGATTTATGCAGATGGATAAGGCAAGGTCAGAAGAAGGTCAGAGATGTATGTAGGAATGCATTCTCAATGTTGGATTTGTAGTTAAGTAAAAGCACCTTAAAATCAACAATGCATTTCACTCAATACCTATGAAGAGATGTCAGGCCAAGAGCTACATCGTTGTAGAATCAAGAAGAATGTAAGCTGCCATGTTGATTTGTGGGGTCCTATTGATGACACTTTCTGGGACACATGCAAAGCTGGAATACTCTAGCCAAACCTGCCAATGACAAAAAAAAATTTAGTTATGTAAAATTACATGACAACCAAAATTATACATTCTGAAGGCCATTATCTAGGAAAAAGACTGTGGTTGAAAAGGAGTGCTAAGCAAACGAGGCTGTCATAGAACTAACCATGAAAACCAGGGTCCGTTAATGAAAAATTCATCCTGAGGGCAGTCTGTCATCACTTGTGAGAGGTGGATTTTTCCACCCCTCTTTGTGTTTTCTTTTGCTGTGGCCAAACTTCAGCTTGTCCTATGGAATGTGGCCTGTTAGGCCTCTACAATTAGATGGTGTTATCTCTTGACAGCAGGGAGTAATGGCCTTCAAGAAGAGTTATTGTCAGTAAGTGGGACCGGACCTAAAGAAAGTGATAAAATAAACTATACATTACAGCCATAAAACTTGAGTTACAGCTGCAAAACTTATGAGTCACAGCTGAAAGACTTATGAGTTCCTCTGCTGACCAGACCAGTGTCAGTAAGTTTCTATGACAACAAGTGATATGCTAATTTTTGGAGGTCTAAGGCATAAAGTCAGGGTTCTGGCTTAGGCACGTTGGAGAAGCGATAGGTCAGCAGCCTGTCGTGTTGCCAGGGGATCTGGCCACCCCCTAGGCATCTCCCCACTCTTCACAAGGAAAAGCGTTAAACCCCTTGACTGATCACCAAGGGAGTCTGCAGTTTTTTTTCTTTTGGCAGATCTTTTGCTTTTGCTTTTGCTTTTTGAATTCGTTTACTAAGTTTTCAATTTTCACGTGTTCACCCTGGAGTGAGGGCCATAGCTCACATCCGAAGGGGGTGGCAGGGGGTGTTCAACCACTGCAGCTGGTCGCGGTGGGCTCTGATTTCTAAGGCCACAGATAGGAGCCCGAAGGCTGTCCTGTGAAGCGCTTGGTCGAGCCACTTTAACACCAGTCCAGCCAAGTGCATGGAGCTTGCAGTTGGTAGACGCCAGACCGGTGGGCTGCTGAGTTGGAGGCAACAGATAGGAGCCTGAAGGCTGTCCTGTTGGTTCGCAGCCAGAGCCGTCTTAACACCGGGCTGTTCTATCACATTTTGCTATCTTTCTCTTAAAGAAACAGGTCTGCTGTCTGTCACTCCGGAGCTAACATCCAGATGTGGTAAATATAATATGGTCAAATTTGGGATTTAAATTGAGAAATGCTTTTTGGGAATGTGTATGTGTATTATTACTGCTCTGAACCTATTAACCTCACAGATCAGAATGAAGCTGGTGTTCCACAATCAAATTGGGAAACAGCAGTGTAAAAGAGTGTGATGAAAGAATAAATCCACTTGTGTTCCCCGCCAGGTACCCCAGCTGACCCTTGTAACTCCTAGCCGCAAACAGCCCATGGCTAGCCTCACTGGGCAGTGATCCATGGTGTCTGGAGATCCAGGGGGAGAAGCAAGGTGTTCATGCTGTCCTGGGTTGTGTCTGATGTTTTAGTGTGATGTTTCAGTGTGTGTATGTGGTAAATAGCAAAGCTCTTTTTACCTACAGATTGTGTGTTCTATCTCTGTCTCTTATAAACCCCACTCTGTTAAATTATATCAATCAGGATTGGAACTGGGGGGTTTAATTCAGGGTTAGGCACAAAAATGGGGATAAATGTTATAGTAATATTTGTGCTCTATTTTCTGTTTATTGGGCAATTAATTTGTACTTAGAAGATCTTTAAATGCCTTTAAGAAATAGAGTTCTAAAACCGCAGTTTGAATAAGTGTAATTTAATAGGAATTGCAAGTTTTAATTTTTGTAATAGGAATATTAGTAATTGAATAATATTAAGCTCTTATTTAACCTTTTTTTTCTCTTCTTTCTTTTTTGTAATTTTATTTATCTCAATAAAAGTCACTTAGAAAGTAGTTAACCCAAAAAATTGTGGTTTGGTCTCTTGCCTCTCGATTGGGACTCCTTCTTGCAGTGTGGGGATCGTGCCCCCTACACCCACTCCCCCACAACATCACTGAATACAGGGCATGAAGAACTGTATTGGTCATATGTAAGCTTACTCAAAATGAAGGTAAATTGGAATCAACCTAGAGAACAGCGTCACCAGGCATGCTCTAAGCATGGCTGCAGACCTGACCTTTGTGGGAGTCTGCAGCAGGAGTGATGGAGGCCAGCCACCAATAACTGGAGGGCAGCAGAACACTCAAACAAAAGGTAACTATGGCATGGGAAATCATAATTCAAGTATTGGAGAAGTATCAAATGGGAGCAAGAGTCAAATATAGATGGCCTGACCCCGGGATGCCCTTAATGTCATCAGGCAGAGGACCCTCCCCACACACATACTGTAATTCATAGTAAGACCTGAGGCACTCATTGACCCAAGACACTGTTATCATAATATATATCTCAAAAGTGTCAAGTGAAGCATTACATATAAACTGGTGCTGCTCTGGTCCTGAAAATCATCACATGAGGTATTTACTTGTTGAGTAAAAAGTGTAATAGCTGTGCTCTGGAAAATGTTTTTAAAATATATTTGATGGAAAAACATAAACTCACCCTACCCTAGACAAAGAAATGTCTGATCACCTGCTGGAGAAAGATGAAAGTACATGTACATATAAGGTGAACAAAGCCAAATCAATCATGGAGAGAAGACCAAACCATTTAACAATCACACCACAGAAGAGAATTGTCCTACTGTAAGTTTTCCTGGCAGAGACAATGAACTTTGAGTAATTTAAAGGGAATAAAAGGACATTTTTGTTATCTATTATTAAGTGGAGATAGGGTACAGTATCCTCAGAGCCTATGAAACTCAGCTCCATTAATCTGGATGACTAGGGATGCTGGTAAATTGATAACCAAGGAATCTCATGGCACATTTAAAGACTAACAAATTTATTTTTCGCATGAGCTTTCATCGGAGAAAAGAAGTTGGTTTTTCTCCCACAAAAACTCATGTGATAAAGAAATTTGTTAGTCTTTAAAAGTGCCACTAGATTCCTAATTAGTTTTGCTGAACTAGACTAATACAGATACCCCTTCAGAACTGGTGAATTGCTAACAAGTAAGAAAACTGCTTAAACAAAGATTGCTAAGATTATATTTTAATCATTAACAAAATGTGTCTTGTTTTGTCTGTAACCAGACCTGTCTCTTTTTCTCTTGCTTAACATCAGTTCTATCTACTCTTTGTTAACAAACATATTCTTGATTTATTACCAAATCATCTCAGTACAGTGTACTGAAAAGTGAGTCTTCAGCTGACAGGCTGTTGTAGCTGTGTCACAATGGAGACAGCACATTTAATAATTTCCATGAGTGTCCAGTGACTGGGTCTAAAAACTGGAGAACTCTGAACCTGGGGTTCACTGATTTTTGCATGTAGTGCTTAGCCTGACACAGTCTCGAGGAACTTCTTGGCCAGGCAGAAGGGCTGGTGTGTCATGGAGCCAACATGAAGTTTTAGCAACTTCAAATCGCATCTAGGGATTCAACATTCTCCACTCAGCCAAATAACATGTAAATCCCTTTAAAAACCTAGGCCCAAACTGCCTAACCTGAATCCTTGAGCTTCATTAGCAGCTTTCATCCAAGGGTCCCAAATCACTTAACAAGAGTGGATAAATATTATTATCCAGGTTAAATGGCATTCTAATGCCACACATGGCTAGTCTGAGCTTTCGCATTGCGTAAGGGAGGGGCAATATTTGACCACGCCAACAGAGGAACCAAGGGAAGGAATTCCAACTTAGCGTTGCAACTCCTTTGGAGCTCCTGCTTCCAGCTGAGATGAATAAATTAACTAGCACCAATGAAAGGCTGTAGTACTTCTGTTGTGACACTTCTGTTTACTGGGGTATATGGGTTGTGAGGCAGGAAGAAGGATGACAAAGGCATGGCTCTTCCACTTTCCCACTCCATGACCAGCTGCTGAGGTGAAGCACAAATTATGCAGAACCTAAACTCCAGCCAGGCTGCAGATGGTACTAACAAGTGCTGGTTCTTGCTCTCTTGTCTGCTTGCATTAGGACACTTGGAATTGACAAAAATCCAAAGTCAGATGCCAGGTTATCTATCACAAATATACTTAACATGTGTTTCTGAAGTGCACATCTGCAAACTCCTATCACAGCTTGATCCATTGCTAACAAAATGCTGCATGGAACACAGCTGTTCTTAATAGCTTGGCAATTTTGTCATGAATAAAATTACCTCATTACCTGTGGGAATCAAATTTTTAATAGGAAATGCCTTAAATATTAATATAATATTTCATATTTATCAGAGGCAAGATGCAATGTTTTATGTAACCACAGTAATCTCTAGACCTAGTCTTTAGACTTATAAAGCATTTTACAAGTGTTAAGCCTCACAACACCGCTGAGAGTCAGTAAATGAGTATCAGCTGGATAAATTTTGTCACTTCAATGTCAGTTTAGAAATTTGATGAAAATGTACTCAGGAGCTCTCACACTTAAGTACAGAAGCACTAGCTGGCAGTGATTGCAAGGACAGCCTTGTATCACCAAAAGTACAGGAACTGATCTAGAAGCCAGATTAATTGTTTTCTAATATCCAGCCTGATCCAACTTCACCTAAGTTTCTTTTCTGTAAAAGAACAAGCTGCATCTGTAAGAAAGAACTTTCTGTCATGAGCCAGTTGCAATTTAAAAGAGGAGAAGAACAGCAATGGAACAAAGAAGTTGCAGAAAGGAAATGTTTGCCTCACCACCCACAATGATTGAAAAGAAGAGGATCAAAGACAGAAGGTTGGATAATAGTAAGCTTTCGAACCATGACTTTAATATAACTTAGTGATCAGTAACTGGGGAGCTATTTCAATGATGGTATATTTTAGAGGAGAATCTGGCTCCTAGTCACTGAAGTAAATACGTAGAGCTTATGTAAAATTTTAGATAGACCAGTATTCATATAGATCATGTACTGGACACTGAGAATACCTACTGTATCTATTCCTACTAGAAAGGAAATGAATAAACCTAAAGAAATCAAATTTCTTTCACTAAATCTTCTTTGGGTAATCACAAGTATTGCTGTGGTCCACCACCATTTATACAGTTCATATAGGATTATGCACTATAGTCTGTGATCATGGTCTGACAATGGAGGTGACAGGAGACAAGGGTGGTATTCGTAGTGTTCTACCCCAGTAAAAGAGTCATAAGAAATGCTTCAAAGATAAAGGACAAGGGAAGAAATAGGTGGCTGTTATGAGGCAGTGTAACTTCTTTTCCTAACCAACCTTGCCCCTTACACCGGAACCAGGTAGATTGGAGATGATGGCAGAGTCTTTACCTTAGTTGGAGGACAGACAGAGAGGGACACAGATACACCCCCTTACCTCCAGGCTGCTGATTCTACTGCTGAACCCAGAGACATCCTACCCGGTGGGCAACCTGTGAAAACAACTGGGACTGTCTTGAGTCTCCTATTACTGCTGGACCAAGGAGGACCCATGGACCCAGATACACTCAAAAGAAAGGATAGAAGGTAGCCCAGAGGCAGCTAATGCAAGTCAGGCTATAGTGTCAGTCAGTGGCTGGATTAGGTATCAGGTATCATTACATAACAGCTCTGACAGGCTGTTAAAATGTAAACTATAAAAAGATTTTCCAGGAAGAAATCCCTCCAGTTTATAAGCAGAACTGAAGCAAAGCAAAGAATGAGATTTTCCAAATACTATTTTTATGCTTCTGTTAACCATGACAACTGGTCTAGTCTTGCAAGTTGTTCAATATTTAAACTCCATCAATACTGAAAGTGTTGGAATTATAGTCTTAAAATTTTTTGTTCCTTTTGCAGCCAAAATGAATAAGGAAAACCAAGAAAGATTTTTTTTCCTGTGATATATATATATGTTATATGTAGCATTGACACAATTCATTGGCATGCTTCATGAGGAAAGAAAGCCTGCCTGCTTTGATGAGGCATTAAACTTTTAGGGTATATTAGTATCTCTGTTGTTCATTTGGAAGACGTGAAGCCTTTCTTGGAACCACAAACCATATACATACAACCAGTTGATGTACCTGCAATAGAGTGTAATGACAAATGACAACAATCATACTGGAATTCAGTATCCACAACAAATAATCAAACACTGAATGAACCTGACAGAAGACCTTTAGAATGTTGCCAAAATCTATTTGGATAAACTGAATGTTTATAACAAGCCTAATGATTTCATCAGTCTTAATTATTACTGTGGCTTCGTGAAAGACTCACATGCACTAGAAATAATGAAGAATGTGTCAGATGTTTGAACAGGAACAATTAACTTCTGCCCAAATGTTTATTGTTTTGCAAATAATCAGAAACTGGGGAAAATGATGGTAATTGCAAGAGAAAGTCTATTCTATTGTTTGACCTATCCCAAAATGATTCCCTTACACAGCAGGTTAGAGTAATAAATTCTAGAGCTATATGCATTGTCTGGTCTATTTTCATTATAGAAACTTTTTAAAAGTAAACTTTAATTACTGCTAAATTATTCAAATAGAGGAAAATATTCAAAGCTGAGAAGCTCACATAAGACATTTTACTTCCCATGCTACACATAAAAAGCAGTATTTTTGTAAATGTGAGGTAAAAAAACTGTTTTTGTCTGTCTTTATTTATGATCTAATTTAAAAAAAAAATAGTGGCCCATTTTATTGATGCCAAGCCTCCTTTCTCTTATACATTATTTTAAATTAAATTAAAGTGCTTTCCCATAAACTGTCATTCTTATGTTTTCCTCATCACCAATTTTGTAAAAGTACTGATCAGCATAACAAATAACAAAAATAAGTGTATTTATAACCCATGTGCCTAAATAGGTGCAATCTCTTTTAGGGACCCTTATGGCTGGGTTACGTTGCTGGGCAGATTTTGCAGCCCAGAAACCAGAAACTTCTGGTAAGAGGGTGAGGGAGCACACTGAGCATGCTCCACAAGTTTTATTGTTTTGCTGGAGTTACATGCCCAGGGAGAAGCCTGAGAAAAGAAGCCTGGAGAGGAGCAAGCAGAGCGCTGCAGAGGACATTGGCTAAGGGACTCAGTGAAAGGAGCTGAGCAGGAGTGGACTGCAGGATGTTTTCTCCCAGCTTTTGACTGCTTTGCAGGGGAGTTGTCTGCAGTGGAACTGAGAGCGGGATGGCCAGTGACCTGATTGCATGGTGCTGGCTGCACAGGAGGAAGAAAGGACTGCATGGCATTTGCCTAAAGATTCCTGCAGCTAGAGAGGATGAGGATTGCTTTCGTTCTGCATTCAAGCCCCAAGGACTTAAAAGACTGCAACTGAGGTAAGGGTGACTCCACCTGAACTTTGGGACTCTTGGGTTTCTTACTGTTTTGTTTAAATATATTATGGTTCTTTAGGATAAGGTGTGTTTGGCTAGTTAATAAAGTTCATTGTTACTTTTCTGTTGAGTAATAGTTTAATGTAGGACGGAAACTCTGAGCAGTCTTCACTGTGAGTCCTTTTAACAACTGGATCCTGGCTCTCCAGTTGCTTTCCTCAGGGGTTTTCTCTGTGAGGCACTGGAGAGGGGCAATTGAATGAATTTGAGCCCACCCTAGCAGGTTACATATTCACAGGCCTGAAGAGTGAGAATCTGCTGCTTTATTTAATTGCATCACAGCAGATTGAAGCAGGGAGAAAAACTCCCACTGACCAAACAGGAAGTAAGGCAGCAGGGGGGAGTGGAGCATGACTCCAATCTATAATACTCTAAGTAACACCATTTACCTCTTGATGACTACTACACTATGGAGTCCATTGAGCTGAATAATACAGCCAGGGCTGGAAGGATTCATCTTTGATCGGTAAATGTTGGTGTAACCCTTCTGCCAGGGTGGACTGGCAGGACAAGGGATGGGTTCTGTATCTAGGGCTTCCAAATAATGTTACAGTGTCAGCTGGCTTGAGCCCCTACCCAGATTTCTGAGGAATCCTGCACTATTCCCTGGGCACCTCAAAGGGGTAATGCTTTCCCACTTGCAAGCACTAGTCTGAGTGTAACAAACAGAACTTTTAATAGTAGTAAAATGTAATGTGAAAAGCCAAATAAAAGAGATCAGCACTGATCCAGAAAATCAATACAGAGCAAAGTTCCCAACAACCCACACCGCATAACAGAACATTCAAGAATTAGTGGGAAAAATTGGCATCGATCTGGAGAATTAGTCCTAACTAGGTTCCCAACAAACCCTGGGGTACTTAGGGAGTGTCTTTCATGCCAGCTGTATGCCAGCACCACCCGCTGATCACTCACTCCATTCACTAGCACCGTGCCTTGGATTCAGCTGCTGTCCTCCGGCTTTGCCCCCCGGTCACTTGCTCTGTCCAGATCACCACTGGCCGCTCTCACCGTCCACTGGCTCCACCTACTGTCCATTGGCTCCACCCACTGGTCCCTCATGCCACCCAGCTTGCCACTGGCCACTCTCACTGTCCGTCAGCTCCGTCCACCGCTCACTCGCACTGCCCAGCTCGCTGGTGGCTGTTCTCACCATCTGCCAGCTCTGCCCTCCGGTCACTCCATCTGCTGCTCCTCTTCAGTGATTTCAAATCAGAGAGAGAGAGAGTTCCCTGTCCTCTAGTGGTTTCAGCCCAGAGAGAAAGTTTCCCCTCATCTAGTGATTTCAGCTTTTAAACCTTAAGAGCTGCAAACAGCTACTTCCTTTAACGTGACAAAGGAGGCCTCAAAGAAGCCCAGCCAGATCTATCATTTGACAGTGGGGCTGGATGGGTGAGGCAAATTGCCTCAGGCATCACTCCAGAAGGACACATACCAACTCCCACCCCTGTCTTAAAACTTTTCCAGGCTGAAATAACCAGTGGCCACTCTTACAGGCCTCTTTTTAAACTAAGGGTAGTTTTTACCCCTTAACTAACCCAAACAGATTTGGAACAAGCAGAGAACAGCATATCACCAAGACAGTATTTCATATTTCCCTTCAGTAGAATTACAGATATTGACAGATTTGTGATCAGATTAACTTCAAATACCATTACTCACTATGCCCTGCACCCAGTATGCTAATACCTAATTGTGCTCTTTGTGCTAATACAGGACTCATGTAGATTAGTTGCCCCCCTTCAGAATCTGATAGGCACAGCTTCTAAGCCTGCCTTACATTGGCAAATATTGATTTCACCATACACATAGACCAATGAAAACAGATTTCCATCTATAAAGAATAAAAAAAAAATACAGATAGGCAAAGCAAAATGTGTCTGAGGAGTTAATAATTTGATTTAAAGATATTTACTTTGTGTATTTTGATGTGATGTTGATAATTTATAATTTAACAGTTATAAAGTTTTAATTTTTTGAATCTTAATGGCTACATTAAATAATTATTTTTTCAGTCCCCCTCCATAATTTCCTGTACTTGTGAAAATTAAAATCAATAAAAATGTGGAGGGAGCACAATAATTTCAAATAAACATTAATATTTTCAGTCAAAATTATATTAAAACATTAATTCTGGCAAGTCTACCATAGCTATTAAGAAAAGAATTGAAAAAAAAATGCCTGTGTAACATAATCCTAAATCCATCAACTTTTTTTTTTTTAATCTCAGTTGTTATGAGTCAGATTAAACCTTATGGGTTGAGTTAAAACCTCCTCAAAACTGATATGCAAGTTTAAAATAGTTGTGAGATAGTTAAGGGGCCACACCTCCAATTCAAAATGGACTCTGCCCAGAAAACAGTGCTATGTGGGTGGAAGTTTCTGCTGTATATTATTCTGAGTAAATCAGATATGTATTGGGGTGTATAAAGAAGTGTAGGTCAGAGAACAGACAGAAAACAGTGACGGTTCTGCAATAGAGGAAGAAAATTACGTAGCAATCTGCAGGTGAAGTGTGACCTTGGGAGAAGGCAAAAAGAGAACTATTGGGTTTGGTGGTAACTAATGAGATTTTGAACTCTAAGGAAAGAAAATATCCCCTGGGTTTGGTTCTATCTGTGTCTGGTGAAACAGATCTTTGTATGTGTCTCATTAATAAAAAAGATCACATCATAGAAAATACCAGAGTCTGACACCAATTTCTACTCCAGACTGGATCATTCTCAAGGCCCCGAACATTAACTAGTTGTTCAAGTCAGAAAGGGGCAAACTTTTTTATAAAGTTAGAATAAACATATTAAATGTGCATCTGCTATATAAAAATACACATACATATTCTAATTATAAAAATCATCCCCCTACCTAGTCAGATATAAATATATATTTTTAAATGTCCAGTGATTTGCTCTGGTACCAGTATTGAGTTTTGGTGGCTGCATTACTCACCTTCACTGATCTGGACTATTGAGAAAGCACATCTGGGAAGAAGCAATTTGTCTGTTTTAGCTTGTGACTACCTTAAAATGGCCTCAAGAATTAACTGGAATTTACTGCAGACTCTAGAGCAGAAATGCAATATGTTCCGTGAAGGAAGTATTGCTATGTAAATTAATGTGACATTCTGCCTTAGCTGAAAATTCCAAGTAGTCATTGGGTTTAGCTGTGTAAAGAACACATTTCAGTAATTGGAGATGGAGGTAAGGAAGGCATGAATGAATATGGAGTAATATGGACTTCAGAGAAAATCATAGTCTCTTTGACAAGCACAGATGGAAAAATAAGCATACATTCTGGACTACTTTTGGTAACTATGTAAAACTGCTGTTTGTTGCAGTAATACTGGGTGTGGCTGCATCCTCAATTTTGGAAGGGGAAATTCAGGACTGCAGGGATGGACCAGGGGACTTTGGACTGCAGCAACCTCTACATCATATACTGCTAGGGCTGGTTGAACATTTTTCATCAAAATAGCTTTTCAATGAGAAACTTTTAATTTTTGTCAACGATTTTTGGGTTGTGTTAAAACAAAAATGAAAGCTTTTCATTTTCTTCAAAATCAGGTATGAAAGATAACAAAGCTCTATATCATGTAAATTTATAGTTAAATACAAGTTCTTGTTGAATGAATATTGAGAACAGTACTCAAGAAAAGCTATCGAGGTTCCAAGAGGAGCTTTAGGCTGTGAAATCCGTCTTACCAAGGGGTGACATTCATCCCTGAGCAGAGAGACAACGCCAAGGTTTTGAAAATTTTATGCTCTCAAGAAAAGATTTAAGTGGAACTTATGTATATCATAAGCAGGGGTTAAAGTATAATTTGTTGGGTCCCAGAACCCTCCGGCACAGGTTGGACCCCCAATACCCACCCCCCCACACATGCACGCATGCATGCAAAACCCCCAGCAGTCCCCCAAAGCCCTTATCTTGGCTGTTTGCAGGCTGCCTGACTGGCTGGAAGCTGCTTCCAGCCACAAGCTGCTCCTCCCTGCAGGGGGGAGATTCACAAACTCCCAGCTTGCTTCAGCTCTCTGCTGGCTGGGCTTAAGGAGGAGGAGGGTTTAAGGTGGAACCACTGGAACTCTGTGTTCCAGGGCATTCCTCTATTTTTAGGGGCCCCAGAACACTGCCAGCCTAAAAATAGAGGACTCTGGAACTGCATTCCAGCGTGTCCCCCCTTACTTTAACCCCTGGCCATAAGACTTATGACAGACAAACAAGGAATCTTGTGGTACTGAAAGACTAACAAATATATTTAAATCTTTAAGTGCCATAGGACTCCTCAGTTGCTTGTTTTACTGAACTAGACTAACAGGGCTGCCCTTTTGGATCTTGGCAACATATAAGCTTTATGTTGGATCTCTACACAGAGGTAAGTTTCACCCATGGATTTTGCACATACATGCATATGAGTTAGCAGAATAAAGATGTATTTTTTATGTCTTTAAGAAATATTCAGGTGGAGGAGGTGAAGGAAAAATAAGCCACCTTCTTTCCACTATAGGCTTAACTGTTGAAAACATTTAAAAAGCTATATACCAATACATTTAGGTATTGTTCTGCAATGTAGGTAATAATATTACAGTTTTTAAAGGAACTCTTTTGTGTTGTTACTATTTAGCAGTTTTATATTCAGTTCAACATCCGCACCCTGACTTGATTTCATTTTAAGCCTTAAAACATTGTCTAAAAGAAGAAAATATTTCCCCCAAGCAAATATGAGCAAACTGAGACATCAGATTCTGTAAACAAACACAGAAAACACTACTATGTTAAAACAAGAGAAGCGTATGATGACCGACTAGACAAGCAAACTTGAAAACAATGCTGTAGAATAACCTCACACCACCAGAGTTCTCATGAGTACTTTTAAATGTCTGATCAGTATGAATTATGAATGTTTACTGTTTTTGTTCTTTTCCTCTGTAAGACTGATCAATGACCTGCCTAGCAAATTTCAAGCTGTATTTGCCCAAGGACAATCTAATCACAAAAAATACGGATGAAGCATTTGTAACATTCAAACTCTTATCAAGGCTAAAGAGGAAAGGCCACAACTTCTACCACAGTGAAAACAATTAAAGCACTTATCAGCCCTCTGCAGGAGAAGACTCTGCTGGCTCTGCATTTGCAAGAAAAATATTTAGTCTTGTCCCCTTTGGTTGGGCTGTATTAATTTTTTTTAAAGAGGAGTAAAAGCTACAAGTAAATATAATGGTGAAAGTCAGAAGTCAGACAGTAATAAGGAACCCACTCATGATAAACTCTATGCACTTCTACCTTTGAATGTTTTAATTTATAGAACTGCACAACAAATATAATTTAGGGGATTATAGCACATTAATCATGACCCACTTCTCAAACACAGACAGGTGGACACCAGTTGAACACAGGCCAGGGGAAGGTGGCTTTAAAGCAGCCCTTTCTTCCCATTGAGATTCTGAGTCAGCTGGGGGTAACTATGGTCCTATGAATAATCTGGGCAGTTGGAAGTACTGCTGTAAGCTTCAGCATGCTCATAACTGCTGTGTATGGGCATCTCCATAAACTGGAATTGCTCCAAAATCTCTATGCCATTTTTTGCTATGTCCTAGGACCCCTACCCTTCCCTTCAACTTGTGAGGAAGTATGTTCAGGGCAGCCTGTGCCAGTGATATATAGAGGAGGAAGACTCCCTTGCACTGGGTATGAAAAAATACTAAAATACAGCAAATAAGACCTACTAACCCAAAAATATGGATAACAAATTAGCAAGCCCATGGGTAATCTGCCTAGAGACATTCCATTCTAAAAAGCATAATGGAAAGGCATTGGTTAAGTATTTCAAGGATACATGCTACCATTAAGAAGTATGGCAAAAGGTGTCCATGTTGTGTATAAAGTAGCAGGTGACAGGACTAAATGGCACAAAAAGCCTTCCTCCATTGTGTCCTTTTGCAGTAAGTAAGCACACTTAGAGTATGTCCATACACAGCTTTTAAATCGAAATAACACTGGTCATTTTGATTTAAAAATGGCTAGGTCCACACAACATTTTCTTATAGTGAAATGACAAGCTCAGTCATTTCACTATAAGAAAAGTCATATGGATATAATAAAACCTAGTTTTATATCGATGTGACAGTTGAATTAAAACTGTTATATCAATATAAAACTGTACAGACATATTATATAGATCTAACAGTTAGATCAAAACCCTGTTTGACCTTCCTCCCAGGGTGCATGGCCAGAGCAGTGGGGAGTGGAAAGGATCACCCCATGCCCAGCTCCCCTGCCCTACATGGGTGGCAGGGAAAGGGAGCCCTGTGCACCCACCTTCCCCCAACCCCAGCTGGGTGGCATGACAAAGAAGTCCCATGTGCCCAGCTTCCCCCCCTACCGCTCTAGCTGGGCGGCACAGCAAGGGAGCCCTGCTGCCGGCTCTCCCAGCCCTAACCTGGTGCCAGGAGGAGGGATCCCAGTGTGCCTGCTTCCCTGCACTGGCTGGGCTGCCGGGAAAGGGACCCTGCATGCCTGGCACTCCCAGCACTAGTTGAGTGGTGGGGAGAAGAGCCACCAAGAGTGGACTGCAGCGCGCTTGCAAGTGCCTGGGGATGGGACCCCTGGGCTGCCTAGAGCCACACTAGCTGGGCTGCGGGGAATGTTCCCCCTGCTCCCAGCCTGCTCACCTGGCTGTGGGGAAGATGGGACCCCCACTCCCAGCTTTTGGAGGACCACGCTCCACAAGCTGTCTCCCTCACAGCCCAGCGAGCAAGCCTCGAGCCAGGGGAGCATTCCCCACAGCCTGACTAGCACGGCTCTAACCAGCCCGGGTGTCCCTTCCCCCAGCACCAGCAAGCACGCTGCAGCCACGCGCATGGGGCTCTTCTCCCCACCTCCTGGGTAGCAGTGGGCATTTGGGGTCCCTTCCCCAGCTGCCCGACCAGTGTGGGGAAGCGTGTGCATGGAGATCCCTCCTCCTGGTGCCCGGCTAGGGCTGGGAGAGCCAGCAGCAGGTCCCTTACCACACCACCCAGCTCTGTGTGGGGGGGGGTGGGGGGAAGCTGGGCAAACAGGGCTCCCGTCCCCGGCCACCTGGCTAAAGCTGGGGGCGGTGAGAAGCCAGGTGCATGGGGTCCATCTCCCCCATGGCTGGCTGAGCTGCAAGGCTTCAGCCAGTCTGGGGGGGTGTCTTTTCCACCACTGGGCTCCAGGAGCCTGGAGCCAGTGGGGGCTTTTTTTCCCCTGCCACTTGCTCTCCTGCGGAGAGCCAGGCAGGGGATTAGCTGGGTGTCCCCTGAATCGAACTAGCAAGTCCTGTGTCTGGATGTGCTAGTTTGATTTGGGTTTTATTGGTGTGGACCTCTTAAATCAATTTTACTTAAATCAATTTAATAATTTTTTTATATCAATTCGGTTAAATCAGTTCAAGTAAAATAGATTTAACTGACTGTGTATGGACATAGCCTTACAGTCGCTTTGATCACCCTCCTGAATGTTAATGACCTCCAAAAAAAATGAGGCAGAATTGGCAGCACACTGGGACATTCCACCCTTCACATTGGTGTGGCATGCAGAGGCGAGCTTGCTGAACACCTTTAGAGGCTTACTTACCCTTGCTGTATACAGGAGTGCACAAGGAGACATTGTTTCTCACTGAAGCACATCACTTCCATGTGCTCTCAATGAGCAGTGCCAAAGCTGGTCACATCAGGCACAGCTGAACCCTTTATTTTCATTTAAAT
The DNA here is from genome assembly GCA_007922195.1 of Podocnemis expansa. Classification (NCBI taxonomy): domain Eukaryota; kingdom Metazoa; phylum Chordata; order Testudines; family Podocnemididae; genus Podocnemis; species Podocnemis expansa. Next base: position 51,582,731 of record ML681979.1, read on the forward strand.
ACTTTTTCCCAGCACTGGCAATCAGCTGACTCTGGAAGCTGTAACTTTAAAAACAATAAATATTTTTAGACTCACCAACTTGCACAGTTTCATTGCAATCTGCATTAGCAATACATAAAAACATTTTAAACATAAATAATTTTAGAGTCTCAGAAACTGAAGGGGAATTCCTTCAAGGGTATCGCCACACACACTTCTTATTTCAAAACAACAGAGGTTGTTTCGAAATAAGAAATGCCGTGGCCACACGACGTACTGTTGTTTTGAAACAATGGGCTCTGTTGTTTGGAAACAATGGCATTGTTTCAAAACAAGTTAAACCCCATTTGGTTTCGAAACAACATTGTTTCGAAACGAGTTGTTTCGGCACAATCCCGTCGTTTCGAAACAACCGTTGTCCGGACATGTTATTTCAAAATGACGGTGACTCATTTAGAAATAACTGTTGTCCGGACATGCTATTTCGATTCTGGCTTTTGAGTTATTTCGAGAACAGTGTTTTTTTATTTCGAAATAACTTGTTTCGAAATAATGTGTTATTTCGAAACAGCTTGTTTCGAAACATCTTGTGTGAACATAGCCCAATTGGAAGATATTGGAAATGTTGGATAGCAGAGGGCCTCCACTGTTTTAGAGACATTTTAAGCAAAACCAAGGGTCACACAGCTCTTAAAAGTGCTATGGGGGCATCCTGGCAACTGAAGTTGCTTTACCCATTCTTATCCTTATATATTTTAGAAGGTTTGGAAATTTTAATATTTTGCTCAGGCACTGTGGTATTCTAAGAAAAATGGAACATAATTGTGATGAAAGTGGAATTAGTTTAAAGAGACTTTCCTTTTGGAATTTTTTAGTAGAAGATTTAAATATATATTTAGAATCTTGGATTTATTCCCTATGAAATTACTCCAGTTTTAAGACAGATCATAGATCTTGACTTCCTGATACCATTTTAAACTATAAACATGGATTTAATACTTAAAATACACAACAAGATTTCACTTTGCCTTTAGAACATCATTTAAAATATCAGATCCTGATTCTCACATATTAATAAAATCTATTAAAACTGGATATTTGAAAGAAGTAAAGCAGTAATTTGAAGTGGTGGTTAAAGCTACAGCCATAGCAACAATGAAAAGAAAGGAAAACTGCCTCTTTACTTCCCCTGTTGGCCTGCTTACTGAATTAGCTTTAATGGAATATATTATAGTTTATTTCACTTCAATATAAAAAGGGAATGCAGCATATATTCAGATCCTTCCATTCGTTGTTCCTTTTTTAATGTACAAAATATATGAGTGCACTGATTTGAAGCTGTAAGGTGTCTATTATGTGAGTTTAATCTTTTTTTTTTTAACAATAGCACTGAAAATATGTTATTAGGGTAGAATCTACAATTAAAGGCCATAAAAAGGGAAAATGTTAATGTGAGTTTATGAGATCAAGTGACAAGCAACAGTAAAGGCTGCAACCTGTACTGTTACTTCAGCCATGCTCAACCATTCTTAGGCAGTGTCAACTACCAATGCACATCCACTTACCACTGACATTTTCATGATCAGTGTAATGTCAGTCACTTTCCAGGGTTGCAGTACAACTTTTTATTTTCTTTCTAATTGTATATCTAGTCTTAAAAGTAATACTTCTAAAAATAAGTTAGTATTAAAAAGATGGCTGTGGTTTTTCAAAGATCTTCACAGTTGCAACCTTGGTTAAAATTAGAGCTGGGCTGAGAATGGAAATCATGTTTCAGAGGGGACTTAGAGACTTCTAATTTGGTTTTCATTTCAGTTTCCCATGAAATCCAAAGATTTTAAAATTCTCCATGAAAAGGAAAAAAAATTCTTTCAGATCAAACTACTTCATTTCCATTTTGACTTTTTATAGTTTTTTACTATAGAATAATACAAAATTAAAAAAACCATGAAAAGTTTTTTCAACAGGAAATATCAAAATGTTTCATTCTAAACATGTTTAAAAAGAATATTTCAATATTGGTAGATATTTTAAAATTAATTTCTCTGAAATTAAATTTTGGCAAAATCATGCTTCCACTGGCGTTTTTTAAAATGAGTTATAGTGATAATGTTGACTGTGTAATATGAGCCATAAATTACTAATGAATCCATGGTAAAAGTTGCATTTCCATGAAAAGCAAAACAAACATCCCTCTATTTTACTGTTTATTTATTTGATTTAAGCCTAATTTACATACAGTTTTTGTACAGGTATAACTATTTCAGATAAGGATGTATTTTGTCACCAGAATTGTTGTACCAGTATGACTACTACTGTTGGCTCAATTTTATTAGTTTAAAGGTGCCGTATACAAGAATAGCTAATTTACTTTATAGGAATGTATGGGAATAGTTATACCAATCTGACTAATTGGGCTGTACAACTTTAACTATAGCACTATTGTCTCCCTTTTTATTTAGTTCTCAGATGACAAGAATCCATAGTCATAACATGTATTTATTACCCTGTCATCCTCAAAAAAAACTGAAAATTAAACCGAAAAACATACTATGCTTTGTCATCACAGTTTTCAGTGATACCAAGAAAAGTGGACAGCAAAGTTCTCTACTATGTACTTGTCTTCTACAATGCCAGTTAGCCTCAATGCCTACCTTGCTTTCCTGACTCTCAGTTGTGCTAGGCTCTGAACAAACACATAAAAAAAAAAAAGAAACTTTGATAAAAGCACCCTACAGTCTAAAGGGGTAGTGGTGTTAGTCTAGTTCAGCAAAATGAACAAGGAGCCCTGTGGTACTTCTACAGACTAACAAATTTTATTTATTGCGTGAGCTTTCATGAGACAAAATCTCACTTCATCAGATGCTTTAAAGATGGTGAATTTAAAGAATGGGAGGAAAATTAATGCAAATTTGACAGTGTTGTTTCAGGGCTAAATAAGGACTGTGCATTTTTTTTCCTCATTACAACAGCTTATTTGATCTCATCTCCCTCTATATGCTGTTCCCAGGTGTTTGAATGTAAACTATTGAATTGATTTGCTGTAATAGTCTGACCTGATCCTATGTCTTACACCTCCCTGTATTTATTCCCCTCCCCCATTCTGTGAATGTCCCCATCTTCAAAGCATCTGACAAAGTGGGATTTTCTCCCACAAAAGCTCATGGGATAAATAATTTTAGTTTTTAAAAGTGCCACAGGACACCTTGTTTGTCCTGCAATCCAAGTTATTTATAGGGATGTTCCTTTCTCCTTGTATTATCAGAAAGGGTAAATAGTAGTGTCCATCTGACCTTCTCCATATTACTCATTATTTTGCATACTTCAATCGTACCCTTTTATTCAAGTGCCATCTAACTTTCTTTTCAATCCATAGTCATCAGGAAGTCTTCCTACACTTTGAATATTTTTGTCTTCTGTAGCATCAAACTTATAATGGCACTTCTTGCAATCCTGGGGATGCTGCCTACAGAAATGTCCCCTTGCAGGTGGCTTCTGTATCTTACACAGTAGCTAAATGCCCACAAAGGTCAACATTACCACAAGTCATCTTTGCAGCAAAAGGGTATCCTGGAGAAACTCACTTTTCTCTACCCCTGCGTTCTGTCCTATAACTTTCCTCCTGTACACAATACAGCTGATATCTGTTCCACAGTGATGGAAAGCATGTGTACCATCTCAGAGGATTTGATTCACAGCATATTATGCAGCATCTTCTTTTCCTTTTTATGATGTTTTTATCTCCCTTTGTAGGCCCGGGTGTGTGGCACACACACGTTTGGTTTCAAAAAGTCTCTTGATGCTTGGCTGTAGTACCAAAGCCTTCTGGAGATAGATGTATGTAGGTAGTCAGTTTCAGATAGATGGATACTGAACACTTACCCTCATAGTACTGATGCCAAAATAATAGAATTACATGATTTTATGTGGATTTGTTGGTGATAGCCATAAATTAAAAGTTTCGGTACTAGAGCTGTACCAGGTTCCAGTTTCTTCTTTTCTTTTTCCTTCCAGAAATAAAACTCAAAACATTGTGAACTCCAGAAATGTTTCCTTCTTATTGATTCATCTTGCCTTTGAATTCCACCGTTCTAAGCAGCATAGAAGGAAAACTAACCTTCACCTGCTAAACTGGACATTTAGGGGAAGTGGACATTGTGGCCATCAGCAGTGGGCTTTGCTGACTGTGACAGTTCCATGAGATGCTGAGCGTGTTCTCTGATGCTCTGCATGTCCACAATGCACATTGATTTTAATGAAATTGAAGGCACTCAGCACATTCCAGGACTGGGCTTTTACTGTTTCTGCCTTAGGTTTGTAAAACATATTGAAGCTGATTTCTGGTCCTGGGCCATTTTCAGTTCAGTAGGTGTTCATCTCAACATTGCACGTGGAAGGCACTAATTCAATCCCATGCTCTGTGGAGGTAAAACTTGTGGATTTTGTCCTGCTGGTTTTGTATCCAAGCTGTTGTTTTGCTAGCCTAGAGGTTTATTTTAACTGCTTCATGATTTTTTAATGCTTCTTCCCTCTAATCCTCCTTCAATAAACTCAGCAGGTTAGCCTCCATTCAAGTAAAAGTCACAGCAGTATAGAATGTCTGTTAAAACACTCCATACATTCAAAAATAAGCTTTTCAAAACTCTTGCTCAAACTAGCTTTGGATTGCTGGTTTCAGGCACACTATTCAGTATTTATAATTAAGAAACAAGTATCATTTAAAACCAAAATGAATCTGGAAATCTAATACTTATCTTTCTGTTGGCATGTCTGTGGAATGCAGTTCCATACTAGTCAATTACTATACTTATAGAAACTCTTACTTTTTTACACAAAGAAGATCTCTTCAACAAAGGCCTTATATAAAAATAAATTTATTAATGGAACAGACCTCCTGCATGTCACTTTCTGCTCCATTGAATTGTGTATGGAACTACCAGACATAATTTAAGCAATGGGTGGTTAAGTAAATAAATAAATAAACAAACAAACCTGACTTTCCATATGAAAAATATCTGTTTTACTAGAGCAATTCATGTAAAAAGATTTCTTTTGGGCTGTTCCTATCACAGTATGTTCTATGCCCTCTTCCAGACACTGGTAGAACATAATTACTGACATTTCTCTTTTAATCTATGACTGAGACGTGATGAGGCCAACAATCCCAGAGTCATGGAAAGGTATCAGGATCTAAAGCTGACATTCTAAAAAAAATTAGTTCTGGCTCTTCTGATTGAAGATATGAGAAAATGTTTTAGAAGTAATGATGTGTTCCTTAGCTGGCAGATAACTTCCATGAGAGGGAGAAGCATCACGTACTTGAGCTATGGATAAAGTTTTCTTATTTGACATCCTGCACCAGAAAAGACACCAGACCACCTTATGGATTAGGGGTGCAGTTTCTTTCTGTTCTGGGGGTGCAGACACTGTTAGCACTAGTGGACATATCAAGCTGTCTAGAGAGGCTTACCAATGGGAGTGCCAACATCAAGGCAGATTGTTGCAAACCAGGGCAGAAACCCCAAAATGATTCTCTGTTCTTCAATTATATTTCACAAACCAAGTATCAAGTATGAACTGGTCAAGTACTGTAACAGCCTTAACATGGCATCATAGAATGTCCCTGGGGCACTCAATCTTGCCACACAGGAAAGCTTGCCTTTGTGATAGATGGTTCATTACATCAGAGATCGTAATGGTATTCAGGATACTCCTGGTCCCAAAAGATCAGTCACTTAACTGCAGGTTAATTGCACCCTAGATCATACACCAATAACAATGATTGTAGTCAATTCAGTAGTAAACTAAGAACATGTCTTTACTGATAGCAGCAAATTCAACACCATCAGTTCTATCTTTCTGGATTCATTGACTGGTCAGGCAAGATCTGCTCAGTCAGTCTGGAAAAGTCTACATGTGAAACCACATCCTCAAATGGCATAGTGCTTCATGGATGGGGATGCATTTTGCATTAGTGCAGCTCAGTGAAGATGCCATGTAGATTATAAATTATGCAGGTGACAGCAGTTATGCAAGCTACTTTACATAGCTTGTGTAAGTCCTGTTAACTGTCACCGAATTTTTGGGTAAGTGTAGACAAAGGCTAAGATAAGGAAATGAGAGTTATTTACAAATTAAAGCAGAGAAACATACACACAAATAGGTTATAGTCTTCTGTTCCAAAAAGCAACAGAAGCTTCTGCAATATGCAAGGTATATATGTCCTTTAGAGCTAATCAAACCTACACAGCTTGGGGATCCTTTCCTTATGCTTAGAAATATTGCTATCTTCAAATTCCAAGCAGCATAGGGTTAGAGTTCCTTCTGGTATCAGATTTTTATTCCCTTCTCTCAGAGTTCACACTGTGGTGGGATGAAAATTTATGCATAAACCATCTTCACAGGTGTGGCAGGAGCAATCTACAAAATCTTTTAGACACTGATTTTTCACAGTGGTTTGTCTGGTACTTATAGACCTTCTTTTGTTGGGCAGCTGATGATACCTCTCATGATAAATGACTATTTCACACTTGGTAATGCTTTTTGTTTTGATTGTTGGGGTTTCTAGTTTCATAGCAAACAGTTCTGTAGTTACAAAGCACACCCTTTAGTATCTTATAACATGTGATATAGATATAAATGAGATTAATACATGAAGCAAGTCATAAACATTTTATCCAGTCCAAATACTAAACATAAATCTAACATCTATTTTAACAATTCTAAATATAGGTGAGCCAGACTGGTTACCTGTTACTCATTTGTCAATGTTCAGTGAGGCCTAAGAGCCTTGGCATCAAGGGGAACCCAATGTGCCCATGTTACAGGAGTACAAAGGGCCACCACTACTGGTCCATCCTCTGTTGTGGTGTGGCCATGGAAAGCCTGCCTGGGGAGTGTGGTGAATTAGGGCCTCATACTTTGCACCTGGAATTCTTTCCATATAGATAGGTTTACAGGTAAACTTTGAACAGCTATATCATTCATTTATACAAACAATATTGTGATAACTGTATTTTTAAAACACTGCTTCTGTAAAACTTCTTACCGATACTATTTATAAACCGTCTTACCTGACCTCTGTTCTTGTATGAAGAAAGAAAAATTAACTGTTTTTTCCCTTTTCCCTTAGAAAATTAGCCTTAATGAAGAAAAGGACAATAGTAATATCTAGTCCAATCTATAACTGAGATTTTAACCTTTCCTATTTACTGAGAAATGCTAATCTCTACATTCATTTTAACATATCTTTAGTCTAAAAGATTAAATTTGGTTTAATATCCCTTACGGTTTCCTGCAGTCACCCTGTAATTCATTATTTTGCTGAATTTTTTGTGATTGATGCTGTAAGGCACAATAGGCTGGATTCATCAAAGAGAAAATGAGTAGATTTTCACTTCTGGAATATTAATGAACACATGGAATTCCCATTCATTAATATTCAAACACAGATAAAAGATCAGTAGCTTCAATGAGAAGTAATGGTCAACTAGCATTCAGTTTCTATCTTTCAATGGAAACAAATGTATTTCTAGATAATAGCACAATCTCATAATTATATAGAAAATGCTGGAGGGTTATTAAAAATCTTTATTAAAATATATTTTAAAGGAATTATTAATGTAACCTTGTATCTCTTTTCATATTTTAATGACCAGAATCACTATTTATACAGTAAGGGTAGGTGAATGACTGCTGGGCACTGGCCAGCATGAGTATACTGTATTTCTAAAACATATGCAGGACAGTATCCATGGTACTACCTTCTTTTCCAGTGACTAACTTGGAAAGATAGGTCCCTGTACTCAGATAAATGTCGGGTGGGAAGCAATGTAAATTTAAACAATACATCCGAAGCTCACATTTAGGACATTATATCCATAGTTAAGAACTTAAATAGGTAGCCTGATTTTCATAGGTGCTAATTGTCTGCCACTCAGACTGTCTCCTAATTAACTCAGTGGGAGCTGGGGTTACTCGGCACTGCTGGAAATCAGACCAATGGGATCATACCAGCCTCTCTGTGTGTGGGTCTTTGACTAATTGTAAGAAGAGGAATGTTGCCCCTTTAAGGGCTCCCCCACAGGAAGTGGGAACAAGGGGGAAGGTTAACAGTGATGGACAGGATGAGGGCAGGAAGCAGTTTGGACCATTTCAGGACAAAGCCCCTGGATTGCTCCTCTTGCTGACTAGAACAGTGGGGAGTATTTATATCCTCTAGGTTTCTAGCATCATCAGAGTCTTGGAGTGTAAGCAGCCTGCCAGCAGCCTGCCAGCTGTGTCACATGCTGCAGTCCCCGCTCATTAGGATAGGAAACAATAGTGTTGGTGGAGAAGAAAAATTAAGATCCCCTTTGGAGAATGTTAATTCATGGGATAAACGCACCTTTTGGGAGTATCCGCAGAGCACCAGAACATACTGAGGATTCCATGGAGGTTTGTAGGGAATATGGTTATGTCAGAGTGTGGTATGCGCTGGGAGTTGATTTTCTCTCTAAGGCTAAAGGTGAGAAGTAAATTCATGGAAATTTTATCATTGGGCCATAGGAAAACTATGACCAACAGTATAGCAGGGCAGGACAGGCAAAATGTCCAAAACTGGCCAGAACCGGGGAAAATTGAGAAGTAGCTTTTATAATCTACTCGGATGTTAATTCTCAAATAGAAGGCCAGCATTATACAAATATATGGACATAATCAAACAGGCCTATTATATGTTTTGTGCAAGACTGGCTTTAAGTATGATGGATAGTTTAGACTGACGGCTGCAACACAGGCCGGGATTCAGAGGAACAGTCTGCATCACTCACTTTGAATACTGTGGATGACACCATGAGGGCCAGGTGTATACAATGACTGAAGCTCATTTATTACTTATTAAGCCCAACAGAGACCCAATGCTCTGAATAACATTTACAGGACTTTTAATCAGGATGGGTGTTTTCAGGGCGTCTACAGATTCACTCAGGCCTGTGAAATGTGCTCCAGGGCCCACACAACCTACTATTGCTATAGCTTGCAAGGAGGGTCCCAATATGATAGTAAATTGGGGGTGGCACAAGTCTATGATGGCCCCCCTAGAAGGGCCATGTCCCTACCCAATATATAGGAGAAGGACAAAAGTGTTAAATCAAAATAACAATTAAATTGAAATAACACATGCACACAGCATTATTTTGAAATAACGGTTTTGATTTAACTGTCATTTTGATATAATACTAGGTTTTATTATATTGAAATGACTTTCCTTATTGCAAGATAAGGGAGCTCCTCATCTTGATATAAGGAAATGTAGTGTGGACCTGCAGTCTTTGAAACTGAAATAATTTGCATTATTTTGATTTAAAGACTGTGTATGGACATGCCCTAAGTGCCACAGGACTCTTTGTTTCTTTGTTTTACTGAACTAGACTAACAAGGCTACCTCTGTGTAGGAATGCTCATGATATGCTGAACATTGTTATATTAATATGTTTGTTGAAATGCCATGTGAATGGTTATGAGGCTCTGCTCTGTGATATGCCCAAAGAGGTGTCCTCGTAGTCAAGCAGAGCCGGACCTTGCAAAGTGAATTAAAATCAATAGTAAAGGGTTCTTTAGCCGTATAAATAGAAAGAAAACAAAAAAGGAAGAAATGGGACCACTAAAAGCTGAGAATGGGGTGGAGGTCCAAGATAATCTAGGCATGGCCAAATAAGTACTTTGCCACTGTTTTTTAATGAGGGTGATGATGAGCTTGGAAATAGAGTTAGGGTAGCTAATTGAAATGAGGACATGGAAGTTTAAAATCACCATATCTGAGGTAGAAGCCAAACTCGAACTGCTTGATGTGACTAAATTGGAAAGGCTGGATAATCTTCACTGGAGGATGTTAAAGGAACTGGCACAAGAAATTACCAGCCCATTAGCAAGTATTTTTAATGATAAACTTGGGTGTTGTACTGTATGACTGGAAAATTGCTAATAGAGTTCCTATTTTCAAGAAAGGGAATGAAAGTGAGCCAAGTAACTAAAGACCTGTTAGTTTTTCCTCAGTAGCATGTAATGTCTTGGAGAAAAATTTGAAAGCAAAAGCACTTAAAGATATTGAGCATATCATACGAGGGATAAATTACAACATCGCTTTACAAAAGGCAGATCATTCCAGTCAATTTTAAAAGGGATAGCCATGTTAGTCTAGTCCACTGAAAAAACAACAAGGAGTTGTGTGGCACTTTAAGACTAACAGATTTAAACAAAAAAACAAAAAACAAAAAACAAACAAATAAATAAATAAACAAAAAATAAATCTGTTAGGCTGTGTTCACACGGCACTTTTGTTTCGAAGCAACCTTGTTGTTTCGAAACAAAAAAAACCATGTTCACACGACGCACAGTTGTTTCGAAACAAGGGGAAGCCCTTGT
>ML681979.1:51593513-51718780 GCA_007922195.1 Podocnemis expansa
TGTTAATTCGAAATAAGATATTTCGAAATAAGGTGTTGTTTCGAAACAAGTTGTTTCGACACAACTTGTTTCGAAATAACCGTGTGCGTGTGAACACAGCCTTAGTCTTAAAGTGCCACACAACTCCAGATCATTCCAGACCAACCTGATCTCCTTTTCTGAGACAAGAATCGGTTTTTTTGGATAAACTGCATGTGGTGGACCTAATTTACTAAGATTTCAGCAGAGCCTTTGATACAGTTCCACATAGGGAATTATTAGTTAAGTTGCAAAAGATGGAGATAAATATGAAAATAGAAAGGTAGATAAGGAACTGGTCAAAGGGGAGACTACAGCAGGTCATACTGAAGAGTGAACTGTCAACCTGGGGGGTGGTTAGTAGTGGAGTTCCTCAGAGATTGGTCTTGGGACTGATCTTATTTAACCTTTTTGTTACTGACCTTAGCACAAAAAGTGGGACTGTGTTAATTAACTTTTCAGATGACACAAAGGTGGGGGCGGTATTGTCAATACAGAGAAGGATAGGGATATCACACACAATGATCTGGATGACCTTGTAAATTGGAATATTAGAAATAGGGTGGAATTTAATAAAGGGTAGTGCAAGGTCATGCATCTTTGGACAAATAAGATTTTTTCCTGTAAGATGGAGACACATCAGTTGGAAGACACAGAGGAGGAAAGGGACTTGGGAGTGCTGATTGATCACAGGATGACTAGAGCCACCGGTGTGATATGGCTATCAAAGTTAATCTGGTCCTAAAATGCATCAGAAGAGGTATTACCAGTAGAGATAAGGGTGTGTTAGTAACATTATCCATCTGGAATATTGTGTGCAGTTCTGGTCCCCCATGCTTAAGAAAGATGAATTCAACCTGGAACAGGTACAGAGAAGGGCTACAAGGATGATTCGTGGAATGGACAGCCTGCCTTATGCGAGGGGACTTAAAGAACTTGGACTGTCTAGTCTAACCAAAAGAAGGTTGAGGGGAGATATGATTGCTCTCTTTAAATACGACAAAGGGATAAATACCAGGGATGGAGAGGAATTATCTGAGTGCAGCACCGATGTGGACACAAGAAGCAATGGATACAAACTGTCCATCAGGAAATTTAGGCTTAATATTAGACACAGGTTTCTAACCGTCGGAGCAGTAAAGTTCTGGAATAGCCTTCCAAGATGAGCTGTGGGGGCAAAAAACTAACTGCCTTCAAAATCAAGCTCAGTAAATTCATAGAGGGGATGATATGATGGGATGGCTTAGTTTGGCACTTGACTGAGTTTTAACTACTGGTGGAAGATGTGCCAGGGGCCTGAGAAGGAAAGTTGGATGGGTTGGCTTCTGAGTTATTACAGAGAATTCTTTCTTGGGTGACTGGCTGGTGAGACTTGCCCACATGCTCAGGGTTTAACTGATCACTGTATTTGGGGATGGGAGGGAATATTCTCCTGGGGTATATTGGCTAGTGTTTTGGGATTTTTCACCTCCCTCTGTAGTGTGGGACATGCCTCACTTGCTAGTGGATTTTCTGTATCTTAAAGTCTTTATATCATGACTTGAAGACTCTAATAACTCAGTCATAGGTTAGAGGTTTATTGCAGGAGTTGATGGGTGAGGTTTTGTGGCAGGAGCTTGGACTAGATGCTCATATTAGTCCCTTCTGATCTTAGAGTCTATGGCTATGTCTGTGCTAGCCAATTAGTTCAGACTAAGCTTGCTTAGTGTCTACACTAGCCTTTGGCTAGTTTGAACTAAGAGACTTCTTAGTTTGAACTAGGCAAAGCTTAGTCCAAACTAATAAGTTTGACTGGTTAGTCTGGACTAAGTGCTTAGTTTGAACTTAAGTTTGAACTAGGCATGACGTAGACACAGACTATGGCTTAGTTTGAACTAAATCATTAGTTCAAAGTAGGCGCGTGTCCTAGTTCAAAACTAAAAAAGTTGGTTCAAACTAAGACACGTGGCTAGCTCGAACTAAAAAGCCGTGGTTAGTCCAAACTCAAGGTTAGTTTGGACTAATCTCAGATGTTTTTAGCTTGGACTAGAAAGTCCAAACTAAAAAAAAAAAAAAAAAAAAAAAAGTAGATATAGCCTAAGAGTCTTCCACCTACATCTACAAACACAACCAAGAAATGGAAGTGCTGACCCACTAGGAGGGGGAAAGGAATCCAGACAGTCTCTGGTGTTTCCTAGGGTTGCATCTGGGACTGGGAGAACTGGCAGGGGTAAAACCATTGCATACACACATGAGTCTCTCACTGAGTTTTCTTCTGGCTGTTCAAGAGCTGCCCAGGAGTGGGAGTTGACACAGCAGAGCAAAATAAGATTGGCTTCAAGAGCAGGAAATTGGGGTGACACACAATTCAACAGTCCAGAATACACCAGGAGAAGATCACACCCTAATACAAACTATGAGGCATATTTTTATAGGAAGAATTTTTCTTCAGTAGGATTCCTTATATGGGGGTGAGATATAAAGTAATCTCAAAAAAAAATGAAGTCCAAAATAAGGGTTGGTGCACACTGTACTGATAGAAAGTGGGGGTTGGGGTGGAGGGAGAGATTGCACAGGGGTTTCTCCCTTGACCTACCTACCACATATCATACCAATGGGGTTAGTTCAGTTAATGATGTGATAGACCCTGTATTATGTTTGGTCCACGATTCTATCTTTGTTAAAGCTGTGCTTGATTAGAACCCATGCTTTTGGCAAAATATGATATTATATCAAGTCAGCTTTTAATTATTGTCAGTACATCCTTCTGACTTTTAGGTTTCTGCTTTGATGGTCACTTTTATTTTGATAATAACATCCAATGGGATTGTCTATCTCCTCCTTGATGTTTGAAAAATTCAGTGCAATGCTGGAAAGCTCAGCAGTTCAGAAGTCTGGTTTACTCCAGGTGGTATACTATTTGGATGACTTCTTGTTCACAAACAGGAATGTTCCAATGTACTGATTTCATTCCATATCTAGACTCTCCCTGGATAAAACTGGAGAATTTCTGGGACTGATTATCAAGACTAAAGCATCAAAGATGGCTACACAAAGGGAGCTACAATCCCTTCTTAAGCATCTTACCTTTTCATGCTGAGTGATCAGGTTGTTGGCAACTATTGTAGGAGTAGCAAAGCCCAGATATTTTATAATGATTGTTATCATATATGCAGAAATGGCCTTCAAATTGGGTACAAAATATATATAGTGAATGTTAAAACATTACTGGACTTTGCAAACAGATGTGTGTGCTTTGGAGATACATATCATTTTATTCACAGCAACAATTGCCATGTCGGCACATGAAAATTAGGTATTTGCACATTCTAGATAGGAGAATTAGACTCAGACCTTTGTGCAAAGGTACATTTTTTGTGTTCACCTGCAGTAGTTTTCTATAAAAATTGGTGTAGCCTTCAACAGAATGCACATTTTTCCTTTTGGACTTAAATACTTGATATTTTAAACATCAGGTCTTAAAAGATAACAATAAAAACCACAACAGTTAAGGTGTACTATAATTAAGGCTTTAAATAAAGAGACATGTCAGGATATAAAATAGGCTCATATTTTCATAATTAATGTTCTCATGTTAGGCTTGTTTTCTGGCTTTGCCTAATATTCAAATATTAATACAGTTTAATAAATATGTACAATATATCTTTTTCTTCTTCTAGGAATATCATGATAATAACAATCCCTTGACCAATAATATTTTGTATTCTATATTGAGAATTCTTTACGCTTATTTTATTCCATTCTCATTAAGCTTCATAAAAATGCAAGTTCCTAATAAGCTTTATAAATATTCCACAGTGAATATATTTGATAATTATCTTCTTATTTTTATATTTCAAATATTAGAAAGTAGGCATTTTAAAACTATATCTACACTTAGACTGTAAACAAAGGATTTGAATTGTAGTACAATTTAACTTCCATATCCATTTTGTGGGCTGAGATTATTTGGGATCTTATGAACAAAATTTTGTCTGGTTTGCATTTAGACGTTCTGTGATAAAGCAAGAGATGTGCTCTGTGAGGTGCATTATGAAAAAACTGCCTGAATGTACTACAAAGTAAGGAGTATAAGGGTCTAATGAGGAGAAAGCTCTCTTAAAACCGAGGAAAGCAGCAACGCATTGCTGAATGTGACTGTGGGTAGCAGATTCAAGATGAATAAACCAGACAGGCAAGGCTGTAACTAGGCTAGGGCAAACGGGGCAAAGCTCCAGGTGCTGAATTTTAAAGGGCACTGTGTGATATTGCCTGTCGGCTGTGGGAGCTGTCAGTCACGCACGCAGTCAAGCCCCGGCCCTTACCTGGCTGGAAGACACAGTCTTCTAGCAAGCAGGTAGCTGACTCAGGCACAGAGTTTTTAAAACTTCTGCCCTGAGCATGCTTGGAGGGGAGTGAAGCCTTTAGTGTGCTGCTCTGGCGGCCCAGTTAGCGGGCCCTGGGTGTGGGGGGGCTTGGAGATTGGCAGCCACTGAGGACCAGGTGGGTGTGAGGGTCAGCCCCAGGGGTCGTGGGAAGCTGCCAGTAGGCTGGGAGAGGACAGGGAAGGGCCTGGAGGAGCGCAGGGAGCTGATGGCAGGGTGGGGGTGTTAGGGACTCAGGGGAAGCTGGCAGCAGGGTGGAGGGGGGAACTGGATCCATCCGGTGACGGGGATCCAGATCCAGCCCTAGCTGCTGCAGAAAGACAGCTGGGGGCGGATATGGGTCCTTGCCGCCTTCCGGCAGCAGATGATGCTGGATTGGACCCCGGTCTGGATATGGCTCCAGTCCGGAGGAGCATGCTTTTTGGGGTGCTTGCCCCAGGCACCAAAATCTGTAGTTACAGCCCTGCAGACAGTTGATGAAAAGAGCATGGTTCCTAAGGTATCTCTAACTCTGTGAAAACAATTCTTCCAAATTTTGATATGAGTCTAGATCAGTAAAGTCTGAATAACAACTTGGAACTGAGAATCAGGTGGGCCTTGAAAATCTTTCACAGTAAATAAAACTTGCATTCTAGACAAATTTTCCAAAGCTCATACACTTCCTATGTTTGTTTAGTCATTATTCATTTCAGAACTCTGACTGATTTAAAGAATCTTCTCTCCTTGTACTCCTCACACTATTAGCTACCATTAGCTTTCACTGTATTAGGGGATGTTGAATAATTTCAGATAAGCATTTTCAGTAGATATTTTCCATAGGAAAAGAACAATTTTGGAGGATTTGCCATAGGGAAAATTGAAATGAAACATTTTGCTTTGTCATCCAGCTCAAAATATTTCATTTCTACCTCTGAGTGAGTCAGGACAGTGTCTCACGGGAGTTGTATTTTAAGAACTACCATGCCTGCATTCTTTTTGTAGGCTGGGCTCTCCATCTGGACTGTATCTCCCATGATACTGAATGGCCTCTTCCTTTACCATAAAGTGTTAAGGAACCTCAGGCTTTGTGTATTCAATCTGCAGTGCCTCATTGGAGATACAGTCTGACAAAGGGAACACCGCTCAAAGATAAATGGTGGCTTCAGGGACCTACAGAGATATTTTTAAAAATGGAATGCCCTACAGAATGAAGATTACCTTTTCCAAACAGCTGTACTGATTTTCTCTTTTCTGCTTCAGAATAACAAAATAACTGAGCATGACCATATAAATTTACTACCCTTACAATTGTCTCTTCTCATTCTCCATTATTTTATTTCCTTCTCTTTTCTCTCCTTCCCTTTCCATGTAATATCCTCCCATGTTTTGTTTTCCCTTTTAATACCATTTTCTATCCTCCCTGCAATTTTCACATTCTCTATTTCACCAATATCTCAGCTGTTCAATGACTCTTTTGATGCCTGCCTCCCTACCCTTTTTTCCCTTTCCCTTCCCCTTACTTGCCATATTCCTCCTTCCTCCTGTACCAACCCTCCAAACTCTTAGTTTACTCGAGTCCCTGTTTTTATAGTTGATGAGGACATCTTCTTGGGAGGTAAAAGAAGAAAGAGTGCTAGAATATGTACTGTTACACCGGCAAGAAAGAAAAGAAAAGAATAGAAAAGGACCAGAATGCATGCAGAATTCACATCAGGCATATAGAGCAGCTTAAGTCAAAGATTAGACTCTGAATGTTGGAACTGATGCATTAGTATCACATTCATCCCTAGATTCAATTGTTAATTCAGACATAATGTACTTCTGTACCATAGGGATTTTGAGTTCTCTTTAGGGAATATTGCCAGACTTCATCATCTTGTCTGATAATCTTCATCATCATCTGAGATTATTTTTAAAATGGGACTTATTAAATGGATAAGTTTCTTTCTAGCAGAAACACTCAACATGCCTGGATACATTTTATGGGTAATGATTGAGAAACTATTTGTAAGAATAGTTCAAACCAGTCCTCCATATCTGAGGGTACTCCTCAAAATATGAGGAATGAACATGAAACTTGAAGGTTTAATGCATGATTTGTCACTTGACAGGCTCTACTTTTCACTGTGAATCAAATTCAAACTGTTTATTAGTGCTTTGAAGATTTTAGATTGTCCAGTTTCTCGGTACATCTCTGAGCTGGTCTTCTTTTGCATTTCCACAGATTTATTTACCCTAGTAATGACAACGGCCTCGGTATGCCTTTCATTCACAAAGTCTCCACACCCATTCCCATATTCTCCACTATGCTTAAAACTCTTATCAAAGCCTGTTTCTCAAGTCACTTGCCTCACCACATTCAAATTACTCCTAAAAAAACTCTCCTCTGAGATGAAGCTCATGAAAAGTAAGGAGGAAAGGAAAATTGAACATAAGGATCGCCATACTGTGTCACATCAATGGTCTCTCTAGCTTTGTATTCTGTCTTCCAGTGCCAGAGGGAATGAAAAACAAGGAAATCTACTGAGTCAGCCACACTGTTGTTCAGTCCCAGCTTTTTGCAATCAGAAATGTAGGGATCTCCAAAGCATGGTGTTGCTGAATTCTTTTCTCAATGCAACAATACTTTTGGCCACTCTTCCCTCTATCTTTTCATAGTCTGTGTGCGCAAAAAATTTCTTTTGTGCAAATTTTTAGAGCCAGTGTCCAAATTTTTGCGCACTCTAGTTAGTGGAGTCAACCTTGTGAGTGCAATGAAGCAAGTGTGTATGATGCAAATAATATCTAAATTTTATTTTGATGTGGTGATGGAAATGATTTTATAAATTACAAAAGCTTATTTGAAACATGCTATTTGAAACTGCCTTCTTAAAGGAGCACAAAAATATTAGCACTGTTGAATTTTTTTTGTGCGTGCTTTATACTATTGTGTGCATGGGCTTCACAACCTGTGTGCATGCACTCACGTGCACAACTTAGAGGGAACATAGCTTTTGGCCTTCACAAAATCCCCTTCAAAACATCCCTCATTAGAACAGAGAGTTCCACAGATTGACAGTGTTTTGTCTGAGGTACTTCCTTATTTTGATTTAAATCAGGGGCACCACTGGTGCCTGGCACAGGGCGTATGTGCCCCAAGTCCCGGCGCAGGTGCCCTGAATGCCCAAGGCACCCCTTGCCTCTCCCGGCCATGTCCTCAGTCAGGTATCCAGGGCCAGGCTGGCTGTGGAGACACCTGCTTCTCCCAGCCGTATATCTGGGGCTAGGCCAGCCACGGTGACACCTGCCTCTCCCAGCCACTGCCTCGCCCTTCTCCATCCCCAGCTGGGGATCAGGGTCAGACTGGCAGCAGCACGAGCCCAGGGCCCCAACTCTGTATCAGGGCCCTGGATCTTTTCCTGGGGCAATGACACTCCTGGTTTAAATGTGCTGACTATTAATTTCATTGGCTGGTCCCTGGCCCTTTTTTATGTTAAATTGCAAAAAATACTTCCTTATTCACACTCCACACCATGCACACCATTCGTGACTTTATAGACCTCTATCATATCCCCCTGCCCCCTTAGTTATTCCTTTTCTAAGATGAACTTAAGCTACTCCATGGCCACATTTGGAGTTTATTAAGTCAACTTAAGCACTTGCTTAGGTAGACTTAATAACTCTCACCCTTAAAGTCGACTGTAAGGTTAAAGTCAGCTTAACAAAATGTGTCCATTGAAGTCAACTTAAGCCAGAAGACCCATTTAAAGTCAACTTTATAAAGTTGACTTAAGTCAGGATACCATTTAAAGTTGACTTTATTAAGTCTACTTTAAATAGGTCCCCTGGCTTAAGTCGACTTTATAAAGTCAACAAAAATATATGGGACTCTCTAAGTCAACTTAATAAGGTTGACTTTAACTCCACCTTATTAAGTTGACTTAACTTAGCCCTCAAATGTAAACACAGCCAGTGGTTTTATATAATGGTATTATACTTTCTGTCTTATTATTATGTACCCCTTTCCTAATGGTTGCCAAATATAGTTAGCTTTTGTGACTGCTGCTTCACATTGAGCAGATGTTTGCAGAGAACTATGCACAATGATTCGAAGATCTTTGAGTAACAACTGCTAATTTAGACCCTGTCATTTTGTATGTATAGTTGGGATTATGTTTTCTAATGTGTACTACCTTTTGCAAACACTGAATTTCATCTTGCATTTTGTTGCCCAGTCACCCAGTTTTGTGAGGGTCCTTTGTAACACTACATAGTCAGCTTTGGACTTAAATATCTTGAGTAATTTTATTTTTAAACTAATTTTATTTTACCTGTGAACTCCAACATCTCACTTTATCTAGTACTTAATTGGTACCATAATTTGCTAGTGCTGAGCCTTGTCACTTCTAGGCTTTGTAGTTCATAGCCCCGGCATCCCTGGGCTTTCTGCTTCAGTTATGAAGGTAAAAAGAATTGTGAGAGTTCTGGCACCTAGTTACTTGAGCCCAGGCACCTTTTTCATTACAAATTAAGTTTGGTGTTTTTCCCTTTTTTTCAAATAAATTTATGAATATGTTAAACAGCACAGATCCCAGTACAGATCATTAAGGAACACTGCTATTTTCTTCTTAGTTTAAGAGGGTATTCGGTCGTGCCATGAGTGCAAGGGACTGGACTTGATGACCTCTCATGGTCCATTCCAGTTTCTATGATTTTATCCACTGTGAAAACTGACCATTTATTTCTAACCCTTGTTTTCTGTCTTTTTACTGGTTTCTAATCCAGGGGAGCAACTTCCCTTTTATTCCATGACTTCTTTCTTTGCTTAAGAATATTTGTTGACGAAGCTCTTCAAAGACTTTCTGAGAGTTCAGATACTCTATATGCCCTGGATCATCCTTGTTCATATGTTTGTTGATCCCCTCAAAGAATTCCAATAGATTAGTAAACTGAATTATTTCTTCCACAACATATTGTGTTCATTTATCTTTCCGATAACCAAGTTATATTATAATTTAAGCCCATTTGCTTGGTACCGAAGTTAGGCATACTGGACTGAATTTACCAAGATCAGCTCTAGAACCCTTTTAAAATTGGAAAAAGAAAAACGCATTACATTAGCTGTCTTTCAGTCATCTGTTTCACAGGCAGATTTAAGTGAGAAATTACATACTCTATGTAGTAGTTTTGCAATTTCATATTTGAGTTTCTACAAAATTCTTGGGTGAAAACCATCTGGTCCTGTTGACTTATTATTGAGTAATGCATCAATTTGTTTCAAAACTTCCTCTACTGACACCTCACTCTAGAGCAGCTCTTCAAATATGTCACCTCAGAAAATGGCTCAGTTATGACACTCTTCCTCACATCCTTTCCAGTGAAGACAGGCAAAGAATTCTCTTACCTTCTCTGTAACAGCCTCTTGTTCCATGAGTGCTCCTTTAGAACCATTGGCCCCACTCAGGGCTCATTTTCTCCTATAGCACTTCAGCACTAAAGTGAAGCTGCTACTACACTGATTGAAGTGTTAATCCATCTTCCTGAGCTTGACTGTTGACAATGACTGTCTGCACTGAGATTGGTTGGTATAAATATGTTGCTCAGGTCTGGATATTTAACACCCTTGAGCTACACAGTTATTCTGACAAGTTCCAAAGGGGTAACCATGTCAGTCTAGTTCAGCAAAACAAACAAGGAGTCTTGTGGCACTTTTAAAGACTAACAAATTTACATATCATATGAGTTTTTGTGGGAGAAAATCCTACTTCATCAGATGCTTTGAAGATGAGGAATTTACAGAATGGGAGGAAAATATACGTAGGGAAGTGTAAGTCAGAGAATCAGGTCAGACTATTACAGCAAATCAATGCAGTACTTTAAATTCAAACATTGGGGAACAGCATGTAGAGGAAGGTGAGGTCAAATCACCTGTTGTAATGCGATACTCCTACAGTTTCTCTTTGTAGTTTTGATTCATTATTCATTTGATCAGGCACAGCTATTAGCGAATCATCAATGGAGTGATCAGGAGATTGAGGTGGTCACATACTGGTTTTTCAGTGTTGCTCTTTACACCAGCATTCCACACAAAGATGGATTACAAGCCTTTAAAAGAGCCATCCCAGATGATGGCACTGCACACTTCATGGGCTTAACTTTGTGACATCATCACAGGACCAATTCAAACCAGCTACTCGATTAAGGGTTCATTAACCTGGTCATCCACCAATGTGATTTATGCCATCATATGCCATCTGCCTTACATATTGGACAAACAGGACAGTCTCTGCACAAAAGAATAAAAGGGCACATACCTGACATCACAAATGACAACATTCTAAAACCAGTGGGTCAGTATTTCAATCTTCCTGATCACTCCATTAATGATGTACTAATTGTGGTGCTTGGACGGATGAATACCAGATCAAGGTTTCAAAGAGAAGCTGCTGGGATCAAATTTATTTGCAAGTTTGATTGCATTGCTTCAGGACTTAATAAGAACATTGGATTTTCATCTCATTACAACAGGTGATTTGACTTCATCTTTCTCTGTATGCTGCTCCCCAGTGTTTGAATCTTTACAACTGTTTTGATTTGCTATTACAGTGTGACCTGTTCCCATGACTTACACTTCCCTGCATTTATTTCCTCCCATTCTGCAAGTTCCCCTACCTTAAGTGTCTGATGAAGTGGGATTTTCTACCATGAAAGCTCATGCAATAAATTCATTTGTTAGTCTAATAGCTGTGCTCAATCAAATGAATTACAAATCAAAACCTCAAGAGAAACTGCAGAATTGGAATTCATATGCAGTTTTGACACTGATGCCTTAGGGTTTAATAGGGACTATGGATTTTTTTCTTCTTACAACAAGGGATTTGACTTCGTCTTCCTCTATGTGCTGTTCCCCAGTGTTTGAATCTAAACTACTGCATAGATTTGTTGTAACAGTTTAACCTGCTCCACTGACTTACACTTCCCTGCATTATTTTCAATTCCCATTCTGTAAGTTCCCATCTTGAAAGTGGGATTTTCTATCATGAAAGTTATTGTGATAAATAAATTTGTTAGTCTTTAAAAGTTTCACAGGATTCCTTATTTATAGTTTTTCTGATACAAGTTAATAGCATAGACCTAGCCTAATTGTTTTGCAGCCTTTCTGCTTCTGATGTACTTAGAAAAATGATGTTAGTGTTTGTGCTTTTGCTAATTGCTCTTCACATTCTTTTTCAGCATGACTAATAAATCGTTACTCTTGACTTTCCAGTGTCTGGGCCTTTCTGTTTTCCTCATTTAGATTTGACTTCCAATCTTTAAAAGATGCCTTTTTGTCTCTAGCTGACTCTTTTACTCTGTTGTTTAGCCACAGTAGCATTCTTTTTGGTCTTTTGACAGTTGGGTTCTGTTTTTCTTTTTTCTTAATTTGGGGGTACACATTTAGTGAGTGCATCTATTAAAATGTTTTATTAAAAGTCTACATGTAGCTTGTGAGCAATTCATTCTTATGATCCTTTAATTTACATTTTATTGGCCTCCTGACTTTTATGTAGTTCCCCTTTTTGAAAATAAATGCTACTGTGGTGGGTTTTGATGGTATTTTCATCCTATAAGGATGTTAAATTAATTATATTATGATAATTAATTCAGCTATATTCATTTATTGAACCAGATCCATTATGCCATTTAAGACTAAATCAGGAACTGCCTCCCTCCCTGTGGGTTCCAACAAGCAGTCATTAAACATATTTGGACATTTCACCTCTGCATCCCGTCTTGAGGTGACATGTATCCAGTGAACACAGGGTACTACTTGAAATCCCTCGTTATAATCAGGTCTACTTTTGTAGCCTCTCTAATCTCTCTGAGCATTTCATAATAACCATCCTGGCCCTGTGGTCCCTAGTATATTCCCACTGCTATACTCTTATTTAAATGTGAAATATCTGTCCTTAGAGAGACCATGATACTATTTAATTCATTTAAGATTTTTGCTATATTTGCCTATGCTTTCTTTAAATACAATGTTGTTCCCCACTAGTGCAATCTACTATGTATTTTACCATTGTAGTACATACTACCATATGTAGTAGAATAACTATTTAACTGAACTATGAATATTTGATGCCTTACTGATGAACTGTGTGATGTTCTCCCCCTCACATTTTTTTCTCTTAGTGACTAGAGTTTTTAGAAGAATGTTGACAACCATTTTCCACTGCAAAACATCAGTCTAACACAATTGGAACAATGATGACAAGTTCCCTGAAATTTCATTTCAGAGGCAACTGAAGAAAATTAATCACATTTCAATATTTTCAGAATGAAGTACTTAATTTTTGTTTTGTTTTGAAATGATTTCAGAAAAGCGGATTTTGGCTTCCTCAGGGAGCTAACAGGCAGGATCCTTTGGGAGGCTAATCTTAAGGGGAAAGGTGTCCAAGAGAGCTGGCTGTGTTTTAAAGAAACACTCCTAAGGGCACAGGAAGATACCTTTACAATGTGCAGAAAGAACAGCAAATGTGGAAGGTGCCCAGCATGGCTTAGCAGAGATCTCTACACTGAGCTGAAACACAAAGGGAAAGCTTACAAGAAGAGGAAGCTTGGACAGATGACTAGAGAGGCATATAAAGATATTGTTTAGGCCTCCAGGGATAAAATCAGAAAGGCCAAAGGGCAACTGGAGTTGCAGCTAGGAAGGGATGTGAAGGATAATAGGAAGGGTTTCTACAAGTATGTAAAGAACAAAAAGAGAATCAGGAAAGGTACAGGTCCCTTACTGAATTGGTTAGATATCCTCATAGCAGATGACGTGGAAAAGGCTGAAGTGCTCAATGCTTTTTTTTTCTCAGTCTTCACAGGCAGGGTCAGCTCCCAGGATGTCACACTGGGTGACACAGAATGAATACAAGAAGAGCAGCTCTTGATGATGGAAGGTCAGGTTAGGGACTACTTAGAGAATTTGGATGTTCACAAGCCTATGGGACTGGATGAACTGCATCCAAAGGTGCTGAGGGAGTTGGCTGATGTGACCGCAGAGCTGCTAGCCATTATCTTTTGAAACTCATGGTGAATGGGGAAGGTCTGGCATGATTTGAAAAAGGCAAATACTGAACCTATCTCTAGAAAGGGATAAAGGAGGACCCAGGGACCTATAGACCAATCAGCCTCACCTCACTCCCTAGAAAAATCATGAAGCAGGTCCTCAAAGAATCCATTCTGAAACACTGGGGGGAAAATAGAGTGATCAGGAGCAGTCAGCGTGGCTTCACTGAGTGCAAGTCATGCCTGACCAACCTGATTGCATTCTACGATGAGGTGACTGGATATGTGGATGCGGGAATAGCCATTGATGTGATATACCTTGACTTTAGCAAAGCTTTTGATGTGGTTTCCCACAGCATTCTTGTCAGCAAGTTAAGGAAGCATTGTTTGGATGAATGGACCATAAGGTAAATAGAAAACTGGTTAGATTGTTGTGCTCAGTGGAGAGGGTTCAATGACTTAGTGTCTAGTTGGCAACCAGTAGCTAGTGGAGTGTCCCAGAGATTGGTCCTGGGACCGGTTCTGTTCAACATCTTCATTAATGATCTGAATGATGGGACAGATTGGACTCTCAGTAAATTAGAAGACAAGACCAAGCCGGGGGGAATGGTGAGTGTGCTGGAGGGCAAGGATAGAAATCAGGGAAATCTAGACAAATTGGAGCTTTGGGCCAAATGAAATCTCATGAGGTTCAACAAGGCCTTGTTTCCAACTTCTATCTGAAGTAGTCTGATAGCTTTTGGGGTAATGACTACGGTTTTATTTTATTTTTTTCAGGCACAACAGTGGCTTAGTGGTAACCAATTAACATAATTTTTAATCTTTATTGCAAATGTGATAGATATGGGCCTGACAGATTCTATCTGGGCTTGATGGAAGTGTGCTTTGAGTGGAGAGATGGCTTAAGAAATTTGGACTCACAGAAGACAGCCTGTCACACCCTGCACTCCAAGGGATGGCCTGCTATATTCTTACTTCTTTAGGGCCCTGTGGCACTCCAGAGGAGTAGGAAGGAGGCAGGATCATTCACTATTCCACCATATTAGCCCATGATGAGGAATTAATGTACAGGAAGGAGCAGGGATGTACTTCCATAGTGAACTATAGTAGTATGTTCATTTCTCTAGGCATCAGGGATGCCTCACTGTGCAGGCCCTTTGGTGGTATGATTCTTTGTATCTCTTGGTCTGTGCTTTGCTTTAAATTCACGGCCTGGTCCCTTATACATACATGCACACATCTCTTTCATACATATTTTACACGTATTCATACATATATATGTCCTGATTTCTGAAAATGCTGAGTATCTGCTACTCTCTTAGGCTGTGTTCACACAGCACTCTTATTTCAAAACAACAGAGGTTGTTTCGAAATAAGAAATACCCTGTTCACATGACGCACGGTTGTTTCAAAACAACTTAAACCATGTAGGGATGAAACAATGTTGTTTCGAAACAATTGTTTCGAAACAAAGCCGT
Organism: Podocnemis expansa; assembly: GCA_007922195.1. Taxonomy (NCBI): domain Eukaryota; kingdom Metazoa; phylum Chordata; order Testudines; family Podocnemididae; genus Podocnemis; species Podocnemis expansa. The sequence continues at coordinate 51,608,374 of ML681979.1, forward strand.
CCGAACATGTTGTTTCGAAACAACAGTGACTTGTTTTGAAATAACTGTTGCCTGAAACTGCTATTTCAATTTGAGGTTTTTTCCTTAATTCGAATTAACAAACTGTTAATTCGATTTAAGTTATTTTGAAATAAGGCATTATTTCAATACAAGTTGTTTCGACACAACTTGTATCGAAATAATGCCTGTGTGTGAACACAGCCTTAGGCATCAAAAGTATTTGTACATGCTTAGCCCTTCTGAAAAAAATGCCTATACATGTATGAATATACATTTCTTCATTCTTAACAACCTGAACAAGAACACAAGTCTATTGAATTTTGTGAGCAAATCATGGCAAGATAATAAGAATTCCATTTTAGAGTGCGGATATTTTAGAAATTGTGATTTGATTGCCATCAGAATGCTAAATCAGGACAGATTATCTAAAGATAAAATACTTTCCAATAGAATTCAGTGATGCTGTCCATATTAAGATTTTCATCAATATGTGCTGGCTAATTAATTGATTGTTATAATTGTTTAAATATAGACTTCTACACATCCATCCATAAATTGTTCAACATGGGAGCAAGGCATATTTCTTCTGCTTCCTTAAGAAATGTGATACTTTGTTCAGTGTTATATTAAAAAAAAAAGATCAAAATAGTGAACTGCTCTGACTAAATGGCAAACTCTCAAGGATAATATGCCTCTAGATACATTTCTTAAGGAAAAACTATTAAAAATGTGCCTCTCTGCAAACACATATATCAAGCTCCCACACCTTCACTTTTTTTTTTTTTTTTTTTTTTTTTAATTTAGAAGTGCTGATAGCAAAATTAATCAATGAATCTACAGGAAATATTTGAGGGTGGCAGTTGGGTACAATGGGCCAAATCAGCCTGGTTTTAAGTGGACATGACTCCATTGGCCACAACAGAATGCATTCACTTTCACTGGTCCTGAATTTGTCTCACTGGGTATGTCCACACAGGGCTTTTATTTCGAAACAACACTGGCTGTTTCAAAATAAAAGTCCCTATGTCCACCCGTTTTCTTGTTTTGAAAGGAGGGAGCTCCTCATTTTGAAACAGCCTAAACCACTTTGCTTTCGAAAGGAGGGTTATTTCGAAACCAGTTGTTTCGAAATAAGCTGTTTGGATATGTTATTTTGAAACAATCCTTGTTTCGAAATAACAAGAACCTTCCTTCCAGGGTGCATAGGTCCCACCCCGCCCCTCAGCACCCTGGCCAGGGTGCTGAGTAGGGTGCAGGAGGTCGGAGGGTGCCCCAGCCAGCTTCCCCCCTGCTTCCCCTTGCAGGAGAAGCCCCCTGCTCCCAGCAGGAGCAGCGGGGGGGGCAGGAGAAGCCCCCCCACCCCCGGCAGGAGCTGCGGGGGGCAGGGGAAGCCCCCGGCCCAGCACAGGGCCTCCCTCCCCCTCCCCTCTCCTATTTCAAAATAGCATGTCACAGTGGACATGCTATTTCGATTCCCTCCTTTTTCCTTATTTCAAAATAGCTTTTTGTTACTTCAAAATAAGGCGTTTCGAAATAAGGCCTTTATTTCAAAACAGCATGTTTCGAAATGGCTTGTTTCGAAATGAGGGCTTGTGTGGGGACATAGCCACTGTGTTTATAGACCCAAGCCTAACCTTAGAGAATTGCAGATTAATTTTACTCCTGCCATCATATCTGGAGTGATTTCCTGGAAGACATTGCAAAATGATGTGATTCCACAAGTCATTATTTCCAGTGGATCCACTTCCACTTCAGCCAGTGATAATCGATGCCTCACAATAGATCCTAGAGAGGAATAAAAGGTAGTGGACATACTAAAGAAGCTTGACTGACAGAAGGCATTACATCCACAGTGGGCAATTTTGCTGATGGCTGCTGGTCAGACAGCAGGAAGGTGTCCGAAGACTGTAAATAACATCATCAGAGTCTCACTATGGGGCATAGTAGGCTATGGCAAAGATGCTTTCAGTTTCTGAGAACTTGTTATGCAAGCATTTGGCCACTTTGCTGCTATCATGATATGTGCCAGGGAGGAAGAAAGAGCTTGAGATGCAGCAGTGCATTTGCAAGTATCCACTTTCATGTAATCCCTGTTTTCAGCAAGAGGATAGCCTGGAGCTTTAGCTGATTTTTCCAGGAAGAGGAAGAGAGATGGGAACAGAAAATAACTTTTTTTCTGCAATCTGCAATGGTTAAGTATTAGTGATTGCCCCAAAAACTTGAGAGCATGTTAGACAGAGGACTACAGTCCCTTTCTGCGTATGTGGTAGCTGCAGTTTTGAACTGTTATAGTCTGGATCTTCTAGCTCATCCAGATTTTCAGACATATTCAGTTTTAGGTTGTTTCAATCCTCATCAGATTTCTAATGCTCATTTACTTACTGGGATTTAAAGTTTTCTTTTAATGTAAGGTTTGGTTCAGAGTATAGAGAAAACAGCAAATTATTTTCTTTGGGTCATGTATTTGTGGGAGAGAATTCATATCTAGAATGAGACCTTGACCAGTACAAGAGAAAATAATACTGCCTGTCCATTTAGATAATTCAAATGATTTTTAGATCCAAAAGATGATGAAGCAAATTTAAAAATAGCAAATAGTGACTAGCTGTATTCACACACAGATAGTTATTTCAAAACAAGTTGTGTCAAAACAACTTGTTTTGAAATAACCCCTTATTTCGAAATATCTTATTTCGAATTAACAAAATGTTAATTCGAAATAAGGAAAAACGTGGAAAACGAAATAGCATGTTCGCACTGCGAACTTGCAGTTTTGTTTCCTGCTGCAGGGGGCTGCAGACCCCTGGGGGTGAGCCGCTGCTGCTGCTCACCCTGCAGCCCAGAAAGGGGGCTGCAGCCCCCGGCAGGGTCGGGGGCGGTGAACCCCTGCCAGGCAGCTCAGCCTGCAGCCCGGGCTGCTCCCCCAACACTGCAGGCGGGTCGGGGGCTCCGGTCGGGGGCTGAGCCCAGCGCCCCTGACCTGCCTGCAGTGTCTGGGGTGCAGCCTGGGCTGCGGGCTCAGCCCCGTGCCCCCGACCCCCCCGGAGGTGTCCGGGAGCAGCCCCCGCTGCGGGCTGAGCCAGCCCCCAGCGGACCACCCCCCCCTGGGGGCTGAGGGACAGCCCTCAGCATCCTGGCCAGGGTCCTAAGGGTTCCCTGGCCAGGGTGTTGAGGATCCAATGTTGTTTTGGAACACTTTGTTCCGAAACAACATGTTCACACTGCGTTGTTTCGAAACAACGGTTGCAAAACAACGTTGTTTCGCCCAGAAACCAGGTTTAAGTTGTTTCGAAACAACACAGTTGTTTCGAAACAAGGGCTTCCTCTTGTTTTGAAACAACTGTGTGTCGTGTGAACATGTTTTTTTTTGTTTCGAAACAACAAGGTTGTTTCGAAACAAAAGTGCAGTGTGAATACAGCCTAAGGGATTGCACCACTATGTTGCTGTTTCAGTTTCATAATCTGATTTTACATTGACCCTGGTCAACCTCTACCCACATGACATGAATAGAAATGCACATGGGTGGAGTCTGTCCATGAGCGACTCATTACGTGCTTGAGGTCTTACCTAGATCACTGGAGTGATATTAATATATAACAGGGGTAATACAATAATGAATCAGGCCCTAAAACAGAAACAGAATAAAAGTTTTTGAAAGGCTTAATTTTCCCAAAATAAATTCCAAAAGAGTGCATATATACCACAGGGGAGCAGTGTTAATATCTACTTGTCTTTGGCAAGGAACAGTCTAGAAGAAGACTTGTCTCATCCCATGTAACTATTCAGGTCTGTGAGATAATTATCTCCCAATGTGTGTATGCCAATAAACTGAGATTTGACACAAAAACGCAACATTCTACTTTAATAGCTGTGTTTTAATAAATTTGTTGTGACCATTTCATTCTTGGTGATTGTTACTGTCTTTCCATTTATACTGACATCTGAGAAAACACCAGTTTGGAAAGTTTTCTCTTTTAGTAAAACACAGTTTGGTAGTCTGTGTTAGGATGTGACCATGCAATTTTGAAATTACCAGAGACTTTAACAGTTCTTGCATTGTAGTTGAGGAGCAATCCCTGACATATGCAATGTGTCCCACGGATTCCCACCCAAATTGCTGCTGTTTAAGGAGAGGCCTTTGTAAACACCTAGGAACTGCCAATAATGTAGGTCAATGGTAATCATAGATAAAGGATCTGAAATCATTATAAGCAATCAAGTCAAGGTAGAATTTAAAAAATAAAAATAAAAAAAAGCACTGTTGACCAAGAGAATAGGTACAGTCATGCCTGACTTCACAGTGAGTTGTCCATATCTCTGCCAGTTGGCAACAAGGCTTCTGGTCTTCAGAATTAAAACCTGAATCAAACCCTCCTTTTATTCCTAATCAGGATAACAATAAAAAAAAATGCATGCCTCCTCATATCTATCTAGATCTAGATCTTGACCTAAAATAGTTGTAGATATAGATATGAATCAAACTCTCCTTTTAGAGAGAGAGAGAGATAGGAGTCTCGCACTTTTCTTTAGTAGAAGTGGGTCAGGGCAGACCCCAAACGCCTGGGTCCTGCCCCTATGGGGTGCTTGCACTGTTGAAATGCCTGGGAGGGGAGACGGGGTTTGAGACCAGGGCCTGCCTTCTACTCCAGGTCCCAGCCCATGGGCCCTCTGAAGTGCAGCTATGTGCTGCTGACAATGTCCAGGCTTATACTTCTTTCCCCTGGGCTGTCTTCCTTCTCTGTCCTTACAGTTCCTATGCCTGCTCTCCCCTTAGGCCAGGTTTCTTTTCTCAACCAATCAGAGTCTCAAACACACTTTTCTTTCTCAGGTCCAGTTATCGTCTATAAACTTTTCTGCTCCTTCACTTCAAACTCCTCTGCTCCTTCTCTCTGCACTGCACCACCATCCTGCTCCTCATCCAGCTTGTGCAACTTCTGTTTTGGGCGGGGCAGCTTTTAGCAGGCACCTGCTTAGGCCTCAATACATCTCAAGTGCCTCTAATCAACCTGCAATAACTTTGGTTAGCCACTGGGAACAAAGTGTTCGGCGTTCTGAGGCTCACCTCTCTCCTTTCTTGTCCTCTCAGTCTGTCTGTTAGAGAAGAGGGAAGAAGAAGGACGTGCCCTGCTGCTGCTGGACAATAATGAATCAGGCCCTAAAACAGAAACAGAATAAAAGTTTTTGAAAGGCTTAATCTTCCCAAAATAAATTCCAAAAGAGTGCATATATACCACAGGGGAGCAGTGTTAATATCTACTTGTCTTTGGCAAGGAACAGTCTAGAAAAAGACTTGTGGCCCCACTCCCTGCAGGAGCGGGGTGCCAGGGAATCCCGGAGCGACGCTCACCCCGGCCCCTGCAGCGGCGGGCTGAGCCGGGCGCCCTGGACCCCACAGCAGGCTTTGGGGGCAGCCCGGGTGGGGGGTGCAGCGCCCAGCTGCGTGGCTCTCCCCCCTTGCCTGCAGTCCCCCTGCAGACACCCACGGGGTGAGGCGCCGCTCTTCTTCACCCTGTTGTTGTCTGCAGTCCCCTCCCCAAGCAAAATAGCATGTCCAGACTGTTTCGAAACAAGCCCTCTGTGTGTGAACACAGCCCTAGAGGGCAGGCAAACTGACTGTGTTTCTGCTGTTTGTGGCTGGGGAAAGACTCACATCATTCCTGGAGCTGTGGATGGGCTGGTTTCTCTACAAATTGAAGGATTTTGCCACCTCTACCAGCCCCTCCACCAATACCCCAGCCACCAGCTGCCTGCCCTCCAGACAGCAGTGGAGACCCTTCACCACCTGGGACTTTCATAGCAGCAAAGACTTTTTAGCCTCCCAGGGCCAGCTCTTCATTTTCCCTATCACCCAGTCCCTTCCTTCCCCAGCCCCTTTGGCTGGAGGGCTCCCCACCCTCTGCTTAGCCCTCCAGCTGGTAAAGTGCCCTCCCTACCCTTCACAGACCCCCCCTACCCCACCTTAGGCCCTTCCCTTTAGAGTGCCCTTGGGTTTGTTTTTTAGTTTCTGCTCTGCCCCAGCCCCTAAAGTTTGTTAGTTTTGCCTTCCCTGCCCCCACCTCTCAGCCTGCACGGTCTCCCTGCCCCACCCCCCCACACCCTTGGTTTGTTTCAAGTTCCACCCTTTCCCCTCCCTCTCTTTGTTTGGTTCCCACTTACTGCCCTACCCTCCCCCCCTGCAGCGCCCATATTCCACCAGGTTTAGAGAGCCCTTATAACCTTTATTTTTCTGTTATCCCCGTTCACTGCACCCCCTGATGCCCAAGTGACCACGCCCCACCCGTGCAGCCGGAGGAGCCAGCCCCTTTTGCCCCAAATGAGTTACCTACCCCCTTCTCCAGGGCATCCTCCTCCCCTGCCTGCAGCCTAGCGGGGAGGAGTGGTCCATTCATCCCTGTTTCCCTATATAGGCCCCTGCCCTGCCTCATTGCTCCCTTCCTTTACCCACCCCTGCTACTGCCCTCCTCCCCAGCCGGCAGCCAGGTGGGGAGGAGTGGTTTTTCCCTAATCCTCCCCTTCACTGCTTGTCCCTGCCCCCCCCAGTACTTTCCCCTCCTCTCCCAATAAGTCTCCTTTTTCGACCATCCCTATTGTAGGGATATGGAGACCTCCCCACCGCCCCTGACCCTCCCCCTGAGCCTGCTCCCCCATCTACCTCTGCGGCTCCTCCTCTGACCACAGCCGCTGCCTCTACCATCGAGGATGCCCCCATTGGGGCACCACCAGCAGTGGCAGGCATGGGAGGGGCCTCCACCTCTGCTGCTGCTGCAGCCTCCTTGGCCAGCTGTAAAAGCCGGCAGAAAAAGGCGAGCAAGGACCAGGCTGTCACCGCAGCCTGTCATCAGCTGCCGTCCTTTCTTCCCCTGCCATTCCCTCCACCAGCTCTGGGGGAACCCCTGCCCCCAGAGCATACGCCCAGGTAGCTGCCACCCTTCTACCCACCACTGTACCATCTGCCTGTGCCGCGTCCTCCAGAGGCTGGGGCACTTTTCCCACCTTGACCAGGAGGCATGGGGTCCATTGCCTCCTGGTGGCCACCTCACCACAAGTGGAAACCTATGTGCTGGCATTGGTGAGGGTGGTGGGGCCCTCAGCCATCGTGGCGGCCTCTAAGATGTACATGAAGATTGTCTTCTTCCTGTCATCAGAGGCTGCTGCACAGGAGGCGGTCGAAAAGGTCCTGGCATTGGAAGGCATCTACATGCCCATGGAGCCTCTGGAGGACCTGGGTGTGCGGGTGGTGTTAACCTCTGTTCCTCCCTTTCTCCCCAATGCTGCCCTGGTTCCCTTCCTCTCCACCGTGGGGAAGCCAGTATCAGTTATCAGCCCTCTCCCTTTGGGCTGCAAGGACTTCACCCTCTGTCACGTGTTGTTCTTTCACCGCAAATGCAAATACAGCTGACGCCAGCGAGGGCCCATGACGGAGAGGCACTTGAGAGGTCCTTTTTGGTGCCCCATCAAGGGGCCCAATATTGAATTCATTGCTCCTCAGGGGAGGCTCAGTGCTTCCTCTGTAGGGCCACAGGGCATGTTCAGAGGGACTGCCTCCTGGCCCACTTTGAAAAGGAGGCAACCCAAGGCAGCAAAGGGCACTGGCCACAACATCGCCGGTGACCACAGTCTTCCAGCCACCGGACCAGCCCCTCCTCCTCCTCCTATAACCCCAAAAACAACTGGGCCCTTGGAGGAGAGAGGGGAAAAGGTGAGTGGAGCCAGCCAGAGAGAGGGCTCACCCCAGGGGGAGGGCTCCCATCCCCCTGTTCTTCTGCACTCGTTCCCATCCACCCAGATGCCTGTGCTCTTGCCACCTGAATCTGCCTCCACTGGTCAGCCCTCCCCTGCCACCTTGGAGGGCTGGGTGGTCGTCATGGGGAAGCACGGCAAATGAAGGAAGACACTGGTCCTCCCCACAATGTTGAGTGGGGAGAAGGCCCCTCAGAAAGGATCATGGGGAGCTGAGGAAGCTGAAAGTCTAGGAATTGATGTGCCTGCTTCCATGCCCCCTGACAAAGACCAGCGGGAGGTCCCGGCTGAGGAGGTCAAAGAAGTGGTGCAGGGGGGCAGCACTGTGCCCCTTCTGGAGGCCCTTTTAGATTCAGTCCCTGGGGAGGCTGCTGATGGGGCTGCCCATGCTTCCCCTGAACCTGCCTCACCACCTTTAACTGAGGCAGGGGTGGGGTGGGGGACTCAGGCCCCATCTAGGCAGAGATCAAGGCCCTGGGTCTGACCCCGGTTACGGCGGGGGAGGACGACCCTCTGCCACGGGCTCTCAATCTGGATGGTGAATTGTCCTTACCACCCCCTCCCTCTCCACAAGTCCAGCCCCTCCCTCATGCCTCTGTCCCCATCCCAGGGACGCCCCCAGAATATTCCACCTGCCTGGCTGTGATGGGAATCCTAGCTTCGGCCGCCGAGCCTCTAGAGGCAATGGCCAATCCTGAGCAGCTGGGCCTTAGGGGGCGAACCCTGGGAGAAAAGCCCCAGCCTTCCACCCTGCCTGATGCTGTGGCAATGGACATCCAGCTCTCCTCCATCCCCAAGCCCAGCATCGACGGGGACCCGAACCCTCATCCCTCCCTTATTAACCCCATACCTGGTCAAGGGGAGCTGTACACCGGTGGCTCGACCACCGGGGCCCCCGCTCCTAGCCATGCCATCCCCTTTGTTACTCCCAACCCCGTCCCCTCACAGGATGTCCCCTCAAGTACACCCTTAACCCTGTCCCATGTTCCTGCCACCCCTGGGGTCGTGTCTGTGCCCATGTCACTTACCAATTCCCAAGGGGCGGCTTTTGTGGCCCCCTTTCCCTCCAGGGCTGCTGTTCTCCCTCCACCGCCACTCTCCCTTGTGCCAGGGGTTGGGCTGGGTGATGCAGCACCTACTGCATTGTCGCCACGACGAGGCTCTACGCCCTGTCTGTTTGTCCCAGCCAGCTGCTGGGCCGTTATGGGGACCTGAGTGGGGGATGGCTGGGAGCCTTCTGCGCCAGACCTCCTAGCGCTGTGGGACGACCTGCACACATTCCTGACGACACTCGTGGTTCCAGGAATCGGGTGCGGCTCACCCTGCAGTGCTGGGGGGACTTCCACCTTGTCCTCTGGGCCATGAGGGCCATCCTGAAGGAGGGCAAAGGGACCGGGAAGCAGGATGGCGTGGCTTACCAGAAGGCCCTCAAGTTCCATGACTCACTCATGGCCTTCCAGATGGGACATGGACTCTTGCATAGCCCAACGGGGCCTGCAGGTACCCCTGCTGCTTCTGAGGATCTTCCCCAGCCCTCCTCATGGCCCTGACAATCTTTGCAACTTTGAAGACCAGGGGCTGTAGGATGGGTCTCTGCAGGACCCAGGTGATCTCCTTCCTTCAGGAGGGGAGTTACTCTGTGATTTTCCTGCAGGAGACCCATACGGATATGGCTGCCGAGGCCAGCTGGTGGCTGGAGTGGGGGAACTGGGTGTTCTTTAGCCATTTATCCACCTTCTCTGGCGGAGTGGCCACCCTGTTCTCACCCGACCTAAAGCCCAAGGTGCTGGGGGTCACCAAGGTCGTGCCGGGCTGCCTGCTGCACCTCCAGGTCCGTATGGAGGGGCTAGCATTGAATCTGGTCAACATCTACACCCCGGCATCGGGCCCGGAGCGGGTGCGTTTCTATCGGCAGGTGGCCACCTTCCTTGGCACCTTGGATCTTCAGGAGTGCCTGGTCATGGGTGGGGATTTCAATACCACCCTCGAAGAACAGGACTGTGCGGGGACTTAGCAGTGCCAGGCCACCACAGACGTCATCTGGAAGCTCGTCAACCATCACTCCCAGGTGGATGTCTGGCGTGACCACCACCCGGACGACCAGGTCACCTTTACATTTGTCCGGGTGGATGAAGGCTGGTCACGCCACTCCCAGTTGGACCGCATTTATCTGTCCTGTCGTCATCTTGCATGAGCCCACATTCAGCCCACCAGCATTCAGCCAGCCCCTTTCTCAGATCATCATCTGGTGACCGTGACTGCCTCCCTCTAGGTGGAGAGTCCGAGGCCGGCCTACTGGAACTTCAGTAATAGCCTGCTGGAGGATGTGGGCTTCGTGGCATCCTTCCTGGAGTTCTGGCTGGCCTGGTGGGAACAGAGGCCAGCCTTTCCCTCGGTGCGGTGTTGCTGGGATGTGGGGAAGGTCTGCGCCTGGCTCTTCTGCCATGACTACACTCGAGGGGCCAGCGAGCAGAGGGATGCGGAGATAGAACAGCTGCAGCGGGAGGTTTAGAGCTGGAGAGGCGCCTGGCCCCCAGCCCCGAGGATCCATCCCTCTGTGGAGCGTGCCAGAAGAAGCGGGAGGAGCTCTGGGCCCTAGAGGATATTCGGGCCCAGGGAGCCTTCATTCGATCCTGCATCTGTCTCCTTTGGGAGATGGATCGTGGCTCCCGCTTCTTTTATGCCTTGGAGAAACAGAGGGGTGCCAAAAAGCACGTCACCTGCCTCTTGGCGGAGGACGACACCCCCCTCACAGATCTGGAGGAGATGCGTGGAAGGGCCAGGGCCTTCTACGCCAGTCTTTTCTCCCCAGATCTGACCGATGCCAATGCCTGCAGGGTGCTCTGGAACGAACTCCCCTTGCTCAGCACAGGCGACTGGGACCAGCAGGAGCTTCCTCTCACTCTGGCTGAGTTCACAGAAGCTTTTCCGTCGTATGCCCACCAACAAATCTCTGGGCTTTGATGGGCTGACCGTGACATTCTACCACGCATTCTGGGATGTCCTCAACCTGGACCTTGTTATTGTCTGGGCCGAGTCCGAGGGAAGCAGGGAGCCCCCCCTTTCTTGCTGGCAGGCAGTGCTGGCCTTGCTGCCCAGGAGGGGGGACTTCTGCAACCTTCAGAACTGGCGTCCTGTCTCGTTCCTCAGCACAGGCTACAAAATAGTAGCCAAAGCTATCTCACTGCGGCTTGGGTCTGTGCTGCAGGACGTGATTCATCCTGATCAGACCTACACCATCCCGGGCCAGTCTATCTTCAGTAATTTGTACTTGGTCCAGGATCTCTTGGAGCTCAGGTGTAGGGACAGTCTGTCATTCGCCCTCCTGGCCCTGGACCAGGAGAAAGCATTCAACAGGATGGACCACAGGTATCTCCTGGGCACCCTGCGGGTTTTCGGCTTCAGACCCCACTTTGTGCAGTTTCTCCGGGTGCTGTACACCTCCACGGAGTGTCTGGTCAAGCTCAACTGGATCCTGACTGAACCAGTCAGCTTTGGGCGAGGAGTATGTCAAGGCTGTCCGCTGTCGGGTCAGCTGTATGCCATGGCCATTGAGCTCTTCCTCTGTCTCCTCTGCTGGACGCTGATAGGGTTGGTGCCCCATGAGCCGGGGCTGAGGCTGGTCCTGTCGGTGTATGCCAATGACATGCTTCTCATGGTCCAGGACGCGGGTGACCTGGCACTGTTGGAGGCTTGCCAGGCCATCTACTCAGCAGCCTCCTCTGCCCAGGTCAACTGGGTCAAGAGCTCTGGCCTGACGGTAGGGCCCACGTGGCCGGTGAACTCCCTCCCACCTGCACTTCAGGCCATCCAGTGGAATGCAGGTCCGCTGCTCTATCTGGGGATTTACCTTTCCGCCACCCATCCCTCACCAGATGAGAACTGGCACAATTTGGAGGGTAGGGTCTTTCGGCGGCTCCAGAAATGGACAGGACTGCTGCGGTGTCTCTCCCTTCAGGGAAGAGCACTGGTCATCAATCAGCTCATCCTGTCTATTCTCTTGCACCGGCTCAACACTCTGGTCCCACCCCCGGCATTCCTGGACAACCTCCAGAGTGCAATTCTGGAGCTCTTTTTGCCAGGACTGCACTGGGTCTCTGCAGCAATTCTCAGCTTTCCCCTAGAGGAGGGAGTGTAGGGCCTGTGCTGTGTCCGCATCCAGGTCCATGCCTTTCGCCTCTAGGCCCTGCAGAGACTCCTTTATGGTGCAGGTAGTCCGGCGTGGAGCCATCTGGTGCTCACCTTCCTCTGCCACCTCCAAGGGCTCTGATACGACCAGCAGCTTTTTTATCTCCATCCAAAGGGGCTTCTGCGAGTCCTCTCTGAGCTGCTGGCCTTCTACCAGGACCTCCTCTGGACCTAGAGGCTCATTTCAGCCTCCAAGACTGTTGTGTCCACCAAGGGGGTAGACCTCCTTGCGGAGCCCCTGCTGCACAACCTCCATCCCCATGTGCAGGTGGTGGAGGCCCACTCCGTGCAGGAGAGGTTGGCCCTGTTAGGCATCACTAGGATCGGAGACCTCCTGGACTATGCCTAGGGGGACTGAGTGGATCCCCCTGTGCTGGCTCAGTGCATGAGGTTCTGCACCCTTCACACTCCTCGTCGCCTACGCGAGGAGGTGAAGGCAGCCTTGCCCCCCCCGCTCGGCTGTACCTTCAGCAGGTTCTGCAAGAGGGTACTCCCCCCTCCCCCTCATTCCTGCCCCTCTGGAGCTTCTGATTGGGCCCCAACCCCACGAGCCCCCCTAGCTACTCCCACCCCATGCACCCAACTGGCTGCTAGACTTGCAGCTGGTCCCCTTCCAAACTGTGCCTCGGGACTATCTGTACACGCTCGTGCTCCATACCATCCATTTACTTGCCCTCACATGCCACCCAGACACTAAATGGTGGGACCTGATGCCACCCACGGAGGGCAAGGACCCCCGGTGGGCCAGCCTCTATTCCACCTTAACCCCATGGCCCAGCAGGGACATCAGTTGGCGGCTCCTTCACGGAGCTGTCAGCACGGGCATGTACTTGGTGCGGTTTACCCAACATCCTGACACCTGCCCTTTTTGCATTATGAGGGATACTCTGGCGCATGCAGATCTAGAATGTGCCAGGTTTCAGCCCCTTTTCTGGCTCCTCCAGAACCTCCTCCTGCTGAGGTTCTGGCTGCACTTTTCCCCTCACTTGTTTATATATGCACTCGCCACCCGAGGCCCCACAAAGTCATGGGACCTCCTCATCAACCTCCTCCTAACCCTTGCAAAAACTGCCATCTACAAGACGAGGGAGGGGAGGTTGGCTGAAGGGGGTCTCTGTGACTGTGGGGCATATTTCCGTTCACTTGTGCGTTCACATGTCCAGGCAGAGTTCCTCTGGGCGGCATCCGCTGGCTCCCTCAACACCTTCCGGGAGCAGTGGGCGCTGTCCAGGGTTCTCTGCTTGGTGACCCCCTTGGAAACCCTAATTTTGAACCTATAGCCTCACACCCATCCCTGTGTTTCATTAGTTGTCTCACGCTTTTAATTGGTACTGGGCCTAGTGCTGCCTCTCCTGAGGCTGGGGGAAGGGTTTTAGCAGTGGGTGGGCGTACATCCCCGAATGCCAAATCGATCTCCTCTCAGTCTGTCTGTTGGAGAAGAAGGATGTGCTGCTGGACCTGCTGTTCCTGCTACTGCAACTGGCTGGGTTCCTGTGGGTGCTGCTCCTGCTGCTGCTCCAGTCCCTGCTCCTGCCTGCTGTTCCTGGGAGGCCCTGCTTCTGCTGTTTCTCCTGTTGCTAGCTTGTCTCTCTCCCTCCCATCCCCTGCCCTGCGGGAGTGGGGGGAGCCAGAAGACCCCTCCACCATTTCCACCACCATCCAGGGAGAAGAAGAAGACTTCTCCAGCCAGATGGTCCCTGCTGCTACCACTGCCACTGCCAGCTGGAGCCTGCTGACTCTACAAGATACCACCAGTGAGGGGAGGCATTAACCATCTGGACTTGGACTGTGTTGTTTTCAGCGGGGAGTGAGCTCACAATGAACTGATCACTTTTGACCACTGCTGCCACCCCCAGCTGCTGCCTGCCTGGCCTCCCCTCCCATCAAGAAGGCAGTAGGCTGCCAAACCTTCTGGAACATTCCAGGACTGTTTGCGCAGCAGGGACCTCAGGCCTCCCAGCAACAGCTCCCTTTCCCCATTGCCAATCTCCCCTACCCCAGCACCCATTGGCTGGAGGGATCCCTACCTTCTGCTCTGGCCTCCAGCCAGTTCAGTACCCCTCCCCACACCCCACTTAGGTCCCCCAACCCCTGATCTTTGTTTGGGTCCCCTGCCCCACCCTATCCCTGAAAGTTTGTTTCCCTTCCCTGCCCCACACAAAAGCCTCAGTTCCCTCCCTGCCCTGCCCCACCTGCAATTTCACTAGCCCATCCCCCCTGCAGTGCCCATCTCTAGCCAGCTCTAGTGGACCAGTGCATGTCCCCCAAATTTTGGTTTCCCCTTGTGCACTGCACCCCCCGATGCTTGTGTGACCCCAGTTTACCCAGTGCAGCCGGAGGACCCAGCCTTTCCCTGTCCCTTGCAAACCCCTTGCCCCTTTCTCCTGGGCACCCTCATCCCCTGCCTGCAACCTAGCAGGGAGGAGTGTCTTGCCGGCCTCTGTTTGCCTTGCATAGGCCCCTACCCTGCCTCATTGCTCCTTTCCTTTACCCACCCCTGCTACTGCCCTCCTCCCCAGCCAGCAGCCAAGTGGGGAGGAGTGGCTTCCCTAATCCCCTCTCCTTCACTGCTTGTCCCTGCCCCCCCCCCCAGTATTTTCCCCTCCTCCTAAATAAGTCTCCAATTTTGACCATCCCTATTGTAGGGATATGGAGACCTCCCCAGTCACCCCTGCCCCTGCCCCTCAGCCTGCTCCCCCATCTACCGCTGCAGCTCCCCCTCTGACCACTGTTGCTGCCTCTACCACCACTGATGCCTCCAGTGGAGCAGCAGCAGGGACAGGAGGGGGCCTCCACCTCTGCTACTGCTGCAGCCTCCTCAGCCAGCCATAAAAGCTGGTAGAAAAAGACGAGCAAGGGTCAAGCTGTCGCCGTGGGCACATCATCGGCCGCAGTTCCTTCTTCCCCTGCCATCCCCTCCAGCAGCTCTGGGGGAACCCCTCTCCCCAGAGCATATGCTCAGGTAGCTGCCATCCCTCTGCCATACCATCTGCCCGTGCTGCCTCCTCTGGAGGCCAGGGCCCGTTCCCCACCTTGACCAGGAGGCACAGGGTCCATTGACTCCTGGTGGCCACCTCACTGCGCATGGAAACCTACATATGGGCGTTGGCGAGGGTGATGGGGCCCTTGGTCATTGTGGCAGCCTCCAAGATATACGGGAGGATCATCTTCTTCCTGTCACTGGAGGCTGCTGCACAGGAGGTGGTTGAAAAGGGCCTGGCGGTGGGGGGCTTCTACCTCCCCATGGAGCCCCTGGAGGACCTGGATGTGTGGGTGGTTTTAATCTCTGTTCCTCCCTTTCTCCCCAATGCTGCCCTGCTTCTCCTCCTCTCCACCCTGGGGAAGCCAATATCAATTATCAGCCCTCTCCCTTTGGGCTGTAAAGAACCTGCCCTCCGTCATGTGTTGTCCTTTCGCCGGCAGGTACAAATCCAACTGACGCCAGTGAGGGCCTGTGATGGAGCGGCGCTTGATGGGTCCTTTTTGGTGCCCCATCAAGGGGCCCAATATCAAATTCATTACTCCTCAGAGGAAGCTCGGTGTTTCCTCTGTAGGGCCATGGGCCATATCTGGAGGGATTGCCTACCATGAAGGGGAGGCAACCGAGCCCCCCCGAGGTAGCAAAGGGTACTGGCCACAACATCACCAGTGACCTTAGCCCTCCAGCCATCAGAGCAGCCCCTCCTCCTCCTCCTCCTCTAGCCACCACAAAAACATCTGGGCCTACAGAGGAGAAAGGGGAAAAGGTGGCTGGAGCCAGCCAGGGGGAGGGCTCATCCCAGGCAGAGGGTTCCCATCTCCCTGTTCTTCCACCCTCATCCCTTTCCACCAAGTGCCTTTGCCCTTGCTGCCCGATTCTGCCTCAGCTGGCCAGGCCCCCCGCCACCTTGGAGGGCTAGGTGGTCATCACGGAGAAGCGAAGCAAGCACAGAAAGTCTCTGGCCCTGCCCACCATGTCGGACGGAGAGGAGGCCCCCTAGAAAGCATTGCGATTGAGGATTCTGATAACCATCTAGAAAGTATCGAAATTGATGAGCCTGCTGCCACGCCCACTGACAAGGACCAGCAAGAAGTCCTGGCTGGGGAAGTTAATGCAGTAGCAGAGTGGGGCAGCACTGCACCCCTTTTGGAGGCCCTGCTCGTGCCTGGGCAGAGTTCCTCTGGGCAGTGTCCGCTCACTCCCTCAACACCTTTTGGGAGCAGTGGGCCCTGTCCGAGGTTCTCTGCTTGATGACCCCCTCAGAATCTCTATTCTTGAACCTTTGACCTGACGCCTGTCCCTGTTTTTGTATTAGTTGTCCCACGTATTCACTTAGACCTGGTTCCAGTGCCACCTTCTCTTAGGCTGGGGGAGGGGTTTTAGCAGTGGTCGGGCTTGTGCCCACCCACATCCCAGCCTGCAAATAGGTCTACTCTCAGACTGCCTACTGGCTTTGATCTCTCACAATGTGTGTGTGTGTGTGTGTGTGTGTGTGTGTGTGTAATATGAGCTGATAATGAGCTAAATTTAATGGTAATGCCCTCTCATTTCTCCTCATTAGGATTGTTGGCTATTTTATCCTTACTGTTGCTGAAGAATTACTTTAGGGTTATAGCTGTCCTGCAATTCCTCTTCATTAAAATGGAGGAAGTAGAAATATGTAAAAATCACATTGTGTCAGCAGTCTGGACGAGGAGTTTAATGGTTATAAATGGGCTATCTCACAAAAATGTTTCAGATTATGTAACCTAACACCATTACATATTGCCTGCTTTTGCTTCTATGTTGATATACTGTGTTTCTAAATGAGTTATATGTGCACTTAATTTTAGCATGATGCAAACACATTCACCTTTTAATTTTCAACAATAAGAAATGCTTTACCATTTCAGAAAAAAATGATTGACAAAAGAACACAAAACCAAATACCATCATTCTATTTGTCTTCTATCATAGTTTCACTCATACCTATGGCAAACTTTTTTTTTTACATAACACAGGCCTATCTCTTGTCTTTTTCCAGTCTTTCACTTGAGTCTCTCTAAGTTTTCTTGGTGTTTTCAGTGTAATCCTGTCTTCCTCTTCCTACCCAAAATTATAGGCCCGTCCTATCATCAAGGGTATGTCTATACTGACAGTGGCAAATTTACCACCACAATGCACTCTTCTGGGTCTGATTGAGAGGTCTGTCAAGATGCACTCAATCGATCTCCAGCTTGACCCTATAACTCCAGCCCCATAACTGGAGTGTTGCTAAGTCAATCAGACAGCATTTCCAGTCAACTTAGCACAGTGTGAACAGGGAGGTAAGTGGGAGTTAGTAAGGCAATAGGAGATATGCAATGTACTTTATGTACACTGCATATCTCTTGTTGAATGCTGCTGAAAAGTGTGGTGAGTGCAGAGTAGGGTTAGGAGTCTGTTTTACACTGAAATGGTAAGTTGCTTATAGAAAAAAACAAGGAGTCATGTGGCACTTAAGGACTAACAGATTTATTTTTCACATGAACTTTCATGGGAGAAAATCCCACTTCATCAGATGCTTCAAAGATGGGTGAATTTACAGAATGGAATGAAAATAAAACAGGATTGAATTGAGACTATGGATTCTTTTCCCATTAGAAAAGGTAATTTGACTTCAGGCTTCCCAGGGTTTAAACCTAACAACTGCTCTGATTTGCTGTTACTGTATGACCTGATCCTATGTTTTACACCCCATTGCATTTATTTTCATTCCATTCTGTATGTTCACCTATCTTCAAAGCATCTGACAAAGTGGGATTTTCTCCCATGAAAGCTCATGCGAAAAATAAATCTGTTAGTCTTTAAGCGCCACACGACTCCTTGGGTTTTTTTTGCTGGAATAGACTAACACAGCTATCCCTTTGGAAACCGACAAGTTTATGGAAAAGACTGTCTTTTTGTTCTGTGTTTGTACAGTGTCTTACAAAATGAGGTACCAGCCCATGATTAGGGCCTTAGAGACTATAATGATAAAAATCACAATAATTACAACAAAGCCCAGTTAAGTCAATAGACATTTTTCCATTGATTCAATGGGCTTGGCTCAGGCTCTAAACAACCCCTCAGGGGCAAGATTTCTCATTGCTTACCATACTTTATCAGGTGCAAGTTCAGGACAGTACCAGTATACCACTGGGAAGAACATGTGATCATCTAAGTAAACTGAAAATTACAGTTCAACACACAAAACATTCAAAGATCATATACAAACACAATCATACAAAATTTAGCACATTCCAAGAGTTTCTTTATAGAACATCAACAGAATCCATATAAGCTAAAAGTTCAAGGCATTATTTCTAACCACCTAGAGTGGTCATGTGACTGATCTCTATAAATAGTATCAGTCCCTCTGGACATAATTCAAGGCTATTGAAAGTCAACAGAAAAAACTCCAAAGAGCATTGGATCTGTCCCATGAGCATAAGTAGAAGGAGAAACATCTGCTGATGATGTAAAACAGACAAGGAGTCCTGTGACACTTAGGTTATGTCCACAGGCAGGTTTTTAATCGAAATAACGCTGGTTATTTTGATTTTAAAAAGTTTAGGTCCACATGACATTTTATTTTGAAATAAGGAGCTTCCTTATTTTGAAATAATGAAAATTATTTTGATATAATAAAACCTAGTATTATATGAAAGTGAGGGTTATATCAAAATTGTCATTTCGCTATAACCCCGTGCAGACCTGTTATATTGATATAACCATACATTGATAGAAGAGGTTTGGCTTTCTTCCTCCCAAGGTGCATGGCACCCTGGAAGGAAGTCCCCCCATAGCACCCTGCCCAGGGAGGGGATCAGGATCCTGGCCAGGGAGAGGGGAGGCAGGGGTGGTGCCCAGCTCCCTGCACAAGCCGGGCATGGGATGAAGGGATCCCCGCACGCCCGGCTTCCCCCACAGCTGGCTGGGCATACGGGATCCCTTCCCCTACTGTGCAGCCAGCTGCAGGGGAAGCTGGGCATGCAAGGTCCCATCTCCTCCATGCCTGGCTGAGCTGGAAGGCTGCAGCCAGTCTGGGGGGATGTCTTTTCACCCACTGGGCTCCAGGAGCCTGGAGACAGTGTTTTTTTTCCCCCTGCCACTGGCTCTCCTGGGAAGATCCAGGCAGAGGATTGGGTGGCAACATGGCCCTGCCAAGTGGCCATGTTGCCACACCTTCCAGGGTGCCCCTCTCCTAAATTGAACTAGCAAGTCCTGTCCCTGGACATGCTAGTGTAACCTGCTAGGGTGGGCTCAAAGTCATTTATCTGCCCCTCTCCAGTGCCTCACAGAAAGCAGAGACCTGCAAAAAGCAGCTGGAGAGCCAGGATCTAGTCTGTAAAGGGGCTCACAGTGAAGACTGTTCAGAAATTCATAAAAACAAACAAACAAAAGCAATATACTATATTAAACATTAACTTTATAAACCTTCTATGAAAGCAGAAGAAATTATTAGTATACAGATCTATAATACTTAGTGGTTATTTAGCAGTATCCCCATGAGTCTGTTATAGTCTCAAATCACCAAGTCCAAAGGCTTGTGCTAGAAGCCAGCATCTCCCTCCTGTTTGGCAGCAGAAATCCTCTGTATGAGTCCTGGAAAACCTTTCTTCCTCTGCTGGGAGCACTGCTGTCCACATAGCTTACTCAGTCCACACTCATTTACGTACACACATATATAAAAAACCCTGTTACAAAGGAAAAATACATCTCTGACAATAACAAAATATAATTATCTCTTTCCCCTTATTACACAAAAGAACTGTAGCTAAGCCCATAACCCAGAGTATAAAGTTAGAAGGCAACCACCCTTCTTTTCCCAATAGTTGCTTCTCTGTACCCACTGCCTCCAGACTTCCCTGCTGGAGGGTTAACAAGGCTACTGACCTGAAGGAAAATGCCTCAGAGTGGGGAAAACCAGCCTGCTGTCTGCTCCTGGCTCAGCTTCTCCCCTTGCATAGAGCACCAGTGCTCTCCTCAATGCAACCGGCTGGGCTGCTTGATCTCAGACCCCTGACCACTGGGCTGGCAGGGAACCTTGCTGAGCATGCTCCAAACTACACAGAACATGCTGGAACTTCTGGGTCTAGGCAGCTAAATCTGCCCAGCAACAGCGACACAGCAAGAGCAACTCAGACACCAGCAAAACTCTTAAAGCAACACTCCTCCTTTAAGCCAATGGGTTACACTAGTTCGATTCTTTTTTTTTTTTTTTTTTTTTTTGGTTTGGAGTTGTTAACTTAACTTAAATCGATTTAATGATTGTGATATCGATTTAACTTAAATCACTTCAAGTTAAATTGATTTAACGCCCTGTATGTGGGCTCAGCCTTAAAGACTAACAAAAAAAGCATCTGATGAAGTGGGGTTTGCTCCCATGAAAGCTCATGAACTAAATAAATTTGTTAGTCTTTAAATGTCACAGGACTCCTTGTTTGTTTTACTGAACTAGACTGATACGGCTGCCCCTTTGGAATTTGGTAACTTCTGATAATGGTGCTTCTATTTTATTGCCTGGTCTATTAACAAAAAGCAAAGCAAAGCAATGACAGTCGGCAACATCTTGCAAAGGCAGCTATAAAGAATTCATGTCTCCACTAAATGTGCAGTGTAATCTTCAAAAGTGCTCACGATTGGCCTAATTAGCTCTTACTGGAGTAAACAGTTAATTTCCCTTTAACTTCAATTCTAACCAGTTAAGTGAATGCTGAGTATCCTGGAAAACCTTACTCTGTGCATTTATAATTTAGTACAATATTGTATCTATATGAATCATTTTATTGTGACAGAACATCCTTTTCTTTTTGTTGCTAGCTTCAGGTCAACTTGTTCTTCTGGAATAATGCATAGTATGTATATTCTTAATATATATTTCCCAGATCCATTCAATAAAATAATCCAGTTCCTATGAAATGATTCTTCTGGCTATTCTTCTTTAATCATATTTGTATTGCTGTTGTCAGTCCTTTTAAAGATCGGAGCCCAGACAACAATATTCACTAACCAGATTCAGCTGAGAAGAGGTTAGGTCTTTCCTATAAAGAGCAGAAGGTAAAAAGTTTGGGAAGGCGGAAGGAATTACTGAATAAAGCAGTAGAAAGAATCAGTATCCTGGAATAGTTCCTGGAGTTTGGGAAACCCCAGGTGGAACGTTCTTGGAGTTGTGGCTCGCTAGAAAACCATAGCTGGAAGTTTTGTTTATGTTGTATCGTTGTGGAATTTGGACAATAAATGGAATCTGGAGAGAAAGGCTAAAAATTGAATTGGGTGACTGATAATTCCCCAGGCTGGTTAGGAAGGCTGACAGAAAATACACCAGTCATATAAATTTAGTGTCCAGGGAAATTAGTACATAAAATGAACAATAAATAACCTGAGACAAGGTGGGTTAGGATACACCTTTTATTGGACCAACTTCTGTGGGTGAGAAAAAACAAAACATTTTCGTTTCCAGATTGATTTGAAGAGATTTGTGTCTGCTGTCTGTGGAACATAGATTTGTTAGTGAAAGAATGCAATCACTCTTCAAACGGACCTCCCATAAAGCAACTTCTTTATCATCTTGCACAGCTCTCAACATCACAATCAACTTCACAACTTATCTTTGATAAAGCTGCATAATAGGAACAACATAGTGGCTCCATCAGAGGAGTGAAGTTCTGGATCAGCCTTCCAAGGGGAGCAGTGGGGACATAAAATCCTAGCTGGCTTCAAAACCAAACTTGATAAGATTATGGAGGGGATAGTATGCTGGAACAGTTTAATCTGGGAATTAACTGATTTATGACTAATGGTAAATATGGCCAAGGGCCTGTGATTGGGATGGTAAATATGGCCAAGGGCCTGTGATTGGGATAGGTTCTGAGATATTAGAGGCTATGTCTACACTAGGGCCTTAAATAGGCTTAAGCAGGTTTAAGTCACTTAAGCAAAGCCAAGGCTATATTTAGAATTTATTAAGTTGACTGAAGCACTTGCCTAAGTCAACTTAATAACTCCTGCCCTGTAAGTTGACTTAAGCTTTTAAGTCGACTTTATAGGGCAGGAAACCCTGGGATCTGCGCTCTGCCCCACCCCAGTCCCAATCAGGCACTTGGAGCCTTATCTGGTTCCAGGGGTCTGATCCGGCCCCAGCCACTGCTGGCAAGAGGCTAGGAGCGAGCGGCAGCTCCCACTCCCTTGCAGCAGGCAGCAGATTCCTTGCAGCAGGAACCATCTCCTACCCCCACAGCAAGGGACACAATGCCCAATCTGGCCCCAAGCCCCTCATGTCAAAGGACTCAGAGCCCGATCTGGCCTCAAGTCACTTGCCGCCATGGACAAGCGGCTCAGCTCTTCGTCAATTTCACAGGTACAGACCTATGAAATTGACCAGGCTTGGTGCTACCTAGTCAACTGCACAGGCCACAAGCTACCACTAGGTTCTGAGCCACCTGCCTGCAGCTGCAAGTGGCTGGGGCCAGATCAGTCTCTGAGCCAGCTTCTAGACCTGGGAATCTGCGGCAGGGGCAGGGGGCCAGATCAAGCTCCCAGCCCTTCTTTGTAGGCTGCAGGACCTGACTGCTAGCCCCTGCTGCCCACGGGGAGAGGCTGGGAACCCCATCAGTCTCTCAGGCCCCCTCTACCTCCCACCGCCATCTGCAGAGAGGGGCTGAGAGACCCATTAAGCTCCCAACCCCTCTCTTCAGGCTGCAGAAACGAGCTGCTGGATCCTGCCAGGCTCCCAGCCCCTCTCCACAGGAGGTGGGAGCCAAGTAGAATGCCCCAAACCCAGTACCTACCACCTGCTGCAAGGGGCTGAGAGCCAGATTGGGCTCCCAGCACCTTGCCATGGGTGTCAGAGCCAGCTTCTGGCCCTGTAGCCTGTGGAGGGGGCTGGGGGCCAGACCGGGCTCCCAGCCACTTGCCGGCTGCCCTGGGAGCTGGATCGGGCTCTGGGAGACCAATCAGGACCAGAATCATGGTTGGGGGGGGTGGCCCTGGGTATGTCTTCATTGTTTCCAGTGCAGATATACCCTGAAGTGGACTTAACAAGGTCAGCTTAAAGTTGACCTTGTTATGTTGAATTCCAAGGGCCCCCCAGTGTAGACATGGCCAGAGAGAATTCTTTCATGGGTTTCTGGTGAGATTTGAGGTGAGTTTTGCTCATACGATCAGGGTTTAATTAACTGCCTTATCTGGGGTTTGGAGGGAACTTGCCCCCAGGGCAGATTGACATGGGTCACATACTGGTGGATTCTCTGTACTTTGAAGTCTTTAAACCACTAGTTGAAGGGTTTGATAACTCAGTCATAGGTTAGGGGTCTATTACAGAAGTGGGTAGGTGTGATTCTGTGGCCTTTGTTGTACAAGAGGTCAGATTACATGATCATAATGGTCTCTTTTAACATTGAAGTCTATGAAGTACTAGTTCCCCTTTGTCTCACTGTAACAATTATATTGACAATAAAACGATAGACTAGACTAACAATCTGTGGTTAATTTCTTTATAATTTCTTTGAAAATAATGTACATGGGGCAACTTTTGCTAGGCACTCTGTGGCTGTACTAGTAGGAGAAGGGCACAAAAAGAGTCCCTCTGCTATCCTGCATCCATATAGGAGTTGTACAGTATCACTCGACTGAAAACAAGCATTACCTGAGCCTGATACTCCACTTTTGGAGTATCAAGTGGTAACTGCCTGATCTCTTGCATACACATGAGTCACTGGAACCAGTGAGTGTTGGGGAGAGCTAGAGTTTGCACTTCCTTAAAAAGTAGTGTGACAGTTGCAGTCCCCAGCACCTGTGAGACATTTTGGGTATGTTTCAACCTCTCAACATTCCCTAAAGCAGAACTGAAGCTAAAAGCCAAAGGAAAGTCTTTTATCTGTCTAATTATCTCAGAAACTTAATAGATAAAATAATATATGTGTACAATGTTTTAAATACTGGGGGCAGGAAAGTGGAAGTATGCTTAAACATCTTTCATAAAGACTATCCTAGCAATATCTTACCAAAAGAAGTAAACAAGGAATGAAAATGCAATTCAAATGGTAACATTAGAATAAAAATAAATCCATCCATTATCCTTTTCATGTATCTTGGCTTTTCCTATAAATTATGTCACTGTTAAATATAATGTGTTCTTATAATCTGTTATTTCATCCCAAACACTATTTCAATATCCACATTGCTCATTAATAATAGGTATGTACATTTTTCACTTTTATTTGAAATGTAATTTAGTTAAAGGCATAAAATACAGATAAAAAACTAGCTTGAAATATAGGAATGCTCAAACTAAATTTATCTGGATTAAAGGCTTGAGAAAATATCCACAGCATTGTCTCTCCTATGCCCAAGATAGACAAAAATGTGTTCTAAAAATTCATATATGCTGTGAAGAACAATGGACATCACTTTTTTTTTTCCTCTGAAGCAAAACTTCAAAAAATCACATTGCAGGGTCAGCACATGACTGTTTCACAATTACTTCCCTCTGGAGGGCTAAATCTAGAAAATGCCATTTCAGAGCCAATGTATTTAAGAGCACTACACCTTTGGAAACACATTTCATTTCTGCCCTACCCTTTGACTTTCCTTAGGAATGATAAACACACTAGACTAGCACTTAAAGAGTACATTTTAAGGTCATACTTAGGTGCAACTTTGTGCAAAATTATTTTCAAGCTTGTAATCAAACCATTTAATGCAGCTAAATAAAGATGTTCATATTATTCAGCTCCACACCTAACATAGGACCCAAATTAGCTCCCAGTGAGAAATCTCTTCATTGACTTTGGCAGAAGCTTGATTGGGTTCATAGATTATGAGCCTGAGAGATATTCAGATATCATAGGCTATGTCTACCCTAGGGGACTATTTTAAGTTGACTTCACACGGTTGACTTTATGTCAACTTAAATTCAACTGTGTGAATTCAACTTAGGGGTAAGTCTACACTAGTACAGTGGTTTCCAACCTTTTCTCTGCTGTGGCATACCTTGATACCTTTAATTATTTTGCAAAATGCTACTATATGGTCTCCAAATGAACTCATGAATATTCATGAGCCAATCCAGAACTTTTTATGGAGTTTTCCAAAATCTTCCATGGCACACTTTCTCAGCCCTGAAGGCACACCTGTGTGCCACACCACACTGGTTGGGAAACACTGCACTAGTAGCCATACCCCGAGCCCAGGCTCAGGGCCTGCTCCCTGCTCTACCCTGGGGCATGATCCAAATCCAGAGCCTTGTTCCGGCTTCTGTAACCGCTAGCAAGAGGCTGGAAGTCTGATCTAGCACCCAGCCCCTTGTTGGAGGGGCAAGGGCGAGAAGCCAGCTCCTGCCACCAATGGCAAGGGGCTGGGAGCCCAATCTGGCTCCCAGTCCCTTCCTGCAAGGGGTGGGAGGATTGAGACCCACTCCTGCTGCTGCCAGGCTTGAGCCCCTTTCCTCTTGCCAGTGGTGGCTGGAGCCAGCTCCAGCCATCTGCTGGCAGCAGCTGAGGCCAAATCAGGCCCCTGGGGGAGGGGCAGGATCAGGACTGGGGGTGGTGTGGGGGCAGGGCCTGGATCTGGGTCCCTCCTCCTAGGTTGACTTAAAACTTAAATCAACCTTAGGAGTTAGTGTTATTAAGTTGACTTAAGCAAGAGCTCAAGTCAACTTAAGAAAAGCCCGAACTGGCTGTGGAGTTCCTTAGGTCAACTTAAGGAAGGTTAAGTTGACCTAAGGCTCCAGCGTACACATACTGGTAGGCTATGTCTACACCTATAAGGTTAGTTTAAATTAACTCAGTTGGAACTAACAAAATAGAGCTAATAAATATTAGTTTGAATTCAGTTAATTTGAATTAACATGGCCCCAATAGGAAAATCAATTTGAACTAGTATATGCATGGACAGGACTTGCTAGTTCAAATTGGAAGATGGGAACCGTGGGAGATGTGGCAGCATGGCCCACCAGAAGGGCCGTGCCCCAACCCAATTGCCCGCTGGGCTCCAGGCCTCTAAGCCCAGCATAAGGAAAAACAAGCTCTGCCCAGCTCAAGTCACAGTGCTGCTAGAGCTGGGCAGGGAATGCTTTTCCACACACTGGGCTCAGAAGGCTCAGCCTGGCAAGGGATGTTTTCCCCTGTTAGGCTCTGTGGAACCTGGGCAACACCCCCCAGCGCTGGCAAAGCAGAGGAGAAGGAATTTCCCCCTTCCCGGCTCCCAGAGAACTTGCTGGGTAGACGGAGGCACCTCTACACCTGGCTCCCCCACTGGCCGGGTGCAGGGGGAACACAGCCCCAGCCCGGCTCCAACCCGGATTGCTGGGTGGGGGAGAAAATACCACCATGGTGGCTGGAGCCCCAGTCTCTGGGCACAGGGAAAGGACTCCCACGCTCAGCTCCAGCTGAAAAGGGATCCCCACAGCACAGCTGGAGGTGCGCTTGCCAGGTGCAGGGACAGCATCCCCATGTCTGGCTGGAGCTGCTCACCGGGGTCCCTTCCCCGCACCCGGCAAGCATGGCTAGAGCCATGTTCAGGGATCCTGTCCCCGTGCCCGGCAAGTGTGGCTCCAGCCAGGTACCAGGATACCTTCCCTGTTGGAGCCACACACCAGGGTCCCTTCCCTGTGCCCAGTGAAAGTAGCTCCAGGCAGGCATGAGGTACTTTTCCCTCCCCCTGGCCAGCTCCCCAGGAGCCAGGTGCTGGGGTGTTTTTTCCCCCATTGGGCAGGGGGTCCCTTCCATGCCTAGCTGTGGCCACACTCAGCCAGTGGCGGAGAAGACACTCTCCGCCTGGCCTTGGGACTGGGGCTGGATTGGGGTGTGTGGGGAGTCACCTTTGAGGCTGCTTGCCCCAATTACAGCCCTAGCCACTGCCCTCCCCCCACAGGGTAGGCATTTCTTTCCAGGATGCCATGTACTTTGGGGGGAAGAAGGTCAAACCAGGTTAAATCAAACTAACTGTTAAACTTAATGGCTATGTCCACATGTCCATAGTTATATCAAAAAAAGTTATTTCGAAATGAGTTATTTTGAAATAAAGTCCTTATTTTGAAATAACTTAATTTGAATTAAAAAAAAATGTTCATTCGAATTAAGGGAAAAGCCCAAAGCAAAATAACATGTCCAAACACAGGACTTGCTATTTCGCTTTAGGAGAGGGGCAGCATGGGAGGTGTGTCAACATGGCCCCTTGCTGGGCCATGCCCCCACCCAGCATAGGCTAAAAGGAAGGCACCCTGGGAAGGAGAAGGGCAAAAGTGTTATTTTGAAATAACACGTCCGAACGGTGTTATTTCAAAATAACCATTTCAAAATAACAGCCGTTTCAATTAAAAGAAGGTTTAAGCTATTTTGAAATGACGGCTCTTATTTCGAAATGACGGAGCCCGTCACTTTGAAATAAGAATACGTCGTGTGGACCCACTCTCTTTTATTTCAAAATAACCAGTGTTATTTCAAAATAAAAGAGATGTGGACACACCCAATGTGGCTACACTGGTTTAGTTCAAACTAATGAGTTCTAAGTAATCCTTAGATCAAACTTATGCGAGGTTTTATAAGTTTGAACTAGGCTTTCCTTAGTTTGAACTAAAGGAACTCCTTAGTTCAACCTAATGAAAGCTAGTGTGGCCATGCAGTAATTTAGTTTGAATTAAGACACCTTAATTCAAACTAAATGGTGTGTGTGGACATACCCGTAGAGCTTAACACAATAAAAATAAAAGTGAACTATAGTGAACGCTTATAATTTCAGGATTTTGCAAAGTCTGGGTGTCCATAAAATTTATTATCAGTTTTTTACCACATTTAAGGATCTGGGGTTGCAAACTCAGTGTGATCCACATTATCTTTTTTAACATACACTTCCTATTCGTGCTCATTTGCACTATATGAACAGTTTCTTTTCCCTTTTTGTTTAAACAAATAGCCTTTGAAACACTGGGCTTTGTGCATAGGAAGCCATGATGAGAACCTGCAGCACACTAACCTGATATGCACTAACTTGCCATGTGAACCCTAACACCACACACTTAAACGTCTGTAGTGCTCTTTGATGTATGCGGCTCACACAGCAAATGAGTGAATACAGCAAGCTGCTACACCGCAGATTTATATCGAGGGTTACTGTGTGCTCTCTTGCCATGTAGCCAAACCATAAGAAGAAAAATTGGAAGCAGCTAAAAGCATACCTTTAAGAATGTTCAGTCACATTTGTTACAATAAGTAGGTCCCTAAAGACCCAAATAAGTGCCTAGTGGGATTTTTTAAAATGTATTTACAGGGTAGGTGACAAAGGGAATCAGTCTCTTTTCCTATTGAAATACTTACAACAATTTATGAAAACCCCATATAAGTACTTATTTGCTTATGTACCTTTGTAAATTTTTCCCACTGCAACCAAACTGATGACTAACTTAAATTATAAAGCTTATTTTCATCCATTCTTCTTTTATTGCTAACATACATTCTTTATGTTTTATTATTTTATTTCCCTTGGGACGCTAATCTGAAGGGGAAAGGAGTCCAAGAGAGTTGGTTATATTTTAAAGAAACCCTGCTAAGGGCACAGGAAGTTGCCATTCCAATTAGGAGAAAGAACAAACATGTGAGGCAGCCAGAATGGCTTATCAGAGAACTCTGCTCTGAGCTTAAACATAAAAAGGAAGCTTACAGGAAGTGGAAGCTTTGACAGATGACTAAGGAGGCATATAAAGATATTGCTAGGGACTGCAGAGATAAAATCAGAAAGGCCAAAGGACAAATGGAGTTGCGGCTAGCGAGGGATGTAAAGGATAACAAGAAGGGGTTCTACAAATATGTTAATAACAAGAAGAGGATCAGGGATGGTTTAGGCCCCTTGCTGAATAGGGCAGGCATCCTTGTGACAGAGGATGAGGAAAAAGCTGAAGTGCTCAATGCTTTTTTTGCTTCAGTTTTCACAGGCAGGGTCAGCTCCCAGCCCACTACCATGGGTGTGGCAGATGGGAGAGAAGAAAACAGGCCCTTGGTGATGGAAGGTCAGGTTAGGGACTGCTTAAAGAAGCTGGATGTGCACAAGTCTATGGGGCCGGATGAACTGCATCCAAGAGTGCTAAGGGAATTGGCCGATGAGATAGCAGCACCACTGGCCGTTATCTTTCAAAACTCGTGGAGAACGGGGGAGGTGCCAGAGGATTGGAAAAAAAAAGAAAAAATTAGTGCCTATTTTCAAGGAAGGGAAAAAGGAGGATCCGGGGAATTATAGATCAGTCAGCTTCACCTCAATCCCTGGAAAAATTATGGAGCAGATTCTCAAGGAATCCATCCTCAAACACTTAGAGGAAAATAAAGTGATCAGGAACAGTCAGCATGGATTTACCAAGGATAAATCATGCCTGACCAATCTCATCTCCTTCTATGATCAGATGACTGGTTTTCTGGATGCAGGAAGAACCATTGATGTGATATACCTTGATTTTAGCAAGGCTTTTGATACAGTTTCCCACAGCATTCTCACTGGCAAATTAAGGAAGTATGGGTTGGATAGGTGGACTATAAGGTGGATAGAAAACTGGCTGGATCAACGGTTTCAGCGTGTAGGAATCAATGGTTCCATGTCTAGCTGGCAACCAGTAACGAGTGGTGTGCCCCAGGGGTCGGTCCTGGGGCCAGTTCTGTTCAACATTTTCATCAATGATCTGGATGACGGAATAGACTGCATTCTCAGTAAGTTTGCAGATGACACCAAGCTGGGGGGACAAGTAGACATGTTAGAGGGCAAGGACAGGATTCAGGGAGACCTAGATAAATTGGAACAGTGGGCCAATAGAAATCTTATGAGCTTCAATAAGGACAAGTGTAAAATCCTGCACGTGGGATGAAAAAAACCCATACACCGCTACAGGCTGGGAAACATTCAGCTAAGTAGCAGCAGTGTAGAAAAGGACCTGGGGGTCATGGTTGATGGGAAGCTAAATGTGAGTCAGCAGTGTGCTCTTGCTGCCAAAAAGGCCAATGGCATACTGGGCTGCATCAAAAGAAGTATTACCAGCAGTTCAAGAGATGTGATCATTCCCCTCTATTCTGCACTGGTAAGGCCACATCTAGAATACTGTGTTCAGTTTTGGGCTCCCCACTACAAAAAGGACAGGGACATGCTAGAGAGAGTTCAGAGGAGGGCTACCAAAATGATTAAAGGGCTGGAGCACAAGCCCTATGAGGAAAGATTGAAAGCATTAGGATTATTTAGTCTGCAGAAGAGAAGATTGAGGGGGGATTTGATAGCAACCTTCAACTACTTGAAGGGATGCTCTAAGGAAGATGGAGCTTGACTGTTCTCGGTAATAACGGAGGACAGAATGAGGAGCAATGGTCTCAAGTTGTGCTCAGGGAGGTCGAGGCTGGATATTAGAAAAAACTTTTTTACTATGAGAGTGGTGAAGCCTTGGAATGAGCTGCCAAGGGAGGTGGTGGAATCTCCATCTTTGGAGGTGTTTAAGGCCCGGCTGGACAAAACCATGACTGGGATGGTTTAGTGGGAGTGGTCCTGCCTCTGGCAGGGGGTTGGACTAGATGACCTATGAGGTCCCTTCCAACCTTATGATTCTATGATTATCCCTGGTTATGGAATTCATTTGTGAATCCTAACCACTAGGTAAACATTTCAATTTTTTTTTTATTACATATGGGTCCTGATCCCTTTTAAGTTGGTCGCAAACGTTCCGTTAGGCCATTGGTGAAAACATAAAAAGCCAGATCTACTTCAGTGGTTCCATGACTTTAGTATTGCCAACACCAAACACTCAAAAATCTGGCCCCAAAATTTGCAAGATGTTTTTAAAATAATAAGTGTTACAGCTTTATATTTTGGTCCTTGTATTTCTTTTCTTTTCTTTTCGATTTTAGGGTTCACATATTCCAGCTTTTGCTACTGTATATGCCTGCTGGCTTTCTTCAGGCAAAGCACCTGTTAAGAAATTGAAATAAACACTGAATAATAAGTAGAATTTAAGAGTCATACTTCTTATTTTCTTTTGACTTTGATCAGCTTGAAGAACTATACAAAAAAGAGTATTAAAAGGATCTTTAGTACATTGTTCATAGTTTTGTAGCCCACTATTAAGTGTCGTTTTCGTTTTCATTGCATGTTCATTTAGAAATGAACATCCAAATTTTATACGGAAAAAGCAATTATTCTTCTGGGGCCAATCCAGCTTCCACTTCCAGGAAGCGAAGATTCCACAAGTAGCAAAATTGCTATACTTTTGCTGTCAGAAGTAGATGTCTGATGATACATGTGGGATTCAGATTACAGCTTTTTGATGGGAGGTCGTACCTGGGCAATGGGATGCAGTGGTACATAGATTCTCCCATCCTTTCCAGCACAGAAATGCTTCAAAACAGCATGCAGAGTGTATTTGACTTGAGTAGGCTTTTCAGAGCTGCTCCACGTCTATTCCATGGCTTAGGACTCTTTCCAACTGCCTCTGAACTTCTGTTCAGATCCAACTCCAGCAGTCTGAGCCAGGGACTGCAGTCTGGATAACACATTGTGGGTAACATTTTCAAGAGTATGACTTACTCTATATCTCTAGACAGACAGTGGCAAATTTGCTACCATCAGATAGATTTATCTGGTTTGACTGAGCCTCAGTTAAGACACACTCAATAGATCCAAGTTCCAGAGGAGCAGCTGTGTTAGTCTAGTTCAGTAAAACAATGAATCACGTAGCACTTAAAGACTAACATTTATTTATTAGAATAAATACTGTATATACCAAGACATAAGACAATCCGGGCATAAGCCGACCCCCCATTCTGAACCTAAAAAGGGGCAAAAATTGGTGACCCAGGTATAAGTCGAGGTCTCCTTTTGGCCTTGGCCTCTAACCCCCACACCTAGTGCTGCAGGCTTCCTCTGGAGTTTTGCCAACAGCTTCCCTACCCCAAAATCTCTGCTGCTGCTTTTTCCTTGCCCCCCTGCTGTCCATTCCTTACTCCTGCCCCCCTGCTCTGCTCTTTCCTCACTTCAGCTTCCTGCTGTTGCCCCCTGCTCTGCCCTTTCCTCACTGCTTCCCCCTCTTCTGCCTTTTCCTCACTGCTGCCCCCTGCTCACTTCTGTTTCCCGCTCTTGCCCCCTGCTCCTCCTGCTGCCCCCTGCTCTGCTCTTTCTTCACTGCTGCTTCCTTCTTCCCCCTTTCCTCACTGCTGCCCCCCTGCTCATTTCTCAGTTTCCTCCTCCTGCCCCCCTACTCTGCTCTTTCCTCACTGTTTCCCCCCATCACTTCTCAGTTTCCTGCTGTTACTCCCCTGTTCCCCAACACCCTTCCACCCCTTTCCCCATCACCCCTGACCCCTGCTGCTGCTCTTTCCGTCCTTCCAGGCACCTCCCCCCAAATCCCCGGGCCCTGTCACCACTTCCCTGGGCTCCCTGCCCCCCCTCCAAATGCCTGGTTCCTGCTGCGGCTTCCCTGGCCTCCCTGAAGCCCCCCCCCCTCAATTTCCAGGTTGATCCTCCCCAGAGCTCCCTTAATTGGCCGCTCCAGACACCAGGGTCCCCTCCTTACCCCAGCCCCTGCCCCGGCTGACTGCCCAAGATGGCCACCCGGCAACACTGAGGCTCCAGCCTGCCGCATGGTCAGGGAAACAGCAGGGCTGTGGCTGTTTACCGTATTCTCCCAAGTGTAAGCCAAGCGGCTGTTTTGAAGCCAATTTTCAGGCACAAAAATCTCCACTTATATGCAGTGATATACCATAAATTTGTTTGTCTTTAAGTGCCACAGGACTCCTTATTTGTCTACAGATCCAGAAGCTAATCTTGTAAAAACACCTCCTCAGTTGACTTAGCACTCTGCCAACAGGAATGCATTTCCTGTTGGTGCAGCACCGGGGACATGTTGCATAGAATGGAAGTTACTAGGTCAACAAGAGTTATGCAAGCTACTTTGTGTAGCTCGCTTAACTCCCATCAACTGCTACCAAATTTCAATGGCAATGTGATCTGGCCTTAGTCACCTGAAACCCTTTGCAAGTCAATGAGACTTAGGTTCTTAAAACACTCGACTACTTCTGAAAGTGTTGTCCGATAGGCTTGATTTTCAAAAATTGGGGCGGGCAATTGTGCATATAAAGCAGATCCCTTCATGTATAAAGGGCCCAGTTTTAGCATTTTTAGTAGGATTGTCAAAATGCCTAAGATATGTAGGCACCAAAAGCATTTAGATGCCTAAGTCTCACTGTTATCTGTCCCCTGCGCCCCATGAAAATTTCACTCTACATACTCACATTTTGTGAACTTGTTTTGACTGTGCTCTCAATATATACATAGAATATATAATGGTCTTGTTAAAAAGACTAAGAATTCTGAATCTAGTCTAAGTTTCAAAATGCTGTTGTATAACTCATCATTTCAAAGCTGAACTAATGTCAAATTGACTACATTTAATATTCTACATAAAGTGCTATATGAATATTACAACACACAAATCAACGTGAAAAATTTAAAAAAAATCTTCAGATGAAGAATGATTGCAATACTTCTGTAATGGAAGCCATGAATCCAAGAGCTGTAAATTGTCCACTTATCTATTAGCTCCTAAATGTGACCTAGAAGTTAAAGCCATTGTCTAACTCCTGAAGATTTGGTATAGTTAAAATAAAACAATGTGGCAAACAGCTTGCATAAATACCAACTATTATTCGTGTTAAACCACATGAAGCAAGAAAGCAACTTTTCAAATTTTGTTTCTAAACCATAATTGCACAACTCATACTGACAAATTAAGAAGCAGACAAAGCCTATTCACATTCAAATAACAGGTTTCCAAAATGGAAATGTCAAGCACTTCCATACGAGGCACACTTCAGCTAGTAACTATGTATGTCAACTCACATGTGTTTTCACTGATACAATGGGAGGACATACCAGAAGTGCAGTACACACATTTTCCCTGAAAAAATATATTAATTATTTTTCATGTTTGGTTAGATTTTGCCATTCACTGAACAGGGATAGATTTATAAAAAATAAACTATATTAATTATGCAGATGTCATTATTAACAGTCCTTGTGCATATTAACCTGACAGCAGCTGAGCACAGTACAGAGCAATCATTGGAGAAAGGCCCACCTATTTGATATTATTGGTATGCTGTTGGCACAAATTAGGGTCAGATTTTGTCTGGGGCCTCTTCCTTCTTGCCACAGATATAACAGAATGATTAAAATAATTTAACAAAATTTTCAAGCTATTGAAGGGGGAAATTTTAGGAAAAAAGCTTATACCCAAAGAAATCTGTTAGTCTACAAGGTGCCACAGGACCCTCTTTGTTTTTCCTTTGTAAAAGGTGATTCTCATTGCAAAATAACTTCTAAATTTAAAGAGTTGTGTTTTTTGAAAATATAAATGACTTAATTCACCCAATTTATGTGACTTTCTACCACCATAAATCAAGGTGCAGCTTCCCTAGCAGCAAAGTCCATTGGATACAAGTTGCAGCTGCATAAAGTCACACTGAATACTCAGTGGTGGCCATAGATGTGACATGACTTAAGTGGCCTGGGAATGTACTAGATCACCAAGTCCCCTTGTCAGTTTCTGATCCTGGAGAGCCCTTGGAACTCTCTTTAGAACATGAAGAGGAGGCTGGCAAAGGAAACACCTCCTGTTGTTCCCTCAGGGAGAATCTCCCTTAGATTTCACAGGGATAGCTGACATGTACCTCCCTGTGCCAGAGATGTTGTAAGGATATACTTAATGTTCATATGTACCCATAACTGGATGGAATCAGAACTGATCCATTGTGTGTCATGTCTTCTATGGTGCCAGCAGCTAGGTGAAATTCTCCTTTGTCCTGCTTATTTCTTGCTAGATCTGTCTACTTGTATTATATACCTAGATACCATGGAATAGGAATAGATAGATAATCATAAAAGTCCTTGATTATTACAGTTTCTTCTATACTCAGGTAAAACTTTACCTTTAGACACTTCACTTTGTTAATCTATGTTAATAGTAATAAATATTTCTATGGTAAAAAAAAGGAACAGGAACAATCCAAACATTTAACAACAGTGAGGTTAGTCCATGTTATTATGGTTGTGACAATGTTCTAAGTATATCATCCACTGAAGGAGAACTCATAATTATTTGTAATTCTTAAATCAATCTGTAAACAACTAGTAGCATAAGACCTATAAGTGCAGTGATCAAGATGTGACATTCCACATCGTTAAAACCCATTTATAAACTCTTTAGAAGTGAAATAGCAATCACAACCCCTTTTAAACCTAACTTGTATAGCTGTCAACAGTAACCAGCTCCTGGGGTCACCCTTGCCAGGTGCTATAAAAGGCTGTGGCATTGCAAAGTGCCCAAAGGGAGCCAAATAGCTTTTGTCATTGAACTGAATGGATAAAACATGGGTGAATTGCTGTTGGCAAAGGACTAGTGAAGCCAGCTTCTGTCTAGACATACATCAATTCCAATTGAACACAGCTGCTCATGTCGAGAGAACAGTGGCATGGCTTTTCTGGTTGGCAATGGAAGAATCTGAGGGTAAGGTGGTGTCTGGTTTTGCATTGGTAGACAAGATGGAACAGAAGGGGCATATAACCTTTTCACTCTTTAGGATGCATGCAGGGTGGGTAGGCACAACTGCTGTCTTTTCACTCAGGTGTTGCAAGGACCCTGCAACTGTCAACCTGTGCAATGGAACTAGCCTCACAGGGGTGACAGCACACTCTGTCTGTACCCATCATCATCATCATTCCCACCTGCTGCATGATGGTTCCAGGAGGTCATTGCAGGGCCCCTGCTCCATGGGATGTTCCCTAAAGTCACATCTCAGACATCCATTTGCAGTAAAGGGAAAAGAAGGAATTGCAACTGTGCTGTACAGATTTTCTTGTGCTGCTCATTATGTCTGTCTCTTGGTAATTTCCCTATATTTGCCAGGATTTAAAACAGACCTTGCTTACATGCTGAGTTTTTATATCCCAGAGGAAAAAATCCTTAAGTTTGTTCAGAGTGATCTCTGAAATTTGAAAACCACATGCTTTCTAAACACACAAGGTCACAGCACCTGATGTTCTCCTTCAAGCACTGCTCACATAATTCAGTTACAGGTGTTTATGTGCGCAGTGCACAGTAGCTCAGAAAGTCTTCAGCCTTAGCCTGTCAGGTCAGGGAACGTGGCCAACACCCCCTCCACGCAGCAACTGTGGCTATATAGGTGACCATGACCCTGACCCTCCTAGTTCCTTTTTCCGTCCTCAGCGACTGTTTTGGATTAGCCAAGAAACTTGCATAAGCAAGGGCCTGTCTTCTACCACAAAATTCAAGATGCCTGGATTCAAGCTGTCCCTCAGATGCTGCAAAGCTTTCCTGCTCAACGATCCACACGATAAATGTCTTGCATGCCTCGGTGAGTCCCATTTTGCTGAGAACTGCTCCCTCTGCCAGTCCTTCAAAAGGAGGACTTGCAAGGATAGAGAGCTGTGCCTCTGATCCCTTGCCAGGAGCAGCGTGCAAGCCTCTGATGCCACCCAAGCCCTGAGTGCTCCGCCAGCTCACCCATTGGCCCAGGCGCCAAAACCCCGGGACCGATCTCTGGTGCTGAGCCTAAAGTCTTGGTTAACACCCCCGTCGGTACTGTTGGGGCGCCAAACATCACAGTCGCTGAATCAAGCCGGCATTGAACCCAAGGCGGTACTGCTAGCGGCACCACTGACACTGCAGGCTTCCACGTCAGTGCAGGCACACCCTCCAGTCCGCATACCAGCACTGTGGAAGAAAATGAGCTAGATGCTGACCGCGGCACCGGAAGTCCAGTCGGCGCAGTGAGTGGCTCCACCCTCCGACCCAGTACCGCCTAGCCCATTGCCAGCACTGCAATCCAGCACTGGGGACTGCTCTTCCAACTTGGTGCCATCCAGCCCAGCTTCAGTACCGCATTCAGCGGAGGACTACTGTCCAGGCTTCTCCCCACGCTCCTCCCGAGATGTGTTGGTGTAGTACTCCCAAGCCTCAGGGGCTCCCTCCCACGGATCGGCGTCAACTTTGCTTCCAGCCTCGGTACGCTCTTCTCCTCTTTAGATGGTAATAAGGGTAGGAGAACAATTAGGGAAACGGTGCCATAAGCGCTCCCCATCGCCCAAGCCTCGTTGCAAGCACAGATCCTCCGGCCCACCTGAACCAATGGAGCCCTCCCCCTCGGGTACCGCACCACAACCTAGCCAGGGCTGCTCCCCTCTGCACCATCTGGAGGTCGGAGCATCTTTTAACGACTGGTCACACTACTGGCTAGACAAGACCGCTGATGATACTTTGGCCTCATGGCACCGCTCTGTCCGGTCCCCCTTACAGACCATGGATTCGGACTTCTTGGATGATGAACCCGATCCGGACTCCACACATCAGAGTAGATTGTGGGCCCGTTCTTCATCTTCACCCAACGAATACACCTTCGAGAGACTCATTGGCTGTAATGAGGACTCTCGTGCCCACCAGGAGTTGCTACACCGCATGGCAGCCAACCTGAACCTGGAGCTCGGGGTTGTCCAAGAGGAGACGAATCCCCTCTTTGATGTCAGCTGGAGGGCTCCTCCTGCTAAGTAGTCTGTACCGCTCCATTAAGGGGTATACATCATAATCAAGGCACGCTGGCAAACCCTGTCCTCGATCCCGCCGGTATCCAGGGATGCGGACCACAAGTACCACGTCCCTCAGGACAAATTCTCTTTTCTGTTCCAGCACTCCACTCCAGGGTCGCTGGTCATCAACACCATGAACCAGAAAGAGAGGCAAGGTCAACCGGGTTCCACTGTTTAGAGTAAGGAGGCAAGGAAACTCGACCTGCTTGGCAGGAAGGTTTACACCACCGCAGCCCTTCAGCTGTGCATAGCAAACCACTCGGCTCTTATGACAAGGTATATCTTTAAACTCTGGAACGTCATGCAAGGCTTCTATGCTGTTATTCCGAAGGATCATCTTAGAAACTTCGACACGATGCTCAAAGAAGGGGAAATGGCATTCACAGACACCTTGATGGCCATCTGGGATGCCATGGACACAGCCATCCGTATGATGGCATTGGCAGTAGTAATGCGCTGTTCGCCCTGGCTACAGGGCTTGGGCCTGCTTCCACAGCTGCAGCTCACTATTCAGGACCTCCCATTCGAAGGCCCTGACCTTTTCGACAAGTCCATGGATGCGAAGCTCCATGGCATGAAAGACTTGAGGGCCATGCTCTGGTCACTGGAAATTTACACCCTGCAACCTAACAGACGTCCTCTAAAACCTCATCAAATCCTCCAACAACAACTCCAGCAGTTAAAACAACAGATCCAACTGCAAAGTACATTCCCAAGGTCCCTCCCCTTTTCCCAACGCCACCTTGGGGACATGGACAGGAATAAGGTCCATTCAGAGAAGAGTGAGAAGTCCCACGTCCCCCAATTGGGTAGGCATGGGCAGGCCTCCGAAAGCGCGTTGGGGAAGAAACAGCACTTTTGACGGTTACCATATGACCAGCAAACCCACGAATTGACCAGTCCCCAACCACTTACACCACTTCATGCATCACTGGGCCAAAATTACATCTGACCAGTGGGTCCTCAAGATGGTCGTGGAGGGGTATCATATTCAGTTTCTTTCGATTCCTTGGGACAGAAAATTACCCCCTCGTTCATCCCTGGGAAACCAGGAACTGTCCTACCTTCTCGAGATCGAATGCCAGAAACTCGTCTCCCTCGGAGCAATAGAAAGGGTTCCCAAGCAGCACCGGGGAAAGGGATTTTACTCGTGATACTTCCTGGTCCCAAAATCCAATGGGGACCTTCGACCCGTTCTAGATCTCAGAGCCTTAAACAAACATAAGGAGAATAAAGTTCTGCATGGTTTCCCTATCACAAATCCTTCCGTCCCTGTCTCCTGGGGGTTGGTTTGTGGCCCTCAGTCCAAAAGATGCCTACTTTCACATAGCCATGAGGCCTGCCACAGGCGGTTCCTAAGGTTCATGGTGGCAAACAACCATTTTCAGTTCACCTCTTTCTCTTTCGGGCTCTTCTTGGCCCCCAGGGTGCTCACAAAATGCATGGCACCGGTTGCGGCATACATGCACAGGCGGGGCATAAGAATTTACCCCTGTCTAGATGACTGGTTAATAGTCAGAAAATCAAGCTCCCAAGTAGAGCTCCACGTCAAAGCAGTAGTGAGGCTCTGTGACTATCTAGGCCTCCATATAAACCAAGAGAAGTCAAAGCTCCGCCCTCCCAAATCATAGAGTTCATAGGGGTGCACCTAGATGCCCACAAGGGGTTAGCATTCCTATCCTGCTCCAGATTTTGGTCCATTTGTACAATCATTTTGGAGCTGCAAACATCCCCCATGACCACGGTCCGATGGTGCCTACAGCTCCTCGGTCACATGGCAGCCTCCACCTCAGTGAACCAGATGGCACGCCTGAGGATGAAGCCTTTCCAAATCTGGCTTTCCACGGTGTTCTACATATGGAAGGACTCCCTGAACAAGGTACTTTCTGTTTCCCAGGACACTCTGGGGACATTTCAGGTGTGGAGGGATCCCCGCTTTGCCATGGGGGGCATTCCCTTCAAAGACCTCAGGCCCTTGGTGACCTTAATAATGGACACCTCGAACACAGGGTGGGGGCCCACATCTCTGTGGGCCTCTCCACTCAGGGGCTCTGATCCCACACCGATGGCCCTCTCCACATAGACATGAAGGAACTAAGGGCCATCAGGCTAGCCTGCTTGACGTTCCTAGACAAGATACGGCACAGGTTGGTCCAGATCCTCATGGACAATACCACAGCTGTGTTCCACATGAATCGGCAAGGAGGGGTCTGTTCTACACCACTTTGCAAGGAGGCATGCAACCTCTGGGAATTCGCCATACAACACAACTTCTACCCAGTGGCGTCCCTTCTACCCGGGTGGACAACGGGCTGGCGACTCTCTAAGCAGAAAACCACTAGCAAACCACGAGTGCTCCCTTCATGACAAGATGTTCTCCCTCCTGTAGGCAAATGAGGTCTTCCCCAGATAGACTTGTTTGTGACATGACAGAATCGCAAATGCCCCCAGTTCTGTTCCCTCAGGGGCCAGAAGGAGGTGTCCTTCACCAACGCCTTCCTCATCAGCTGGTCAGGGCCCCTGATGCACGCCTTCCTCCTGGTTCCCCTGATACAGAATGTGCTTCTGAAGATCGACAGGGATGAAGCGATCATAATACTAATAGCTCTGGACTGGCCCAGACAGCACTGGTTCCCACTCCTGCAGGACATGTCTGTAGAGATCCCACTCCACCTCCCACCGTGGGTGGACCTCCTGATGCAGGACTTGGAGCATCTTTGGCACCCAGATCCGGGCTGCCTACACCTGACAGCTTGGATATTCTCTGGCTCAGTGGGCAGGAGAGGCTTTTCTCAGACAGGGTTAAGGAGGTCCTGGTTGGTAGCAGAAGACCATCCACCAGGTCCACGTACACAGCCAAATGGAAGCGTTTCTACATTTGGGCCCCGGGCAAGAGGATAGACCCTATGTCAGCCCCAATTCATCTGATCCTCGACTATCTGCTAGACCTAAGGGAAGGAGGCCTTTCTCCTTCCTCACTGAGAGTCCATTTAGCGGCAATCTCCGCTCTCCACGAGAGTGTGGATGGGCAATCAGTTTTCTCCCATCTCACCTCAGTCAGATTCCTAAAAGGGGTAGAGAGACTTTCTTCCTAGACCTCGTAAGCCCACCCCACCTTGGAAGCTGAATATGCCAGAGCCGCCCAATGAACCCTTGGACTTAGCCACCCTCCTGGTCTTGTCCTAGAAGGTGGCCTTCTTAGTAGCTATCACCTCTGCTAAAAGGGTTCTGGAGTTGAAAGCACCCCCAGTAGCTATCACTTCTGCTAAAAGGGTTCTGGAGTTGAAAGCACCCCCGTACACAAGGTTCTACCTGGATAACGTGGTTTTGTGTCACCACCCATCCTTCCTCCCTAAGGTGGTCAACCCTTTCCACCTTAACCAAGAAATCTGCTTGCCAGTTTTTTACCCAGATCCCCAGGTTACACAGAATCAGAGGAAGTGGCATACTCTGCACATGAGGAGGGCTCTCCTAACCTACATTGAGCTCACCCAGCTGTTTCGCAAGACATCCCAAATGTTTGTGGCAGTCTCTGAACGTAAGAGAAGTTTACCAGTATCCTCTCAGTGTATCTTCAAATTGATTGTGAACTGTATCAAAGACTGCTACGGAAGGTCGAAAACGCCCCTTTTGGGAACTGTTAGAGCCCACTCTACCAGGGCCAAGGCGTCCTCTATGGCCTTCCTCGCCAAGGTCCCGATCTAAGAAATCTGCAGGGCCACTACGTGGTCATCGATTCATACCTTCACGACACACTACGCTATCGCCCAGCAGGCTAGAGATGATGCCGTCCTGGGCAGAGCTGTACTCTATGTGGGTAGACTATAACTCCTCCCACCGTCCATGGGTACAGCTAGCAGTGACCTGTAACTGAATGATGTGAGCAGTACTCAAAGGAGAACTGTGGGTTACTCACCATTAACCATCCTTCTTCGAGATGGGCTGCTCACATACATTCAGGCACCTCCCACAATCCCCACTAACGGAGTTGGCGAAGGTATATAGGACTGGGAGGGTCAGGGTCATGGTCACCTATATAGCCACGGTCGTGGCTCAGAGGAGGCGTTGGCTGCATTCCCTGACCTGACAGGCTAAGGCTGAAGACTTTCCAAGCTAACCATGTGCTGTGGCCTGTAGACACCTGTAACTGAATGTATGTGAGCAGCCCATCTCGAAGAAGGACGGTTACTAGCAAGTAACCCACCATTCTCCAGCAGAGTAAAAGGGCCAGAATGCTGTCAGAAGTAGCCAACTGAAAGAGCACCCTGGCATAAAGTACCCTGGAGTGGGGAGCCCCCAGATGAGGTACCTAGTATGTCAGCGGCAGGAAGGACTTTGCCTGCAGTGCAGCCTGGAATAGTTCCTTAGAGGGTCTTAGGACTTGGTGTTACTTAATACTGAAGCAAAGGTAGTTTAAAAGCCACCTTTTCTGGCTCAGCTGCTGCAGGCAGTGATTTGACACAGTCAAGGTTCTGGGCCACAAATTCCAACTTTTTTATTAGAGTGTCTCTGATACATGTTTTGAATGCATTGTGTTCCCATGCTATCCTCACAGCTTCAGCAATACACACCCTTTTTTCCACAGTGAATAATCAGGGACACTGGGGAGGGACCCTCAGTAAATTCATTGACTTTAAAAAACATGTTGCAGTAACTCTGATTAGAGGATAATACTGTTGAGCATTGGATGATTTTGTTTATTTCCGACTTCGAATCATTGCCAGCAGCCAATAAAGATGGTGTGGTGGACTAGAAGTGGCTGCAATTGTAACAATCACATCATAGACATTTAGAGTGAAATTGACTCCTTCTCCAATAGTCAGAGTAACTGGGCTTGCTGATGGGAGCACAACAGGGGTGGGAATGATATTCATCCCACCAAACCACTGATAAACTCTCAGGCTCCAGCATTGTAGCTCCACAGTTCTTAATCTAAACTATCAGCTGAACAGCAGCTGCTGCCCTCAAATGCCCTCAGAAGAAATGTGGAGAAACTGAAATTGCTTAAATGAAGATCCTATGATCTCTGTACTGCCTTGTGTTCTTCACTACAAAATGATACCACGTTTTACCATGACTGAAGCGTTGAGTTAACTAAAAAGACTGACCACTCTCAATCCTGCTCTATACTGACCATAAAGTCATGATCAGCATCATGTGAGCTAATTTGACTTCATACCCATGAGAAACAAGCTAAGCTTTGCACAAGCCCAGAGGGTTTAAGCCATACTGAGGGTCTTGCATGGACTGCCATATACAAATGAATTTTATTCTTACAGCTTTATCTCCCCAAATAATTCAGTCCCAATCTCTACATGAA
This sequence comes from Podocnemis expansa, assembly GCA_007922195.1. Classification (NCBI taxonomy): domain Eukaryota; kingdom Metazoa; phylum Chordata; order Testudines; family Podocnemididae; genus Podocnemis; species Podocnemis expansa. Next base: position 51,651,223 of record ML681979.1, read on the forward strand.
TCACACAGAGTTTAAAGAACTACAAACCTCTGAACCATAGCTCTTCTTATTTAAACTCAAAGCAGCTGTACAGAGAAAATGCCTACAGAACTTTTACATAGAAACTATATGGACAAATCAATCCCACTTCACCTCCTTTTTGTCTTCAGAAATTAGCTGCCAGATTTGATTACCCAATTGACTGTAAGTATTTTTTTCAACTTCCAAAGGAAGTCATTTTCCTTAAGTAAAAGGGGAACACAACTTTTGTGATGTTAGAAATAATGTCAGTTATATATTTAAAGCTGGGATGGGCAAACTTTTTGGCTTGAGGGCCTCATCCGCTGTATGGCAGGCCACACAGAGGAGGACTTCAGTCATTTTTTATTTAAAAATGTAAGCAGCATGTTGTATTTATTTCAGAAGAGAAATGTTTTAAAGATGTACTTAATGTTTATGTGTACCCATAACTGGATGGAATGAGAACTGATCCACTGTGTGTCATATCTCCTATATTTCCAGCAGCCTAGGGCACTTTTTCTGGTATGAAATGTGGAAGGGGCAGAGCTGGGAGGAGGAGCTGGACACCACCAGCTCCTGGCCCCTGTGGGAAGTGGCTGCTGTGCTCTGGCAAGGGTGCCACTGGGTGCATGTCCTGGCCACTGCTGGGCCCACAGAAAAAAGGGGTGGAACATTGATGGGAGGGGGGAGTAGCTGTCATGCTTTGGCCAAGGACCATGTGATGGGAGGGTGTAGGGCTGCCTGGCTGAAAAGGAAGAGTGGCTGTGGAACCATGCTCTGGGCCACCACTCAGGCTCAGCTTGTAGGTAAGATGAAAGCCATAGGTGAGCCACATCCAGCTTGTGGACCAAAGTTTACCCATCTCTGTTTTAAAACATACAAATCTGGATAAAGAGGATGAAAATTAAATTCCACATTTTTTCATTTAAATATCCCACACCAAGTCAATGTGTTAAGATTTGTAAACAAAACATTTTGGAGATTACATTCATATTTCCATAGAAAAATTCACTTTAATTGCAAAATTAGAATGGCAAGTTGATTTTTATACTAAAATTGTTTTTAGAACCGCTATGCAAAAGTTAAGACATTCAACTGCATAAAGTATTTTTAAAATAAGTTTACATATAAGAAACATGAAGAATAGTTGCAAATGTGGAATCAAGTGTTATCTAAGAAATAGATTCAGTTTGTCATTTATAAGAGCCTACTCATTATTATGGATTAGCAGACTTCACTCTATTATCCATATTTAAATTGAAGTGTCATTCATTAGCAGTTGAAACACCATGTTGACCTGATAAAAAACTAATAAAAAACTTAATTATTCCAGTTCTGCTTAAACAAAATCCTTTCATGACATTTCCAAACAACATTGCACTGTTGGTTTCCTAATTCTTTCATTTTTGCTAAGAATGCATTTTCAATTAAAGTCCATTAAACCCGTTAATTTACTCTTTATAATGAAAGTAGGCCAGCAGACACAGCTGTAAAGCAAGAGGGGTTCCCCCCCACCCTCCACTGGTAAATCAAAATTGAGATAGAGTAAGTTCCAGGCCTCATCTGCTAGCTATTTCCCTGAAGAGGCACATGTGTGGTCTAAAAAGGAGATATCAATATAAGAGTTGTGCAAAACTTTTATTACAGTGCTCAATGCCATTGAATATTTGGACTTTAGATTTTGTTAGAAGCTCAAAGCAAAGCAAACTTGTCAAAGAACACTAGCTATGGGCTTGTAGGCTTCAAACTAGTCCCAATGTGAACAAGTCTAGGATATTTTCAAGAGGAATTAGGATTGTTTATTTAGGTTTGTTTGGGTGGCGTTTTTTGTTTTGTTTGTTTGAAACTATGTAAATTTCATCTTTAGTCTTTGAGCTCATTCAAAATCAACTTACATAATGAAATTCTGGAGATGTAAACTTGGGCAAATCAAAGCTGAAAAAGGGTTTGCAAAGATTTCAATTTTCTACAGTTTTTATCAGTAACTTTTTATGAACAAGAGCTAACAATGACTTGCTCATTTTGTGGTGGACCCATGGGAAACTTGACCCATCTTCTAAGCTAGAAATAAGAAGTCTGAGGTGGTTGCAGTGCTCTGTGACTAATAATCACATTTCCAAATCTAGATCTGGTACTTGATACCAAGCTAAACTTTCAGCAAGATTTCTAATACTTTTCTATACAGATATTCATACACAAAGTGGGAACCATTAGAACATTGCTATTTCCTAAGTGCTCAGCAATTCCAGGACATGGTAAGCACACTCACAATCCCAGTCTCTGGTGGGAGGTGGAAGTGCTTAGCACTTGCACGATCAAGTTCATGTTTCGTGAAAGGTGCTATGAATACTATTGGGTGGTCAAATCCCATTCCTTCTTAAGTGTGCTGCAAACAAAGTTTCCATCCTGTTTCCAACAACCTATACAAACACCCTATTTAGTCTGAACACTTACTTCCTAGCTTTCTTGATTGGCAACAAATAGTGTCAGCCTACACTTTTACCTCATACTTGGCTCTTCTTAGAGATTTTCCCACAGAAATGTTCTATCTTAAACACTATTTCAACAGGCACACATGCCAATGCCTTCCCAAAACTAACTGAATTGGCTGGATAATATGACTCAGCAATAATTCTATTAGTTTCAAGCAGCTGTTAAGTGTGCAGGTGCCTACAATCTGCAAGTAGCCTGATCTACATATAAAGCTTATGTCACATTAGCTAACATATGCTGTAAAATAAATTGGACTACACTTGTCTTCCTTGTACTTCTTCTAAAAGAGAAACAGGAAAAAGAAGTCCATATCATTTTAAATCTATAGTTTGCAGATGAATTGCAATGAGATATTTGTAATCATATATAGATTTAGAACATGGTAAAACATGTTCTTGTGTTTTAGTGCTGAACACCCTCTCTCCTCCCCAGCCTTCAGTACTATTTTATCATTTTGGAAAGAAATCTAGAAGGCAGTTAAAACTTGTTGGTATTTTCATTAGTAAAAACATAATAATTCTTTAACTTTCTCATGTTATAGGACAAGTTGTCCACCCTGACCAACTCAATGGCTATGTCTAAACTACAGGGCTCTGTTACGCCAACTTAATAAGGTTTAATTAAAGTCGACTTTATAAAATTGACTTAAGAAAGGGGACGCATATAAACTCAAATTATTAAAGTCGACTCAACCCTTAAAGTCAGCTTTAAGGGCAAGAGTTATTAAGTGCTTATGTCGACTTAATGAACTCCAAATGTGGCCAGGGTGTTGCTTAAGTTGACTTAAGCCTCCTTAAGTCACCTTAAGCCCCTAGCGTAGACATATCCAATGGGAGTTATGCACACGTATCCAGGGCAGATGGCTAGTCCGAAGAGCTAATTGTTTTGTTAGTGCCAATGGGTGTTGCTGAGTGCCTTCAACTCTTCAGAAGAAGGGACTATATTTTCTCTGTGTTTTGGACATAGTTAGCACATTTGGGGGGAAAGTCCTATTGACTTCACTGAAAGAAGTCAATGAGAAATTCAAGCACTTAGCATGTCACAGGATCTGGCTTTAGGGCTTTTTAATTTCAACCTATTTCTTATCACTGGAATCAGAGTGAAAAAGGTTATCTTGGTTTTCCCCAGGGAAATGTTTAAAAAAATAGCTAGAAAACTTATATCATTCCATGTAGTTATAGCGGGAAGTGGAAAACTGAGTGATAAATCCACCTGATTTCATTTTAGCCAATTTTCACCTTAATTTATATGGTTTTCAGCAGAACTGTTGTCATTTATAGTTTCTGACTATATATTAATGCCAGACAATAAACAGATAAGATGGAACAGGTAGGAGCCAAAGTTACAAAGTACCAGGAAGCTCTCTTGTTTCTTAATCGTTGTTCCAATCCCATCTTAGGGTATATCTACACTGATGGTGGCAAAATCACCGCTCTCAGCCCAATGTTCTGGGTGCGATTCAGCAGTGAGTATGAACTTGATGCTGCCCTGTGGAAGTCAGCTCTGAATGTCCTGCCCCCATAAAAGGCATAGATGAAAGATGACTTATTTGCAGTTCCTGAGTGTGTCATGGTGGCTTAGTCGCCAGCAGATACTCAAGGTATTTTTACATGCCTTGTTTATCTGCCATTGACTGCTGCTGAAAATCCAGGGAACTGTAGTCTAGGGCTTATTCCTTCAGTGTCCAGGCCAGTATTTCTCCAATTAGGGCCCTTGTGCACTTGATTTCTAATATGTTTTCATATTGTAGTTTAATTACTTATTCCCTGTTCAACACAAAGCATGCTTTATCGAACCCATAAAATTGACATACACAAGCTTCAATTCACCTACTTTTACTGTGAACTCTATTTTCATATAATTTTGTTTTCATTTCACCTTCTTGTTTTTATTAATATAGGAGATTTTAATGTACTTTTATTTGTGCTTCATTCTGTGGTTTGATTTTCTTTTACCTGTGTCCTTCAACACAATAATGAAGTATAACCTATTCTCTGTCTGGTCTGAGCATTATCTCAACCAACCTAAGAAAAGACAGATTGTCAGCATAGGCAACCTGGGCAGCAGAGACCATGAGAAGGTAGAGTTCAGGATCCTGATCAAAGGAAGAAAGGAAAGAAACAAAAAACAGATCCTGGACATCAGAATAGCAGACTTTGTCTCCCTCATGGAACTGATGGGCTAGATCCCCTGGGAGACTAATCTGAAGGGGAAAGGAGTCCAAGAGACCTGGCTTTATTTTATAAAAACCCTCCTAAGGGCACAGGAAAATACCATTGCTATGGGCAGAAAAAATAGCAAATATGGAAGCCAACCCAGAACTAGGAATTTCAGCACCCAGGCACGTCCGGAGTGGAACATGCCCTTAGAATAAGCAGTGCCCTGAGCAAGCAGCATGGAATGTGCCCTTAGATCAAGTGGAAAAATGGAGCTGCTCCGGGGTATCAGGCACAAAGCCTCAGTCCCTTTGCAATACTTATGGCTCTGCACCTAGCTTGGCTTAGCAAAGAACTCTGCAGCGAGCTGAAACATGAAAAGGAAGCTTACAAGAAGTGGAAGTTTGGAGAGATGACTAGGGAGGAGAATGAGTATATTGTTTGGGCCTGTGGGGATAAAATCAGGAAGACCAAAGGGCAGTTGGAATTCCAGCTAGCATGGGATGTGAAGGGCAACAGGAAGGGGTTCTCCAAGTATGTCAGTAACAAAGACTATGTCTACACTAGGGGCTTAAGTCAACTTGAGTAGCCTTAAGTTGACTTAGGCAAAGCCAGGGACTACAGTTAGAATTTATTAAGTCGACTTAAGCACTTGCTTATGCTGAATAACTAACTCCTGCCCTGTAAGTCAACTTTAGCTTTTAAGTTAATTTTACAGGGCAGGAAGCCCTGGGCCCCATCCCCTGTCCCAACCCCAGTCCCATTTGAGCTCAGATGGTGCAGTTCCAGGATGTGGCCTGTACTACATTATGTGGTAAATAAGCAAGCCATGCACCCTAGTCGGAACTGCTAGACCTTTGTCAGAGATCAAAGGGCTGTTTTGAGGCTTTGCAATCCTTCATAGATTACTCTTAAATCCACATCAAAATACTCTAATGTAAGTGAGGTGCCAGAGCCTCCATACAGGGCACTTCTAAGCCAAGCCCCCGTGCCTCCTTATAGGGAGCCAAGCCAGGAGTCAGTATAAGCAAGGCACCCAAGCCTCTGTATAGGGCACCTGTAAGCCAAGCCCCCTGCCTCCTTGTAGGGCATCTGGCTAGGAGTCTTTCCCCATTGCCATGCCCCTCGGGCGGGCGATGGCCAATGTTCCGGGCTCTGCTCCAGGGCAGCCCAAGGAAGGCGGCTGTCTCTAACCCGTGGGAGTAGCCCAATAAGGATTACTGTCCTTGGCCCCTGGAAAGGGACAGGCAGACAAAACACAACACTCTTGCAAGTGGGAAACAGAAGGAAACCAGGGAGTTCCTAGGGGTGGGGATGAGAAGCTTCCACTACGGGCTTGGAAGTGGGGAGGTGGATGGCTATTGCCTGGCCCAACTCCACTGTGTCCCAGCTCAGGTCCTGACCCTGGAATGTCTCTTCAGATAATTGGCCAGCGGGGTCCCAAGCACAGCATGCTGGTATGGCCCCCAAGTTGGCCCCCACCATATAGGGTTCCTGTCTCCTGTCCAAGACCCATTTCAGGGGCTCCGCATCTGCTAGGGAACCAGCGGGGTCAGAACCGCAACACGCTGGGATGGACTCTGGGCCGGCCCTTGCTGTACAGGGGTCCTGTTTCCTGTCCAAGATCCATCCCACACCACCACATCTGCTAGAGAACCAGCGGGGTCCAAACCACAATGCACTGGGATGGATTCTGGGCCAGCTTCTGCTGTATAGGGGTCCTGTCTCCTGTCCAAGACCCGTTCTGGGGCCGCCGCATCTGCTAGGGAACCAGCGGGGTCCAAACTGCAACACACTGGTACTCCCCCCCCAAGTCGGCCTCTGGGATGTGGAAGTCACCACCACCCTTCTTCCCACTTCATGTGGGCCCGAGGTACCTGTTCTTCCTCTATCTCTTCGGTGTAGCAGCCCCAGGGTAGGTTCCCGAACTCCTCTGTGTAGTTGTCAGGGTTCTGGAGGGCCAGTAGGCTGGGTATGTCCTCCGCAGAGGGGAGTTCCTCCAAGTCACAGCCAGCTTCCCCAGTGTCATCATTACTCACCAGGGGAAGCTCTTCTAGGTCATTCGTGACGGAAGGGTAAATGTGTTCTGCCGCCATTTCTGGTGGTGGTGCAGCAACAGGGACCTCTTGATACTCTGCTGAACTGGCTGCCGGGTGGACTACCCCAACAGTCTCGGTCCTGGTCTCTCCACTCGGCCATTCAGCTCTCTGGGCTTGGTCTGGCTCCTGTTGGGCCAGGCCTTCGCTCAAGATTCTTTTGGCATGTTCAGGTGGTCATTTGGCCCCCAGGGGGCTGGTGGGTTGTCAACAGGCCAGGCCTTCCACCAGGGCTCTGCTGGCAAGTCCACATGGCCATCCAGTCCCCATGGTGCTAGCACGTTCTCCGCCGGGCCAGTCTCCTGCTGTGGAGGGAGCAAAGGGAGCTCCTTCTCTTTCGGCCACCAAGCTCTTACTGAGCTCCATGGCTTGCCTCTTATATTTCCTGTCCCCCTCCCCCATCCCTTTGTCGCTTATCTGATTGACAAGTTGCACCTGGCTCTGCCCCCAGCAGGGCAAAGCGGACCAGCCTGCCTGGTATTGAGGGAGGCCATTTTGCCTCCTTATATACAGGAATCCACTTCTCCCTCTTACATCTACCTTCCTGCACTCCCCCCCATACTCGCAGTGCCAAACAGGTGTGAACCCAGCACTCCGAGCTGCCAGTCTCTGAGAGGAGGAAACAGAACTGCATCCACAGGTGTATTTTCATGATGTGCTGTTGGCAGACGGCTTGAGCACAAACATGAGACCTGCTGGGGGAGTGAAGCATAGGAGAAGTGTGGGGTGCACCACACCATAGCCCAAATGCTTGCCGCTGTGCGGGAATAAAGGGGAGACAACCCACCCTCAAGCCTGGTGGTGACACAAAGTGGCACGATGTCCTCGTGTGGATCCAGTGTGAAACTGGTGCGTGTGACACAAACAGTCCCACTGCTCAGCAAAACCACCCATGGCCACAGGGCTAACTACGCTGGCCTCCATCTGTCCCCACTTCCCTTGGGGCTGTGCAGAGTGGGAATGAGCCTGCCCACCCCTCCAGGACTACAGCCCCCAGCATGCACAGGATCTGAGCTGCCTGGGAGCTTGGGCCTGCACCACAGTGCACACTGGGAATTGGAGTCCTTCTTTGGTGCCATTCCTCATTTGCTCTGGGGTGGGGCTGCTGCTCCTTTGGCCTCCATGGCTGTACATGTGCACAGCAGCTGGACTTTTCTGAGCAGGCTCCAGTTTCCCTGGCACTGGCAGCCAGTGCAGGGCAAAATGCAGCGTTCCACTGTATTGATCTATTTTTAGGGGCCCTGGAACACTTGCCCCTAAAATTTGTGGGCCCCTGAATGATGTCCTTACTTTCACCCCTGGAGACGGGTCCCTAGAGAGGGCACATTGGGTATGTCTACACTGTGAGTTTAAGTCAGGGGTCTCAAACACATGGCCTGTGGGCCGCATGCGGCTCCTACACTATTTCCTACGGCCTGCAACAACACTATTTTTACTGATATTTCCAATATTGTTGTATGAAAAGGTTCTAGTGGTGCAGTCCTCAGGCTAACATACTAACCCTCATGCAGCCCTTCACTAGTTCTCATGTGGCCTTTGTGGTGATTTGAGTTTGAAACCCCTGGTTTAAGTCGACTTAACCTCTGTTAACTTAAACAAAGCCCTGACCACACTGAGAAGCTATTAAGTCAACTTAATAACTCTCACTTGTAAAGTCAATTTACCAGTTAAGTCGACATTACTAAATTGACTTAAGCCAATGTGGCCCAGGAGTTGGCTTAAGTCAACTTAATTGGCCTCCCAGCTATTTGAAATATGGGGTAGGGGCAGAAGAGAAGGCACAACATAGTTGGGAGCATTCCCAGCTGTGTGCAAGGCATCCAAAATCCCCATTTCTTAGCCCCAGCCCCACAGCCCTGCATCCTAGGACTAAAGCCAGGGGTAATCCGGAGTCTTTCCCCTTCTCAGCTCAGGCCTGCATGTCTCCCCCATTCTCAGCACAACCCCACATCTCTCCCCCTTCTCTGCCCAACACCATGTCTCCCCCTTCTCCAGCCCGACCTGAACCAGCATCTTTCCTCCTTCTCAAGCCTGACCCCGCATCTCTCACCGTTCTCAGCCTGACCCCACATCTCTCCCCTTCTCAGCCCAACACCTCATCTCTCCCCAACATCACGTCTCCTCCTTCTCCATCCTGACATGATCTGGTGTCTTTCCCCCTTCTCCAGCCTGACCCTGCATTTCTTCCATTCTCAGCCCAACCTTGCATCTCTCCCCTTCTCAGCCCAACCCTGCCTGTCTCTCCCCTTCCCTTTCTCAGCCCAACCCTGCCAGGTTCTTCCCTTGCCCTTCTCAGCTGGACCCTGCCTGTCTCCTCCTCTTAGCCCAACCCTGTGTGTCTCCCCTTCACAGAGGGACCCCCGATATTGTTTTAAAACAAACAAGGAGTCCAAAGGCACTGTTTAAGACTAACAAATTTATTTATTGGATGAGCTTTCATGGGAGAAATTCCCACTTCATCAGACAGTTTGAAAATGGGGGAATTTAGAGAATAGTGGGAAATACATGTAGGGAGTGTAAGACATAGGATCAGGTCACACTGTAACAGCAAATCAAAGTAATTTTTAAGATTCAAACACTGGGAAACAGCACACTGAAAGAAAGAAAGAAAGAAAGAAAGTTGCTATTTCTTTTAGATTAGATTGTGTGAAAGCAGGATTAAATCGTGACTATGGATTATTTTCCCATTACAACAGGTGATTTGACTTCACCTTCCTCTATGTGCTGTGTCCCAGTGTTTGAGTCTTAACAACTGCTGCACCCACCTCATGCGCTAGCAGTTGCCCTGTGGCACCAGGTTCAGAGCTGGAGGACTCTGGCCAATGCATTGAGGGTGTGGAGTGCCATACTGGCACATCGTTCTGCTACGTCAGGCTCCCTGACCTCCCTGGGCTCCTGGTTGCCACACACAGTATGGAGGGTGGTGTGGGCGCTCACTTTCTTTAGTAAAGGAGTGGCCAGGAGAGACAGTCACTTCTGCTGTGGTACACTGTGGACCAGGTACCCACAATGCACCACTCCTAGGGCAACCTAGAAGCTGCCAGTGTGGACGTGGGCAGTCTCCTGGCATTTTGAGTGTGGATGCTCTAAGCCAATTTAATAAAGTCTACTTTAACCCAGCTAAAAGTAGACCTTATTAAGCTGACTTAACCAAGCCCTGTAGTGTAGACCTAGCCATTGAGAGTCTCTGGCTGTTGGGGGAGGAGGCAGTTCTATGAGGCTCTCAGTGGGTGGGAGGAGCTGGAGAAATCAGGAGGATGCTGGCCATACACTCACCAGACTCATATTCCAAAGGGGCAGCCATGTTAGTCTGGTTCAGGACTCCTTGTTTGTTTTACATGCTTGTATTGAGATGCTCACAATGTGCTTATTACTCAAGCAGGTGACTGAGCTGCATGGACAGTGGAGAGCATGGGGGGGTGAAGGATGTTGGGGTGGAGGGCTTAAAATGGAGAAATGTGCTGCTCTGTTCCCTCTCTTTATTGGCTGGCTCCCTTCCTCCCACCTTCCCTTACAACAATGCAGTTCTGAGAGAATGGGAATCCCTTTGAGACTTGTCCAGCCAGGTAGACTAGGGAACTTGGAAGCCCTCACTGCAGCTGGGCTGGGGGCGGGTCCCCTATGATTAGTGCTAGGGGGCCAGAGGAGGGGGTTGCAGCTCCCAGACTTGCCTTCCCTTTCCACCCTACTTCAGGACTGGAGGGCCCTTTCTTTCTCAGTGCAGCAGTGGGAGGCTGGGGACAGCACCCTTCTCCCACTTCTAGGGCAGCTCATTCCAGTGAATCCAGGCCAGCCATTAGTCCACACCTATGCCTGGCCCCAGGAATTCCTCACCCCTCTTAACTACCATATTGGTCCTGAGGGAATCCCCCATGTCTTCTCCTGCTGCCTGAGGAAAGCTAGACATTTAGAGGGGAAAACAAGCATGGAGCCTAGCTGCCCAAAGGAGGATATTTACAGACAGATTAGCATCTCCCTCTTCGTCTCTTGCCAGGCTGGCTCCTGGGGTCATGGCCTGCCCCTGCCCCCTGGGTCTGTATGCCACTGGGAACAGGCCTTATTTTACAGAAAAATAAATAATAAATAAGATAGGAAATAAATGAGGATATGGTAGCAGGGCCATTCAAACAGTTATCTTTACAGAATTTCAGGGTCTTCCCTATGCTTGGTCCCTAAGAAGGCTCTGGGTGACTATCACTTAATTTACCACCTTCATAACCACAGTTTAACTCCTCTAATGAGGAATAGACCCACCTTTGTGTTCTGTGCACTAGTTGTCCTTTGATGAAGCTGTCTGCTTGGTCAGATCTTGTGGCCTAGGAGCCCTGATGGCTAAGTAGAATATAAAGACTACTTTTCAATTGCTGCCACTGCATTCATTTGACACTAATCTTTTGAGTTTTTCTTTCAAAGGACAATTTTATTTAGTTAAAGTTGTGACCATGGGATTGGCAATGACTTGTTCAATATTTGAGAAATTAAGTAGAGGGTTACAACAGGCGATGAGGTAGAAAGCTGGTTTGTGACAAGTGATCCATCACTTAAGTTGATTTTTCATTCGCAGGCAGAGGAGTATGTTAATTTCTTGGACCTTTCAGGCCTTTGCTAACAAATTGGAGGCACCCCTGGTGGAGAAAACAATAGAAGGACTTTCCTACACACTTAGTGGCATAGTAACTGGAGTTGGGATGGTAGGGAGCCAAGCTCCAGGCTCCAGGAGGCACGCTGGGCTGGGAGGTTTGCAAGATGCGGAGTGGTGTGGAATGCCCAGGGGTACACAAATGTGGGCTTGGCCCTCGGGCACCGAGAGGTGCCGGACACCCTCTTTACGTTACTGATCCCACTGACCTACATGGCTATCGTGTTAGACATATAAACTGTTACACTTCAGGAACTACTGATCTTGATTAGGAGAAGAAGAAGAAGAAGGGCCAAGAATCTTACACTTGGTGAGCTACAATCTTTCAGCTGCTGGGTAGTAGTCCAGGAACTTCATGGGAGCAGCCACTGCAAGACCTCACCATCTTGTTAAAGTTCCTAGAGTAATGGAGGAGGAGTTGGGTGTGTGGGAACAGATTTCTGAGCCATTTTAATACTGTGTCATTATGGAGAGAAGAATGGATCCTGGAGACTCATTTAAAAATCCTCTCCAGATGCCTTGGGAGGTATAAGTTTTGCAGTAGTTTACTGAGGCAGATGGTGCACACAGAAATGGTTCCTCTACCTGGATGCAAAAATGGATAGTGCAGGATATAAATTTCTGGATTTTCTTTCCTGTTTTGGTTGCAGTGGTCATTTGTGGAAGAGAATTTGCCAACAATAAGATGTATTTGGGGTGTGACAGCATGACAGCGGTACATATTGTCAGTCATCAATCCTACAGAGCACACAGGTTTATAAGGGGGGGTAAAGGCATTTGTACTAGTGTTTTAACTTCTCTTTCTCTACCAAGCATGTGCCAGGGTCAATAGCAGTAGGTGCATTGTTTCATTTCCACATGGGCAGATTTTTGGAGCTGGCCCTAGGAGCCGACAAGGAACCCAAATGGATGCCACTAGCACTGTGGAACCATGGTGTGGGATGACTGTTACTGCAGATGGTTACACAAACATTGCAGAGCTATGAGGGAAGTTTTAATAATGTTCTGCTATTTCAGGACCAGGAAGGCCTGTCAGCGATATGTCTGCAGTACATGATGCGTGCAGCAGTACACAGTGTCATTAGCAACCTGATAACTAGTGTTTGTGACTATCTCCGATCCTTTGTCAGCCATTAAGTTTGTCAGTAGATTGGATAGTTACCTAGATACTTTCAACAGTTTTTTAGTTCAAATGTTTCTAGCAGGTTGGTCATGCAGCACTGGCCACAAGGAGAATATATATCGTCCCATCACTGTTAATATGCATAGGGATCTAGAGCAGGTCCTGGAGTGCATATATTGTTGTGGATTAGAACTGGCCTTGTTTAAGATGTTATTTCTAGTATCACTGTTCAGAGTTTCTAGGATCAGACAGCTAATACCTGTGTCCTGTAGTGATACTTCTGGAATGGTTATGGAATTGAGGGATATACACTGGGAGGGGCTAGTACTTATATTAACCAAGTGGAAGTCAAAGACTGATGAAGGAGATTGGGATGAATCCATTATTCTATAGGAGGGATGCTGGTGATCCTTGGATCTGCCCTGTGATATTGTGAGGGCATACATGAATATAAGATGAAGGAGGAGTGAGCACTTCTTCATTCACTGTGATGGGATTCCCCTCAGAACATACCATTTTGTGAGTATTGAGATGGGAACTGAAAAGTTTGGAGCACCTAGGGCATGAATCCAGTTCTCACTCTTTTAGGATGGAGGTAACAACAATAGTGGCCCAAATGGCTGTGGGGCCCAGGGAAATTCAGGGACTTGGGCATTAGCATTCTGAAACACACACAGCCCAAGTGGGTAATCTATGTTAATTTTCCATTGTGTTTCCAGCAGATAGTGGCGTGTATCTGCAGGCACTGCATTGTTTACTGGGTGCATAGGTTGTCTGGTGACTCACAGCTGGACTTTGATGGTGAAGCAGTCCTGAGCTGGCACCGGAGGACAGGCATGTTATGGGACCAGCTGATGGCCATTCTGTACTCCATAGAGGCCAGGCTAGTATTGGAGAAAATTATTTGGGAACATGTAAAGGAGTAGATTCAATACATACAATTAACAGGGATTTGGGGCAGATCTTGGATCTTTTCCCAGAAGTAAAAATTGTGTAGTCAGACACATTGCAGTGGAAGATGTGGGGGGAAGCAGTGAAGCCCCCCCACATCAATAAGGCTAGAAGGTGAATAAGGAAGAGACTCAAACCCATGGGGAGGACAGTAATTTTGCATCTGAATTTAGAATATGGGGCACCAGAATTATTCAGGAAGGATGGAGACCACCTGTCAATTTTAGTACTGACACATTTTGGGCCAATATTAAAGTGGGTAATAGGAGTTACCTAATAACCCAGCCAAACTAATTGCTTGCTTCTCCTTGCACCAGGCATCCAGCGCATATTGTCCAAAGGGAAGAAATACAGCAGTCACATAGGCTATGTCTATACTTAGAAGGTTCATTCAAATTAACTTAATATGAACTAATTAATTCAAACTAATAATGATTCATTTTAATTATGTTAATTTGAATTAACAGGGCCACACTAGAAACCCTAATTCAAACTAGCATGTCCATGCTTAGGACTTGCTAGTTTGAATTAAGGTAGGGGGCACTATTGCAGGGAAAATCAAGCTGTGGCTAATTCAAACTAACAGTTTGAATTAACATGGCTATATTGGGTTAATGCGAACTAATAAGTTCGAATTAACTGGCACTTCAAAGTTAAGCGAGGTTTTATAACTTCAAAGTTAGCTTTCATCAATTTGAGCTGAGGCATTCCATAGTTCAAATTAATGAAAACCAGTGTGGCCATGCATTTATTTAATTCAAATTGATCCTCATTAATTCCAATTAAATTGCAAGTGTAGACATATCCATAAGGATTTAAGGAGGTATTTGCTAAAGGAGCAGAAACAGGTTCAGGGGGCTTCTCTGACTGGCACAACAGGGATACAGCCCCCTCCTCCTTTAAATCCATCTTACTGGGGAAAGAGATTATGAGTTCCCAGCAGTGGTTGGCTGGGGCCTAATGGGTAAGGAGGAGGACTGATAACCACCCCCGAGCCCATATACATATGAAAATAATCATGGAATTATCTTTGCTATACACTTCTATCTGCAGGGTGCTCCCAGTGTGTTACAGATAAAGTTTTGCCTAATTAACCGAAGTCCAGAGGTCTGTCATTCTTTCAACATACCCAGACAATAGAGCCTTGGCATTCAATTGTTCCTAACCATTTCAGTTAGGGATCTTTTTAATATTAGTGATTTTTATTCTGTTAAATAAACAAGTAATTCAGAAGGAAAAAAATATTGAAAGAATGAGTATCAGAGAAAACGAAAAAGAATGAGTAAGTGATACTATATGTAAATAGGAAGCAATTTATCAGTTCAAGGAGAGAAGCAAATTAGTATTCCAATTATTTTGTTTACAGAATTCCTTGGTGTGTAGTTCTTCTCATCATTAGACAACCTGAATTAATTCAGTTTTACTGGAATTATATTGAGAGGTAAATTTTCCAAGTAGTGTGTGGGGATTTAGCCATAGGGCTCTTATTAAGGTTGATGGGAGTTATGTGGCTAAATACCTGTTTGCTTCACGGAGAATGGGATTTACCTTCAAGATGTGTTTTTAACTGTGCCAGCAACTGCTGCTTGAAAAGAGAAAGACAAATCTGAAAGAGACAACCAGTCCCACATCAGTTACAAAGAGATAGATTTCTGTTGTGATGGATTTAGCTCCCGAGCAAACAAACTAGGTTTAATTCAAATGAAGTTTTTCTCTTTTCCCTTTTACACAATAAAAAGCTATCAATCAGTATCTCATTACATTGCTCCTCCCGTTTTCTCAAAAGCTTCAGAGAGAGTTCCCCTTTATGTAATTTGCGGTCTTCATTAGAAACAAAAACATCTGGTCCACTCAGAATTTATAGAAGAGCCTACAGCAGCAAATCTTGATTTGCCTCCCTGTTCAGAAATCATAAAAAGAATGGAAATGATAATTTTTGGAAAAACTAACAAATGTCTATCAGATTTTTTTTAAATCTTTCAATATAAATCCATATTTACTGTAAGATATTTTCTCCTGAAAAGCGTTTTTAAAATCCTTTAACATCAAAAAAGATTATTTTCATGTGCTAAAAGCATACAGTGAAAACTCTTTAAGCAGAAAACAAAAGAACAAACTTTGCAAGCTTAGAGGAAATAGGATTATACATTTCCAATGAGTTTTCAGTACTTATAATACATAGATATACAGTAAGGAAATTCATAAAGTCCTTATTCTCCAAGCATATATGCAGCCTTGAAAATAAAAAGGATTTTATCATTCTGTATTGTTGCAAATGGAGGTCAGCTTTCTTATCCTTTTTCATTAAAGTGACTCTGAGCCTTTCTTCCTAGGTTCCATCTTCCATGCAGAGAGAGTGAGCGTCTTAGGACACATTAGAAGTAAACAAACAAAATAAAACCCCATAAAGAACAATAAAAGGCAACAGCAAAAGCAACCAGCAAGAGACAAGCGTTCACTTCTCCAACAGCTTTATCTTCACATATTTCTAAACTGCACAGCAAAGCTGTGCTTTAAAAACTGAACAACAAAGCTGCCATGGTTACAAGGGCAACTGCACTTAAAACCTATTTTGTTTCTCTCTAGTGTACCCTTCAGATGACAGGTCTGGCTTACTCTACTTGTCTCCAGAGCGGAACCTCAGAGTCCAACCACTCTGCAACTTGATCTCTGAATTTCAGCTCCTGTTTCCAAGCTTTGTTAACCTCACACAGCCCAAGTGGGTTTGGCATTCCTGATCCCTTTTTATCTAAAACCCAGTAGCCAACAAGCCAATTAATGAGAGTCAGAAACAGTTGCTTTAAACAAAGCATTATTTATTTACCTAAAGGCAAAGAGCACAGAGAGCAAAGGATAAAACCAAGAAGGCCAATATTCATATTCCCCTTACCTATACCTTAATCTTTCCTTGCCACCTTCTGACAGATTACTTCTGCCCACTTAACCCAGCCTCTGCCTGGGAGAGAGACTGTCTTCTGCAGCATACTCTGTGACTCTCTCCCACTGGTTATCTTTCTGTCAACATGCTATGAAGTCTCAGTCCTTCCTGTCTATGCTAGGATCTTTAATGTTTTTGTTAAACTTTTGAGTCTAGCTTGTGTCCAGGAGAAGTAAGCATTGCCAGCCCAGTGGGCACCAGGCCAGGGGTTGTTCCCCACTCAATAACTTCAAAAACCTTTGGTATTCCCTATCAAAACACCTCATCCCTCCTTATTTTTTCCAATAAAAGGCAAAAGAGAAGGGGCAGCGGAAGTCTGTGTCACAAATGGCATTGCCTGTTTGACAAAGCTGAAAGCAGTTATGAGCCAAAGCAGGTGGGGAGAAATGTGAATGATAGTTGGGAATTATTTAAGAACACTGTTCTAGATGTCCCAAGCCCCACGATTCCTCAGCTGAGGAAGAAGGCTTTGCCTGCATGGTTTACAGTGGAACAGAAGTCATCTGTAAAATAATGAAAAAATACATATAACAAATGGAGGAAAAGGGAAGTTGATTGAAGTAAATATAAATCAAAAGTTAACAATTTTCTACAGTTCCTAAGGGAAGTCAAGGAGAAATCTGTGGCCAGATTTAAGAAAAATGAGTCATCTTAGAGAGATATATTAGAAACAAAAAAAATCTAACAATTCTGTTGGTCTATTGCATATGGAAATAGTAAAATTATCAATGAAAATGCAGAAGAGGTGGCAGTGTTTAAAAAATATTTCTATTCTGTACTTCAGAAAAAAGATGGTATTGTCTTATCATATGAAGATAATACCCTTTCATTCCACTAGGATCTCTGAAGGATGTTAAACAGAAGCTACTAAAATTAGACAGTTTTTAAATCAGCAGGAATATAAAAGTTGCAAAAGAAAAAAGTGTTAAAAGAGCTGGGTGAGCTGCTCACTGGACCATTGATACTGGCTTTCAAGAAGTCTTGAAGCACTGGGGAAGTTTCAGAAGATTCAGAGAAAGCTTATGTTGTGTGATTTTGCTTAAAGTGTAAACAAGGTGACCTGGGTAATTTTAGGCCTGTCACTTGACAGCAATCTCATGCAAGATAATGAGTGCCTAATATTGTATTGAAATTAGAATGAAGAAAATGAGGCTGATATAATTAATGAAAATCAACACAGCTTTATAGAATATAGAGCCTATTAAACTAACTGTCATGCTAGGCCTGAAATGGCCAAGCCATCTTTTTTTAAAATACATGACCCAAAACTAACTTTTCAGACCCCAGGGGGTTGGACTAGATGATCTCATGAGGTCCCTTCCAACTCTGTGATTCAATTCAATTCTAAACTGAAAACACAATGGTAGTGTCAGAAGTAGTTTAGAGCTTTGATATGCATGTGTATTGTTAGTAGTTTCTTGATGTTTACATCCATCTTGTTAGAGGTTAGCAAGAAAAATGAACCACTGCTCTATCTGCTACTACTTATTAGCATGTAGATGGACCTTTGGCTACCAGTGTAAACTGTCTGTTAATGGTGCTAATGCTGGTAATTACCTATGGTGCCCAAGAGGGGAAGATTTTACTTCAAGGGACAAAATACATTAGTATTCTCCACTTAAAAAGTCTCTGTGCCATCAAAGCAAACATGAAGACATTACAGGCAAATGCCCACCTTGCTACAAACAAGGAGTTGTGTGGCATTTAAAAACTGACACAGTGGTTCCCAATGTGTGGTCCAGGGACCTCTGGGGGTCCACAGAGTTATTGTAAGGAGGCTGTTTGAATTCAGCCAGCCCCAGCCACAGCTGCTGCCAGACAGCAAGCCATGAGAGATCAAAACAGAAAGCTCTAAAACAGAAGTATCAAACTTATGGCCCATGGGGGCTGGATCTGGCCTGTGGAGCTGCTTCATGGGCTGTGCCTGGAAGCTGTCTGCAGCAGAGACCTCCAAAGACAGGTTCCCAACACAGCAGGGCTAGGCATGCTTTTGACTTACTCACACAATCCAAGTCGCAGCACAGGGGAACAAAGGAAGTGCTCCAGGCAATCCCAGCTCAGCTCTGCTGTGGTCTGCCAACGAATCAACATCTCAGTCACAGCAGGCTAGGCCCACTCCAAATAGCCACCACACTGCCTCCCATCTTGACTGTCACTGTCAGTCAGTTAGCATGCTAATTTGATTGACAGCACATTACACAATCACAAATCAAAAAAAAAAAAAAAGGAAAAAGTGGCTGGGGCCCATGTGGGAACAAGCCAATCAAAGGCCAGCATTCTGAATGACTGGCAGTGATGAGTAGGGGAGAGGCAGGAGCCCAGCCTGGCTGCCTGTGACTGAGACTGATTTTTTGCCTGCCACCATGAGGTAGGGGAAGCAGAAAGGGAAGGGGAGGGGGTGGGTCAGAGATCCACCACTGAGAAGGTGAGCCCACAGTGCAGGGGAAAGGGAAAGTGTGGGAGAGCCTGCAGGGTTGGGGAGGGGAAAGTGGAGCCCATGCTGCACTGAAGATGCAGGGGGAAAGGGTTGGGGAGCCCATGTGGCCACATGGCACACAACAGGTGTCCTGCCTTCCAGTGTGGCCCCCACATTGAATGAGTTTGATGCCTCTGCTGTAAATGAATTCTATTTGCCCGCTGTGAGCAGCCTCACCCTGGCTATGTCCCCATACCTTGGGATCAGGTGGGGACCTGGTCCTCCACTGCCCTTCTGTACCATGGCTGCCTGCAGTCAGCCCCCAGTAACAACTGTTATTGTAACTCATGCCTAAAAAGGAGTAATCTCTTTCAGGTTTCCCTTATGGCTGGCTTACGTTGCTGGACAGATTTTGCAGCCCAGAAACCAGAACTTTCTGGTAAGAGGGTGTGGTAGCACATGGAGCATGCTCCCCAAGTTTTATTGTTATGCTGGAGTTGCATGCCCAGAGAGAAGCCTGAGAGGAGAAGCCTGGGGATGAGCAAACAGAGAGATCGGCAGAGTCCACGTGCTCAGGAACTGAGTGAAAGGAGCTGCGTGAAAGTGGACTGCAGGAAGTTTTCTCCCAGCTTTGGACAGTTTTGCAGGGGAGTTGTCTGCATAGAACTGAGAGCTGGGTGGCCAGTGACCTGATTGTGTGGTGCTGGCTACACAGGAGGAAGAAAGGACTGTATGGCATTCGCCTGAATATTCCTGCAGCTAGAGATGATGAGGATGGCTTCTGTTTTGTATTTATGCCTCAAGGACTCAGAGACTGTAATTGAGATAAAGGTGACTCCACCTGAACTTTGGGACTCTTGGGTTTCTTACTGTTTTGTTTACATTTATTATGGTTTCATAGAATAAGGTTTGTTTAGTTAGTTAATAGAGTTCATTGTTACGTTTATGCTGAGTAGTAGTTTAATGTAGGATGGGAACTCTGAGCAGTCTTTGTTGTGAGTCCTGAACAGACTGGATCCTGGCTCTCCAGCTGCTTTCTGCAGGAGTTTCTCTGTTAGGCATTGGAGAGGGGCAAGTGAATGCATTCAAGCCCACCCTAGCAGGTTACATTATCATTTGGGGGTCCACCAAATGTTTTGATGTTAAAAGGAGTCTCCATACTGAAAAGTTTGGGAACCACTGAACTAACACATATATCTATTGTACGAGCTTTTGTGGGAGAAAATCCCACTTCATCAGAAACCTTGAAGATGGAAGCATCTGACAAAGTGGGATATTCTCCCACGAAAATTCATGCAATAAATATATATTTGTTAATCTTTAAGTGCCAGAGGTCTCCATGTTTGTTTTACTGAACTAGACTAAAACGGCTGTCCCTTTGCATTTTGCTATAGTTGTAAAAGGAAGTTTGGAACAAAACCCTTTATCTCATATCTGTTCAAGCTTCTCAGGGAAAGCATGGACCACAGGATTGAGATCCCAGGCAGCACTGGTTTAAAATCATCCTGCTAATTTTCATGGGAGAACTGAAATTAACTCTACCTACAGACTATTTTGTCTTTATTCCTTTGAACTAGATTTCTGACAGCTGAAGCTATGCAACAAAGTACTTAAATCCATCCAGGTATTCATTGTATGCCTAAGATCTGCAAACTTCTAATTCTACTAGAAACCTAATGTAAATGGACCATCAGATCATTGTATATATGTTATTACTTTAACCCTTTAACTGTACTCTCATTGTTTGTTTCTTTTCTTGTAAAATTAATCTTTAGTTTTAGTTACCTCAAGCGTTGGCTGACAGTGTGGTATATTGGATAAGACCCAAACATATACTATTCTGTGTAATGTGGCTGATCCTTTGGGACAAAGAGAAATCTTTCAGGGTAATAAGCTTGGAGTCTGAAGCAACTTCTCTCTTTACCAGACCGAGTGGTTGTTTGGGGACCAGTGACTGAAATGTTGTAAAGGGGGCTGACTATATTTTATAGTGGTCTCTTGATAACCTGTGTGGGGGATCAGAAGCATTGATAGTGACTGATTGGGGAATTTACCTCCAGGTAACCCACCAGTGCTGGGAGCATGTGCTCTCCTTTTTGCACCTTGCTCTGATCTTTGCACATTCAGGCAGTTATGGAAGGCCCAGGTTACGCAACAGTTTTTGTTTTAATCAGATTACAAGTTAGGTTGACAAAAATAGTTGTGTTGATATAGTAGACTTCTGTGAGGCATTTGACTTGGTACCAAACATTTTGACTAGAAAAAATAGAATGATATAAAACCACATGGGTCTCAAAAATGTATCTTTTAACAGAGAATAGTCACTGAGCAAGTCTCTTTCCTGTAAGGTCTCATCAGCAGGGTCTTGCTTCTTGGCCCTTTGCTATTTACCAGTCCGAAGGAAGACTAAATCATCAGTGATTAAAATTGTAGAAGATACAGAGATTAAATTTGCAGATGGACTGTTAAACAATTAAGAGGCCAGCTAACACATTCAAAGTGTTCTGGATCAGTTGGTAAACTGTGCACAAGCAAACAATATACATTTTAATATGACTATATATTGGGGTGCACAGGGGGCACACAGGAGCAAGCCCCTTCCCTCTAATTGGTGAGGCACAGAATTCCTTATAGGTCCAGAGAGGGAGACCAAGCTCCTTTTTCCCTCAACCATGGTAGGATATGACAGCTCCACGAGTCCCAAAGCCATGGCAGGAGACGGAGATGGCCAGCTTCGCCAGCCCTGGGACCATGGAGATGGAGAGGGAAGCCAGCCCCATCAGACATGTGGGACACAGAAAGTTCATCTCCAAAAGCAGCTTTTTTTTTTTCCCCCCTTCTGCATGCACTTGAATGTAAAAGTATACATCTGGGAACAAAGAACATAGCACATACAGGCTAGGGGAGTCTATGCTAGGAAGCAATGATACAGAAAAAGATCTAGTGGTCATGGTGGCTACTCAGCTGAAAATGAGTTTCCAATGTGATTCTGTGGCCAAAAAGAGGTAATGCAATCCTTGACATGTTAACAGCGGGATACAGCATAGGAATAGAGAGGTTATTTTGTGTCTCTGTTTGTCTGCTGGAATATTGTGGAATTCTGTGTTTTTAAGTCCTGAAGAATTTGATAAATTGATGTAGGTTCACAGAAGAGCCAAGACAATGATTAAAAGATTAGAAAACATGGCATATATTGAAAGATTGAGCTCTTTGAGTCTATCTAGTTTAACAAAAAACAAGGTGAAGGGGTAAATTGATTACAGTCTGCTAGTAACTTTCTGTTAATAATGGGTTCTTCATTCTAGCAGAGAATGTGATAATGGGATCCAGTGGATGAAAGTTGAAGCTAGATAAATTCAGCTGAAAAATAAAGTGCAACTTTTTAACAGTGACAGAACTCACTCTTGGCACAATTTAGCAAGAGTTGTGACAGATTCCTCCATCACTGGCAAGTTTTAAATACTAGATTGTATTTTCCTAACAGATATGCTCAGAGAATTATTTTGGGGATAGTCTATGGCCTGTGCTATATAGAGGGTCAGACTTAATGTATGGATGTCTCTCTTTTGGCCTTAGAATCTATGAATCTGTTTAAGTTTCTGTTTGTTTTCTCCCTTCCAGCCTCCTTTGATTTACCTTTATGCATTCAGGAAGGATAAAATACAGATTAAGTGAGGTGCATATGTATTTATAATAATAATGCCCACAACTCCCATATTTTCCACAGAGACAAATGATTACAACAAATCCATCATGGTAGTGTTATTGTGTCAATAACACCCTTTCTCTGAATAAGCCAAAGCTCTCAGTTTTAATTGATATAATCTATTTGAAGTGTAATGTTTCACTGTGAAATACTTTCAACAGGTCCCCCCCCCGGAGAATTATATTCATTAACTTTTGTACTATTATGGGGTAGGGTGGGGGACTTAACTGAAAAAGCTGGTACTGTTTGTCTAAGAATGCTACTTACGTCCAATAACCTGATTCTTTTTCTTTCAGCTGAAATACTATTTTTTTAGCTTCATTACCACAAAAGTTCACTGCAAAAGCAAAGAAATCTAAATGTGAAGGCAGTACAGACCAATAATCTTTTTCAAATCAAATCAAATCATAGGGCTGGAAGGGACCTCATGAGATCATTGAGTCCAACCCCCTGGGAATTGAACCCAGGACCTTCTGCAAATCTGACTAGTTGACAATTCATGTAGAAATGTCCAGGATATTAATGAAGAAATATCAATGTTGCTTGCTAATTTTCCAGGAAAACCATAGATGGCAACGGCCTTGATTCACTGAGCTCCTCTGTGGCAGCTAGACCTTTGTGAATGCATGGAGACCTGTTCACTTAAATGTGATTCTCCTTCTGTGAAGCAACTTTCAAGATCAGCTTTCAAGCTAATAACATGAATATGACAGTTTTGCATAATTCTAACACCGCAGGTTTTCAGCCTGCTCTTTATGCAAAGTTTTACTATTCACTACTGTTATTAGCATAGTCTATATTTAAGTTGAATTGATATACTAATTAATAGTTCTGTGTTTAACCAGTGTTCCCAGTGAGTAAGTCCATTTCCCATGCTGCTACAGTTTTAGAATCAGCATAAAGATAGTTACTCTAAGGGATTTCCTTAAGTCTGGGGCATCTAGGAGGACATAATTAATGAATACAGAGATTACAATGAGAGCTACAAGTCAGTAATTTTCCCTGTGTTGTAAAATTCCTTAATCAGGTCACCAATGTCACAAACGCACAGACAAAATCTGAGAAAGTCCATGCAGTACCCACCAACATATTTATCCTCACATCCTAAAGATTACAGGGTTGGGTGGTTCTCTCCACATGTATTTTAGTCAATATTGAGATAATTTACACCTCAGTTAATCAGTTGTGGTTAACCATTATGGAGGCAAATCCTGTTTCATATGTACGACTTGATATGCTCCCGTTGAAGGTGATAGAAGTTTTGCCATTCATTCCAACATGGATAAGATGGGGGGTGGAGAGCTGTTGTTGCTGTGGCTAGGTTCAAACCCAGAAATGTTACATAAGGCTTGTGAAGGAAGACCTACTCAGTAGTGACGCCAATGTTTCTCCTAGATGACTTCAGGAATGCAGGCACTGCTGGGTAGTGGAGTAGTGGAGTTTCTGAAAAGTAGTATCTGTTGGAGCAGCGGGGAAAGGGTGCCTTCCCAATACCCTGTCAGACAGTAGAGACTCCTTGTTTAGTTGACAGTGAGGAAGACAGAGTTCTAATGGCTCCCTATACCTCAGCACTAGATCTAACTGACGATTTTGTTCCACAGCTGACAGACAATGTTAGATGGGGGGAACGGTCAAAAACTCTAGTCCAGAGGTCTCAAACGCAAATCACCATGAGGGCCGTATGAAGACTAGCACAGGGCTGCATGAGGACTAGCATGTTAGTGCACGGGCCACACCACCAAAACCTTTTCATACAACAATATTGCAAATATTGGTAACAATACTGTCATTGCGGGCCGCAATGTGTTTGAGACCCCTGCTCTAGTCCATCTTTGATGAGTGGCGTATTTGTGAAGTATTCCATATGCCTGGTCCTCTGTCACCCTCTTCATCATAGAAGTCCCCTTGACATATACTGCAACCATGTGAATTAGTTTCCTTTCTTCCAACACAATAAAGCAGGGAGCAGGATCTAAGATAGTTAATGGGTGAAGTAAGAAGATCATTTGTACAAGTATTCCAACTCTTTATGGGCAACACCCATCAGTATTTGTCCGATAGATATTAAGAAGGCAACTTTTCTATCAGCTTATCTGCTTTATCCCACTGGTAAAGCAGGACTGTTCTTATTACTGGTGGTCAGACATTTTCTAGTAGAACATTTTTCTGTCAGAAAATGTGTTGATTTTGAGAAAAGTTTCAAGAGAAACCAAGTAGGTTTCAGACACTGGTCTGATTTCCTAACAGCTTGCCCAGAACCAGGTATATTGAGCTCCTCAGCAGCCAA
This sequence comes from Podocnemis expansa, assembly GCA_007922195.1. Classification (NCBI taxonomy): domain Eukaryota; kingdom Metazoa; phylum Chordata; order Testudines; family Podocnemididae; genus Podocnemis; species Podocnemis expansa. The sequence continues at coordinate 51,676,028 of ML681979.1, forward strand.
GGCCCTCAAGGCTTACAGGCTCTCGGTGCTGCAGAGGCAAGGCCCTCAAGCTTCATAGGTCCTTGGCGACGGAGTAGGAAAGCTGCCAGGATGCCAAGGATACCTTGTTACCTGGCTTGCCATGTTGTGTACTGCTGATGTGCTTCTGTGCTCTGGAGCTCCCAGGAAACCCATTTAATGTTCCAGCAGTAGGAACACATCAGTGATTTGCGAATGAGACACTGTGGAGCTCCAGTTCCATAACAAACAAGATGTTTTCAGATTCAGGATGAAAAATTCTTCCAAAACATCATTTTTTGTGTCTGTGAAAGTGAAATTCAGATTCTGATCCAGCTCTGTTCCAGATACTGTTATCTAGAAATTTCTCCACTTTCTTTTTAAATAGCCAGCAGATTTAAAGAAAATTAGAAGGAACTTTGTGGGTTTTTTGTTTTTTTTTAATGATGTGGTGAAACTTGTCATTCCAGCAGTAATAAGGAGGGAATCTTTAACTGCTTGTCATTTAAAGATTAGGTTCTTTATCAGTAAGATGTCAGATAATCAAAATTAACCAAATTTATTAAGTATTAGACAAAGATAAATCAGCACAAATACAAAAAGATAAGCAAATATAACGAGCCTGGTGGACTATGGCAGATATATAATGCATTGTGGAAGAGTATGTACAGATACACCTTAGGCTAAAACCGTGATCACAAACTCCCCAAATTAGTTTACTTCATTCTTACCCTAATATTTTCATTCCCATGACATCTCCACTTGCTGTCTAAGGTCATTGTACCTCGTTTCTAGCAACAATTATATCAGTAACTTATTGCTTTCACAAACCTCAGTAATATAACTACTTTGTCTTTGTGTAGAGCAAGAACAAAAATTTACAGTTTTTATAACATTTTAGTTGAAAGGATGGTGGGATGTGATTCTATAATCTGATAGATCTCACTTGGACTGAAGTATTTAGTAATAAGTAGACAATCTGATTTCTATGTAGCAGTCCAAAGCTATTTACAAAGACTAATACTGTACTAGCACATATGGCAAAAGGTGATATTAAATTTAAGTTCTATTTAAAAGTACTTCACAGTGACTGTATTGTAAAGGAACTACGGTATTAAGCATACAGCAAACAGTATAAAGTATAGCAGCATAAAGATAGTGAAGAAATACACATGATGATTTTGAAATTCACAATGTATTTGTGTTGAAACATTTTAGAAGAATGCATTGTACTTTTATAGAGTAAAAGGGCAAATAAAAAATTCTATCTCCAATGTCCTTAATGTAGCATGAAGTTAATATAGGGCCAGATTCATCCTTGAGGTAGTTCTATTGAACTTAGAAAAATAATGCTGATGATGGATTTGGCCTATTTCATCTAATAGCTTTTGAGGAAGGCAAACATGTAATTTAAGTCAGAACTTGCTATTTCTCAAAACTTTTGAGTCTCTTGTAATTAGCAATTCATCAGCTGTGTACATCTTCGACTTTTTGTGAAATGATACATTTATCTTTTGACACTTTAACCTTTATAATCCTTTTACAGTGAAGATAAATATTATGGGATCTCATTGATTTTATAGATTTTAGGGAAATACTTCTTTGATTAATGTTGTGCTGTTTAGATTATATGATTTCTAACCAGGCAAGTACAAATGTGCTACTTTAAAATGACTTTGAATACAATCCTGCAGGTATAGAATCATCATGATAGGATTACATTTCTTAACAAATGTGGCTTTGGATATAAGCATCCTGTTTTATTTTCCTTTAGAGAAATGTGCGTTAGTGTGAGCACCTCTTTGAAAGCAGATTAAAGTGAATTTTTACTAGCATATATTTTTTCTTAGAAGGAAAAAAATGAAATATCAATAGTAGCATGTTGAAAGTTACTAAGACAACAACTTCTTTATTTGAGTACAGAGATAGTACTCAGGGGAACAATTCCACTGGTAAGAAAACAAAGCTAAATTATTTGTTTTATATACTGATTACCTGAATCTCCTGAGCCTATTGGTTTCCTGTCTGTAGGATAATTTATTTAAGATGTTAAATAAATGACTAAACATATTAAAACCCAAGAAAGTGCAAAGATATTTACTTATGACATCACATGAAGGGGTACATACTCAAAACACTGTATGGGATTTATACAACTAAAAATTTGTACTAAGAATGGAAACATTTCAACCTCCTTCAGTGTTGTAGATTACTTACAAAGGATCTATTCACCAGTGTTGAAGTTGATCCTCTTGTCTCCTTAGAATTATTCTTGCTTAAAAGGTGATGGGATGACATGTCGAAAGAAACAGCTTCCCACTTTTTTTTGCTTGGGACATGCAGAGAGTCATAGTGGGAAATCCAGCAGGCAAAAAAGTATGTCAAGCACATGAAGCTAACAAGAATACAAAAGGGAGACTGAAGCTCTGAACCTTAAAAAAAGGTTCTGAATCCAATATATGGTTTATCCAGATGTTTCATACTTAAGTGTGACTTGATACATTAAAAGTGACATGCAACATACAGTCTGTTCTGATGTGAGATGTTGCAGATTGATGGTCTGCCCTTAAGGGTGTTATTCTTGTTGGTTATTTGTGGATTTCAGTCTACACTATAAATATGCTGTGTGTTTTCTGTGTGGGTAGGCTATGTTCTATTACAGCTTTATGAGAAATATAGATGAAATTGTTAAGCAGTTTCCCAAAGTCCCTGATGCCCAGTGATCCAAATTTTCCAGATATTATATATTATATGATTTCTATGGGAAACTGGGCACTGCATAAACCTCAACTGAATGTGGTATTATAGTAATACATCTGCCTAAACTGATCATTGATACTGAGTTCTCTTTTCCAAGCAGCTCTCCATTTTCTTCCAAATCACGTAGGTGTCTGTATTAGCCAGCCGATCTACAGTAGGCACACTTACTTTAAATTTGGGGGGAGGGAACTAAGATCATACACAATTTAGCATATTAACAATTAGCAAAATATCATAGCTCCTGATATAAAAGAAATTCATTTTTGAAGACTATAAAGGATAGAAAGAATTCCTGTACTCTATTCATGGAGATGTATGAAAGAGCAGCACTTCCATTCAAGATACATGAAGGAGAAAGTAGATACAGTTCAGTAGGCTAGACTGAAATCTGGAATACAGTAACCAGGTAAAAGTGTCATCACCAATATTACTTTCAATTTATATTTTCATCATGTGGAATGACTAACTGCCTGATGCAATCTTAATGCCAATTAGTGCAGACCATTATCCTGCCCACCCCAGCCCCACTCAGAAGCCCTATCTGTCCATATTCCTTCATTTGTTCTCATGACCTCTCTCCCATTCTGTCCTAAATTCCATGACTGAGGCCATGCATACATGTACACCACTGCAGCATATCTGTTAAACAAACTATGCAAATAGGAGAGCAAACTCTCATCGGCTTAAAAACCCCTCCATGAATGGGGAGAAGTTATGTGGGCAAGAGAAGCTCTCCTAACAGCAATTCACTATGCACAGGGATAACTTTTGTCTCTCCAGGAGGAGGTTCATACCCCTGAGCAACAAACACTATGTTAGCATAGACTGTAGAGTAGACATAGCCTAAGTTTTGCTTTTTTAACTGTAAAAATGCTTGTTCTGAACTTGTGAAAACAGGCAAGAGGAGTGGTGCCTCCACTTACCAAGAAGGACTATCAAAACTAAATGGATCATGGTGAGACATTATGATGCAAAAATTAGGCTAATGGCCCTACCATTCTTGTGAAGATACTATATGCAAGTAAACTCATGTCATCAGCTTGAATTCTAGAAGAAAATACAGATGATGAACATAAAAATTCTTCTCTTCTTGTCATTTGGACTTTCTGCAGCCTGGAGTTATGAAACGAGGTCAGAGATACCCAAGATCAACCTGGCTTAGCCCTAAAGGACATTCAGGTCTGACAAATTATTGCATCTCTGTCAGCTTTTGGAACCATAGTCTGTAACTCATATGTGTATATGCATTCCCTGCTTTAATCTTTAAATCTCCCATATCTTTTTCCTAGTTAATAAATCCTCAATTAGTTTACTATGGGATTAGCTACAAGGGGTGTCTTTGCTGTGAGATGTGAGGCAAGTGACTGGTTTGTTGGGACTGGAAGCAAGATGAATATTTTCTGATTTTTAGAGTAAAGCAACCACTCTCTTTTCACAGGGCTATCCATCATCTTGTTTTTCTTTCACCAGGGGTTTCATACTACCTTCTGCAGTGGTTGATAAGGAAACCTGGGTCCTGCCATTACAGAGAGTTACAGTACATGGAGCTTCTAACCAGTGGTTGACTGGTCTGTACTACTCCTTGCTGTTTTCTCCCTGGACTTCTATCTGCCCTGGCTTTTCCCAGGCTTTCTTCCCCAGCAAACTCTTTAGACTCACTTTCTCTCAGAGCCAGGACTTTTAGGGTTTTCCCTGATATACACCAACAGAATTCCAAGATAAAAGTATAAACTAAAAGCAATTTCTTCTGTTCTCAGTGTGAAAGGTGAATTTTCCCACTTGGACTTTGCTGTGGCTAAACTCCAGCCTGTATGATGGAATGTAACCTGCCAGACCCCTGATCAGAGACCAATTATGTGGTGTTATCTTTCAGGGTCAGAAAACCACAGACAATAACAGTTTTCTAGGAAACCCACTGCAAATAACCCCAGACCGGTTCAGATCAGACCCTGGGCAAGTGATAAGATAAACTACAGTGAACATCTGCAGAGCTCAAGAGAGAAACAAAAGCTACTGACCAAGGTCAGTAAGCTTCCAGGCAAGTGGGCGGTATGCTAACTCTGGGGTTTTAGCCATAAAAAGGGGAATCCGTTTCAGGACACGTTGGAGAGACAATAGCTCAGCAGCCGTCCCACAGCACTCCCTGCCATCCATTAGGGAGGCGCTGAACCCCTTGACTGATCACCAGGAGACCCTGCAGTTCTCGTTTTCCTTATTCTCTGTTTGCAGATCTTTTTTCTTTTTCTTTTCTTTGTCCCTTTTGACTCTTTTACTATTTTCTTTTTCACCTGGCCACCCCAGATTGCAGGGCCACAGACCTCTGCCTTTTAAAAGGAGGTGGCAGAGGGTGTTCAACCAGTTCCAACCAGTCGTGGTGGGCTCTGGATTTTTATGGCCGCAGGCGGCCATGGTGAGCTGTAAGTTTGATCGAGCCAATTTCAACACCGGGCTGGTCAAGTGCAGGTTTTTTGAGAAGCGTGCAGTCGGTTGACATCAGACTGGTGGGCTGCTGATTTTTGAGACTGCAGTCAAGCTCTGTAAGCTGCACTTTCAGTCACAGCCGATTGCTCAACACCAGGCTGCTCTCTCACGCTTTACACTCTGTCTCAAAGAAACAGGTCTGCTGTCTGTCCCTCCAGAAATAACGTCCAGATGTGGTAAATATAACCTGGTCAAATTCAGGATTTAAATTGGGAAACACTTTTTGGGGTTGTATGTATATGTATTATCACTGCTGTAAATTTAGTAACCCCACAGATCAAAATTAAGCTGGTATTTGTTACCTCTGACTCCTCTCCCAAAATCCAACCTGGGCAACAGCAGAGTGAAAGAGTGTGATGAAAGAATAAATCCACTTGTATTTCCGACCAGGCATCCCAGCTGACCCTTGTAACTCCTAGCCACAAACAGCCCATGGCGAGCCCCATCAGACCCTGACCCATGGGCTGTGTTCACACACAGGCATTATTTCGATACAAGTTGTGTCGAAACAGCTTGTATTGAAATAATGCCTTATTTAGAAATAACTTAATTCGAATTAACAGTTTGTTAATTAGAATTAAGGAAAAAAGCTCAAAGCGAAATAGCAGTTTCAGGCAACAGTTATTTCGAAACAAGTCACTGTTGTTTCAAAACAACGTGTTCGGACTGCATTGTTTCGAAACAATTGTTTTGAAACAATGTTGTTTCGCCCCCAAATTGGGTTTAAGTTGTTTTGAAACAACGCCGTTGTTTCGAAACAACCATGCGTCGTGTGAACAGGGTATTTCTTATTTCGAAACAACCTCTGTTGTTTCGAAATAAGAGTGCTGTGTGAACACAACCATGGTGTCTGGATAGCAAGGGGGAGAAAGCAAGGTGTTTGTGCTGTCCTGGGCTGCAGATGATGTTTCAGTGTGTGTGTTAAATAGAAAACCTCTTTGGGCTATTAATTTGTACTTGGAGGATCTTTAAACACCTTAAAGAAATAAAGTTCTGAAAATGCAGTTTGTATGGAGGGTTGGGACAAGTTCGGTTTAATAGGAGTTCCAAGCTTTTTAATTTTAGTAATAGGAATATTAGTAATTTGTTTAGTTTGGCTTAGTAGCATAGAGCTTACCAAAAGTATGCAACCACAAGCTCCTATCACAGAATTGATAAATTTTTATACAATATTGTTAACTCTTATTAGAAAAAATATTAACCTCTCATTTAAACATACTTTTTTTTCTTTTCTGTACCACTATATACTTTAATAAAAGTTACATAAATAGTGATTAAATAGAAAATAGTGGTCTGGTCTCTTACCTCTCGATTGGGACAAACTCTCGCACTGCGGGGTCTGTACCCCGGTGCCCCACTTTCCCACAACACTCAGGCTTGACCTTTCAGCCATCCCTTCTGCTCTGGCCCTGTCAGGGATCTCTCACTGGCAGCCCTAATCCTTCCCTATTTTCAGGGTTTAACACCAGACCCTACTTCCCTCCCAGTGGCCTTTCTGTATTTCCTCATCTCTTACTAGATTTCCTTACTCAGTAGAGCTACTTGGAACTGTGTGAGGACATGGAGTGTTAGTAGTAATACTTGTGTTAGTAGTAATACTTGGATTTTGCTGTGGCTAAACTCCAGCCTAGAGTTTATATGTAGAGTGGAGGACATGTGTTAGTATTAATATATAGAGTGGAAGACATGTGTTAGTAGTAATACTAGGGCCCAGATTTTCCTGGATGTAATACCTTCACCAAGTAGTTACTTAACTAACGAGAAGGGATGTCATTTTAGATTTGGTATTCATGAATAGTGAAGACCTCCTAGAGAAATTGGTTGTAGGGGACAAACTTGATTCAAATGACCATATACTAATTCAGTTCAAGGTAATGGGAAGGATTAAAAAAAAGTAGATCAATGACTAGGGGTATGTTTACACTTAGAAGTTATTTAAAAATAAGGAGGCTTATTTTGAAATAACTTTTTTTTCCCTGTCCATGTATGCATTTTGTTATTTTGAATTAAGAGTTTCTTTATTTTGAAATAATGAAGGGCTATTTTGAAATAATAAAACTTGCTTTTATTTTGAAATAGCGCTTAAATCAAAATTATTATTATTTTGAAATAAGCCATTCTAAGCCATGGAATAGGCTTATTTCAAAATAATGGCCCTATTCTTTTGCCTGCCTTCCCCTATTTCGAATTAGAGTGTCTAGTGAAGATTCTGTACTTCGAACTAATAACTCCTACCTTATTTTCAATTAGAGAGTCTTGTCTGGACTATGAATTTGAAATAATAAATTTGAAGTAGTTTTAATTTGAAATAATTACTTCAAATTAAAATCAAAGCAGTTATTTTAAAATAACTATTTTGAATTAATTTCGTAAATGTAGACATAGCCTCGGATCCTTGACTTCAAAAGGGCTAACTTTAAAAAAAATTAAGGGAATTATTTGGGGGGTGAATTGAATTGAAGAAGTCATGGATCTAACAGTGGAGGAGGCTTGGAATTACTGCAAGTCAAAGTTGCAGGAACTATTTGAAGCCTGCATCCTAAGGAAGGGAAAAGAAATCACTGGCATCAAGGGTTGTAGACCAAACTGAGCATCTCAGACAGGTGATTAAGAGAAAGCAGAAAGCCTGCAAGGAGTAGAAGATGGAAAGGATCAGCAAGGAAGGCTACCTCTTAGATGTCAGACATACAGGGATAAAATAAGACCTGCCAAAAGTCAAGTAGGTTTGGATCTTGCAAAGGGAATTAAAAGCAATAATAAAAGTTCTATAGTCATATAAATAGGAAGAAAACAAAGAAATAAGTGGAACCACTAATCACAGAGGATGGGGTAGATGTTAAGGCAATTTGGGAATGGCTGAGTATCTAAGCACATACTTTGCCTCCTTTTTTTAATTATGATAGTGGTGAGCTTAAAGATAGTGGTAGGGTGGCTAATGTAATTGAGGACATAGAGATAGAAATGACCACATGTGAAATAGAAGCCAAACTTGAACAGCTTAATGGGACTAAATCAGGGGGATCAGATAATTTCTACCCAAAAGTACTAAGAAATTAGCACATGAAATTGCAAGCCCATTAGCAGGTATTTTTTAAAGAATCTATAAACTCAGGGGCTGTGCCACATAACTGGAGAATTTTCAACATAGTTTCTATTTTCAAGAAAGGGGAAAAAAGTGATCAGTGTAACTACAGACCTGTTACTTCAACTTCAATAATATGCAAGGTCTCGGGAAAAAATATTGAAATAGAAAACAGTTAAAGCTATCAAGGTTAATAGTAATCAGAATAAAATACAACATGGCTTTACAAAAGGCAGATTGTGTCAGGCTCACCTGATCTTTTTTGAGAAGATAACAGATTTTTTTAGAGAAAGGGAATGTATTAGATCTAATTTACCTAGATTTCAGTAAAGCATTCGATGATGTAATGGAACAGCCTCATTTGACAATTGACTGATCTTTGGCTCCTGGCAGTAGACATGCCGATGGGATGATTGATGGAGTGGGTTCTGAGTTATTACAGAGAATTCTTTCTTTGATGTCTGAGTGATAAGTTTGCTTATATGTTGAGGGTTTTATCACTATATTTGGTGTTGGGAAGGAGTTTTTCCCCAGGGCAGATTGGCAAAAGCTTTGGGGGTTTTCTTCTTCATCTGTAGCATGGGGCATAACTCAATTTCTGGTAGATTCTCTGTACCTTAAAGTCTTTAAATGATGATTTGTGAACTTTAATAACTTAGTCATAGATTAGAAGTTTATTGCAGGTGGGGGCTGGGATGGTTCTATGAAACTGCATTGTGCAGGAAATCAGACTAGACGATCATACTGATCCTTTCTGACCTTAGAGTCTATGAGCGTGTCAGGGCCAGATCATGCAGGCAGATGGGATCTCTCTCTCATCCCAGAGAGAGACTACATTTTCTCCTCCTACTGGCCTTTTTCTGCTCTGAACCTCTCAATTTCTAATTCTTTCTTAATCTCTCCTCAGGTAGCCTTCATTGTCAATTAAGCTTTCATCTCCATCCAGTTTCATCCCAATACATTAACTGGCCTCTTAGGTCCACACAGACACATTCAGAGGTGTCATAAAAACCCCATTGGATAGCCATTATGAAAACCAGCCTCCAAGATCTGTTTATTTAAACATAAGTTACAAATCAAAAGAGAATTATATTTTTTTATTCATAGCTTATCTCCAATTGACTGTGTTTGATTTGAGGGTCTTACTTTCCTATATGTTGAAAAGTAACACCTTGCCCGTCAGATGTTATCTCTGCAGCAGAGATACAATACAATAGAATAGTATCATTTTCATTTGTTTTCTTCTAATTAGCTGTAGATTGCTCACATTTTACAGGGAATGCACTCATTGATTGTTGTAGACCATTAAGATCTTTGGTCATTAACTTATTGCCTCAAGAGATCGTACTGAACAGTTTTTGAAGTGCTAACACTCACCCTCCAGGCCAGTGAAACGAGAAGCCTTTATTGAGAACATAACATTGTCAGATAGCACAGTTTTCAGCTGAATGACTTACTGCTCCAGTAGTATTTGCTTGCTGCTGGGCATTTTGATTTGGTCAGATGAGGAAGAATCATACTAAAATAAATTAAATTTAAATAGGATTTTTCCCCCAAGTAGCAAATACAAACATCAGATCCTAATGTTAGTAAAATAGTAACTTTCAGTTTCTATTTTTTGGAAAGTGCCTGTTCTTTTTATCATGAAAAAAAAGTGTTGATTAAATTTTGAGTACCCAAGACTAGCAACCCCACAGTTTAATCATTTCATGAGAATTATCACAAGCACACTGAGCCAGCAAAACTTCTATAATTACCTGTCTTAGCCAATATTCCTCTATGTAACATCCGGCATCAGAATGCAGCCAACTGACTGATCATCAAAGTACAACAAATGCCATACCTGCTAATGCTCAGGATCTGTGGGATGCACACCATCACTGACCATGAACAGGTAACCCGTGCTGCATTTTTCATCTGGCTGATAATTTCATCAGCTCGCTGTGGCAAACAAAACATGGAAAAGCCTCTTGCATCATTCAGTTGCATGAACAGCTACTGGCTTTGAGATCCCATGCCAGACTGTTGCCGGATTAACAGCTAAAACCAACCATGCTGGGGCATCCAGAACAACCCACTACATCTGGAACATTCTGCATATATGCCCAGTAGAAGCCACATACTCTTTCTGTGCTTGACTCCCCAGAGGTGTTCCTTTTAGCTGAACTCCGCTGATTTCGAGGCCATTGATTGACTCAAGACCATTTGGCTTTTGTTTGTTTATTTGTTTGTTTGTTTTAAAAAATCTTGTTTTGCTCATAGGTACTGGAACTAGGAGTGCAAGGGGTGCTGTCACACCATCTGGCTTGAAGTGATTTCCATTATATACAGGGTTTACAGTTTGCTTCAGTGACTCTTAGCACCCCTACTATAAAAATTGTTCCAGCACACCTGTTTTTGCTTCTCTCACTTTATGATTTCCATATATCTCATTTAAGGGTAGATTGCAGTTTTACACATCCTTTAAAGTTACCTGATAAAAATAATATTGAAATCATAGCTTTCATTCTCATATTTCAGTGTTATCATGGAATTTTAAAAGGGCATCTTATATTTTTCTGACAAATTCTGAATGGGAATTTTAAGCGCAATGATATCTGTGTGCTGAGCACCTTCGAAAATGTGGCCCTTGATCTTGAGCTTAAATAGCATATAAGGATTCATGGGTGCCCTCTATCTTTTTGGAGTGAATGTCACCATTCATGAGAAAGAAAACCTTTTTTCCCTTGCAGTTCTCCCATAGAAGCTGCTGAGTGTTGAGCCCTTTTGAAAGTTTGGTCCTAAGGGCTTAGGTAGTGCATTGGGTACTGGAGGGAATTTTAATATTACTGAATAAATGTGAGACTGTTGGAAGAACAAGGAGTGAGTGACTGATTGCAGCAAGAATGTGCTCGTCTTACCCAGAACACTTACTGGCAATTGCCATCTAGTGGGAGACTACAGCAACATAGTTCAGGCCAGACAATGGTAAATATTAATAAGAAATTAAAAAGATGAAAACCCAACCACTGTGGTATTCAAGATCTGTTCTGACAGTGTAAGTCATGTTGTGTTTTATTAACTTTCTTTTAAACCTCCCCTCCCAATCTCACCATGGAAAGAGCAGAGAGAGGGAGGAAGATGTTCTGTTCCTGGAAGGGGAGGATTCATTTCCAGATATACTGGATCCTGGTTCCTCTTGTACCTCACAATACATGTGGGAGTATAATTGGAGGAGGAGTGTATTTGCTTTATGACAAGCTAGTGGTCATTAGCGGAGCCAGTTAGTTCTTACAGACCCCCCCCCTTCCCCCACCCAATTTAAAGGCTTGTCAGGAAGTCAGGGGCCACGTTATTTCTGCTCCAGTAAGTGAGGTATATTGAGTTGTGTTGCCAGGACACTGTGGGTCTTACTGATTGTCTGATGATGGGGATGGTGGGGAATCAGGAAGCATTTTTTTTTTGTGTTGGCAAAACTGGCAGGAGTCCAAGGAGGATTTGCTTTTCTCACACCATTGTAGAGGTATAGCTTAGGTTAAAAATATAGGAATTTGGGAGTGCTCATTCATTTCAACATATAGCCAATATCTAGAGTAGATGTAAGGGACAGTTCCCAGAGGTAAGGAAGAGCTAGGATGTGACTGATGGACCTTTGGCCTTTAAGAAGAAGAAAAGACCTGAAATCTCTATAGACTGAAGTACTTCTTGGTACCTATACCCCTAAACTGCTGGTGGGGGAGTAATAGAGGGGGAAGTTGGGTGAAAGAATTCAGAAGTGTGTCAATGTCAGGGGTAAGCCTAAGAGAGTCAGTCATAAATTGTCAGTTGAATGTGAGGCAACTGAACCCTGCCAGACCCAGTTAAATGCATGGTAGGTAAGAGAAGGTGAGCAGATAGCACCTCCTCCCTCTTGTTAAATTAATAGAGTTGCAGCTTGTTGCTCAAACCATCCCTATGTCTATTCCTGTATTTCAGTCACCTATATGGCCTAAACAATGTACTCTAGATTTTATTCTGCTATTAGTGTTTATGATTAGATTATATTTATGCCTATAGAGGAACTAAATTAAAAAATAATAATCACTAAACCCTTGAAAATGTTTTATAATACATTATATCCTGTATATAGTTACATACAGATTAACTGTCATGGGAGGGATCTTGATACCATGATCCATTATCTGTGGGTTCAATCAAGTAAATTCTATTTTACCATAAATGACTTCTTTTTATTGTGTCTGATCGCCCAAGCTAATCATCAGCAAGATTCTGCTTGGCCCATAACCAAGCACACTTTGGAGAGAGAGGGGGGGAATAAGGAGGGTCTCCTTGTCTACATCCACCATCCTTTCATGGCCCAGATATGATAATTATTCTCCATTTCCACTGAAGGGAGGACAAGATGCAAGTGGTTTATTCTGCAGCAAGGAAGATCTAGGTCAAATATTAGGAAAAACTTTCTAACTATAAGGGTAGTTAAGCTGTGGTATTGATTTCCAAGAGTGGTTGTGGAGGTTTGGTGAACAGGTTGGACAAACGCTTGTCATAAGAGATCTAGGTTTACACAGTGCAGAAGGCTGGACTTGATGATTTTTTTTGGTCCCTTCCAGCCCCACCTCTCTATGATTCTGTGCAGGCAAGGAAGAACAGAAAGTCCTGTACTCTGGATAGCATGAGAAATGCTCCCTCTCCTGGAGGCACTCAGCATCTTAAGGAGAAGCACAGAAAAGAGAAGCAAAAGAAAAAAAGATTCATTACGCTATTCCTCTGTGCACAGCTCGGGGACAGAGATACTTGGACTGACAAACCACTAAGGAAGTGAACAAATGAACATTTAACCTCTTCACTGTAGGAAGAGCTCTTGTAGATAAAAAAACAACAAGCAGTTGTGTGGCACTTTAAGATTAACAGATTTATTTTTTGCATGAGCTTGTGTGGGAGAAGATCCCACTTCCTCAGATGCTTCGAAGATGGGTGAACTTACAGAAAGGAATGAAACTAAACTAAACTCTTGTAGATACTCTGCCTCCAGATATACTCTATTGAGAGGTGCAGCTCTGACTATCCCTTTACTTTGAACTGTACCTAAATGGCACATATGTACCCAAGTGATTGTGAGGTCAGGCTCCAATGACTGAATTATGCCTTATATATAAGCAGTAGCAGTCAAACGAAAACCTTACAATGCACCTAGAATCTTACTCAAAGCTCACTGAATGGAAGGAAGGATTATCTAATAGTTAAGGCATTAGTCTGCAACACATGCAAGAGTCCACTGTACGAGACTTCTTGTGTGACCTTGAATTAGTCACTTATGCTATGTCCATACTTAGGCAGTTAAATCAATTTAAGTTAAATTGATTTAATAAAATCAATATAAAAATCATTAAAACAATTTAAGTAGAATCGATTTACCATGTCTCCACTAGAAACTCAAATCAAACTAGCATATGCATGGACAGGACTTGCTAGTTTGATTTAAGAAAGGGGCACCATGGGAGGTGTGGCAAGACGGTCCCCTAGAAGGGCCATGCCCCCACCCACTATATAGAAAAAGGACAGCACCCTGGGAAGGATAAGGGCAAAAAGTGTTAAATTGAAATAACAATTAAATCAAAATAACATGTCCACGCTGCGTTATTTCAAAATAACAATTTCAATTTAACATCATTTCAATATAATACTAGGTTTTATTACATAGAAATGACTTTCTTTATTTCAAAATGAGGGAGCTCCTTATTTTGAAATAAGGACATGTAATGTGGATGTGAAATCTTTTAAATTGAAATAATCAGCATTATTTCAATTTAAAGAGTGGGTGTGGACATACCCTTAGGGCCACATATTTAGAAGTATTTAGGTGCCTGAAAATGCAAACAGTTACCTAACCAGTATTTTCAAAACTATTTAGGAACCTAACTCTCATGGCACAATCCTTCTAGGAGCATGTGGGGATAGCAACTTATTCCTGAACTAGTGCCCAAGAAATGCATGAAAACTTTAGACAAGAAAAATCCAAAAATAGGTACATTCATGCTGTCCTAGCACTGTAAGGCAAATACAAGACTTGATATTCATTTCCTGGGAGATTTTGAATTACCACACTCCACTCTTCTAATTTTGGAGACATATTCTCATTGGCTGTGTTCACACGGCACTTTTGTTTCGAAACAACCTCGTTGTTTTGAAACAAAAAAAACCATGTTCACACGACGCACAGTTGTTTCGAAACAAGTTAAACCCCATTTGGGGACGAAACAAACTTGTTTCGAAACACTTGTTTCGAAACAACACATGTGAACATGTTGTTTCGGAACAATAGGTTCCGAAACAACATTTAAAGGGCTGCCGCCTCAGCACCCTGGCCAGGGAACACTCAGCACCTTGGCCAGGGTGCTGAGGGGTGTCCCCTGGCCAGCAGGCACTGGCGGGGGTCAGTGCTGCACAGCGCTGAATCCACCCGGTGCCTGCAGAGCCGGGCTGCGGGCACCGGCGGCGGGCTTCAGCGCAGCCCAGCGCTGCTCCCCGCCGGCTTAAAAGCCGGCGGGGAGCAGCCCAGGCTGCCGGCTCAGCCCGGTGCCCCCGAGCCGCTGGCGGGGTCTGGGGGCAGCTCTGGCGGGGGCGCTGAGCCACCCCGCAGCGGCTCACCCCCCGCTGGTGCCTGCAGCCCCCTTTCTGGGGGCTGCAGGGTGAGCCAGCAGCGGCTCACCCCCAGGGGTAATGAAATAGCATGTTCACACAGTGAACTTGCTATTTCGTTTCCCGCTTTTTTTCTTATTTCGAATTAACATTTTGTTAAGTCGAAATAAGATATTTCGAAATAAGGTGTTGTTTCGAAACAAGTTGTTTCGACACAACTTGTTTCGAAATAACCCTGTGCGTGTGAACACAGCCATTGAGACCCAAATGTGAAACACAAATGTATTAGATGTTACTATAATGACAATGTGATTGTTTTTATTTGAAGCAGTCTGGCTTCTGCTCCACAGTACAGATCCCATATATTTACCCAGAGCCGTAAGTAGGGCGGCACGAATGGGGCAAAGGACTGGGTGGAGAATTTTAAAGGGCAGCCACCAGACCCTGCCTGGCCTGGATGTGGAATGTGCCTTAGGCACATTCTTCCTGGAGCCAGGCTTGGGCTGGAGGAGTTTCTCCCGTCCTGCCCTGAATGTCCCTGGCTGCTCTGGCCCGGCTGCAGGGGAAGCACCCCCTGCTGGGTCTTAGCCACTCTTCCCCGGCAGCGGAGGAGGCAACACCTACCAGGTCTCTGGCCCAGCGGCTGGGGGAGGCACCTCTTCCCCCCTCCCCCTGTTGGGATGGATCAGGCCCTGGCCCAGATCAGGGCCAGGAGAGCGCCTTTACAGCTTCCTGCCCCGGGCAACAAAAGCTGTAGTTATGGCCCTGTATTTACCAAAGGCAGGACAGACTGCTCAAGTTGCAACAAAAAGGGGAAGTTTTAATATATAAGAAACCAACAGCATTCTAATCCAATCTTCTTCAAACTCTGGCAACTAACTTTAAAAGTCTTGTAGGAAAAGAATCATTTAGAAGCAAGAAGAATGCCTTCCCCAGGAAGCATATTCTTTTCTTGCCACCTGAGTTAATTGATACAGCTTAATTTTAGCTAACATTCTCAAGAGCTGTGCACTTCGCAGATTCCATAGCACAGATGATGTTGCTTATGTAAGAACAAAGAAGTAACAGAGCTGCTCTAGAAACACAGAGCTAAAACCAACCTTATTTGTGAAATATTTAAATGGGTGATTATCAATGTCCAAATTTGAAATTTAGATACTGTCTAAGGGATTGATAGTTATGTATAACTTGTGCTTTAAGAGAAAAAAAGTGCATCTTCTCCGAACTCACACTAGTAATCGTAGTGTTTTGACAACATTTAAAAGTATAGGTAATCATTTTAAATTTCAGAGCTTTTGCCAGACCTTGTCTCCAGAATAGGTTTCTGTATAGTAGCAGGCCTACTAGTGGAGTAAGGGTGGCACTCGCTCCCTGGTGGCCTTTAGGTGTATGAAGCCTTTCATGCTAATCCAGCAGTTGTGGCTCCTATACCAGAAGCCCAGCTCTCTGCTCTGGGTATTGCAACCTGGCACATGGGGTCATGTGGCACTGTGACCCAATGGACCATGTTACAATACCATTAACTCACATTTGGCTCAGCTGCCCCTCTATCATGACAAAGTAGTGACTAGGTCAAACGTGAATGGTATGGCAACCCCATGTGCCACGTTGGACTACCTACACTGGGCAGCCAGGTCCAGCCCCAGAACACAGGGGTTATCACTGCTAGTTGAGTGTGGGGCATGATTACCTTCCAGCTCACCTATAAAAATTAATCACCCGACCCCACAGCTGCAAAATCTGGCTCCCTCATTCCTTTGTAGGGAAATATGTGATCAGTGCTCTAGCAGCCACTTTGGAGACAGACTGCCCAGAATGATATGATTGTGAATTGTCTTTCTCTGCTTTAGGGAGCTGCTTGCTTTGTCTGTTTTCAGGTTATTGGGTATTGCTCTTCTAAATTCTAAGAAATAAAGTCATGTGACATTGCAACCTTCCAGCAAAAGTATGCAAGGTTTCATTTAACTTCGCTGGGTGCCTTCTGTGAACATAGCAGAAATGTTATAATGCCAGCTATGATAAATGCCCTCACAGGCTTTAGTCACTATGGGTATGTACACACATCTCTTTTATTTCAAAATAACACTGGTTATTTTGAAACAAAAGAGATTAGGTCCACACGACATATTCTTATTTCGAAATGATGGGCTCCGTCATTTTGAAATAAGAGCTGTCATTTTGAAATAGCTTAAACCTCCTTTAAATCAAAACAGCTGTTATTTTGAAATGGTTATTTCAAAATAACACCGTTTGGATGTGTTATTTTGAAATAAACATTATTTTGAAATAACACTTTTGCCTTTCTCCTTCCCAGGGTGCTTTCCTTTTAGCCTATATTGGGTGGGAGGACGGACCACAGAGGGGGTCATGTTGCCACACCTCCCAAGGTGCCCCATTCCTCAAGCGAAATAGCAAGTCCTGTATCTGGACATGCTATTTCGCTTTGAGCTTTTCCTATAGTTCGAATTAAACATTTTCTTAATTTGAATTAACTTATTTCAAAATAAGGACTTTATTTTGAAATAACTCATTTCAAAATAACTTATTCTGAAATAACAATTTACTTGTGGACATTGCCTATGTGTGGTGGAGAATATCAGTGTCAAAAGCAAACACCAGATCTAACAAGTTGCTGAATTTAGCTAATGATCTAATTACTTATTAGAATTGTGATACAAATAGTGAAAAAAATCAGAAAATGAAATTTAATCATGCCTGAGGATTTAAAAAAGTGTATAGGTAGCTCAGGTCACTAGGGACTCGATCCTCAGCTGGTGTAAACTGCTGCACCTCCAATGAACCAAATGGAGGTATTTTGATTTGCATCAGCTGATCATCTGATCTGCCACATCCACAGGTTGAGAAGCATTTGTTCCTACATAGGCTCTGTGAACATACCTTCAAAATAAATAATGCAAATTAAAACTGGCAACTCTGAACCTCCTACTTCTGGTGATAACCTGCTGAAAATGACATCATTTGTAATGCTGACTGATTGAGACCCCTCATCAGCCAGGGCTTATTGAGGGAAGGAAGCCTTGCAAAATATGGATTAAGTCAGGTAGATTTTGTAACAAGTATACCACTACTCTGGGCACTGGGGGGATTTAAGCTTCTTCCAGATGTACAGGTCAGCTAGCCCAGAAGCACAAGTATAAGAAAGACGCTTATGTCAGATCTGCTGATGATGATCCTGTATGCTCAAAACAGAAATTTCAGAATCTCCATTGTCCTGCAGTTGAAATATCCAGAGGGGTAGCTGTGTTAGGCTGTGTACAGCAAAAATGAGAGTCCTGTGGCACCTAAACTAACAAGTTTCTTCAGGCATAAGCGTTCATGGGCTCCAACCCACTTTGTGCATCTGACAAAGTGGACTCTCATTGTTTTTGCACCTCCAGTTGGTTATTCCTAGCCCAGTCTGGAAATTATGTCTGCTCCCTGCTGAGAACAGCTGAGAGCAATGAAGGAGATCAGATGCCTGTGTTCCAGTCCTTATGGACAACTTGTCCTCTCAATTTTCACTTGCTCATGAGTGGGAAGGATGGGAGATGTTTGGTTAGTCTAACAGCGGCTTAGAGCAGAGCACACCAGCAGCTCTGTCCTGGTTAGAAGAGAAAGGCATTTTAAAATTCACTAAGATGAGCTCCAAAGTGGTTCCCGAGCCATGTTAGTCTAGTCCAGCAAAACAAACAAAGAGTTTCATGGTAATTTGAAAGACTAACAAATTTATTTATCCCATGGGCTTTCATGGGAGAGAATCCTATCTTCAAGCTTCTGACGAAGTGGGATGCTAAGATAAGATGTGGGAGAAAAGAAAGGTGAAGTGAAGGAGGAAAGGGAGCATGCTTATGAGAAAGTAGGGGTAGAAGAGGTAGAAAAATGAGAGACACAGAAAGTATGTACAATAAGAGTACACCATATGGATGCTTTGCCCAACATTGAAGGCTGTTGAATTTGTAACTTGATACATTATAAATGTATCTTTTAAATATATGTTTTTCTACTTACATAAAGTGGCAAATTATCAGAACTGCTAAGCCAGGGTGCAGTGGCTACACACTTGCATGCACTTTTCAAGTGTATGCATATAGTATCACATACACACATACATACATGCATGCACATACCTTCCTATGTGGGCACGGGCACATACACTGTCATTTTGAAGACTTCTATTTAGAAACATGTATAGCAGCTTTCAGCATCAGAGAACTAAAGTGCTTCCTCTCTGAAAATAACAAAAAGAGTTTGCAGCTTCAAAGAGACCATGCAATTAATGAAGGCATGACTTGATTTGATGTTTTTTTAAAACAGTGAAATTTGTACTGTTATTTATTGGTGGCTGACGCACTATTGTAGCGCTAGATAAAATGTAATTTTTACCGGTGCTCTGGATTTAAAGGCAACATTAGAGCTCACTGACTCAAACATTTAACCTGATTTATGGGTTACACTAGGAGAGTACTAACGCTAAGTTTCACTAAGATCACTTTAAATGACTTTTAAAATTAAGTAAAGAAGCAAGTGTAACTACTAATCTAAACATGCTGTGAAACATTAATTATGCATTTCAAGGGAACGGAATAAACAAGAAATAATTTAATCTATGACACAGAATAAATCCCAAAATGTATCCTAGCTGAAGGCATATTCTAAATAAACACTTGTTTTAAGTCACAAAGGAACTGGAGATGAAACCATCAGTAATTGCATCAGAAGCAATTTGTTTATTTACATATTTGTAGTCATCTCTTAAAAACACAAATGCCAATTTAAAGGGTGAATATTCTGAGAGAAGATTAAAGCGCCCTAACAAAAATATGAAGGGAAGATCTTCAAGTTATGCCTAGCAGAGGCAAAGAGGTAAGAGAGCATAAGAGGTAAGAGAGCACAAGATTTCAACTGTTTTTCCTGAGCCCGTGTAGAACCAAATCTGAACAGCATGTGCAGTTGTAATATTTTTGATAACACGTTACACATGTCTAGAAAACTGCCAGCATGTGGAGATAGCAATATTTCTCTAAACGAAAAATTCATAAAACCCTAGGTATAAATCCCTTTATGTTTTCTCAGTATAGAAAGTCCTCTTTGTGAAATAATTTGCAGTTGATGTAGTATATATACATGATATACACATTGAAGCAATGTGCAAAGAAAGGAGACTAATCAATTCTAGAAATAAGAAAGGTTAGGAAAACTTTCTGAACAGTAAACATGATTTCTTTCCCTTGGGGTGTTCTTTTTAACCCCTTCATTGTTGTTTCTGCTGTATCCTCGGTACTGCAATGGAACGCACCAATCTACTACTGAAGTACGAGGAGCATCAAAGGTATCTCAGGCAAGAGTCACAAATATCAGGTACATTTGTTCAGCAGAAAAGCAGTTAAAGTCAAATGATCTCCAAAAACTATAAAGGAGAAGAAAGAAAACAAGAACAAAACCACTGAGCTTTGACATCCCCACCTTTCCTGCCCTCCCCAAATAACACTACTGGCTCACAGAGAGATCTACAGGGGGACCAGAAGAGATAATCCACAGCTCTGAATATTTAATACAAAAGAGATTGCTAAAATTTCAGTGTGGGAAGAGACCAAGCAGCCTAACCAGGGGTTAAAGTAAGCCAGAACATGGTGGAACACTGTTCTGGGGCCCACTATGTTTAGGGGTTCAGCGTTCTGGGGCCCCTAAAAATGGAAAATGGATCCACCATTTAAAAATAGCAGGCCCCAGAATGTAGCATTCCAGCTCCATTTTCTATTTTTAGGTGCCCCAGAATGCTGAACCCCTAAATATAACAGGCCCCAGAATTCCATTTTGCCATATTCCAGGAGGACAGGGAGTTGCCCCGGCCTGGGCTGAGGCTCTAACTTGAGCCTGCTCTGACTGAGCATACTCAGAGCCTCTGAGCATGCTCAGTCAGAGCAGGCTGAGGCCAGAGCCTCAGCCCGGGCTGGGGCTGCTCCAGTGACATGGTAGCCAGGTAAGGGGGCCCTGCATGGTGGTTTTGGCAATATTCTCCCCAGGAGTTAAAATTAGGGGTGTGTAGGGGGAGGTTTGGGTGGTATAGGGGTGCTCACTAATTTGGTATAACACTGTTACTAGCAAACAACTGGGGTCATGTTGGGAAATTCAGAGGGGTGCTGGGGGATGTTGGGGGGATGTTAGGGAAATCACTGGTTTGGGGCCTGGCAAGCTAGCCTGTGGGGGAAAAGGGAGCAGGATAAGACTGTGTGGCACAGCAGGGGTTGGGGGACCAGCAGTGAGATGGGGGCCAAGGGCAGTAGCGAGGATGAGGAGTAGGCATGTGGAGGGCAGTAGCTGGGGTGGGAGGGTGGGTGTTTGGGGGACAGTAGCTGGGGTGGGGGGCGGGTGTTTGGGGGACAGTAGCTGGGGTGGGGGAGCGGGTGTTTGGGGGCCAGTAGCTGTGGTGTGCGAGGGGACCTGCACCAGCATGGGGGTGCCTCCCCTGGCGTGAAGGGGTCTCACCAATTTAAGAGGGTTCTGGGGCCCGCAAAATCATACTTTAACCCCTGAGTCTATCCAGGTGTGTTCAGCTATCAGTGTTGTGGTTGCCTGCTCCAGTGTTTCTCCTACCCAATATGTACTTTTCTAACGCTGTTCTGAATATTCTCTTAGGCTGTGTTCACACAGACATGTTTCGAAATAACACCTTATTTCGAAATGACTTACTTCGAATGAGCAAAAAAGTCATTTCGAAATAAGAAAAAACCGGGAAACGAAATAGCAGGTTCACACTGTGAACCTGCTATTTCACTTCCTCTGAGGCTGCAGGCACCACTGGGCAGCGCTGAACCCTGCCAGTGCCTGCTGGCCAGGGGACACCCCTCAGCTGAGTGTTCCCTGGCCAGGGTGCTGAGGGGGCAGCCCTTTAAATGTTGTTAAACCCAAATGGGGTTTAACTTGTTTCGAAACAACGCCCTTGTTTCGAAACAACGGTGCGTCGTGTGAACACAGCCTTAGTTACAGGATTTTTTGCTGCTTTCAATGAGCAATACCACAAAGCAGTATCCCTCTGTTAAAATAAGTTTTCCTGAACTATTTTAGGGGCTGGATCTTTCTTATCTTCACTTTATTGTTACTAATGTGATAGTAGCAAAACATCTCAATCACAGTTAGAGGCCATTTTGCCCAGCGTGGATAAGGTCATGTCCTCAATGAACTTAGGCTATGTCCATACTTACACAATTAAATTGATTTAACTTATATTGATTTAATAAAATCGATATAAAAATCATTAAATCAATTTAAGTTAAATCAATTTAACAGGTCCCCACTAGAAACTCAAATCTAAATAGCATATCCATGGACGGGACTTGCTATTTTGATTTAGGAGAGAGGCACCATGGCAGGTGTAGCAACATGGGCCCCTAGGAGGGCCGTGCCCCCACCCAATATATAGAAAAAAGAAAGCACCGAGGAAGGGGAAGGGCAAAAAGTGTTAAATCAATTTAACCATTAAATCAAAATAACATGTTCGCAGTGTGCTATTTCCAAATAACAATTTTGATTTAATCGTCATATCGATATAATACTTGGTTTTATTATATCAATATGACTTTACTTATCTCGAAATGAGGGAGCTCCTCATTTTGAAATAAGGGAACGTTGTGTGAACCTACCATTTTTTAAATTGCAATAATGAGCATTATTTCGATTTAAACAGTGTGTGTGGACATACCCTTACAGTCTGATCTGAAAAAGGGTATAACAAGTGACTATTTTCAGTGGATGCCCTCATGACTTAGAATTTTTGTTAATGGCAGGAGAGTCTCCAGAGGCTCAGAGGTTAGATTTGCATAACCATACAAATGTTCAATTTTTTTTTAAATTAAGTCAATATCCTCATACTTCGTGTATTCAATGAGTCCTGATACTAATCTTACACTACTGTAAGTAGTCCACTGAAATCAATGGCATTATGCCATTGTAAGACACTGTAAGCACAAAGACAGACAGACAACCTCTAGAATCTCTTAAGAGATGAAGAACCTCTCTCCTCTTATACATTGGACAAATAGGGCAGTCTCTGTGCTAAAGAATAAATGGACACAAATCTGACATCAGAAATAATACATTAAAAAACCAATAGGGGAACGCTTCAGTGTTCCTGATCACTGCACTTCTGATCTGTTAATAGCCATACTCAGAAAAATGAATAACAAATGAAAGCTTCAAAAAGAAACTGCCGAATCTGAATTCATATGTAGATTTGACACTGAACTCGGGGTGGAATAAAGACTATAGGTTCTTTTCCCATTACAGTAGGTATTTTTTTTCTTTTCTCCCCCTCCACCCTCGCTAATTGTTGTACTCCGCTGTTTGAATCCTAACAACTGCTCTGATTTGCTGTGACAGTCTTACTTTATCCTATGACTTATACTCCTCTGCATTTGTTTTGCTCCCATTCTGTTCCCCATCTTCAAGGATCTGATGAAATAGAATTTTTCTCCCACGAAAGTTCATGCAATAAATAAATTTATTAGTCTTTAAAAGTGCCATTAGACTCCTTGTTTGTTTTGCCAAACTAGACTAACACAGCTACCCCTTTGGTCTATATAGTGATGTGATTCTTTGAGCTGGAGTTGTAGGTACTTGTGTAATGTGGGCAGGGCTGCGCTGCTCTGCAAAGTTTGAGACCAGGAGACATTGTACTAAAGACTCATTCACAGACTCATAGACTTTAAGGTCAGACTGAACCATTATAATCATCTCATCTGACCTGCACAGTGCAGGTCACAGAATTTCACCCGCCAACTTCTGTAATAGACCCCTAATCTATGATTGAGCCCACATCTACACTGAAAAGTCTGTGGTGATGCCCATGGATCAATGCAGCAGTTAATTGAGTGGCCAGTGTAGACCCACTCAATCAATCCCAGAAGCGTTCTCCCCTTGATGTAGCAACTATACTCCACCAAGTACGCCAACTTTGTGTCAAAGGAAGAGCACTGCCAGTCGACTCAGCCAAGTGAAGATAGCACAGTAAGTCAAAGTAACTAAGATCATGGGAGATAAGCATTTTGTGGCATGCAGTTTAGGTATCTCCCATCAGATTAGCCCCACAGTGTAGACCAGGTCTGAGTTACTGAATTCCTCAAACCATGCTTTAAAGACTTCAAGTTACAGGGATGTTGGAGGGCTTAGGGCCTTATCCTGTCTCCATCATACTGTCTTTGGCTTGGCTAGCTGTCATTAGACATATACAGCACCTGTGCTTCTGAATACAACGACTGGAAATATGTTTGTTTCCGGTGTGGGAGTGGTAGGTGGGAAATTCCTTGTACAGGTACATGTTTGCATCCCATGCCCCACTCTGAGCAGGCCATAGTCAAGCCCTTTATAGGAAATTGTGCCAAGATTATTTAGTTATGCAGCGAGATACAGACAGATTGCAAGTACTATAGCGTTAATAACAAAGTCAGTTCAGTTTATGCAGTGCAGGAGTTCAGTAGAGCAGAATAGGAAACTATTTCCCTGTCCCCATGAATATTTTCAAGAACTCAAATTTTCCCCCCATCTTTAAGTCAAAGAAAAGTCAAAATCTCACAAACATTTGCAAACCTATAAACCCCAAATGGGTTCATTTCACATCAATCACAAAGCTATGTTTTGATTATTTCAAAACATTTTGTTTATATGTTAACCTTTAAAAAATCCAGTATAATTAGCTTAAATGTTGAAACAAAATGTAATTTCTTTCAAAAATATCAAAATGAAATGTTTTGACAGCTTAGAATCTTTTCCGTCAACATTGTTTTCAAGTCAGGGAATTCAGTGAAGCCTACCATGTTTCACAAAACAGTTTTGGTTTTTATAAGTTGGCATTTTTGATGAAAACACATTAATCACAAATTCCTGAACAGCTCTAGAGTTCAAGTCAAGAGAGAGTTCCTTTGGGTCAAGAATATTACTAGATGTCCTACCATGGAATTTATCTCTTGTATCATTTTTTTTCTTCTTTTACTAGAATCTTCCTGATTAATATTGAGTCCAGATAAATTATCAGCTTACCTCTAATTCCTGTTAATCAACAGAGGAAATGAAAGAATTTACAGTATTTGTACATAGAATAAAGACACATAGTGCCAAACTCCCAGTTGCATTCTAGGCCTTTTGCACTACCTAAGAACTGTGCAGCAACTCTTACTTGGACCCTGTCACCTCTTAGTCCCCAGAAAAGTCAACTGAGGAGCCCCGAACAGATCCATTTATGCTCAATTGCCATCAAGTCCTTTATAATTTTCAGATTTACCAAATATATATGATAAAGCTCAGAGCAACACAAAATCAGAACCTAGCATCCTGGCAGCCCTCCCCCATCAGCTACACTAAACTCTGCTCAGCAATCTAGGCAATAAAATTTTGAATTCCAGCAGACTGTTTATTATGTATAAAAATAAAAATTCTTCTCCAGTGCTCAGTGATGAGAGGTTTATAATTGTGATTCTGCATATCTGTTTCTTCTGTGTTATAAGCAGGTGCGCATTATTCAGCTCATAAGCATGCACTAGGACAAGCAGATCTATTGAAGGCATCTCTCACAAGCAACAGACAAGGAGTTTTTAAAGCTGATTATTCACTTGTTTTCCCCATTCTAGCACGTGATATGAAGACACGTCATATAATTTAAAAAGTCTGAAAAAAATACATTTAACTGAAAGTAATGTTCTGGATCAGTTTGTATTGAATCTGAAAACTTTAAGAGCAGGAGACCATGTTGGGCACACATGTCCCTAGGAAAGCATTGCAATTTTTTTTCAAATTGTAGCAAGTGACACATGGGTAAAGGAACAAGTGTCTGTTTTATGCTTGAGGATACATACGAAGATCATGTACCCCTTTGATGAAAGATATTGCACATATATACATTTCAAATGCACTGATGCTGATGTATTTTTCTCCTCTGTCTTTAAAGCTGCATTGCAGCTGGCCATTGTTGTAAATGATCTCCAAGAAATATAAGAATTAAATTGTATGTTTCCAAAGCTTAATTCCTGTAGAGTTTCTCTGGCAGCTAAGCCTCATCTCACACACAATTCACACACCTACACCAGATCATGCTGCAGTGCATTCACTGAGAAAATTACAAGTCTTCAGGATTCATACTTGGAGCCATTTGAACTTTGCTCAGGCTTCAGTGACAAGCTTCTAATCAGATTTTTTTTTTTTTTTTAAGATTTATTTCTCATTGCAAGGATAACATACCACTTATGGTGAGCTTGCAAGGCTGGAAGTGTCATTCTGTCTACACTTGACTCTTTGGCAAGCAGCTTGAATTAAACATTTATCTTAGTTTTTTTACAATCATAAATTATTTGGGGTTATTTTTCTGTAGCAGAAGAAAACTTTACCAATGGGGTTAATATACTGATTAAAGTGAAGAACAGCTCAGGATATGTAAGTAATCTGTTACCTCGATCTGCCTTTCCTTTTGCCAGGGGCATCACTGGCTGGGGACAGAGCCGGAAGCCGCCGCGCTGCCGTGGGTGGCTAGGCCCCACATCCCCAGCTGGGGACGGGGCCAGAAGTGGCCACGGGCGGCCAGGCCCCAGATCTCCAGCCGGGGATGGGGCCGCCGCAGCCACCAGCAGCTGGGCCCCGGATCTCCAGCCCGATTGGGCTGGAGACCGGGAGAGGGGTGGCCCCCTCAGATCCGGGGCACTGGCACTGGGATTTGGGACATGTGCCCCAGGTGCCCAGCACCAGCGACGCCCCTGCCTTTTGGTTTTACAAGTTGGCTGATTTACAATTGTTGCAGGAAACATGACTTCATGTTCCTGTAAGCGGGGGATGGACCCGCTCTTGTGGGGAACTTCCCAGACTTTGTATACCACCCCGGTGAAGGTGGATAGCAAAAGGATCTGAGTCCCTGCTCCCACTTCCTTTACCCCAAGGCCTGCCTGACCTCAAAGGCTCACCTCCCAATCTCCCGTTTGGAGGAGTCTCTGTAACCCCGACAGGGCTGGGCCCAAGAATTTCTGGGGGCTTGACCCCCACTCTTATCGTGGTCTCTCAGGACAGGGCTAGGGTGTCCCCACTCAGGGGTGCTGACCACTCTTCTGGTCTACCAGTTACTATATACACTATATACAATTTATTTAAGCATACAGAAACAAAAAGAATAACCCAATAAGAAAATAGGAAAAAGTGGAAAAAGGTGAACAATAAACCCCAGTGCCACCACCTAGCATGGGGGCAGTACAAACAGAGTCTCTGGGGTCTGAGGAACAGTCTCACAGTCTGTTCTCCACATTGCAAGCCCTCTGCCCAGGCCTGGCTACGACTAGATGATCCAGGGAGTCAGATGCAGGCTCTGGCTGTGGCCACACATCCCCAAGCTCCAGGGGCAGGGCCCGTCTTCCCAGCATCAGCCCCCCGTCACTGTTCCCCAGCTGCTCACCACACCCGGCTCCAGATGGCTACAGCTCTGGCTCCCAGCCGCTGCTCAGGTCCCGTGTGGCTCTCTGGGGCGCTCCTCGGGCTCCTCTGGTCCTCCTGCCATCTGCACAGGTCAGCTCAGCCCCTTGGCTCTTTCCCTGGCCTCCTGCCCCAGCTTCAGGCAACTCTGGCTCTGTCACTGCCTCCAGCTCTGCTCTGCTCTGCTCAGCTCCACTTGGCTCTCTGCTGGTCCAGCTGCTGTGGGTCTCCTCTGCACAAATCAGCTCAGCCTGGCCTCCCTTCCTGGGTCCTCTGGCTCCCAGCTGCTGGCTGCTTAGTGCTTCCTCCTTACCTCGGCCCCACACACACTCACATACTGGCTTGCCCAGGCATGTCCAGCCTGAAGTTTCAGCTCAGGGGTGGGGGAGCACTTTCAATCAATCAGGCCATCCTGGGACACTGGCCTCTCCCACTAGCCCTGGGGCTGTCTGTTTCAGAGTCCTGATTCCAAGCGGGAGTGGCCAATCAAAAGTCCCATTCACTCTCAGTAAGGGGCTATCAGTCCCCTTACATTCCCTAAGTTTGGTAAATAAACTTGCACAGGCACTGTTGTTTTTTTTTTTCCTTTGGCTATTATATCCACCATATCCCATGACGGTGTTATAAACATGCCAAAGTTCCAGGAATTTTTTAATGTAAGCATTTCATATATGAAGTTTTATACATCCCTAACAAGCTTGGAAGGATTTGACAACTGGAATATTGCTTCACAATACCACTAGTCAAGATATTTGTGTTGTTATAAATGTGTACCTGTCAGTTGTCCTCAGTTCATGAAATATTTTTTTTCACGTGGTTTTTTAAATCTGCAACACAGCCTTTTCATAATAAGAACATGTGAAAATATACACAGGAATATAGAGAAAATGCAGCCAAGACTGTAATATACGGTTTGCTACAAACAATAATATCAGGCAATATCATCACTTAGTAATTCTACAGTTTTCTAAATCCAAATCTGTACAGGTGGATATTGACTGGATATTTCCTTTCACAGTTACAGAAAAGACAGAGTCACTTTCCTGAGACCTTTGCTGTGTCATCTGAGGACCTTGATGCTATACTTGTATATATTTCCAGAACTAATGGTTTCCTTGTTCATGGAGAGGCTGCATGGCTTGGTGGACTGAGCACAGGGCTAACACGGGAATGGATAACTTCTAATTCTTGCTTTGATGCTAACTTGCCATATGGTTTAAATTTAAACTGTCTCATTCCCACCCCCAAAAGTTAGCTGAAGTCATATTATTTAAGAACGATGAAGAGGCTAGGAGGGACAACTATGACTATGATATTACAATATTTTGTAAATATAAAACAATAAACCTGTTCACCACAGCAAGCACAAGTAGCTGGAGTTGAAACAAGGATTTTCTGAGCCCTGAGTGGTGGAAAAATAAACCTTCTGGATTGACTCATCCCTGAGTCACCAGGGAAAGAGCCAATTGTTAGGGGAAGATGTGTGTGTTATCAGTGGTGGGGGCAGACCATATTGAATTAATGGGGGGATTGTCTACCTCCTGGCTGAACAAAAGGATGCAGGTAGTTGCAGAAGTCTATTAGTTTATGCTGACTGCTGGTTTGAGCCATCTGCCAAAAGCAGAGTGAGTTCACTTCCTCCTCGTTGTTGCTGCTCAACCAGATGTAGCTAAAAGAGATTCATCCTGAGAACAGACAATAACCTACGCTGCTTGGAATAACACTGGATTAGAACTTGGTTCATGCCTGGTGCAGGAGCAAAGAGGCAACTAACCCAAATGCAGGGTCACAGCTGCATGTGCTAAACCCGGGGTCTCAAACTTGTAGCCCCAAGGCAGCATGCAAGCCCTAAAGTTATTTCTTGTGGCCCACAATGACACTGTCACTATCAATATTTGCAATACCATTGTATGAAAAGGTTTCAGTGGTGCAGCTCTTTGCCTACCATGTTAGTTCTCATGTGTGGTACAGCCCTTGAGTTAACATACTAGTCTTCATGTGGCCCTTGTGGTGATCTGAGTTTGATACTCCTGCTCTAAACTGAAGAGTCAGATGTGTACAGTAGCAGAGGGTGCTGTTTTGTGGTGCATTTTGAACCCAAGAGAATCAGCTGCTCAAGGTAGTTTTGCCAGATGCTTCAGAGATAAATGCTCCTTGCTCCCTGCCAATGATCAGGAGCAGAGCAACCTACAAGCTATCTGAGATGCCAGTCCACTAGTCCAAAGTCATAACAGCTGAATCTGAATTTATCTCAGGCCACACAGTAGAAGAATTATAATACAGTTACATCTGCACTCTGGGCAAGTGAGACTGAAGTATTTAGAAAAGATAGCATGCATGTCCACTTTATGCTCTGATCTTGTTGGCTATGCCCACATGAAGGCTTTAAAGTGAAACAATGATGGTTGTTTCTTTTTTAAAAAAATTAGGTCTACACGATGTTTTGTTGTTTTGATATGCTGAGCTCCGTCATACTGAAAAACAAAACTTGAATTGAAACATTAAAACCTAGACAAGAATAGAAACAGCCGTTGACGCAAAAAGGTTGTTTCGAAACAACGCTGTTCGGATGCATTGTTTCAAAACAACATTGTTTCGATTCAGTGATTTTGACCTTCTTCCTCCCAGAGTGCGCGGCATTCTGGAAAGAAGAGCTGTCCCCTCAGCACCCTGGCCAAAGAGGGAATCAGGACCCTGGCCAGGGGAGGAGCAGAAGGGGCAGGGGCAGGGATCCCCCTGTGCCTGGCATCTCCCGCTGGTGGCTGGGCAGGAGGGGAGGGATCTTTGGGCACCTTACATCCCCCGCTGCTTGCAGGGCAGTGGGGGAGGGATCTCCCTGAGCCCAACATCCCCCACCACAGGCCAGGCAGTGGGGGAATGGAGCCCTGGGTGCCCGCCATCCCCCAGTGCTTGCAGGGCAGTAGGGGCAGGGATCCCCCTGTGCCTAGCATCCCCCCACTCTGGCTGGGAGCGGGGGCAGGGATTCCCCCATTCCCAGCTGCCAGGCACACTGGGATCCTTGCCCCCACCACCAGGCCAGCAGCGGTGGATGCCAGGCACAGGGGGATCCCTGTCCCTGCTGTCCTGCAAGTGAGTAGAGAATGCAGGGCACCCGGTGATCCCTGCCCCCACTGCCCTGCAAGTGGCAGGGGATGCTGGGTGCAGAGGGATTCCTGCCCTCGCCATCCAGGCAGCAGGGGGGTGCCGGGCATAGGGGGGTCCCTGCCCCCACCACCCTGCAAGCAGCAGAATATGTGGGAGTGACCCGGGCCCCCTGGGATAGCCTTCTGAATGTGCCAAAATCAGGGCAAGCTGCAAAAACCAGGGGCCAAACCCTTAAACCACTGATGGGTAGTACTTAAACTAGTCTCCCAGTCAGTAACAAAACATGCTTCTGATTCCCCCACTCTGGTCATCACCAAGCATAACAAAATAAAAACAGCTCCCTTTATGCACATTAGCTTCTATGGTCTCCGCAGCCACTAGGTCTCTTAGGCTATGTCCACACGTACCTGCTTACTTTGAAATAAGTTAATTCAAATTAAAATCGCTATTTCAAATTAACTTAAATCAAAATAAGCAAAAACTTCAAATCGAAATAGCAAGTCCAGACATAGGACTTACTATTTCGAATCAGAAGAGGAGCAGCATGCAAAATGTGGCAACATGGCCTCCTGGCAGGGCCATGTTGCCAGCCAATATATAGAAAAAGGAAGGCACCCTGGGAAGGAGAAGGGCAAAAGTGTTAAATCAAAATAATGGTTATTTCAAAATAACATGTCCGAACAGCATTATTTCAAAACAACCATTTCAAAATAACGGCTGTTTCGATTTCAGCCTAGGTTTTACTGTTTCAAAATAAGTTTGTTATTTCTAAATGACAGGGCTCGTCATTTCAAAATAGCGAAACGTTGTTTGGACATGACAACTTTTAAATCGAA
Organism: Podocnemis expansa; assembly: GCA_007922195.1. NCBI lineage: Eukaryota > Metazoa > Chordata > Testudines > Podocnemididae > Podocnemis > Podocnemis expansa. Next base: position 51,707,345 of record ML681979.1, read on the forward strand.
AAAATGGTTGTTGTTTCAATTTAAATACATTGTGTGGACATAGCCTTAAAGATATAGGTTCTCCTGACCCCAAAGAGTCAGCCACATCATCTAGAACAATATAGGTTTGGATCTTACCCAAAATACCATGCTGCCAGCCAATCCTTTAGTAACAACAACTAAATATTTAATTTAAAAAGAAAACAAACAAAACATGAGAGATATTAAATGGTCAAAGTGAATCACATACATGCAAATGATTTAGAGTCCATAGAAAGCAAGTCCTTGAAGTATCTGTAGTTTGCAGGTTAGTCCAATTCCTCTAGTGTGCACCCAGCACCTGGGTGGGTCTTAGTCCTTTGTTCAGTCCCAGATGGATATTTTCCAGAGGAGAGCGTTGATTGCAGGTTGCAGACTGAAGACTAAAGGCAAAATGGAGGTGGGTCCCCTGCCTTATATCTCAGAGTCTTTGCCAGATGAAAATGGAGGTGGGTCACATGATCAATCTGGGTAACTGATCAAACAGGTTTCCTTTTGGGCCCACTGTAGCTGGGACCCCCTCCTGATGTGCCATTAATATGACAGTAGTTTGCAGACACCCAATCTGGGATTGCCTCAGTTCAAACAACTTGGAACACACATAGAACAAATAAGATTCCTAATTTCTAATACAAATATGATACCCACATATAAATTGTGTAATCATTCCTAGCAGATTACAGCCTTTCTATTGATACCAAAAATGGCATATCACATATAGATTATTGTAAATATGAAATATTAATATGAAAAATAATCATAAATAGTCCCCTAGACCCAGACAGAGTCACATGGGGTGCCTGATGATCCCTGCCCCCGCCGCCTGGCCAGTGGCGGGGGATGTCAGAAGCAGGGGCATCCCTGCCCTGAGGGCTTTTCACCCCTGCCACTGGTTCTCCAGGAGAGATCCAGGGAGGGGATTGGGTGGCAACATGGCCCTGCCAGGGGGTGCCAAACCTCCCATGTTGGCCCTCTCCTGAATCAAAATAGCAAGTCCTGTATCCGGACCTGCTCTTTTGATTTTTTTTTTTTCTTTTTGCTCTGGAACTGTTAAATCGATTCAAGTTGAATTGATTTAATGATTTTTATATTGATCTAGCTTAAATCCATTTAAGTTAAATCAATTTAAGCATGTATGTGTGGAAATAGCCATCAGCTCTCACAAACTAAGGCCATTGGCATCTTTGGGAGCAGGAATAGACCAGAATCAAACTATTCCCATATGCCCATATTTAGCTGGAATACCTCTGAGGAACACATGGTTCAGGATGAAATGGCATTTCTCTGGGTGAAGAAATTTGAGTGTCCTGACACAGTGCTAAGGGAAGAGAGGGTCAGAGAACAGAATCTGGTGGTTTATGGCATATATCACCATGCAGCTGAAATGAAAGTATTGGCACTGTGTGCATGCATGAGGAGTTAGCGAAGAAGTAAGTCTGAAACTTTTCTCAAATGCTATCTATATAATCTCTTCTGATCCAGAACAGTTCCAAATGGCATTTAAAAACTTACCGCCTGCCTCTCCACAAGATCCTTGACATCCCTACAAATGTAGCTGGGTAAATGTCAGCTCCACCTTCCTGAATCTCACAGGAGAATTTAATTCTGGTGGCCAGATCTACAGAGAAGAGTTGATATGACAGCAAGAGGCAGAGGTTAAAGGGACAAAGGCAGGAGGTTTGTTCCTTCTGGTGTTTGCTGGATAGTATCCTGGAACTTATGAAAAGTTAAACTGGTTGAACAAGTTAATTCTGGACATTCCATTCAGTTCAACCCATTGTGCAATTATGTTTTTAAAAAATATGAGAAGCATTAATTAGTCCTCACTAATTTTTAGGGACATTTTCTTTTTTATTAAATGGAAATCTCTGAGTTCTCAACAGAAGCATAATTTCTTTTTCTTTAAATACAAATGTTTTTATATTTTGCTTAAGTATGAGTTTACATTCTCTGCCACATTTAACGTCCATAATATCCACAGGTCAAGTGGCACAATGTTTCCATGTATTAGCTTTTGACTTCTAATGAGCAGGTTTCAAAAATAGCTTTAAAAAATCCCTTGGGGAGATTTGTGTACCTCATAAATTTGTTCACTCTAGTTTGGCAGGAAAGGGAACATGGAGATGCCCTATACTGACATAGCAGACAGAGTGCTGAAGGGCATCGAGGTGTGTTGGTTCCATAGGGAAACTTGAATATATGGCTACATCCACACGAGAGTTTTATTTTGAAACAACAGCCTAGAACACTGATCAGCCCACCTCAGATTACACACTCCTTCTGGTTGCTTCCTGCTGGGCTGGAGTGCATCATCTGGGATGTGGCCCCAGTCTTTGTAGCAGTTTAGCTTGTCAGGGGAACAGCATCCTTTTCTTTGTAGTCTTGCTTGGTTTCTGCACCCCAAAAGGGGAGGTTGAGGGGAGATACAGATCTCTGCTTCTAGAGTAACCTCACCCATGCCATTGTCACTCTTCCCATAAACTTCTAATACCAGCCTCTCACTTCCTGATGCAACCTTTAGCTGCAGCACCGGGTGGTCAGGAGCTGCTGAGTGGTGGGCCTCCTTAGACTAGTACTGCCCCATACCTTGTTCTGGCCATCACAGGGCACAGTATTGCCAACATTTACACGTGTGAGTAAGGGTCTATAGTTAGGCCAGATTAGTATTATATAGCATCTCTGAAGAGATGCACATCATGTAAATGCTGTTGGTAAACTAGAAAATATTTATAGCTTACTACTGACCTCTAGTGTACCAACTGCAGCTATCTCATATCTTTTTGAAGTGATGATGGGGAAATGGTAAAATAAGATTGCTGAAGTCACAGGGCGCTTTAAAAATTATTTTGAGGTAAAATCTTTCCCAGGGACTCCAAGATGTTTAAAAATACTAGTGATAGTCTGATGGGTTTGTACATGCCTGCTTTGGCAAGGTGAAAAACAATACTCCCACACCCACCATCACCACCACACCTGAAGGAACAGGCATCCCACCTCTAAAATGTTTTGCTTCACAGACCCTGTTTTCCAACCTTCTTGCACCATATGACAACAACACAGAGCGTTTGCTAATTGATATCATGAAGCGAAACAACTCCATGATGGATGATAATCTTACGCTGGCTAGCAGCTGATGTCTAGCTTGGTAGGAATTGTTATTATAAAACAAATTATCTCAATATAGAGATTTTTTTGCCCACTGTAAAGCATATATAGAAAGGTTTGGAGCAAGCCTGATAAATGGAGTATTAGCTAAATGACTGGGATGATAAGTCTGATACAATATGTCTGAGATTAGTAACACTTCTAGCATAGTTACTGAAATTGTTTTAGTGTAGAGGACAGGACAGGCACATTTATAAACAGCTACAATTTGAAAAAAAGAGGTAATAGCATAGTCAAGTGTATATTCACAGAAGAGAAACTGGATGATCTAATCTGAATATTACAGTTTAAGATAAAGGGAAGTGCATGCAAATAAGAAATACAGAATAGGAAAGAGACAGAAACAAAAGACATTACTTGTGTTATGGGCTATGGCTTTACATTTTGTCCCAAACACAGAACAGTGCATACCTGTGTCACTTCAGGAGCAGCCAACAGGAACAGTTCAGGGGGAATAATCTGCAACTGCCTTTTACCAGTATTGGATGGTTCCTCATTTCACCTGCATACACTTATCTGTGCCCTTCTTTTGCTCACTCTCTGTCCTGTTGTGTAGAAATAGTGATCACATGGAGTCTTCTATCCAGCCTCCTCTCACACACCAGAGATCCAAGTCAATAGTAGGGCAACAAAGAAACAGTTCTTCTCCTACAATGGTTCACAGTGCAAGCCCCAATTTTCCCTTATATTTGCCTTAACTCCAAATTAATTCACACTGAGGGTATGTTTAAATACATATATTGTGGTACTAGAAATCAATATTTCTTTTTCATCCAAATTGTGATTGAATACAGGGGGGAAAAAACCCTCTGCCTGGCCAATTTACACAATCTATAATATCACAAGAACCTGATCCACAGGAAGGATACACACTGGTAAAATCCTCATTCTTTAAAGTATTCCTATAGTTAGTCTAAATCAAGAGGACATTTGAAATAATGAAAACAGTATGTTCTATGTCAGACCTGCACAATCTGATGAAGTGAGTTGAAAAAAAACCCTCCAAAATTAGACTTTATCATGGGGCCAGTGACAAACTCTTAACTTGTGCATTGCTGAAATGAAATTATTGTAGTGACATCAGTTGCCAAGGCAGATAAAGCGAGTTTGACAAGTTCATTCTTTCAATGAATCTGATTTGATAACCATTAGTATTTTACATTTAGCAGCTAGTAAAGGAGATAAAAATTTGAACAGGTGTGCTCTTTTCTTTAACACTTATTTGTGAGATTCCAAAGTACATATAAGGCTCATATTGAATAGTACAGACAGACAGTCTCTTCTTTGAAAGGTAGATTATCCTGTTGTCAGTTTGATTGTGCATTATTTTAATTTTGTTTCCAAATTCTTCAGAAAAGTTTCAGAACACACTGCATTTCACAGGCTCACTTAACTACTGTATTCATCTGTTTTTACACCAACTCACAGGGATGGAAATTATTTGCTACATTGTAAAATGGAGTGAATCAGGCCCGGTAGCTTGTTCCTATGTTTGGTGGGTAAAGCTCTTGGGATGTGTCTCACACATATAGTTAACCAAACAGCTATCTTACCATCACAAGCTGGATTTATAAAAAAATACAATAAATTATAAAAATATAAAAAGACCCAAAAACTATGTAAATGATAATTGATTTCAGAAGATAACACAGAGTAAAGAATACCCTGAATCTTCCAGACAATATAAGCTCAAAATGCAAATAATAAAGATAAATGTGCAATGCAGGAACATTAACAGTATGTCTGAAATACAAAGAAAAACCTTGGTACTGAATCTCAGGGCTTGTGTCAAATGACTTGAGCTTGCATGGCTCAGGCTGTGGGGCCCTGCCTAGACTCAGGGATTGGAAACCTTTCCCCCATCAATGACTTTCATAACCCAGACTCTGTTCCAAACTCAAATGTCTATACTATTATTTGAAGCCTCAAAACCCAAACCTGAGTCAAATGAGACATGGAAACAGGAAGCATTCCAAAGGACTGTAAAAGGGCAAATGTAGCACCAGTTTTAAAAAAGGGCAATAAGGACAAGCCAGGGAATTACAGACCTATCAACTGAAATTCAGCACCCAAAAGGACAATGGAACAAATAATTAAGCCATCAATTTGCAAACACCTAGCAGATAATAAGGTGATAAGAAACAGCATGGATTTTTTTCAAGAACTAATCCTGTAAATCAGCCTAATAGCCTTCTTTGGCAGGGTAACATGCTGTGTAGATAGGGGAGGAGGATGGGGAAACATGCATGGTATATCTTGACTTTAGTAAGGCTTTTGATATCATCTCGGATGATCTTCTCATAAGCAAACTGGGGAAATACAAACTAGATGGAGCTACTATCAGGTGGGTGCATAACTGGAAAACTGGTAGTGGTTCACAGTCAAGCTAGAAAGCTGTATCAAGAGAGGTTCTGCAGCTATACGTTCTGGGTCTGGTTCTGTTCAGTACCCTCATCAAAGGTTTTGAAACAGTCATTTAGAAAAACTTCCTACCTGTCAGGGCAATTGAGCACTAGCATAAATTGCATAGAGTGGCTGTAGAATCTCCATCACTGGAGATTTTAGGAATCGGATGGACAGACACCCATCAAGGATGGTCTAGATAATGCTTGGTTCTACCTAGGTGAAGGGGACTGGACTAAAAGACTCTCAAGGGCCCTTCAAATCCAACAATTCTACAATTTTGTAACCTGGACCTGAGACTTTCAGTGTCACAAAGTTTTGTCTGTAGAACAGACATATCCTTAGAGGCCCCGAAAGAGATGCAACCCTATTGTGCAAGGCACTGTGCATGCTTCTATAAAGAAATAGTCATTGCCATGAAGATCTAGAAAAGACAGAAAAAAATTAAACCACCATTACCTATTTTTTTAAGAGACATGCACTAGTTGAAAAGGGAAATACTTCAAAGTGGCTCTGTGACCTGTGTTATGAAAGGGGTCAAATCAAATCATAGGGTTAGAAGGGACCTTGTGAGATCATCAAGTCCAACCCCCTGGGAATTGAACCAAGGACCTTCTGCATGTTAAGCAGAGGTGTTAGCCATTACACTATTTACAGGACCTCACTAGGGTCAGCCTAAACAATCATGGTGATCCTTTTAGACCTTTTAATCTATGAAAAATGGTGCAAAGTGAAACAGAGGTATACTGAGGTGAAGTGACTTATCCAAGGTCACACATCATAAATAGAAGAGTTAAGAACAAAATCTAAATCTGTCAAATCCCAATCTAGTACCCACTCCATTGTAAAATAGTGATTCCTGTCTATAGGGAAGAGTCTGAGAGAAATCAAGAAACTTCAAGGAAATCCAAAACACAGTGTCCAGCATGTTTTACATCTAATTTTATTTCCTTTCAAAACTATAATCCCTGCCAATTTGTTTTGCCATATCCCCTGTGTTTTTATGCCATAGTACCATATGCCACAGTTTGGCGTACTGTCTCCCTTACTTATCCTTTAATTGACTTGGCCTATGGGAAATATGGCACAAAACCAACCTAATTATATAAATTCACCTCAGGCTTTACAAAATCTGCTGCAGAATGATATGTGAGGTGATATAATTTAAAAAATAATAATATAAATGAGCAGTAATTTCTGTGTACAATTTCACAGTTTCTTTCCACATGCAGTATCACATATGTTGTATTTATTAGCAGCCTATCAACTTTATTGAAAAAGTAAGCTAACTCAGATCTCATATAGCTAAATAAATAAATAAGCACTTAAAAAAAAATAATGGGGCAAACTTCTAAATATCAGGAGATGCTTTAAAAAAGAGAGAGAGAGAGATTTCCAAAGAATAAAAGCCACTACTATTATGTTGAGTGGTGCTAAAATGAGGACCTATTTGTAGGTGATCAATTTCTGAATAAAAAAAGATGACATTTTCTGTCTTCCATTCAACATGCAACAACAGTAGACAATAGCTGTAGTGCTGTAAATTGAAGTATCATTTATAAGCATCCGTGAAACTGTGCACTGATGCCTAAAAAAGGCTGCTGCAAATGAGAAGTGACATGAATTAGGCAGTGAGGGAGATGCTACAAGTATATGAAAGTCACATTCAAAGCCAAAATTATATGGCTGATCAGCCAATATAAAATATTATCCCCAGCTATGTCATGGCCATTTTATACACTGATGTTTGGAATTAAGTGTACCAGTCAGGGCTGGTAGTGCAGTGAGCCAGCTTTCACTGGGGGGGGGGGGGGGTGGAGCATGGAGCACAGAACTCAGCCTCTGTTTTGGGCTGGCTTACCCCACCCCCAGGACAAGGAACAGCTGACCCAGGGGTGGGGTGGGCCAGCCCAAATGCCAGGCTCCACTCTCCCACCCCTCTCCTGGGCCAGCTGTTCCTCCCTAGGTGTGGGGAGGGCAGGCCCAGAGGTAAAGTGAGAGAGCAGAGCCCAGCTTCTGGGCTGGCCTGCTCCACTGCCAGAGCAGAACAGCCAGCCCAGGGGAGGAGTGGGGGAATGGAGTCCAGCCTCTAGGCTGGCCTGCTCCTCCTTCTGAAGCCCCTAAGCTGAAGTGCCCCAAGCTAGGTCCTCATTGGCTCCTGGCTAGAGCTGGCCCTGGTACTAGGATTTGGGAAATGCTATTCCCATCAGATTTCTAGCTACTTGAGGAATAAATCACTATTTCCACTGACAAAGATTTTCAGAAGTACCTAAATGAATTAGGCACCTACATTCCATCAAAAACTAATGTACATTGGTACCTAACTCATTCAGGTCCTTTTGAAAATCTCAGCCTTTCCTGATTATTTTAAATATATTTTAAAAGAGTTCTGTACTGTGGTCCCTCAGCAAAGATGAATGAAAATATTTTCTTTTAATCATACTATTTAGATTCATTTAAAAAAATGAGGAGAGACAGTCTTCAGGGAGCAGTTCTATACAAAAGCTAGTTTGAGAATGCATTTAAAAACATTTTGCAGCTGCCTTTTGTGTAGAATTGTTCATTGAAGACTTAGTGGTAGGGTGTGGTATTGTCAGCAAGGGTTGGGAATAGTGCATTACTCACAACTGATATGGCCATGATTTCCTAATCCATCCCATTTTTCATAAAGGGGTAATTTTTGGAGAGAAATTCTACATTCTTTGGGATACAGAAGAGAGCTTTCACTAATGATTGGCTTTGAAAATCCAAAGATCCAAAGAAGTTTGCAATATTAGATTAAATTCCTGGGAAGAATTGGCAGCCAAGTGATTATATCTACATTTTCTGATAAATTGCTTACATTTTATAACTTAACAATTATAAATTTATAAATTGCATACATTTTCTAATCAGTTGCACACAAGTGCAATTTATTACATGTATCTCAGGTTCGTTACTGATAGATGAAAGATACAAGCACAGCACACACTGAAATAATATATGCACACAATAAGATACCCTTAGAGAACTTACTCTGATTAAAACTGCTTCTAGACATGAGAGAATATTCCTAATAATCAAACCCAACCTAAAAATAATTCACTAAATAACTGTAGAGGTTTGAGAATGATGAAAGATGCATTTTTAGAATTAAAATAGAGCTTTTAAAGTTTCAGGCATAGCTATGACTGTTTTGGCCCATTTAATTCAATGAAAAGGCTCCTGTTGACTTCAAGGAGCATTAAATTGAGCCATATCTCCTCAGTGAAGCAACTACATGATGGGTGATGCAATCAGTACTACATGTGCCTTATTTCACAGTGTTGAACGCAAGATTTCATGGAAACAATGAGTCTGCTACACTTTTTTGCAATTCCAGCACTGTAGATCTGGGAGTTGCAACAGATACTACCCGTAGCCTACCGGCAGTGAGGATTATGCAAAGGCCTACCTTACCCACCCTGGCTGGGAGGCAGCACTAAGACCTGCATAGGCCATGCAGAATTTGGCAAGTTGTTTTTTGATCATGCTTTGCAGACAAATAGGTGGAAAACATGTCTGGAAACCGACCACAAAACCCACAAGCTGGTAAACAAGAAAATGGGAGAATATGTTAGAAAATAGACATCAGTAGACCCATGAACCAATAATCTGAGCGTACCTCCAACAATTTCTGGAAAACACCCATATTTGGGGCAGGAAGAATGAGATAATTTGATTTATTTTTGGAAGAGTATAAAAGTTAATTCCCCCTCCCCCCCCACACCATATTGTGCAAAAAGGATATTTAAATCCTCAGAATTATCAGACGGGTTGAAACTTCCACTTTCCAGCTGCTGAATTCAGACTACACAAGAGGAAACTGCACAGGCCTACAACAACGCTTTACCTGACTTCTTTCAGCTAGGTTTCTTTGCTTTATTTTAGGTGATTAGCTTTAGAATTGCTAGTTCAGTACTTCAACTTGTCTTCACTTCAAGTGTGAGTATAACTGTTACAATTGTATCTTAAAGATAGGAAATCTTAGGAGCAATACTGCTTATAGTCATTATAAAAATGTGTTGATGTATTCGTTTACCATTTATTCCACATTGTATTCATTTGTATTCTTACCTGTCATTTGCTGTATGAAGATTAACAATAAAAGAACTGTCATAAAACCTTAATCTGAGTACTCCTTGACCACCTGTTTTCAGGGGGGAAGTCCTAGTTAATTAACATACCTGTAGCCAATCTGGACTAAGAACACTTGTCCTTTAGATTAATCTAACAAATCTACATTGGCTATCACAAATTCCTAAAGAAGTATAGAATTTGGCTACACACAGGAGGCAGGATGGATGAATTGCCCCCTTCTACATACCCAGTCAAAGTGTGACCCTCTATGTTCCTTCTAGCCAGGTTCAAGGAGGTTTGACACTGTCTCTGACAGACATTAAGGAGGCAGAATGAAAAGGGGGGGGCGGAAGACCTTTTCACCATTGGTGAAGGAAGGGGTGGGTATGCCTGGGAAAGGGGAAGGTGTTCTTGTTGGAATTGTATGGCCAAGACACATAGCTCACAAGTGTTAGAACACTCATCGTCCTGTGATACGATGCACCTATCCGGAAAGCGATGAGGTAGCGCAAACTCGTAGCCGCCCCAAAGGTGGGAACACCCTTCCATTTTTAATGGGAGAGGAGGGCTCCTCTCCACCAGATGCCTGTTAGGTTCCCATGCTAAGGAACGAACAGGAAAATTTAGCTGGATAAGAGGAAGGGGGAAAACCCATTGTTTTTTACCCCTGTGACACAGAAGGGTTACATCTTACCAGAGGGCAGAGGCAGTAAGTTTGAACAGTCTGGAGGATAACTCTAGAAGGGGAGTAGGGATCTGGGAGTGTCACTGAGGTATCCCTACATACAAATACCCCAGGGTTTTGGACAATGTTCCCTCTAAGGTTTAGCAGGTGGTGTGCAAAATTTTCAACCCGTGTGCAAAATATTTTCTGAATAAAATTTGTGTGCAAACTCATGCAACAAAAATTATTGAAAGATCTAGACCAATGAAAAATTAATAAAAGTTATTTAAAGTTGTTTTTATTAATAAAAAACACCCAAGTTATTTAGCATTTACCCAAATTGCTATACGATCAAAAGAAACTAATTCATGGCTTTCAAACAACACAAGACCAAAGTTATATTCAATCTGGATCCTAGCTGTCACACTTCTGCCTAATACCCTCATCTCCTGTGTTCTACATGCAGTTTACAGTTCACAGGGAGGCCAGCTAATTATCACTGACAGCATTTAAGATATCTTAATGGTCCCAGAGGGGCAGAGTCTATTGAAATTTTAAAAATCAAAAAGATTCCAGAGATCTTTTCAGGAAAATGCTGCTACAAGAAGGGTGCTAAACACAGCTGAAATCAAAACAATGGGCTTCTAGATGCTTTAAGATAAGGCTACAGCATTTCTGAAAAGCCTATTTTCAGTCCCTTGCATCTTTACCTGCCCCATCATTTTGGGGCTACATTTCAACTTAAGAGAAAATCTCTACCAAAATACCAAATCACTTCAATGCATTATGGCTTCTTCTGATGGACAGATTAAGGTGCATAATGAAGAGAATAATCCCCAAGGCTTCCTTTGATTCCCAGTCTTTTGGCTGTTACTATATTTAAAACAAGTACTTATCTGATATCTCCATTACATCTCTAAGATTTCTGATGAAATGGGGCTTTCTCCCATGAAAGCTCATGCAATATATATATTTGTTAGTTTTTAAGCACCACAGGACTCCTTGGCTATGTCTACACACAGTTTTGTTATTTCAAAAGAGGCTATTTCGAAATAACTTATTTCGAAAGAACCTGTTATTTCGAAATA
>ML681979.1:51719180-51739601 GCA_007922195.1 Podocnemis expansa
CCCCCCCCTCAGCACCCTGGACAGGGTGCTGAGGGGGTGGCTCTTCCTCCCAGGGTGCTAAGCACCCTGGGAGGAAGCTCAGCCAGTTATTTCGAAACGGCATGTCCACTTGGCGTTGTTTCAAAACAACCGTTTCAAAACAACGCCCTTTCGAAATAAAACGAGGTTTAGCTTATTTCGAAAAGCGCACGGCTATTTCGAAAGAAGCGGTTTGCTTCTTTCGAAATGGCCGTGCGTCGTGTGGCCATGCCATTCCTTATTTCGAAACAACCTCTGTTGTTTCGAAATAAGGAGTGTGTGTGGACATACCCCTTGTTTGTTTTGTTATGAATTGCTGTAATTTACAGGATTCTGGAGAAAACATGTTCCAGGTTCTTTGAAAGCACAGGGTTAGCATGCTCAAACATTCTCACTGTTCAGTCACTCCACTTAAGTAACATCCACATTAGCTTTCAGGAAATACACAACTGATATTTAGATTTTTCACCTCCACAGCTTTATCTAGTTATGGAAGGGACATTTTGGCACCATGCACTCACTGTTTATCACGTGAGGATTTTCAAACTTCAGGGTATGAATAGCACTTACTGTATGCCATACCTCTTGTTTTGAAAGTTGAAGAATTTTCCCAATTGCAATCCCAACTCCCTAAACTCCTTGCCCCCATCCCAGACTTCCTAACCACCCACCCCCCAGCCTACCATCCTGACCCTTTCTCCTCCCTCCCCACACATCCTCCCTACCCCCTGCTTTCCCCGCCATCTGCCTGACCACCCCAACCCCCCCCCAGTCCCCTTAACTGGCCAAAGAGCTGGGCGGGGGGCAAGAGGCCATGGCACTGGCCGGCAAGGAAAAGTCTGGGCCAGAGGCTGGGGCCTGGCCACGTGAACAGCCAGGCCCTGGCTGGAAGGGGGAGAGCCTCCACAGGCTCCAGGAAGGGCAGGGGAGGGAGGAGTGCCAGGGCTGGCCCCAGCCCACAGACCCTCCCTTTCTCTGGCCGAGGGGAGAAGCGCTAGAGTGCTGTGTCCTGGCGCGATCCTCAACCCAGCCCAGCCTGCCCCCAGCTGATTCTTGGCCTTGCTGCAGGACCCGGAGCCTGCTGCCTCCTGCTCCTTGCTGTTCCCCGGCTGTGGGGCAGGCCCAGCCCAGCACTGCCCGGCCCCAGACTCAGCCACGCTGCTGCCCTGGACTATCCCATGCGCGGGGGCGGGAAAATCTTGCTCAGCAGGATTTTTTCAAGTGCATGGCAGCACTGCCACATGCCTTAGAGGGAACAGTGGTTTTTGGGGGGTTCTCGCTGAAGGGAAGGAAGGGAAGGCCCTTAGGTAAATAATGCAAGGGGCATAGACCAAACAGCTTCAGGGTCACTTGGTCCCTATTTCCTGTCAACAGAGGACATCGCGGAGTGAGAAGAACAGAACAGGAGGGGTGGTAAATCACACATCACACCCTTAGAAAGATACAAAAAACCCACAAAGAAAACAAAGGAGCATTGTTCATCTTGGACCACGCCCATTGCCCTGTTGATCTGTGCAGGTGATTGGAGCTATCTGGGTTGTTTTGCTGCCATGTTCCTTTACAGTGGTGGAAGGGATACATGAAAGACCTTTGAGAATCCAAACACTGTGCATGAGATGTTAAAAGGGCCCCCATTGATTGACCATCGTGTCCATATGGGATTAGCCCTAGGGACTGGAAGGCCAAATTGTGCCCCCCCCCCATGCTAGGCATCTTATTTTATGGTATTCTGATGATAAGTGATCCATGCTTTAGGGTGGATTAGGTGATATTTCCAAAGGTTTTAGTCATCGGATTGAGAGACAGTGGGAGAAACAGGGAGGGATGATGAATAAATGAGCACGTTAGAAAGCATCCCGGTCTCTGCTAAAATTTGGGGGAAGGTAAGTAGACAGTGTAAGAAACCAGGCAATAAAGAGGGGGCAATTTTGCCCAAGTGTCTGTGACCAGTCTGCAGGCCAAGGACTGTCCCATTGTGAGTGCAAGGGTATGTTATGAAAAAACATAATGCGGACGTGTACGGGTGTGGAAAACTGAGGCTTGGCAGCTACCCCTCTAGTGTGGGGAAGGATTGTATGAATCAGTAGAAATTAGTGTTTCCTGACCCTTAGTTGTGGATGGACCCTATGTATGAACCCTGCCACTAACTTCTAAGGGGTGTGAGGTGGGATGAAAAGGCAGCAGAGGGAGGTTAAAGTAGTGGGCCCCTGGAGCAGGCTTTCACCTGAGGGTCCTTGTATCTTAAGGGAACGATTCCCGTGGAGGCAAGGAACCCCAGTCCCCATGAGGTTGGTTTTGCTCCTTGCTTGATCAGGAGGGTCTAATGTGGTGGTCTTGGTGTTCTTTATGATGACGTGGGGTAGAAGAATGACTAGGCATTCATGACAGGAGCATGCCCAAAGATCAAAGGTCTAATCTGGGGTGCCACGTAACAGGAGGTCTGTATCGTCCGAAAATAAGGACCATCCCTTGGTGCTTGGATGGCCTGTGGAGTATCTTAGGGTAGGCCTGCCTCCTGCCACCACACTCCCCGTCTCATGACAATGACCAAAGCTACCCCCCAACTTGCCATATCTGAGGCATCCTATGCAGCCAGAAGCGAGTCCTGGGATGCCAGAGAGCCCTCCTCTATGAGGGATTCATAATCCTCTCTATGTTCCTGGGGAAGGAGGTCTCTAAAGCTTCTCAAAGAATCCCATATATCCAGGGTGCATCTATCCACCAGAGCCTGAAAGGGAGAGCTGAAAGGGAGAGGTTTAGTACACCTTCCTGCCCAGGACCTCCAGCTGTCTTGCTTCCCTGGATCTTAACATGAGATCTGGCAAGGGTTGTTTCCCATGCCCTAGGGCAGTTTCAATCACCTGGAGACCTGGACTCGGGTGATGGATTAAGAAGGGAAAATCCTCTAGCAGGACCTGATATGTCTGACACCGGAGGGATGGAGGCAGGGCTTTGCCAGCAGGATCTGGTGATGTCATGCATGCTGGGGTGCAGTGGCACAGCTATAGCATCCTGGAAGGATGTAAACCTGGGATCAAATAAGGGGTCTTGGTCTCTCCTTATGGGCTTGACCTCTGTGCCTGTGTGGGCAGTTACACTGCATAGGAGGTCAAAGTGTGCCATGGTGTCTTCCCTATATGCCCCTGGTCTGGGGTTCAGTGCCCTATCTGGGTTTATATGCATGGTCCCGGGCTCTACAGTACCATGGGGAGCCTGCTGTAAGGGGACTTCTCTCAGTACAGACCATTCATTAGGTCAGTACCAATAGGCACTCTGTGCCAGCAATCTTTCCTGGGCTCATCTGCTTCTCCTGGAGGGAGTGATCTCCTCCAGACTTGGGGAGTGAGAGCTTTCTTGGCACTCAAATGGTGGGCTTGCCCCAGTGCTGGGATGAGTAGGTAGCGCCGGAGAGGTTGTGGCGCTGCAGTGCCAGGGCGAAGTAGAGCGTGACCTAAGGTACTTGGGAGTAGGGCCTCAAATGGTGCTGACTGGCCTCTTTGTTTCCTTTTGTGGTGCCAGGGAGCTTGTCACCATACTAGATGCCAGAGAGCAGTGCTGTCCAAGCGCAGTCCTCTTCCCAAAGAGGAAAGCAGGCTTTCCTCTTTGCTTTGGAGGTTTGGGAGGGGTAGGCATAGGCAAGAACAGAATAGCCTTAGCCGCCTCACAAGCCTATGGCGTAGTCGGGATTTCCACCATCTCCTGTCCCTGGTGCTGAGCAGGGCCCAGACAGGGTGAACTGTATCTGCGAGTGCGCTTTGGCACCAATGGCAACACCAACTGTGCCATCTTCTGCTCCCACGGGAGTGGCGCTGAGAGGGCTCCAGTGCCGATCTTGCACACGGTGCCAGCGCCAAAGGCAACTCCGATTCTCAGGGGCTCAACTGCTGTGCTTGCTCCAGGACCAATGCATGGCGCCTTTGCTCCCTATCTTTCAGCACCCTTGGTTTGAAGGACTGACAGATGGAGCAGTTGGTAGCCTGGTGTGACTCACCCAGGCACCGAAGGCACTTCTTGTGTGGGTTGTCCCATGGGAAGGCCATGCCGCAAGAACCACAGGGCTCCAAACCTGGCATCTTACATGCCCGGGAATGATCTTCTGGCTCCAATCTCGCACATTCTGTAGAAGTGCCGGTTCTTGGTGGAAGAATGTCCACAAACAGGTCCTCCAATATGAATGAGCAGCTCATGCAAAAACAAATCAATAGGCACTTGCGTCTGCAAGGAATGGCTGTTCCAAAACTGTCACTGAGGGTGCAAAAAGGAACTGGGTAGGAGCAGGGTCAGTGCCGTATATATAGCCACAGGCGTGGCCAGAGGCGGTGCTGGCCACCGACCCTGCTCTGACGGGCTAAGGCTAAAAGCTTCTGACCAATTATGCACTGTAGCATGTAGACACCTAACTCTGAATGTATCCAAGCAGTTCTCTAAGAAGAAAATGCATTACAAAGAAAGTCAAGTTTAGTTTGGAATGTGCAGTTTTTTCTTTTGACTCCGTGAACTCAGAACTGAATAAAGATTTTGGGTTCTTTTCCCATTATAACAAGTAATTTTGCTTACCTTGCCCCTACTCATCTCCCTGCTAATTGCTGTACTCCACTATTTGAATCTTAAAAACCACTTTGATTTGCTGTCACAGTCTGACCAGATCCTATGACTTACACTTTCGTACATTTACTTTCCTCCCATTTTGTAAGTTCCCCATCTTAAAGCATCTGATGAAGTGGGATTTACTCTCATCAAAGCTCATAAATGTAGCAAGAGTCCTGTGGCATCTTATAGACTAACAGATTTCTTCAGGCATAAGCTTTTGTGGGCTACAACCCATAGACTGGGTCTGAATAGAGACAGAATGGTTAGCACATTACAAAAAGTGATTCGTCTGTTCACACGTTCTCTGCCTTTGATCTACTGGTGTGAATGGGCCCCATCTGCTCTCTGAACTGACATTGCTAACACTTGCTCTGCTCCGTTCTGTCATGTATATATACAATTCCACTGTAGTTTCCACTTCATGCATCTGCCAAAGTGGGTTGTAGCCCACAAAAGCTTATGCTCGAAGAAATCTGTTAGGGTATGTCCACACAAGATTTTTATTTTGAAACAGCAGTGGTTGTTTCGAAATAAAAACCGGCATGTCCACACGATGCTCTCTTGTTTCAAAACGGCTTAAACCCCTTCTGTTTTGAAACAACGGTTATTTTGAAATGACTCATTTCGAAATAACGCCATTGGGACATGCTGTTTCAAAACGATGGTTATTTCAAAATGAGTCATTTTGAAATAACCGTCGCCCAGACATGTTATTTTAAAACAAGCTTTGTTTCAAAATAACAGTCTGACCTTCCTCCTACGGTGCACAGCACCCAGGGGAAACAGGAAGTCCCTGCCTGGGCGTGCCTGCCAGTGTGGCCAGAGGCTTCTGAAAGCATGGCAGCACGTGGCAGCAACGCTGCAGGGGGGTGACGCTGATCCCCGATCTGGACACCCGAGGAGGTCCACTGCCTCCTCAGGAACCAGGACATTTATGCGGACATTGCTGCAGCAATGTCTGAACAAGGGCATGAGCAGACCCTGGAGTAGGTCCACAGTAAAATCAAGGGTCTGAGGCAGGACCATGCCAGGACCCCCGAGGCCCGGGAGCTCCAGGGGGCAGGTAGCAGTGCTACCTGCCCCTATTACAATGAGCTCCATGAATTCCTGGGGCTGGAGCCCAGCGGTCTCCCTGCCAAGGCTGTGGATACAGGGGCACGCCAGAGCCCATCCTCTGGTCTGGAAGCTGTGGAGACGGGGTCGGATGTCTCCATCGGGGAGCCTCCTGCCACACCACCATCAGCAGTAGAGGCTACCCCTGGGACCCTGGAGCTGTTCCCCGGCCCCGAGACGGAGAGCAGCACCAAGGAGCAGGGGCCTGACACCATCCCGGCCACTGCTGACTCCGAGACAGACCCCGGGACATTGCGCTAGACCTCTGGAGCCCGTGTGGGTGAGTATTCCCCTCCTACAGAGCCATGCAGGGCTGGGCCTGTTCAGGTCAAGGGCAAAGAGGGGGTACAGGGCCAGGCACTGGGGCAGGTAGGGCACAGGGTCAGCGGGTGCAGAGGCCCTCCCATGGCCACGGGTCCCTGAGAAACAGGTGGCACCAGGGTCACAGTCCCCTGTGTGCCTGGGGGTGGTTAACAGGGGCTGGGTGTCAAAGATGCAGCTGCATCGTGGGCAGGGTGGAGAGCATGCAGGCCTCACCACTGGCAAGTGGCCTTGGGGACCCCCTAGAGCAAGGCGTGGCTGAGTCCAGTTCACCCTTGTGGGCACTACTAGCATGTGTGCCTCCAGGGTACAGTTACCAGATGTCAGGCAAAAGGAGAACATGGTCCCCTTTTTACTGTCCTGTTCTTTTTATCCTCACATTCTCTGTCTGGCAGGCAGCTTAAAATACAGGATTTTGTCAGGCTTTTTACTGTAGGGGTTGAAGTATCCTGGAATGCCATAGAATACTTATTTGTACAGAAAAGTGTTCCAGGGCCCCCTAAACACCAAAAAATATCACAGCCATACTACATTTTCTCCCATATGTCCGCCAATGTCCTCCTTTTTGTACTTTCCTGGCCTCCTTTCGAGGCTTTGGGATCCAGTAGCCCTACCCCAGGGCAATGTCCCATGGGATCCTGAGTCCTGCTGACAGTCAGGGCAGAGGTGTGTGCTGCAGACAGGCTGCACACAGTCAAGGGCAGCAAGCAGCAGGGGCCAACTGTGTTTTCTGCTTCCCTCCAGCAGGTCGCCCAGCCGCTCACCGTGCCACACCACCTGCCCGACGCCACAGCCTGAGGCCACCCCGGCGGAGGAGGAGGGCCCCCCCGGACGCGAGCCAAGATCCTGGAGAGCCTCAAGGAGCTGGGGGAGAGGACCGAGGCGTCCAGCCAGGCCTGGCGGCAGGACCAAGCCATGCAGCAGGACTTGGCCCTCTGCCTGCTGCCGCAGGCATCAGCGGCAGACGACTGGGTGGTTGCTGCCCTGGAGCGCCAGGCGCAGGCCATCGAGCGCCTCTGCGACCGCCTGCCCAGCGCAGTGGAGGCGATTGCTACCAGCCTCCGCCAGCTGGTGGAGCAGATGGCCCCTCTAGCAGCTGCAGGGGGTCTGCCGCCTGGCCCTCCCCGGAGGCGACCTCGGACCCAGGGCAGCCATGGGCAGGGGCAGGGAACACCACCACCCCCAGACCTCCCCACAGGCACTGCCTAACTTCCCACCCCTGCCACCCAGACTCCCCCACCCCCTCCCCCCAATCTATCTCCCCCTCCCAAGTTGCTGCCCCCCCAGACCACCCCCACATTGCCCCATCCCGTAATCCTCCCCAGCCCTTCCCTTCCTCAACTCCTGTTTTGTTAATAAATGTTTGAAATGCATTCTTGGTTTTGAGTGGTTTTATGGGGGGTAGTTCACAGTGCAGGTGGATGGGTGGGGGCTGGCTGTGAGTGAGCGGGAGAGAGGGTGGTGTGGGGCAGGGCAGGCCTGGCCCTCAGATTTCCTTCAGGGCAAAGGTGTTCATCAGTGTGTCCCGCACTGTCACAACTCTCTGGAACGGCTGCTCCCGTGCGGGCACAGTTCTGGGATCCTCGTAGCCCCTGGTGAGGAGTTGTGCCTCAGCTTCCCAGGCAGCTGCAATGGGCTCACCCCGCTGCTCACAGAAGTTGTGCAGGGCCACGCATGCACTGATCACCCGCGGCATTGTCCTTTCTGCAAGGTGGAGGCATGTAAGTAGGCACCTCCAGTGTGCCTTGAGGCGGCCGAATACCCGCTCAACCACCTGGCAGCAGCGGGACAGGCGGCAGTTGAAGATTTGCCATTGGGGATCAAGGGGCCCTGCATATGGCCTCATGAGCCATAGGCGCAGGGGATAGGCCACGTCTGCCACAATGAGGACGGGCACCTCTACTCCCCCAACACTGATGTTATGTGTGGGGAAGAAGGTGCCTGCCTCCATGCCCTGGTACAGGGCAGAGTTACGGAGGACCCTGGCATCATGGGCCCTCCCTGGCCATCCCAAATAACAGTTTTGGAAAAGGCCCCGATGGTCCACAAGGGCCTGCAAGATAATAGAATGGTACCCCTTGTGGTTTCGGCACTCCGCGGCTCTGTGCTCCGTGGCTTGCACGGGGATGTGTGTGGCGTCCAGGATCCCCGCACAATTGGGAAAGCCCAGTGTGGCCATGACAGGAATGGTGTCCTGCAGCTCCCCTTTGGTGATCAGGCATTGCAGCAGGATCCAGTTGACGGCCCTGGTGACCTCCACGAGAATGTTGCCGGTGGTGGACCTCCCGATGCTGAAAAGGTGCGCCACAGACCTGTGTGACTCTGGAGTGGCCATCTTCCAAAGGGTGATGGCCACTCTTTTGTCGATAGGGATGGCCAGCCTCATGGTGGTGTCCCTTCGGCGCAGCAGCAGGGCGAGTTCTGCGACCAGGAGGTTGAAGCTGGCCCTGCTCATCCGGAAGTTCCTCCTCCACTGGTTGTCCCCCCAGGTTCGCAGCACTACCCACTCCCACCAGTCTGAGCTGGTCTCCCAGGCCCAGACCTGGCGAGGCACAGAAGGGGCAGTGGCAGTAGCAGTAGCTCTGCTCTGCAGCTCAGCTGGATGACAGCCTCAGGCAGAGGCTGGGCACCATCTGGGTCTGCAAGCAGAGTGTCCCACCTCAGCAGGACACTCTGCAGGCAGGGAAAGGGTCTCTGTGTTGCACGGCGCTGGCTGGGCAGCTGGGCAGTGTCCATGTCTGTCGCTTGCAGAGTCCTGCTAGCCAGAATGGGCAGGGAAGTGAGGTCGAGGCCTGCTTTTATAGGATTGGCTGGCAACATGGCCGCTGACATGGCCCAGGGAGGCGGCCATGTTGCCACACCTCCCATGGTGCCCTTCCCCTGAAGCGAAATAGCATGTCCACATGCTATGGACATGCTATTTCAATTCCTGCTTTTCCCTTATTTTGATTTGGCTTTTGGTTATTTCAGATTAAGTCATTTCGAAATAAGGGCTTTATTTCAAAATTACTTGTTTCGAAATAACTTATTTCAAAACAATGCCCTGCGTGTGGACATAGCCTTAGTCTATAAGGTGGCACAGGACTGTCGCTACTTTTGCTATACACAGACTAACATGTCTAGCCCTCAGGAAAATTCTTCAAGTGATAAATACATTTGTTAGTCTTTAAAAGTGCCACCAGACTACTTGTTTATTTTGCTGGACTAGACTAATACAGCTATCCCTTCTTTGGAACAGTTTGTCTTTCTCATAATTTTTCTAGACTTTTCCCCAGCTTTAGTTTGTTGTTGCATTTTTAATATTAGTAGCATTTAACTAGAGGGAATCCATTTATTTCTGCCACTATTTTCCTTTTCTATCCTCATAATCCATTCTTGGTGATATTACAGTCAGTTGTTGCAAAAACAATTATGATCTTTCAAACCAATGGCTATAAGTACAGGCAATGAAAAACACAAGCAAATGAATTTCTAAGCACTGAAGAGCCTGTTTACATATAAATACCCTCAGCAATGTAAAAATGGTCTAATATTCAGCAAAGTCTTTGGTCCACATTATCCAGGAGGTCAGACTTGATAATCCAAATGGTACCTTCTGGCCTGAAAAGCTATGAAAAATAGAAAAGAAAGCTGAAAGTGTGGGGTATACAGTATAAGAAAATTCATTTCTTAATTAAATTGTAAGATTTAGGGTGCAGACACTCTCTTTTAATGCTGTTTTTGTACAGCGCCTTCTCACTCAGTAGAGTCCTAAAACATGACTGGAACTCTTGAGTTGCTATGAGTGTTGAAGTACATAGATAATTTTTTTTTTCTTCAAACTTTTCCACGCTAATGTGAAACCCTGACCTCTTTGATTAAAAGAATTGTGGGCTTAACCACAGCCTGTTATTCTGATATTTAAACAAACAAACAAACAAACAAACAAACAAACAAACAAACAAACAAACAATCAAATAAAAAATCTGAGATTCCTAGGAGACTTTAGGAGAGGTGAGAAAGCAAGAAAAATTAGACTCTGGTAAGTATACATATTTTATCCAAGCCATTTGAAATTTGCATGTCATAGGTCTTTAAACAATTGTTTAATTAGGTAAATAAAGTGCAGAAGTTACACTGAAAAGTATCTAACGTCATTCACAAAACTACCTCTTGTTGAACTATATTGTATAAACTTCTCAGTTGTCACCAACGCTGCCTGCAGCCACAAAATTTATTGTGTCACTGATAATTATTAGGACATGAAGTACATTCTGGATATATATCTCCACCTCCATAAGGGTGCCTTTGAAGTTAAAATGGTGATAAACAAATGGAAACATAAAGATTTTTTGTTAATGTATAAAGTAGCAGTCAAATACTAGTGTTGCTCAGCAACATACAAACTACAGCCATGCGGAGGGGGTAGTGCCTTGGGAATTATAGTCTGTAGGTATATGGAATAGTTAATATATGTAATTTTGCCTTCCACATTGAAATTTTATTTTTTTCCCCTTTAAAATGATTGTGGTGCCATTTCTATGATTACAAGGTGAATGTTTAAAAAGGCAAACCTCAGAATTTCCACAGGAAAACTAAATGGAAGAATTTGCAATAAACTTTTGCAGGAAAATAATACATAAACATGCCCAGTAAACCAGCTCTAGCACCGCAAATAACATAGACAGACCTTCAACATCAACTCAAGACAGCATTCAAGAATATGAAAGAATCATCACTGGACAAACAGACCTGGAATTAGCAGTGAAAAAACCTCAGAAAGGCTTTTGGCTTAATTTGGCTAAGGACAGAATTGTTTGGATCTTACACAATCCATTTGATTATGGCACTGTACAGCCCCTTGTCCTGTGGCCTATTAGTCCCTCAGAGACTTTTCCCTCTGCACAAACAGGGCCCTGTGTTTTTTTTTTTTTCTTTTTGTACCTTCCCAGGCCCTATCCTCTGATGGGGAACAGTTAAGGGTTAAGTCTGTTTTTCTTAATGGTGTATTTTGGAAACATTTCCTCTCTTGGCCCCTTCCATTATGGGCTGAAAAAGCAAGCCAAATAGCTTTATCTGTGCAGGTGTGGCAGACCAGTTGATTGGGGGCATGGGAAAATATCATGTGACTTCAGTCACAAGCCAATGAACTGAGACTGAATTTTTTTTCATCATATCTGTTCAATAGACTGTGGATACGATATCTCAGTTTAATTTATCTGCCCACTAACATATTTTTAAAAAGTATACATGGAAATTTAAATGAGTATGAAGATCTAACTTAGGTAGATATCTGGCAACTACCATTACAGTATCTGAATTCCTTAATTTGTTTAATGTATTCATCTTCACAGCACTTCTATGAGATACAGAAGTGCTGTTATTCCCATTCTACAGATAGGGAATGCAGGCACTAAATGACTTACCAGGAACCAAGATTATGCATGTTGCAGAATGAGGACTTAAACCCACACTGCCTACATCCTCAACCAATGTGTTAATCCCAGGACCACGCTTCCTCTCTAGATTAAGTTTACACTTGATTTTCATCTATAATTTGTTATTGTTGGCTTGGAGTGTAGGAGAGACTCCTGACTTTATCATTTGTCATTGTGAGAGGTACCGAGGGACTAGAACAGGTTCTTGCTTTCTGTTAATAATTCTAAACAAAAACTAAAATTTAATAAACACAGAGAACCCAATATTTAATTTATCCTTGTCCTTCTATGATATATCAATTGGAAAATAAATGCCTCTATCAATGTTACAGTAAATTTGTGCAGCCCTTCAAGTGGTCAGTGTCTTCTGAAGGCAGTTCTTGTATTTATATAGGCAATATCTCTTACCATTTTCAGCATATTTTTAAATGATTTATTTGGTTGGGCATGTGAAAGAAACAGATTTACAATCTTAAAACACCTTTTTCCGTAGGGACTGCAAACACTGGTATGTGTACATATGTGTGTGTCTATCTGTAATTGTAGCAGCTTAAAACTAAATGAAACAACCAGAACAACTTATCAAAATAGTATCTGATTCCAGTGGATAATATCAGTTGCTTACAGTTGCACCTATGCATTGAGGAAAATATCTGATAAGTAAGCAGACAACATTGTACAAAAGATACACAGTACTTGCACTGAACCATTTTTTTCAGTTTCTGCCTTCATCCACTGGTGCATATAATAAAATATAGTTGCAACTGAAATGTGAAGTTCACACAACCCAAAGTATGAGCAACCATAGACTGTGTTATGTAGCATCATTTATTGTGGTAAAATCTTCCACTAGGATCCCATAAAACTGCCAGATATTAAATAGATTTATTGCACATCAACTTTAAACCCGAAGGAGGATATCTGCTGCTCATAGTGGAGAGCTGCATTATAAAAACATCAACTGCTGTACTAAGAAATCATCAGTCAATCAAGTTAAAATGTGTGATAGTTTCCTTTGTGGTTGATCCTTACCTAACAAAATCTGCTTATAAATGTTTTCACAGGGAAAGATACCATTTGGTTTTAAACACAGAATGACTAAGAGAATTCCCTGGTATTTTTTTGGTAGCCTTCTAACCTCCAAAGCTGCTAGCAAAAGCTGCATGAAGTCAGTCTGTAATTATCCTGTCTCTTCTGAGAAACTCAAAAGAAAAACAGGATGGAACATGGAGGGAAAAGTAAGACTCCCTCATTTTATTCTCCCTTTTGCTGATCCAGCTTCAATCAGTGATATGGAGGATAGGCAGACTTTGTATTTTTGGGGTCCTTCCTTACCTATTCAGGACTCCATGTACTCTTAGAGGCATAAGACCAGAACAGTCTCTATGTACTTCAGAGCACGTTGCCAAGTTTCAAAGGCGCCGCTGTGTTAGTCTAGTTCAGTAAAACAAACAAGGAGTCCTGTGGCACTTCAATTTGTTAGTCTTTAAGTGCCACAGGATTCTTCGTTTGTTGTTATAAGTCAGAGCATAGAAACTAGAATTCTTCCTCATCTTTGTGTGAGCCAGCACAAGAAGGCTGAAGGCATGGAATGAGAGAGGGAAGGTTCCTTGAACCTTTCCCTTTCATTGCACACCTCTGTTACAGCGAGACACGGTAATAAAGAGTCTTACATTTCATAAAAGAAACAGAAAGGGTGACTTAGTCTGAAAGACTAAAGCAATCAGTAACTCATCTCTACCATTGCTCTGTCATGGTCTGTAAATCATGAAAGGCAGATGCACATTTTACTGTAACTCCTTTCGCTATAAATATCACAACACAGATAAACAACAAAGCTCATTTTGCACAGGTATGAATGACCCCACAAGAAAGAGGGCAGTGGGCAACCAGTCCCTTTTTGTAACTTCTTCAAGTTTTATTCATAATGTATTTTTATTGCACTTATTCCATGAAACACAGTTTCTTTCTCACATATTTCCTTTTAGCCTTTATGTATATTTTTTTCTGGCTCTCATTTTCTTTTGATTCATTTATGTCTATAGAAATTTTACAATTCCTAATGAAGATTTGAGTGGTAAGTGGAGCAGGATTCTCAATACGAATTCGCTCTCACACATTGAAATTCACATCTTCTACTGTCGTATCTTTCCTTAAATCTGTTTCTCCTGTGAACTGAAATTCATTTCTTTTGAAAACACCAGGCTCATGTTTATAAGGGATTGTTGGACCCTCACAGAAACTATTATCTGCAACATGAAATATTACGCTTTGAGCAGCTTTAACATAGATTTTCATGAAAGCACACTACGACGCCTTTCCTGTTTCAGGTCCTCCAGCAACAGTAAAATGTATACACACAGATACCTTACTACAATAAACAAAATATCTTGCAAGTATTTTTTTACCCTATATTATCTATCCTGTAATTGTATATATGCAAAAATCATACCAGAATTAAAACTGAAAGCACCGCACAAGGAAAGCATGCGAGGGCTACATTTGAGAAGGAGTGTGTCTTACCCTGCAAATAACTACAGTGAATTGCTTGCAAGCCGAAATACAAATCTGTACTGTTTTCATCTTGTGAGTATGAACATGAAGTGAATACAAACATGGTTTTGTAGCTGTAATATATTCATGAAGTCTTTCTTACTCTCTTGTATATTGCCATTGAAAAGAATACATCTCTTAATGTTCATTGAAGATTTTATGGGTGAAAATGGTGAAATACCTTCCCCAGTCACTGGCATGTCCCCTTAGATTCAGATGCAGTTAAATGAAATGATTGGACACAATTCCAATTAATGGAGAGATTTTTTTTTTCTGTTTCCTTTTCAACTCTGTAACTCTGATTCTTCTGTCTTGTATTCCATGTCTGTGTTAAACTGTATGAACTGGAGCCAAGCTGTATGATTAGGGATCCAATATAGCAACTGTCTTGACCCAGACAGAGCCAGCCGGAGGACTGGTGCCCAGAACTGGGCTTCTCATGTTGGTCCAAAGAGGAGTCCCATATAGATATCTAATTTTACTGAAAATAAATCAAAAGAGGAAAGACAGGAAAATGAAAATATTTTTCTTGCTATTATTCCTAATTTGTGCCAATTTTTATATGCTTGATTCTTGGAGTTGTCACATAGGCTATGTCTGCACTACCCAATTAGTCCAGGCTAATTTAGCCTGTGTCTACACTAGGCTTTGCCTAGTTTGAACTCTGAATTTTTAAGTTCAAACTAGGTAAAACTTAGTCCGAACTAATAAGTTCAGCTGCTTAGTCCGGACTAAGCACTTAGTTCAAACTTGAAGTTCAAATTAGTGCAATGTAGACATGGACTAATGGCTTAGTTTGAACTTAGCCACGCTTAGTAATTTGAACTAAGAAGTTAGGCTGAACTAAGACGTGTGGCTAGTTTTGAACTAAAAAGCCACGGTTAGTTCAAACTAGCCCAAGGCTAGTTCGGACTAACCTCTGGCTTTTTTAGTTCAGACTAGCAAGTCCGAACTAAAAAAGCAGATGTAGACATACCCATACACACACAAAATCTAGGCATTGGTAGTTTCTCATCCGCATCTTCTAAGTAAAGTATTTACTCTCCTGCTATGAGACATAAAACTCTACACACCATTTAGCTTCTTTTTTTATCCACATCCACTTTACGTGACCTTTGATTTTTTTAGATGAGGAAATACGATGGGAGGATCTTTATGCTCTTCAGTGATAGCACTGACTTCCATGTAATAGGAGTTACTCCATTTCTGGCAAAACGTAATGGATATATTGCTTCTATAGGATGCCCAAGAATATGTGTACCAAGAATGCTTCCAAATTTGCTAAGGGTAACAAAAAATTCAGCAAAACTACTAATTTTGCTTTGATAGTGTTTTTTCTGAGCAGAAATTTAGTGAACAATAAAATAGGTTTTTTAATGAATACATGACTTTGCAATGGTTACTTTAGACAATTCTAACACTTTCAGCTCCTTTCTTTACATAGCCAGTAAAAATCTCTCTTCAGACATCTCTCCCAATCTCACATAATCTAAAATATAAATATTCCAAGCTTATTGGGTTCAGGTGTCCTGATACATTTTCAGGTAAATGCAACTTATTGTTTTGTCCACTAGTCTGTTCTTTTGTTTTGATTGAAAAGTCTTTTATTTAGACTCTGTTTCCTAGAAATCACATTTCCTTTTGGTTTAAGTTAGACTGCAACTCATCACGTTATCTCAGTCTCATCTTATTACCTTCCATTAAATGTGATTGATATAGCTGGGCGTTAGGTACTGCAAAGCATGGTTTGTATAGATATTTGAAATAAAAACAGTTTTCTGAAAGTGTCTTAAAATTTCAATTAAAAGATAATATTTGTGATGGTCCTCCAGGATTTCTGCTCAATGTATTGCCTGCCTCTGATTTTTCTGTTGATTTGATTTTTAGAGTGGTAATAAATTCAGACTAGAAATTTAAAAGGCGGGGGATCTCCTACCTCTGTCTACCAAAAGGTGATTTCCTTCTAACCTACCACATACCTTTTCTTCCATTGATTCACTGTGCTGACATATCAAAACAGGATGCATTGTTCTCACTAATGATATGTCAGGACCAGTGAATCAATATTTCTGCTTTTATTACAACTCAATCAGGCACCAAATTTGAGGATACTTTCTTGTTGTTTTTGAGATGCCAAATAGACATATATCATTATCCCAGAAGAGTCATAATACAGGGGTTGACGTAACCACTACCATGCCCCCAAGTTTCAAGGTAACACAGATTACTCAAGAAGATAGGTTAGTTCCAGTAGAGCAGGCATGGTGAAACTGTGGCTTGGGAGCCGCATGTAGATCTTGAATGAAAAAGTGTGGCTTGTGGAAGAATGTCAGCAAATCAATTTAGTAGGTAAAAGTATATGGCTATATGCCTCAGATTGGCTCTTGAAAGTTTAATAATCAACTTGTGTGGTTCCTGAGTTCCATAAGTTTGGCCACTCCTGTGGTAGAGAATATCCCCATTCACAGGTACTGATATGGCTACTATTACTACTGTATCTCAACACTACACAAGCTGAAATGTATTTGTGTTCACAGAGGTGCTGTAAGGAAGGAAATTATTATATCTATTTTTTATGGGAAACTGAAGTGCAAGAAAGGTTAAGGGATTCAACCAGGATTCATCCTTCTCTTTATCAATGGATGGATACCACCTGACACATGGAAATCCAGTTTAGTAGGGCTTTGTCTCTCTTGCTGTCTGGCCCACTACTAACTAATTGAATTATGCAAAATAAACAAAAAATAGCATTTCTGGTTAAACCATACACACTTTCAATTGACTCACTTTTCTGGAGAGATAGCTTTGCAGCTAAGAAGATGTTCACATGTTTTCACAGTGAAAGTTATCATTCCATGTTTTCCAGACCAGGAAGTAGCCAGCAACATTTTTCATAAGGCAAATTAAGAAGCAAGGAAGCAATCTCACAAAATGAATGAGTGAGTACATTCATGTAATATTCTGGGAAACTGAAATTCAGAAAACAAAGCATAGATGAATTCATATCACTCTAAGTGCTTCGTGACCTCTATTCACATTATCCACCTTCTAAGATGCAGATGCAGTAATGTGAGTGGCCCAGAATCTACATCATCAAATGTTTGTTTTGAGATTAAAAAAAAACCCAAAACACAAAGAATCACAGCTCCACCACAACAGGCCCAATGGCACACTCAAACTAAACTTCCCTGTTCTCGGTGTTGTTGACTACTCCAGATGCCACTGCCTGCTTGACTGGTTCCTTTTATAGCCTCCCCCCCATCCTCCAGTAGGGAAGCCCCACCCCTAATTGGGGTCAGCTGATCTCAATAACCACTCTACCTCTGCAAACTGAACAAAGGGGGAGAGCTCCAGGAGAAAACTGCCATAATGATACAGACAGTGGCTCTGTCATTAGAGGCTCAAAATGTCCACATTTTCATTGTGTTTTGTCTCTGATGTTCCTATATAAAATCTCCAGTCCTTGATATATCCCATCATGGGGTCTAGTGAGCCAAAACTGGCAAATAAAAGCCAATGTAGATGGTATTTCTTTGATGTATACCAAAGCAGGTTAGGGAACTACACTGAAGGTTCAAGAATTCATTTAATTTATGACCTTTTACAGGCATCTCTTATAATGATTTTCTGTCAGTCATTTTAGCCCCAAATGAACTCAATCTCAATCCCTCCACTTAAACAGTGAAATGGAAAAATACTTAATCCATGGAACCAAGTAGCACTTTACATGATTTCCACAAGTAGCATGGAAAAGGCCAAAGAACATAAAAACCAGCTCCAGCTGCACCTTATCCATTTTGTCTTCAGTGAATTTTTAGTCTTCAGTCATCATCATAATGTAAAGTTTCACCCACCTGCTCTCTATATACTTCTCTAAAATTACTGCACCATGAAAAATAAGTTCTAGGGAATGTGTTTATTTAAAATAACACACTCTGAAACTTTACCAATATCTTTTTAAAGATCAAAGAACTTTGACTTGTTCCCTTCACCTAGGAAAGGGCAGAGCACCTGACTTTTACCATGGCTCCTACTTTCTCTCCTATTCCAACTATGCTCCAGTCATGTGCCACTATTCTCTCCCTCCCTGTGAGTCTTATTAGATTCTTTTGTATGATCCAAAGTCTCTCTTTGGAATGCTCATTACTCTGGTCCCAACTGACACTTAATACAAATCTTGAATGCTCTGGAGGATGAAATGTACTCTAGAGAACTTGAGTTGGTCGAACTATGGCCCAAATGAAAAGGTTGTTGGAGATGAAAGCCATTCTTGAGAAGAATGAGAAAAGGACCCCTTGGTTTTCTTTGAAGAGAAGCTGCCCAGAATTGTCTTTTTCAAGTGCATATGAATTTCTGCTCCAGTTTCTTGACATGTCTTCAGCAGTTCAGAGCTTTCCATTTACACATGGGTACTTAAAGAAATAACAAGAGATCCTCAGTCTCTGAAGATGACATCCTTGGGAGATAACTTATTTGAACTGAAGGTCAGGCCAGACCAAGAAAAATCATTAAACAAAAAATGTATTTTCTTTGTATCTTAAGACTTGAATAAACCAGAACTCAGTATCATTTGTCAAATATTTAATAGTTAAATACCTATTTCTGTGCATAGTGTAAATGAAATGACGCTATAAGAAAGAGAAATTAACATGCTTGTCTATGCACCATCTATTCAGCGTTTCCACAGAGGCAACTCGCTGTCTGGCCATCACACTGTCAAATTAAAACATACACAAGGAGGAAGGTCCAGGTGTTTTTTTGGTAGGGGGTGGGGGGGGAGAAGTTGTGACAGTTTGAAAAAGTGTTTCAAGTATGTAAAAAATCTGGCATCAGTTATTCCAACTCCAAAAAACAGCCATACATTTAAAAGCAAATCTGCTGAGGTTTTCAGAAGATGTAAGCAAAAACCCACTCTTCAAGATGTAAGCAACTAATTCTTTCTTTCTTGTCATTTTTCAGTAAGCGTATCACAGCTGCTGCCGCCATTGTAGAAAAGTCTCAGCACTTCAAACTGGGTAGCTGTTCACTGGTTTTTACTAGAATGCCTAGTCAGCTCAGCTAATCTAAAAATAAGGAATTTTAGAAATACAATATGTCTCTCCTGGACTATAGGATAAAGTGATGCGCGACAACCTTAAAAAGTTACTCTTACTGAATATTTTGGGATTCCCAACCTAAAGTGCTTTACAATATACTTGAAGGCTATGTCCACACTTAGGCAGTTAAATTGGTTTAATAAAATCACTATAAAATCATTAAATCAATTTAACATGTCCTCACTAGAAACTCAAATCAAACTAGCATGTCCATGGACAGAACTTGCTAGTTTGATTTAGGAGAGGGGCACCGTGGGAGATGTGGCAAGATAGCCCCTTAGAAGGATCATGCCCCCACCCAATATACATGAAAAGGACAGTGCCCTGGGAAGGAGAAGGGCAAAAGTGTTAAAATGAAATAACAGTTAAATTGAAATAACACATCCACATATCATTATTTCGAAATAACAGTTTCAATTTAACTGTCATTTCCGCATAATATTAGATTTTATTATATCAAAATGATTGTCCTCATTGCAAGATAAGAGAGCTCCTTATCTCTATATAACGAAATGTAGTGTGGATCTGCAATCTTTTAAATCAAAATAATCTACATTATTTCAATTTAAAGACTGGGTGTGGACATACTCAAAAAGACTTTGCATTTTCTTTCTTAACACATTGATCCAAATGAAGGGAAAGGGGAATTCTATTAAAAAAACCTTGCATACAGCCCTTACATTAGGAATATTTATAATTAGGAAATGCATCATTGAGAAATGCAACGTTAATACTGAACTTTGAATGTAACAATGTCCATTTGCTTATGGCTTAAAATATGTTCTCTGTACATCATGATTAATTATTTCATTTAATACAAGCTGGAACTTCTTAGTCAGCCAACTCAAGTACCAACTCAAGTAGTGTCTGGAATATTTTCTCCTGTTGGCTAAGTCCACACATACATCATTATTTCGAAATAACTCATTGGCTGTGTTCACACAGCACTCTTATTTCGAAACAACAGAGGTTGTTTCGAAATAAGAAGTGCCATGGCCACACGACGCACAGCCATTTCGAAAGAAGCAAACCGCTTGTTTCGAAATGGCCGTGCTGCTTTCGAAATAAGCTAAACCTCGTTGGCTGTCGAAACAGGGTTGTTTCGAAACCAGAGGTTTCGAAACAGCCCTGTTCGGACACGTTGTTTCGGAACAAAGCGTTCCGAAACAACATGTCACCTTCCTCCCAGGAAGGGCAGCCCCCCCTCAGCACCCTGGCCAGCGGGCGGGGGGGCGCGGGGCTGCAGGCACCCACCAGGAGAGGGGTGGTGGGGCACCTCACCACGGGGGCTTTAAAGCCCCCAAACCTGGGGG
>ML681979.1:51744601-51755811 GCA_007922195.1 Podocnemis expansa
GAATTAAGGGAAAGCCTGCTTTTGAAATAGCCATTGTTTCAAAATAGTTATTTCGAAACAAGGCCATTCGGACATGTTGTTTGGAAACAGTTGTTTCAAAAGAATGATATTGTTTCGAAACAACGTGTCCGAACACCGTTGTTTTGAAACAACCATTTTGAAACAATGCCTATTTCGATTAGATGTGAGGTTTAATGGTTTCAAAAAAATGGTGCATCATGTGGACATGCCGCTTCTTATTTCGAAACAACGGGTGTTGTTTCAAAATAAGAAGCCTGTGTGGACATACATGGATATCCTTTACAATGTCTGCTTAAAAAATAAAAAATAAATTAAAAAACACAGAAATATAACCATATAGAAGTATCTATGATTTATTTATACACCCTATTCTGTGTGCTTGTCTGATAAAGTTACAATCTCTACTTTCAGATCCCATCACATCTACAGGCCATGTTGAATATGAAAGGCTGTGTTCAGATGACAGTTTTATTTTGAAGCAACACCCGTTGTTTCAAAATAAAAATTCTTATGTCCACACGATGTACTGTTATTTCAAAATGTCCATTATTCCAAAACAGTAAAACCTAGCAGGAAATCGAAATAGCCATTGTTTTGAAACAGCTGTTTTGAAACAACAGCGTTCAGACATGTTGGTTCAAAACAACACCATTGTTTCGAAACAACTGTTTTGAAACAACATGTCCGAACAGCCTTATTTTGAAATAACCATTTTGAAATAACAGCTGGTTCGATAGCAGGCTTTCCCTTAATTCGAATTAACATTTTCTTAATTCAAATTAACTAATTTTGAAATAAGGACTTTATTTTGAAATAATTCATTTTGAAATAACTTATTTTGAAATAACAGTTTACGTGTGAACATAGCCAAATTAAGTTGATGCAATAGACTCATCATATGTGAAAACATGGTTCTTGTGTTCAATGTTCTTTTCAGCTGTGTAAGTGGATTCCCCATCACAACTCTGCATTCTTGTGAGATTTGAAACATCCATGTTGATGTTTTCTGTAGTTTTTTAGTGTTGTTTAGTTCCCTGATGAGACCAGTGACCACATTCAATTTCAAGGGGAACAGAGCATCATCAAGATGTCAAAAAAAAGCTGCAGACTTTGCACCATGTCTAAATAGGTATACCTATTTAGATATAGATATACCATATACCCACCAGTCAGGCAAGCACAGTGCCATCTCTATGACATTCTCCACCCTTTCACATCTCTCAAAAAGCTGTTTCAACACTGCTTTCTTGGGGCTGCAACCTGCAGGTGAGCTACAGACAATGATGAGTAGTAGGATCACAAAAGGGAAGATTACACAAAGTAGAAACTTGGAAAGATGACTAGGAAGGAGTATAAAGATATTGCTTGGTCCTGGAGAGATAAAATAAGGAAGCCAAAGGGCAGTTGGAGTTGCAGTTAGCAAGGGATGTGAAGGACAAGAGGAAGAGGTTCTACAAGTATGTCAGTAAAAAGAAAAGAACCAGGGATGGTGTAGGTCCGTTACTGAATGGGCCAGTCAATCTAGTGATGGATGATGTGGAAAAGGCTGAAATACTCAATGCTTTTTTTTTTACCTCAGTCTTTACAGGCTGGGTCGGGTCCCAGGCTACTGCACTGGGCAACACAGATTGGGGAGAAGGAGAGCAGCTCTCAAAGATGGAAGGTCAGGTTAGGAGCTTCTTAGAAAAGTTGGACATGCACAAATGTACGGGCTGGATGAACCTTAGAGAGTTGACCAATGTGATTACAGACCCATTAGCCATTATCTTTGAAAAACTTGTGGTGATCAGCAGTGGCCGAAGATGATTTGAAAAAGGCAAATCTAATACCTATTTTTTAAGAAAAGGAAAAAGGAGGAACTGCGGAACTAGACCAATCAGCTTCCCCTCAATACCTGGGAAAATCATGGAGTAGGCCTTCAAAGAATCCTTTCTGAAATACTTGGAGAAAAACAGGATGATCACCATAGTCACCCAGGGCAAATCATACCTGATCAACCAGATTGCCTTCCGTGATGAAATGACTAGCTTTATAGATGTGGGAATAGCACATGATATACCTCAATTTTAGAAAAGCTTTTGATATGGTTTCCACAGCATTGTTGTCAGCAAGTTAAGGAAGCATGGGTTGAATGAATAGACTGTAAGGTGGATAGAAAACTGGCTAGATCATCAGGCTTTGTGAATGGGGATTAATGGCTCAATGTCTAGGTGGCAACCAGTAACAAGTGAAATGCCATAGGATGGTTCTTGGGCCAGTTTTGTTTAACATCTTTGTGAATCTGAATGATGGGATAGATTACACGCTCAATAAGTTTGTGGATGACACTAACCTGGGGGAGGGCAGGGATGGTAGATACACTGGAGGGTATGGATAGGGTTCAGGGAGACCTTGACAAAATGGAGCATTGAGTCAAAAGAAATCTCATGAGGTTCAAAAAGGATAAGTTCCAAGTCCTGTACTTACAATGGAAAAATCCCACATACTGCTACAGGCTGGGGACTGATCGGTTAAGTAGCAGCACTAGAGAAAAGGACCTGGTGGTTATGGTGGACAGGAAGCTGGATATGATTCAACAGTGTGCCCCTGTTGCCAAAAAGGCTAATGGCATATTGGGTTACATTAGTAGTAGCAATGCCAGCAGATTGAGGGACATGATTATTTCCCTCTGTTCGGCACTGGAAAGGCCGCATCTGGAATATTGTGTCTGATTTTAGACTCCTCACTACAAAAAAAGTGGAAAAATTAGAAAGAGTCCAGTGGAGGGCAATGAAAATGATTGGGGGCTAGCGTACATGACTTATGAGGAGAGACTACAGGGGCTAGGATCTTTTAGTCTGGAGAAGGGAAGCCTGAGGGGGGATTTGATAGCAACCTTCAACTACTTGAAGGGGTGCTCCAAAGACGAGGGAACTAGGCTATTCTCAGTGGTGAGAGAGGACAGAACAAGGAACAATGGTTTCAAGTTGCGGCTGGGAAAGTCGAGGATGGATATTAGGAAAAACTTTCTTACTAGGAAGGTGGTGAAGCACTGGAATGGGTTACTTAGGAAGGTGGTGGAATCTCCATCTTTGGAAACTTTTAAGGGCCTGGTTAGACAAAATCTTGGCTGGCATGATTTAGTGGGAGTAGACCTGCTTTGAGCTGCGGGTTGAACAAGATGACCTCATGAGTTCCCTTGCAGCCCTAACATTAAATGATTCTGCAATCTCATCTCACTCCATCTTTACAAGACTTAGCAAAGCTAACAGCATTACAACAGACAATATTTCTCATTCAAAACAAATTGTGTCTCAGTCAAAATGTTTGATAAGTTCAACCTTTCAGTGTTTTGTGTAGTTTTGAGGGTTTATCATGATGTTCTCTACTTTTTTTTTCCCCTTCTTCCTTCCCATTTTTTCTAGTAGGTAAAATTCCAGAAAAAAATCCCACAGAGCAGGAGGTGGGAGGGATGGAGGGGAAGAGAAGGGGAGGGACAAGAAAAAAGGATGAGAACCAAAACTTTAAAAATACATACTGAAAAGTTTTTTTTATTTTTATTTTTTGGAGAGGGAAGGTGAATTGTCAATAAATCTGTATTTTTTGCAATTTTTCACACAAAAATAAAGAAAAATAAGGGGAGGGGCTAAATATACTACTTTTCAACCAACCCTGGTCAACACTAATTTACTCTGTCCCCTTAAGAATGCAGAGCCAAAGAGTCTGATAGCTGGAAAGTCCAGGTAGCCTCTCTTCTGCAGAAAAAAAAAAACAAAAACAAAAAACAAAAAACCAAAGAGTCATGTGGCACTTTAAGACTAACAGGGACTCAGAGGAGAACTGGGGAGACATAGAGTTACTGCAAAACCCAGGGATCCAAAACCAAATGTTTTGGTCTAAGTCACTCCTCTGATTCTCATGTGGGGCTGGCCCTCATCACCAGTGGAAGAAGCTGTACCCTTGAAATTTTCTAGTCACAAGTTCTAGTCTGTTCTGATGACAATAGAGAGATGTTTTTGTCTCTGAGCTCACAATCAGGGCAGTACATTTTGTACAACTCCAAATTCACAAGAATAAATTAGTGATTTAAAAAAAGTTTGAGGAATAATATGATGTGGAATTTCAGCCATTCTAACTGCACAGTAACTTCTTGTAAGGTTTCAGTATAATAGGGTTGCCACTAACTGAGTAGCTCAGTAGTTTGTATTTGTCACCTACATGCAGAAATCATTTAAAATCAAATGTCTGCTTAAAATATATTGTGGTAGGGTGATCTGAAGCCTGGGCATCCTAGTAGTTAATACAAATGGCCTCTGCCCCCTCCCCCCCGACAGAGCAGTAGAGGTGCCTGGTTACTAAGCCTAGATTGGTAATCTTCTGGCCTATACCCAAATTTGGGCTTCAGCTGTTAAAAGTGTTTCATAGTGGCACCTAGGCCTTCTCTCTGTCACCTTCAAGTCCCAGTGCAGGGCCGTGTGAAAAGTAACACCAACAGGGTCCTTTCTGAATAGAGTTGAGGCCCACTACCTTGGGCTACTTCCTACTGTAAGTCTCTTCAGTTTTAAAGCACGGCCCCAGTAGTCCAAACAGTCAATCACTTATGAAAAAAAAGGAATGGACCCTGCAGGATCTCAGGTGGTGAAGGGGCCCATTCTGTAGTCCCCTCTCAGTCTAAACTGTCTGATGGGTGTCCCAGAGAAGGATTCTACTCTTCTATAGCCTGTCCATCATTCTTTGCCCGGGCTTCTGAGAAATGTTTAACCTACTCTTCCATGTGCAGTATGTATGCCACATCCAGCAAGGAACGGCTTATCCGGGCCAAGTATTGCCTTCAGGCTCAAATGGATTTGTATACTTCAGCACAATACTCTTGACGCTACAATTCTATTATATAGCAATAATGGGATTGTGGGTCTACTGCCACTAACCAGCAATTCACATAGAAAACCCTCCAGATAGTTTAGTGATTCATTATAAGGACTTTGTTCTATATTACATCATATTATAATAAAACTCTTTAATTCTTTCTGATACGAAGTAAAACAAACAAGGAGTCCTGTAGCACTTAAAGTCAAACAAATATATTTATTTCATGACCTTTCATGGTAAAAAATCCCACTTTGTCAGATGCTTTGAAGAGGGGGGAACTTACAGAATGGGAGGAAATAAATGTAGGGAAGTGTAAGTCATGGGGACAGGTCACACTGTAACAGGAAATCAAGGTGTTGCTAAGATTCAAACACTGGAGAACAGCATACAGAGGAAGATGAGGTCAAATCACCTGTTGTAATGAGAGAAAAATCCTAAATCCCTATTAAGCCCTGAAGCAATGCAATCAAATTTGCAAATAAATTTGATCTCCTCAGCTTCTCTTTGAAGCCTTGTTCTGGTATTCATTTGGCTGAGCACCACAATTAGTAACCCGTCAATGGAGTGAACAGAAAGATTGAAATCCTCACCTAGGCTGTGTTCAGACAACA
Organism: Podocnemis expansa; assembly: GCA_007922195.1. Classification (NCBI taxonomy): domain Eukaryota; kingdom Metazoa; phylum Chordata; order Testudines; family Podocnemididae; genus Podocnemis; species Podocnemis expansa. Next base: position 51,750,082 of record ML681979.1, read on the forward strand.
GTTTTATTTTGAAACAACACCCGTTGTTTCAAAAGAAAAATTCTTATATCCACGCAACGAACTGTTATTTTGAAACAATAGGTCCCGTTGTTTCAAAATAACGGCCGTTATTCCGAAACAGTAAAACCTGGCAGGAAATCAAAATAGTCATTGTTTTGAAATGGTTGTTTCGAAACAACGGTGTTTGGACACACAACATGTCCGAACGGCCGTATTTCGAAATAACCATTTTGAAATAACAGCCGTTTCGATAACAGGCTTTCCCTTAATTCGAATTAACATTTTCTTAATTCAAATTAACTTATTTCAAAATAAGGAATTTATTTTGAAATAACTCATTTTGAAATAACTTATTTTGAAATAACAGTTTACGTGTGAACATAGCCCTACTGTTTTAGAATGTTGTGATTTCTGATGTCAGATTTGTGCCCATTTATTCTTTTGAGCAGAGACTGTCCTGTTTGTCCAATATATAAGGCAGAGGGGCATTTCTGGCACATGATGGCATAAATCACATTAGTGGATGAGAAGGTGAATGAGCCTTTGACGGGATAGCTGGCTTTATTAGGTCCTGTAATAGTGTCTTTTGTGCAGATATCTGAGCAAATTTGGAAGTGTGGTTTGTTGCTTGGATATGTGCCTGCTTTAATGAGTCTGTTGTTAGGGCTGTAGTTGCTGGTAAGTATCTGCTTAAGGTTGGGCGGCTGTCAATAGGTGTGGAGAGGTCTGTTTCCTGGGGCTTGACAGAGTAAGGGATTTTCTTGTAGAATAGCTTGTAGGTGATGACGTGCTGTAGAGGTCTGACTTGGGAGTTGTAGATGATGACCAACAGCGTTCTGTTGTTTTCTTTCTTGGACTTCTCCTGTAGTAGTTGACTTTCGGGTACCCATCTGGCTCTGTCAGTTTGTTTCTTCACTTCCGCAGATGGGTACTGTAGTTTTAAGAAGGCTTGATAGAGATCCTGAAGGTGTCTGTCTCTATCCAAGGGATCAGAGCAAATGCGGTTATATATAAGGGCCATACACAATGGATCATGGTGTGTTTTGAATAAAAGTTTGAGGGATGTAGGTAACTAGCAATCAGTACATTTTCAGTATAGGGTGGTGCTCATGAGTCTATCCCTAATTTGTACTGTAGTGTCCAGAAAGTGGATCTCCTGTGCAGAGTGAGCCAGGCTAAGTTAATAGTGTGCAATGCTCTTGCAAATTTCCATTTTGGCTTGGGCACTGGCCTGTAGGGGGCACCAAGAGCTGGGCTGGTGCTGGGGCCACCAAACCTTTCACTGTGCTCTGCTGGCATTGGGCTGCAGGCAAGGAGCTGCCTGCGGCTGGGGAAGCAAAACTGCTGCCACTATTCGGCCCGGCAGCCCTCACGGTACCCACCTCCCACCTGGTTAGGCTTGGGGGGATATGGAAAGGTCATCATCTGGCCCAGTCTGGGCCATGGGGGGGGGGGGACCAAACTCTCAGGTGCCTAAGGCGCCAAAACACTTTGGGTCAGCCCCACATGGTCCCTCTCCACATCATAAACATCAAATGCAGCAATACTTCCTAAAACATTCTGGAGGCAATTAGTTTGATTTTTTTGCTGCTGACATGACTATAAACCAAGAATAGTATGAGATATATCTATATTAAAAAAATTCCCAAACTAAAACACACTTTATGTCAGTCCCCTTGTGTAATGAAATTAACACAGTTACATCAGTGAAAAACTCAGCAATGGCCTCAATTGAAGCCAACAGAGTTACACTGGTTCAAAACCCGTGTGAGTTCAGAATTGTGCTTCATGGAGGCAAAATAGTTCCTTGAACTCTCTCAGATATAAACAACGAGTCCTGTGGCACTTTTAAAGACTAACAAATTTATTTATTGCATGAGCTTTGTGGGAGAAAAATCCCACTTTGTCAAACTCTTTGGGTATGTCCACACGTCTCTTTATTTTGAAATAACACTGGTTATTTAAAAATAAAAGAGATTAGGTCCACACAACATATTCTTATTTCAAAATGACGGGCTCTGTCATTTCGAAATAAGAGCCATCATTTCAAACTAGCTTAAACCTCCTTTAAATTGAAATGGCTGTTATTTTGAAATGGTTATTTCGAAATAACGCTGTTCGGACGTGTTATTTCAAAATAACCATTATTTCAAAATAACACTTTTGCCCTTCTCCTTCCCAGGGTGTCTTCCTTTTAGGCTATATTGGGTGGGGGCATGGCCCAGGGAGAGGGCCATGTTGCCACACCTCCCATGGTGCCCCTCTCCTAAAGCAAAATAGCAAGTCCTGTGTTTGGACATGCTATTTCACTTTGACCTTTTCCCTTAATTTGAATTAACATTTTCTTACTTCAAATTAACTTATTTCAAAATAATGATGTACGTGTGGACATAGCCTTTAAGTTCATTACAGTAAGTTCCCTCATCTTCAAAGCATCTGATGATGAGGGATTTTCTCTGACAAAAAGCTTATAAAATAAATAAATTTGTTAGTCTTTAAATGCCACAGAACTCCTTGTTTGTTTTGCTGAACTAGACTAATATGGCTACCCCTTTTGAACTTCACTCACATATTTTATACCTGGGTCCTACCCCAACTAAGTGCTCTGGTATTAATGTCACAGTTTAATTCCTTTTAATTTGGATTTCTGGAATATCCTCTTAGATTGACTAAACAATTAAATCACTTAAATAAATGTCACTGTTTGCTTCAGGGCCACAGCACAGCCAATATGACATCATCGATTTGTAATATTAACCATAAACAGAATCTGTTAAGATCACAGTTGTTATAAACATCATTAATGTCAACTGCATGATTTTGGCATTGGTTGTACTTTTCCCCCAAAGAGACTAATTACCTGTAAGCAACAGTATTAAAGTGCATTTACATACATGGAATAAAATAATGATATATGTGAACTGATGTAGCAGTAGACCACACAGCAATGAAAAATGAGTATCAAGCATTAGTTGCCTATATTTAGTGAAAAAGACAGACCTCTCCTTGCCTACAGACAACCCCCCCCATCTTAAACAGATACTCACCAGCAACTACAGATCTAACAACAGAAACATTGAAGTAGGCACACACCCCTGCAACAAACCACGCTACCAAGTCTACCCACATATCTGCACAACAGATACCATCATAGGTCCTAATCAAGCCTGCTACTCCATCAAAGGCTCATTTACCTGCTCATCTACTAATGTGGTCTATGCCATCATGTGCCAGAAATGCCCCAACACCTTATACATTGGACAAACAGGACGATCGCTGCACAAAAGGATAAATGAACACAGAGCTGATATCAGAAATCACAGAACAAAGAAACCAGTTGCTGAGCACTTCCATCTTTCTAATCACTAGATGAATGATTTGTTAACGACTGTCGTCAGAGATGTGGCTGGGACATCAAGACTTCAAAGAGAAACAGCTGAACTCGAATTAATATGCAAGCTAAATTCTGTGAAAGCAGGACTTAATCAAGACAATGGGTTCATTTCCCATTACAGAAGGTAATTTGACTTCAGGCTCCCCACAGTTATAACCTAACAACTGCTCTGATTTGCTGTTACTGTATGACTTGATCCTATGCTTTACACCCCCTTGCATTCATTTTCATTCCATTCTGTAAGTTCACCCATCTTCGAAGCATCAGACAAAGTGGGATTTTTCTCCCACGAAAGCTCATGCGAAAAATAAATCTGTTAGTCTTAAAGTACCACACGACTCCTTGTTTTTTTTAGTGAAAAAGAGTCATTAAATATCAAACTTACAATGTGATAATCTTGATCTTGAAGAGAGGGGGGAAAAGGGACAGGGTTTTTTCTTTTCCTTTTTGTTTGTTTGCTTTTTTAAAAAAAAAAATCAGCATGCAGAATCATGATTTTCATTATATTCTTAGTAGAGTTCCAAAAGCCCAAAGATGTCAATCTTGCCACAAAGAAAGGAAATTGTTTCCTAGGACTGTTTTTCATACAGATTTGCTTCAATGCACTCTGTTGCTACATAATCATACATTCATATATTTACTGCTTCAAAATTTGTAACACGGATTTGTTCAGGTGATAGCATTAACTGTATGCAGATTTAGTGTCATCATGAAATGCACTTGATAGGGTAACTGTCCAAAGCAGTATTCAGAAGTTATATATACAAATCTTATTATTATTGCTAACTCCTGTATACTGCTATGAAAATATAGCCCTATGTGTTATTATATACTATAAGTATTAAATTTAGAAAGCAAGTTTGGGAAAAGCATTAATATCATTGAAACCTTGTTCTAAAGTTCTTATTTTGCCTCCAGATTGATCACAGGAGTTTTACACTTCTGTCAATTAGGTTTTTTATGCATGCTTTATATATTGAGAAGCTGAAATAAACCTAGACTTCCACATTAACTACTGAAGAGCTACTCAAGTAAAGGGATTATTACCCCACAAAGAACTCTGTGATTACCATGCGAAGACTTTCCGGCTTTGGACGAGGTTTTGTCATCTACAATAATTTCAGATTCCAGGAACTCATTTTTTTTAAAGAAACCTTAAAATGAAACATTAACAAATAGCAATGTAATCATTATCACACAGCTGCCACTTTCAATTGTGATATGTTAGAAAAATGCTCAAAAACATTTTTAACATACAACACAAATTCAGTGTGTACTTCTGTTCCTCCCAACTAAACTGGTGAACAATAGCAACTCTTTTACATCAAACTCTCTCTACTCTTTTGTACAATTACTTTGTAATACTGGTTTCCAAAAGATTCAAAACGGACAAAGCTTTAGCCTGCAAAAGTGTTAATTTACAATATAACAAAGAGCTAAGCAAGAATAACTGAAAAAGCACTCTGATCAAGGCATCACTAATCAAACAATGCAGAATAGACCTGATTAAAAAGAGCTGTGCCTAATTTGTTGTTGGAGCAAACCCAGAAGGCTAATTAAGCCATTAGGCAGAGGCTACAAATAGGCACAGGAAGCAAGCAGAAAGAGAGGAAATAGGTAAGGACAGGAGAAGAAAGAAGTTAGGGGTTCCTATGGACTGTTGGAGCAGAGCTGTAGGTACTAAGAAAGTGGGGGGAACTTGCATTGTAAATAAATGGAACTTGAGAAGATGTTTGATCAGCAAAAGAATCTCTGGGTGGTTTTTGGACCAAAACAGAGATCGGAGCCAGTTGGACTTGTCACACACATAACCCTTCTGTGTGACAGGGAACTTTTTTGTACTTTGGGCCTGTGAAAACCTTTGCAAGCTGTACAGTGAAAGCAATGGTATCCATATCTCCTGTGGGACTTTCTTATGCCCTTTGATGGGCATTAGATGTTTTCTTTAGAGAAGGGAGGAGGGAAATCCTGCTCAGGAAATCCAAACTGAGTACAAGCTAACAGGCAACAGAGTTAATGTTATCCCACTTTACAAAGGAGAAGTCAGATGAAAAAGCTTGCTCAGGCAGATCTGTGCCTTTTGTGTATTATAGACTGGGGCAGCAGGACTTCTTCCCCGGTAGTGGAAAGGTGCAATAGTACAGTTGGGAAATAGTAAGCGGATCCAAAATGAAGTGAATCTCTCAGCTAAAGCTAACATCTTTGGCTATGTTCACACACTCTTCTTATTTTGAAACAACAGAGGTTGTTTCGAAATAAGAACTGCCATGGCCACATGACGCACGGCCATTTTGAAACAAGCAAACTGCTTGTTTCGAAATGGCCGCCGTTCTTTC
>ML681979.1:51756211-51800347 GCA_007922195.1 Podocnemis expansa
CCGCTCCTGCCAGGGGCGGGAGTGCTGGGGATTCCGGGGGCTAGCGCTCACTCTGGCCCCTGCAGCAGTGGGCTCCAGCCGGGCGCCCGGGACCCCACCACCAGGTTTGGGGGCAGCCTGGGCTTTAAATCCCCGGAGTGAGGCGCCCCGCTGCACCTCACCTGGTGGGTGCCTGCTGTCCCCTGCAGACACCCACGGGGTGAGGTGCAGCCCCGCGCCTCACCCCAAGGGTGCCTGCAGCCCTCTGCAGGCACCCGTGGGGTGCAACGCCCCTTTGCGCTGCACCTGCGGGTGCCTGCAGTCCCCTCCCCAAGCAAAATAGCATGTTCACACTGTGGACATGCTATTTCGCTCCCTTATTTTGAGGACACTGTTTTTGTCCTTCGAAATATGGTGTTTTGAAATAAAGAGTTATTTCAAAACAGCTTGTTTTGAAACGTCTTGTTTCGAAACAAGCCCTCCCTGTGTGAACATAGCCTTTGTGAGGGTGTGACCCAATGAATCAGGGATAACCACCTGAAAATGCCAAAACTGGGAAGTGTGCAAAAGAGACAGCAGATTGTCTCAGTACTGGTGGGTGACAGCAAAGTTAGGTTTCCCAATCAGTGCTTCTGATCTCCCACACTGGTTATCAAAAAGCCACAACAAAATATAAGCAACCTCCTTTACTGCATTTCTGATATTGTTTCCCTGTCAGCCACTGGGTCTAGTACAGCAGTAAGTTACTTAAAACCCTATGTCAGATGTGGCCAAACTGTGGCTCGGGAGCCACATGTGGCTCTTTAAAGAAAAATTGCAGCTTCCGGGAGAGCACAGAAGGGAAAGGCAGCATGGCGGGAGACAGGCGTGAGACATTTGAAGTGCTCGGGGACAGCAGAGCAGCGGGAGCAGGGTGAGAGCTGGCAGTGGAGGAGCAGCGTTGTGAGGGCTGCAGAAAAAAGCAGCATGGTAAGAGCCGGGAGGGGAGGGGCAGCATTGTGGGAGCCAGCAGGGAAAGGCAAGCACTCAGAGCAAGTAACTGCCAGATTCTACAGTTTACCCACACAATATTAATTTCTACCCTCCTTGTCTGTGTGCATAATGATACAGTCTTTAATTACATCAGTGCATGATTTTTAAATACTTTTCTTTTTTGATATTGTTTTCTGGGTAAACATTTTTAAAACTGGCAACATAAATTGATCAAGAACAAGTCTACAATGAACTACAGATAAGTGATGATAATTAGCAATTGAAACCTGAAAAGCAATTGTAAATTAATTTTCTTTTTTTAAAAATCACCTGGCATTTCCAGATATTGTAATATAATGCAAAATTATTTCTCTTGTATTTCTATTTTAAGAATTAAATAAGAATCATCAGAAGTGACTGAAAATTGACACAAGTGTTACATCCAAAATGACTGACTACTGTCAAAAGGTTATTAAAAAAACCCTTCTATTTAAAGAATGTTACAAGTACTTAATATGGATCATGGTTCATTTTCAGCATGCAAAATGATTTAGACTTAGGATAGACCACCACTACAGAAAACTGACTTTAGAAAAAAAATTCCTTAAATCCATTGAACAAATGTGCCTGAGACATCAGTATGTCATCTGTTTGCAGAAGGAACTGCTAGCACATTTATTTTATGAGAAAATTTTAATTAATATAACTAAGTCAACTACCAAGATAATTTACATTCACTGCAAAGTTCAATAGCAGCACTATACTTCTACTGATTAAATAGCATTTCAACATGTATTAATTCTTTTTTTTGTATAGTCAAAATCTATTTATATTTCAGTGCAGTCTTCATGAATGACTCTATGGGTATCTGAGCCCATTAGACAAGAGTAACTGTTGTGAAGGGCTGAGGACAGAAGATTGTGTTGTAAACTTTCTGGAAAAAAAAAAGCCTCTCACCAATAAAGATTTTATTTTGTATTATAAAAAACAAATATTGATATTTAGAATTTATACAGGGCCTGACCCCAAACTGAATAAACTCAATGGGATTTTTTCCATAGTATCTTCTGTGCATGGACTCCAAAGCACTTACTGAAACAGGCTCTGATCTTGCACTTTATGTCCCCCTAAATCCTCATAGATCTGTTGTGATTCTGAACAGTTGAAAATGTGTTGCTGTGTGCATCTCTTCACAGGATTAAGATGAGAGCAGTGTTTTCCCTTACTATTACTCTCATTTTAAAATTAATTGTGTCTGAGTCCTCAGACCTTTTGTCTTCACTGTCCATGAGTATTTTAGTGAATAAGTTTACTGGCAGAAATATTGGCAGGGAAGTGGGGGCATGGTAGGTGCCAGGATAGGGTGGGAGGCAGAAGTGTGGCATGGTTGGGGAGAGCAGAGAAGCAGTAGCCTGGTAAGAGATGGCAGGGAAGCGGCAACAGGGGTGGGGGAGAGAATCGTGAAATGGTCAGAGAAGCCATAGCATGTTTAGATTTTCTCATAGGCCCTAATGCAGCTTACTCATTGTTAAAATAAAATCATGTTTTACAAGTCCTAAAAATGATGTGGAATACTAAGAAATGAAAATACGAAGGAGAAAAGTTTAAAACTGAAGGTAGATTACTTTCAATTTTTGGCACAACTTACTGCTGTGAAGCATCATATTCCACAATGAAATTCAAAACACTGTGTATACTTAGAGATCAGCATCTCAGAGCTTTTACCTGCTGCATTGACAAGTTACTGCCCAGATTTAAAACAAAACAAAACAAAACAAAACAAAACAAAAAACAAAAAAAAAAAAAAACCAACCAACCAACCAAACAAACAAAAAAAAACTTGCCACAAGCCTGTAGTGTTCTATATTTAGCAATAGCTAAATTTTTACTGTATAGGCCAAGTTTCATGGAAATCTTAAATAATTATTAGAATCTGACATAAGTGGATCAATATTTGCCCTATTTTTACGATAAAATTAAAGTGTGCAATGAATTTTAAGCTTAATAATTTTGGAGTAGGTAAAAATATGTGGTTATACGCCTCAGTGCGGCTCTCGAAGGTTTAATAATCGACTTGTGCGGCTCTTGAGTTCCGTATGTTTGGCCACCCCTGCCCTATGTTCTTTCTTTATCAAAAGTGTTCTCCTGACTCCAAAGAATCGGCCATACTACCAGATCAATATAAGGCTGGATCTTGCCAAAAACAGTATGTTGCCATGACTTTAGTAACTAACTGCTTTAGTAGCCAGCTAAAGGTTTATTATATAAGGAAAGAAACAAACTATGAGAACTGTTACAGGATTAAAGCAAATCATGTACATACAATGATTTAAAAGTCCAAGTTCTTGGTAAAATTTGGAGTTTGCAGGCTTGTGTACTCCCTCTGGTGTGCATCTAGTACTTGAATGAGTCTCAGTCATTTGTTTCACAGCTTCATTTAGAGATGAATAGATCTAGAGGCATGTGGGGGCTGAAGGCTGTATAGATGAAAACACAAAATGGAGGTGGTGCTGCTGTCCTTTTATGTCCTCTGGCTTTTGCCACGCTGTTCATGGAATTTTATAGAAACCAAACAGCATGCAGAGTCACATGGGCAGGTCCTCCTGACTCATCAGGACTCCATCGTACCTTTGAGTTTCCTTAATGAGCCATTAAGGAGATAATTGCTGCAGCCATCCCAAAAACACATCTCAAGTTGGTATACAGATTAGAATACAGATATATCAAAACAAACAAGGAGTCCTATGGTACTTAAAGACTAAGAAATTTATTTATTGCATGAGTTTTCATGGGAGATAATCCCAGTTCATCAGATGCTTTTAAGTGCCACAGGACTCCTTGTTTGTTGTACTGAACTAGACTAACACGGCTGTCCCTTTGGAACCAGATATATCAAACATATTCATAACTTCTAATATACATATGACACATACATGAACAATATGATCGTTCTTTGCAAATTATAGCCTCTCTAATGGTATTTAACATGGCATATCTCATGCATTATTGCAATTATTGACATTTTGATATTAAATATTATCTTAAATGGTCCCCATAATCCACACAGCATTAGAGATAATAGTTAATACAACATTTGCACTACTGTAGAACCTACAAAGAAGCTTAGCTAGCATTATTTAAATCACATGCCTGTTCTGTTTATCATATATAGATACATCACCACATATGTGAGTAATATGTGTATGTCTGCATAGTTGTGTGTCCCTAATATAGGATGCCTACGCTTTGCAGAGACAAAACAAAGAGGTAAAAGACTGGGAGAAAGGTTAAACGTCCAAGTGACAGTGTTCATATGGTGGCTTGCCATGATTCAGTTTTGAGGAAGTGGGATCTTCTCCCACAAAAGCTCATGCAAAAAATAAATCTGTTAGTCTTAAAGTGCCACACAACTGCTTGTTATGTCTACATATACAATTTTAGTTCAGACTTGCTAGTCCGAACTAGTCCAAGGTTAGTTCAAACTAATATTGGCCTAGTTCAAACTAACTGCGGCTTTTTAGTTTGAACTAGCCATGTGTTCTTGTTTGAACTAATGGCTTAGTTAGAACTTTTTAAATTTGAATTAAGCCTTAGTTCATATCTTGCCCACGCTTAGTTTGAACTAAAGTTTGAACTAAGCGCAGAAGTCCAAACCAACCAGGGGAAATTATTAGTTCAAGCTAAGCTTTGCCTAGTCTGAACTAAGAAATGTCTTAGTTCGGACTAGGCAAAGCCTAGTGTAGCCAAGGGCTAAATTAGTCCAGACTAAGCTTGCTTAGTCTGGACTAATTTGACAGTGTAGACATAGCCTATCTGACTTAGATTATTTCACAGTACCCATCATGTCAAGAAAATCATGGAAGAAATGGGTCATTCTGATTTTACAAAGAAGAAAAATATATAAAAATCCTAATCCTTATTCTCTTCACTTTTTTATCCTGTGTGCCTGTCACTGTGGTATCCAAATGTGCTACTCAATAAGTGAAATGACTGTCTTATGACATAGCATTTGTTACATGTGGTTCTTTCTATCTCTCTGTCTTTCTTTTCCCCAGGCCAAATCCAGAGAGCACACCTCGAGCTTGAAATGGAGAGTGTAGTTTTTGGTGGTTTAGGGGTCTGGTGGGAGTTGTTTCTACAGTTTTGTACCAGCTCCCAAAAACTTCTCTTTCCTATGCAGATAAGTTTTATATCTGCTATGGAATTTTGCTTGTGCCAGAGAAATGAAATCCTTTTCCTGGAGCTGTAGGCCATCATTTAGGTATTGTAACTGCAAACCTTGATGTGTTTGAAAGGCTGACTGAAGCCTGAAAGATTTGCTAAGTGGTTTTTTATGTTTAATTGGATATCCAATCAGTGTTTTGAAGCATGCTGCTTTATTTCCTGTGCTGCATACATTCTAAATGTGAGCTAAATAAGGATTTTTTTTTTTTTTTGTAATTATCCACAGGATTAATCTGCAGTTAGGCAATTTCCATTTGTATTCTTAGAAAGCCAATTCTGCTCTCAGGTACTGCACAGTAAGTGTGGCGTAATTCCATTGAGTTCAGTGGAATGACTCCAGGCTTACATGGGAGCAACTGAAAGTAGAAACTGGCCCAGAGTTTATTTTATTACTTTGGTTAAGAGGTAATAACAGAAGACAGCAGGATAATGCAGAGACATGGTAATAAAATGTCAGGGTTATATCTGCCTTCTTGTGAGAAATTAGTAGTTATTTATTTTGCTTCATTGCGAATATAGGACCAGATCCTGCAAGCTGCTCCATTTTATTTATTGGGTAGATATTAAGATAGAATGGGATCAGAAATTGATTTTATGGATAATATAACCTACCAAACAAACAGTTCAGTGCACAAACAGCTAAATATATACTACCTAACAAAGATCAGGTAACAAGAAAGCTAAAATCTTCATCTGAGTAATTTACCAACTTATTCTGTCAGGGCTGTGAATACAAATGCTGTTTCCTTGGTTGATGATTAACTTCCATGGTCTGGAGCAATGGTTCTGACCTTTCCAGCTCAAGGGCCACAGATATCATTTTAACAACCTTGAAGGGTCACCAGGCTTTGGCAGCAGCCCTCCCCCAACTGCAGCCAGACGGAAGGAGTTCAGAGAAGAGACAGACTCCTTACTGACCTCCTGTCTCCCTAGCTATTGCAGGGAAACGGCACATATCCTGTTGCCCTGTTCATTCCAACTGGGTTTCTAGGTGGTGGTTACATTATGCATTCAAACAGATGGAAGATCAGTGGTCTCCTTCCTCTGGCTTGCACAGGGACCCCAGCAACAATGGACCTAAGCAGAGCACTTTGCTGTGCTCCCTCCTTCACTCAGTGGGAGGGGAATGTTGATCCCCCAGCCCTTTGGCTGCAGCGAGGAGCCTGCACTGGTCTTTTAGTCCTGCAGAAATGCACTCCACTTGGGTTCTTAGGCAATGGCCCCCTTCTGCAGCCAGCAAGAGGGGAACCACAGGCCACTTTGAAAGCCCCTAAAGGCCACTTTTGGCTGCCAGGCGACAAGTTGGAACCCACTGATCTGGAGCATGACTTATCGCAGTCTATATTGACTGTTGATCAGGAGCACCAATGCCCAGTGAAAAGACTCGGAGTCTGGGCCTGGGCCTTGCCCTCAGGGCCCAGGCCATGCCTCCTGTGTCCAGTTCAGCACCCCAGGCCTGATCCAGTCTCAGGTACCCACTGCCAGCCCAAAGCTGGACCTCCAGCCAGGGATGGGGCCAGGTGAGGCAGGGGCCACCATGGGTGGCCCGGCCTGGATCCCTGGCTAGGGATCTGGGAGAGGTGGGGACCGCGCCAGGCACTCGGGGCACTGGTGCCAGGACTCATGCCCCCTGTGCCAGGCACCAGCGACACCCCTGCTGTTGTCTTGTTCAACATCATGCCAATTAAACTGAGTTCACAACCATGTTCGTGCAGTAAGCTTTTGTACTATAGACAAAGGCTCAGACATTACAAATGAATAAATGTTTACAGAGGACTCAAAGAATGATAAAAATGGGATTGGCACTAAAATCTTATGGCTTCCAGAATGCAGATCCTTTAAAATATTTGAAACTAATTGTCAATTTTGCATAACACTTAAAAAACCAAAACAAACATAAAACCCTGCCTTTTGAAAGTACTCTGCCCTAAAAATGTTAACTGTGAATGGAATCCATTTTGTACATTATTTCCATAGCTCTCAGGAGTTCTACCTAATTTAATACAAAGGTTTTGTGCCTGTATAAAAATAAATTTAAGAAAAGTATCTGTCTACAGACAAATGGCATCAACAGTAGAGGAAGCTAATGCAACACAGAAAGAAAGCAGAACACATTTAAGATCTCTATCGCAATCAAGGTATACATAAGAATATAATGTAATGAAAAAAGGAGACATAATTTTGAAAGAAAAGCTAAATAAAAAAGAATGGGGGCAGCTAAAACTGAACAATTAAATCCAACTAAAAGACTATCCCCTAAAAATAACAAAGAGTAGTAGAAATACAAAAAAAGGCAGAAAACAGACATAGGTGAAATTAAACAAGAGAATGAACAAAATGAAGCTGCATGTTATAGACAATGCCTTAGAAGTAAAGATAAATGAAGAGAAAGAAATAAAAAGGCTACACTGTCTATAAAGTAAAAATACTTAAAAGAAAAGAGGTACAAAATTAAAACTCCCTGTGCAACAAAACAGGACTGCATTAAAGTTATCTTTCTTTGAGACAGGAATTCAGCTTGTATGAATTTGGCAGGAATGGCTACAATGAGGTTGTAAAATTTAAAGGTTGTAAAAAAAAATTACTGATAGTTTTCTCTTTTTTTTCACCCTTGTTTCATTTATTTTTACACTAGAAGCTGCAAAGTGATATTCAGAACACAATAAGAGCTAAGTGGTACATGCAATATGATAATGAACTCCTATGTACTCAATATTTTCAGTAAATAAAGGTACCAGGTTTTGTTGTAGGTCGAAATTTGTAATGTCTTGTGCAAAGAAACATTCACACATGAAAGGCATTCTAGATTCTAATTATCTTTAAACTTAGACCTTTGTGAGTTTATCTCATGGTTGGAAAACAAGTTGAATGCAATATAGTCCATAACACTTGGTCAGAGAAGTAAAAGTTAAAAAGTAATAAATGAAATGTTCATTCAGATGCCAAAGCATCCAGAGTCCAGCACCCAGAATACTGGATTGGTGCTGAGTTGATGAGTGGGAGATTAACCGGGGGGGGGGGTGAGGGGTTGGGAGTAAAGATCTTTGTTGTCAGACTGCCACATCACTCCCTTATCCCCTAGCAGAGGGTGTTCCAGTCTTATGGCTGGAGAAGTCTTAGTGTCCACCCACACCCTTTCTCCACTGCATCCCTGGCTGTGGGCAGCAGGAAGATTAGCACAGCAGAATGTTCTACAGCCATGCCCCTTACTCATTCAGCCTGGGCCCTGCCCCACAGTGCAAAATATCACTTCTAAAGGCAAATGGTGAGTTTTTATGATAGTGGCTATTGTCCAACTGGGAAATGTACAGAGACCATTGATTTGTTTCTTACAGGCTATTTGATGTCATGGCATTCAGTCCGTTCCAAAATAGGCTGATTTCAAATTGGTGACCTAAAGGTGTAAGGTTCTTTTCTTTACCAGTATCTAGAGGCACCTGGCTCTCCTCAGCCACAAACCTCAATAGCATTTGCTGATGCCGATGGAGTACATTCACTGGTCTAGCTAGGGAAAGATGCTGCTGTTATCTGTCAATGGCATCTAATTTACACTTCCTAGCTTCTCATATCTCTTCTTCCTCTGCCCGTAATAAACATCTTGTTTGTAGGTGTAAGGCAGACTTAGAAGCTGTGTCTAACAGCTTCTGAGGGGAACAGCTAATCTGCACGGGTTTATTATTTGCATGAGCATAAAGAACATGTTAGCATAAATACACTGTGGGTGCAGGGCAATATGGGTAATGGTATTCAGGGTTGATCTGACCACAAATCTGTCAATATCTGTAATTCTACTGAAGGGAAATATGAAATACTGTCTTTTGTGATATGCTACTCTGACTGTTCCAAATCTGTCTGGGTTAGCTAAAAGGTAACAGCTACCCTTAGCAAAAAAAGAAACTTTTGTAAGAGTGGCCACTGCCTGTTTCAGCCTGGAAAAGACAAGATGGGTGGGGGTTGCATAGCTACTTCTGGAGCTATGCCTTGAAGCATTGCCTCACCCCCTGGCCCTGTTGTCAAATGATAGATTTGGCTAGGCTTCTTATGAGGCCTTTCTTTGTTATTTTAATGGAAGAAGCTGTTTGTAGCTACTTGAGGTTTAAAAGCTGAAATCACTAAGAGAGGCAAACCCTCTCTCTGAGCTGAAATCACTAAGAGAGGAAAATCTTCTTTCTGAGCTGAATCACTTAAGAGGAGCAGCAGATGGAGTGATCAGTGGGTGGAGCCAACAGACAGCAGGCGGAGCCAGTGGATGGTGAGAGCGGCCAGCAGTGGGCTAGACAACATGAGTGCCCAAAGGGATCAAGCCGGTGGACAGCAGGCAGAGCCAGCGGATGGTGAGAGTGGAGCAGGACTGACCAGCAGGTGGAGCCAGTGGCTGGTGGGAGTGGACAGTAAGCATGACCATTGGGCAGAGCCAGCAGGCAGCTGGTGTGAAAGACAGCCCCTACATACTCTGAGGTTTGTTGGGGAACCTTGTTTTGCACCAACTGTCCAGATCAGTGCTGCTTTTGCTATGGGATTTATATGTTCTATTATGTTGTGTGGGATTATGTTGGGAACTTTGTTCTGCACTGATTCTCCAGATCAGTGCTGATTTCTGCTTTTGGGTTTTTACATACTGTTTTACTACTATTACAAGTTGTATATACCACACTCAGACTTGTGCTTGCAAATGGGGAAGCCTTACCCCCCTGGGGGGCCCAGGGAATGGTACATGATTTCCAGGAAGACTGGGTGGGGGCTCGAGTCAGTTGGTACTGTAACAGTACTTGTAAACCCCTAGATATAGAACCCGGCCCTCGTTCCGCCAGGTTGGCCTGGCAGAAGGATTACATAAGTTTGAAGCTACCCACAGTCACCCTCACCCTCAGATGGTTGTATGGGAGTAATTGCTACTGCTTCATATAAAGTCACAAAGTCCGTCAAGTCAGAGAGCAATGCTGCAAGTGTGCCTCCTCCTGTCACTGTATCTCCATTGCTGTCATCTTAAACTTAGCCCTGTTGGTTATGCTGCTTGCAGCTCTTTTGTTAAAAAATAAGGGCCTGGTTCTCCACTGTCTTGGCCTGAATGGTCTTATTTTTATTTGTCCAAAGTGGGCCTGGCAACCTGCCAAATCAGCATATTAAACAGAGAAATACTACAGATATTGAATTAAGTGAGCTGGTTTCCTTCTAACAAAACCATCAATATGTCAAAATCATCCCTAATTTCTGCTGCAAAGTTTTCTGCATCATTCTGAGGTTTAGATCTACTTGGCACTGATTCTTTTGCAAGCAAAGCTATGCAGTTTTTCATAGCTGAGCATACACAATCAAGTATGTCACCATGAAGATGTTTTCCAAGGCTTACCTATTCAGTGTGCTATTGATCCTACATTATGGAAGAAATTCAGAGATGTCCTGCAGTCACTCTGATAAAGACCTGGGGCAATGACCAGTGAATCAAGAGAAAGGGGTAATAATCACAGATTAACTTGCTAATGTTGAGGAAAACAAACAAACAAAAAAGCTCTATCAAATCTGCTGGGAGTGTGGGGAGACGGTTTGCAGTAAAGGACAACTGATATGTTTGTTTTAATTATGGAGAAGCAAGTGACAAAGTGGAAGCTTTCTACTATAGATGAATGTGGCATTTTTTTCTCCCTCCAAATACAGCAGAAAAGTAAATCATTAAGGAACATGGCAAGATAGCTTTAGCAAAAAAAATTGCAAGAAAAGAAGGGATCATTGTTATTACAGATATAGAAAAGAAGGTGCAGTGAAGAACAATTTTATAATCAATATCCTTCATTGTACAGGAATAATAGAGAGCCCCTTCTGGTTTTGGAATATAATTTCCCACTACATTTCCAGTAAGCTCTATTGCCTGTGTTGTACAAGTAGTGAGGCTAAATCAGCAGTGTAAAACCTTTTAGTATGAGGGAAAACATTACAATTTCTTTCTAACTCAAGGGGGGGTGAGCAAGTTTAGGGTAGTGCTGCTGCTTCTCCAGCTGGCTGACTGACATGAAACTACAAGGGAGGAGGGGGTCTAGGTGTCTGGAGGGGCAGGAAGGAGAAGGAGAGGGCTGGGGAGTTCTGGTTCACATAGTCCATGTCCCCAGGAGTCAGCCTGGAAGGAGAGAGAGGGCTGCTTCCCTCCATCAGATTCTCAAAGGCAGCTGACACGCTGCACAGAGTAGCATCCCAGTTGGCTGAGTCACCTGCAAGGGTGGGCTCCAAGAGTGCTGGACTGGCCTGCATTCTTGGAGGCTTTGCTGGCATGCAAGGGGTTGGGAGGGCTTGGGGAGGCAGGAGAGAGTTGGCCTCCTAAGGGGAGTAGATTTGCATAGTGTGCAGCACCACGCCCTCCCAGCCAGAAGTGACTGATCACCCCACATATCTCTGCCTGCTCCTGCATCCTGGCTGGCGAAGTTCAGGGTGGTGCACGGGACTGGAGGGGAAGGGCTGATACTCAGCTCCAGCTGTGGGTGGGGTCTTGCTGCAGCCACCCAGGGTGGCCAGATAGCAATCTTTGGCAGGCCACATTCTGGCCCCCAGGCCATGGGTTGAACAACCCAAAGCTAGATGGTGCAATGGCCCCTTCTGGCTTTGGAATCAATATGCCCTAAACTACTAATTGTAGAAGTAAAAATTCAGGGTCAATTTTCTCCTCCTGTATAACAGCGTGCTAAAAAAACACATACTCCCAAAATCTATACAGCTTCTGACAAGCTTCAGCAGTAGAGCATCATTCCTCTTGGC
The DNA here is from genome assembly GCA_007922195.1 of Podocnemis expansa. Classification (NCBI taxonomy): domain Eukaryota; kingdom Metazoa; phylum Chordata; order Testudines; family Podocnemididae; genus Podocnemis; species Podocnemis expansa. Next base: position 51,768,131 of record ML681979.1, read on the forward strand.
AAAAGGGTGAGAGATCACAGTGAACACAATGTATTTATGAGATACAATCTGTGATAATCCAAATCTTTTTAATCTCAGCCCTTCTGCACGTATCTGGTGAGTCTCTTCAGGCTTGCCCATCTGCCCTACCACCAGCATTAAAGGGGCTAGGTCCACACGGCTGGTGGTGCTGCCAAAGGTGCAGGATTGATTTTTCACATTTGATTGAGTATAAGTAAAGAAGTGCTCAAATGAACCTGAAAATTAAGGCATTAAGACCACTCCCTCAGGTAGCATAGTGCTGCATTGACAGGAATGCATTTCCTGTTAGAGCAGCACAGCGAAGATGCTGAATGGAAGAGGAGTTATGAAGTCGATGGGAGTTACACAAGCTACTCTGTGTAACTCATGGGCTGTGTTCACACACAGAGGGCTTGTTTCGAAACAAGAGGTTTCGAAACAAGCTGTTTCGAAATAAATGGTTATTTTGAAACACCTTATTTCCAAAGACAAAAAAGGTGTCTTGGAAATAAGGGAGCGAAATAGCATGTTCACAGGGTGGAGCCGTTTCAAAACAATGCTGTTTCGAAGGGAAACCAGGTTTAAGCCATTTCAGAGAAACGGCTGCCATTTCAAAACAAGGGGTTTGCTTGTTTCAAAATGGCTGTGTGTCGTGTGGCCATGGCAATTCTTATTTCAAAACAACCTCATTGTTTTGAAATAAGAATGCTGTGTGAACACACCCATGGAAAGCCTGTTAACTGCCACCAAGTTTCATGCTAAGTATAAGCCTGAGTGTGTTGCAGTGTTTCTGTTTGCAGCAGCCCTGTTTGATTCTCTATGACCTATCTGAAAAGATTTCCAGAGCACTCAGGTCAATTTGATTCTGCTGTAAGCATTCTTATGAATATAAGCAGCTTGTTTCTAATGGAAATTAAACGTATCTGGAATGGGAAAATGCTGCATAGAGAAGATGTTTCCTAACTCCTCCTCTAGTTTTTCAGGCCACACACCCTTTTCCCATTCATAACACTGCCCTGCTCGTATTCATGAGGATGAGGACTAGTAGCCATCTGTCTATGTCATGGGGTGGGTTTTCCTCACCCCTGAAGTTCTTGCTGCAAACAAACCTCGGATAGAACTTGTAGCAAGTTCACCAAGGGTTTTATTTACAGTGTGACCGTAACAGAACAAATTCTGTACAGTTCAAGATTCTTACACTCTTCTAGAGACAGGAGGAAGAGATCTCACCTGGTCTCTGGCTCTATCTTCTAGGATCTTCCCCTTTTTGTCTCTCTTTTAGTTGCCCTGGGGTGATGAGCTGTGCTATCTTGTTAACTGGCTAATCATTTAATTCTTAACCAGTTATCCCTGTAATTTGTCATAGAGTCATAGAATCATAGAGTTGGAAGGTACGTCATGTGAGGGGATGCTTACCAAGGGTCCAGAGTAGTGAGCCAGCCTTACGCTATTCACATTCTGTCAACACTCTGATGTTGTCATGATGATCTTTATATCCACCTAGTGATCCCTACAGTTATCTGTTGACTATGTGGCAGCATATGATACTTTCCTACAGCATCATTTCTCTTCCATAAAGCCTTTCTTCTTTGCCAACCTATTCCTCTCTGCACTTTAAAAGGGGGTGGGGTAACAAGCATTTCTTCAGTCATTCTTATAATCTCTTCAGTCATTCTCATACACACTTTTTCTGAGTCATTTTTCTACTCTTCTGCTCTTATTTTTAATGACATTCCAAATAAAATGTACAACACAATAAAATCAAGTTCAGTGGACTCTTTCAGCAATCTCCCATAACCAACAAAGCAAACATAAAGGCTATGTCTACACACGCATTATGATTTCGAAATAAGGATTTCGGAATGAGTTATTTTGAAATAAAATCCTTATTTTGAAATAAGTTAATTCGAATTAACAAAATGTTAATTCGAATTAAGGGGAAGCCTGCAATCCAAACGGCTGTTATTTTGGAAGGGATATTTCGAAATAAAGCCGTTTGGACCTGTTCTTTCGAAACAGCTCTTTCGAAACAACAGGTCTACACAGTGTTGTTTCAAAATAACAGCTTTATTTCGAAATATCCCTTCCAAAATAACAGCCGTTTCGAGGGGGGGGCAGGTTTTACTTTTTTGAAATGACAATTCTTATTTCGAAAGGACGAGGTCCATCCTTTCGAAATAAGAAAATGTCATGTAGACCTAATTTCTTTTATTTCGAAATAACGAGTGTTATTTCAAAATAAAAGTGCCGTGTAGACATGCCCAAAGACAAAGTAGATCACAAGAATGCACCTCATGCTTCGCCAAGGAAGAGGAGAAAATACATTTTTTTGTAGCAACCAAAACAAGCAGATCCAGCAACCTTTTGACACACATTTAAGCTATCTTCCCATCAACTTGCCATCCATGTCAGATCACTAGTATGATACATGTGGAAAATAATTCATAATATTTGATTCTTGTTTTATTTCTTTTTCCCCCCCCCTTCCTCTCAATGGAAGGTGATAACCTGGAAATCTAAAATAGCAGGACAGTTAAAAAACAAAACAAAACAAAACAAAACAGCTGCTATTACTGACAAACTAATAATGGAGTGAAGAAAGGTTCCTTGCTGCTTTGCAATTAGTTATGAATTTTTGACTCTCTACTATCCTGACAGGTGTGGAACAGTGGAAATAATGAGAGCTAATCAATTGTGAGCAAACACATCCTTTAATGTCTTTTGTCACAGTCCCAACTCTGCTATAAGGCTCTAAGTCTTGAAAAACCAATGACAGAAACTTGAAACAGGCATAATTATAAACATATATGAACTGAATGAGTCCAGTAAGAAATTATAGGCAATATGTGCAAAAAGATTCAAATTTTTTTCTAGGGTATGCATATTAATGCTAATTTTGCTGCAGTTAGGCTACAAATAAATGAAGGCAGAGTCATTATCTGCTGACTACTGTAATTAAAAAAGTGATTGCTTTAACAAGTAATTGGTAGCAAAATGCCTAACCAGTAATCATAAACACAGGCCATATGTTTTTAAATATGACCAAATCATTTGCATATTGTTTATGTACAATAAATTAGAGCAAAATGAAAAATATGTTGACAGGAAATAAGTTGCAATAAGGATAGAGTGCTGTGTTAAATCCTTCATTCTGGATCATTTAGGTAATGTTCCATTTATTTTAGATTCATGAGTAGAGGCCTTTACAGATTAGGCATGTATACCATAAATCTCAGGTTATCCATTATTAAGTGGCATTTTGCTGTTTGCAATTGTACATGTTTGCTTTGTGCATAATTAACTACATAATAGCTGTCTGTGTTCTGCACAGAATTTACACTTAGGATCTCACCAAAACAAATGACTCTAGAAAGTAGGGCACTTCCATTAAGTTTTGCAATCAGCATTTTCTAATACAGGTTTGCGGAAATGGGCTTTGATTTGCAACTGCAGTCTGATTAATATTAAATCTGTTTGTGCTTCGGTTTATTTTGCTAAATGTCAGAGTAGTGGCTAGGCCTCTGAAGGGTGGGATAGAATGAGGCAGAGAATACCTAGGAGTAGCTGGGACAAGGAATTTCCATAAAAATAATAAGTATCGAGCAGGTCTGGACAGGCAATTGATCATTGTAGCGCTTCCTGCTATGGATCAAAGACCCGAACCAGCAGTTCTTCTATTTCAGTGGGCGATTTCTACTACCAGGTCAACAACTCTTGGCTGAACAGCTTCTTTATACACACTCTGTCAGAGAAAGCACCAAGGAATGTGTAATTGGAAGGGGGGAGGGGGGAAGCACACAGGGTCAAAGACAGAGGAAAAAGCGGCTAATTTTAATGTTTGTAGTAGGAATGAAATAAGGGAAGACAACATAGAAAATAGTGGAGCATTTCAATAATTCATAGCACTGCATGCTGGATTCTATTGATACTGTTTTATATTCTATATAAACAGCGTTGGTAAAAATGCAGGTATACTTAAAGTTAATATTTTGCTGATGTTCTGCTGAAAGAATGTATTTTATAGGAGGAGAACTTTTTGAAGTGGCTACTATAAAACAAGACTTTGTTTCTGAAAAAAATCTTATAACCTACCTTATGTTTGAAAGAAGTATTGTTATAAAATGTAACTTTTATTATGTAGAATAATCTAACTATTGATAATAAAGAAATGCACTCAGCTTGGAGCAGTTCTAAGCTAAAACACATGAACAATATATATAGTATACTAATTCAAATGAGCTTCTTTCTTTCCCCTAGACTGATCTAGGGCTACACTTCAGGAAACAAATGAAATGCAAAATTAATTGCAAAGATGATTGCATGTTTTACATAAACTGCTTTGTTTCTGTTGTTTACTGGCTACCATAATGCAAATTTATCATTTATTTACAATCAGTCATATACCCTAGTCAGTTCTATTCCTGTTACTTCTTTGTCTAATTCCATTCTATCCCTTTGGCTTTTTCATTTGCAGAATACTCAGCTTCCTTTCAGGATATCCCCCCACACCACACACACACACCACAGTGTTCTCTAATTGGTTTATGTGACTGTTGGAGTGATTTTTTTTCCCCCAGGTTTCCTGTATTTGATCAACGTATGTTTCTGGAAGTGTGATTCCCTGTATGAAAAGGGCTCTTTACTACTTAACATATCGAACTGAGAGCTCTTATGCAGGCAGAGACAGTGTCTCTCAAAATGCTGTGTAAAACTAATGATGTATCTCTAAAACCTATCATTGTTTTTAATTATGTCCAGACCCTAAATAGTTGAGATAAAATATATCAGCATGTCCTGCAATTCTTTCACCTAAGTCTTTATACTAATTAGTAATTTACTTTTATTTACATTTCCCTTCTGGAAATGAAAAAAAAAACCATGAAACTAGATTCTATAGATGTGATTTCCTCAACTGATATTTAATAAAGAAATAAATATTTACATGAATAAAATGGCATTTTATAACCCTGCTTCTTTACTGTCTTTTTGTAAAACCTATTAATATTGAAAATGTCTCCTGCAGACAATCATTTGTTTCATATTCTTTTTAAAATATATTTATTAAAATACATGTACACCCAGACTTATAAGGTTCAATTTTCACATGCTGTTAGGCACCAAATTCCCACTGTAAGAAAATGGGACTTGAGTACCTAACTCTCATTTATGCTTTGGAAAAGCTTCCCCCTAAGGTAGCTGTAAAATACGGACTACATGTGTGCATCCATGAAATATTACCTTAGCACATAACACAAACTCAACACTTAAACTCTTATATCTGCACTACTCACTGTCGTTCTACCTGGAAATAAATAGAAAGAGAGAAAAGGAAAATCCTTAGAAGAAAATTGCAATTAATGTAGGTCCTTTCCTAGCAGTTTATTTCACTGAGAACCCCCACAGGAGCAAGCATGCAGTTATTCAGTGATGTACAAGACCCGGGTCTTAGTAACTGCTGCACATCTTAGCTGTTACAGGGTGTCATTGCAAAATAATAGAGAACTTCACTTATTGTATAGGAAGTATGCAGCTTTGTTTTGGAAATTAGTGTAGTTTATAGGTAACCCATCACCACAATGCAAATATGAAATATAATGAGTCAGCTCCTCAGCTGTTGTGAATCAGTGTGACTCCATTGATTTTCATGTAGCTATACTGATTTGTACTTGCTAAAGATCTGGCCTGCTTGTCTTTACTCCTAGCATATCTCATAGCAGAAAAAATATACTTAAGGATGCTGTGCTTTTTTAAGCATGATTAAGTATGAGTGCTTTTAGAATGCTGGAGTATGTGTGGTTTAAATACCCGTGTGATAATACTTTACACCATGAGAAAAATAAGTCATTATAATTAAGAAAGAAAGAGCTTCTTCAACACTTATCTTAGCCTTGTGATAGGGACTTTGTATAGACTGACTCTCGAAGAATACACCTGACAGAAATTAGAGCTGTAATTGTATTTTTATGGCTACATATTAAAAACCCTATGTGGTTCTTTCTACCAAAATTACTTCCTTGGTATCTTTTACAGTGATATGTGATGTTTTGAAAAAGGTAGAAGTTTGGCTATTATTGACTTCTGTTATTACTGCAAAAACAATATTGCTATGACAGAATGGGTATGTCTACACTGAAAAGTTTTTCGAAATTAGGAAGCTGATTTTGAAAAATCTTTTCCGTGTCCCTGCAGGTATTTAGTTATTTTGAAATAAGCACTGGGGTGGTGCTGTGTTCTGGGGGAAGGAAGGGGTGACCGCTTTCCCTGCTGGGGTTGCATTCCCCCACCTGGTCTGCACTCCTTGACAGTCAGCCAGGGAACCCTGGAGGGGGTTGGCATTCTGCCAGGGGAGGGATTCCCCCAATGGGGGTCTCTTCCCTGCTGGGAGAGGGAACCTGTGCCAGGCTCCCTTCCCTGCCAGGGGCAGGAAACCCCAGGTGGGGCTGCGTTCCCCGCCGGGGACCAGGAACCCCTGACAGGCTCCTTTCCTCACTGGGGGTAGGGAACCCCTGGTGGGCTGCATTCCTGGTCACGGGCACAGAACCCCCAGCAGGGCTAATTCCCCCCCCCCCCCAACACCAAGGCATGGTCATCTGCCATCCCAGGCCCTCTGTCCAGGCTGGAGGGGCTAGGAAGAGGGTAGGAGTGTCTCCCTGCAAGCAGCTCAGAGCCTGGTGAATTTCTCGTCTGTGAAATCCACCAGGCTCTAGGCTGTTTGCAGGGAGCCACAAGCAGCTAGGAGCCAGATCTGGCTCCTACTCTCTTTCTAGCCTTCCCAGCCTGAACAGAGGGGCTGCGGGGGGAAGTAGCTCTGCTGGGGGTCCCTGCCCCTGGCAGGGAAGGAAACGTGCTGGGGGTACTCTTCCCTGCCAGGGTACAAAGCCCCTCCAGGGGGAAGCTCTCCTCTTGCAGGGAACAGTGCCTGGCTGAGGGCAATCTCTCCCTGGTGGAGAACAGTGCCTAGCCAGGGGGAGTCCCTCCCCCAGCAGGAAAGGGAGCCCTGCTGGGGAATCCCTCCCCCAGCAGGGAAACCATTCCGCCGGGGGACCCATTTCGAGTTAGACAGTCTAATGTAAACTTTCTAACTCAAAAATTCTAATTCCTACTTTATTTCAAAATAGGAGTCTTGTGTAGACTCCCTATTTTGAAATAATTATTTTGAATTAATTTCAGCATAGTTATTTCAAAATAACTTTTGAAATAACTATGACAGTGTAGATATAACCAATGAGATGGGTCCTATCCCTTCCTTCACGTTATCAATATGGCATCCAGGATGCGCACAAGACAGTGCCCCGGTGGAAGGGCAGAGAAATGTGCCATTGCTCCCTCCTTGTTCTGCTGGAGGGGCTGAAATAGCCCATGACATAATCTGAGGTAGCATGGAGGGCTGCTCCAACTTAACACAGTCTTCATGGAACTGCCTAGGTACTGAGCATCAGCCTAGGTTTTCTGTAACACTTAGGATTGTGGGCACTTCTTCACACTCCCTGATCTACTCCCAACTCCAAGGCTTGTGAGGTGGAAAAAGAGTCCATGGCTGCTTCTCACTTTGGTCTTTATCCGTTCCAATGACAGGGGAATTTTCTGCTGACCCCTTGAGCTTCCATAAAGCCCTGGTAGTGTAACCTTCTAGGATGGGCTAGAATTCATTCAGGAGCCCCTCTCCACTGTCTAAGAATGAGAAACCCCTGTAGAAAGCAGCTGGAGAGCCAGGATCCAGTCTGTATATGACTTACAGTGAAGACTGCTCAGAGTTCCCATCCCACATTAAACTACTACTCAGCATAAACATAACAAACTTTATTAACTGACATAACAAACCTTATCCTAAGAAAACCAAAATGAATTTAAACAAAACAGTAAGAAATCCAAGAGTCCCAAAGTTCAGGTGACATCACCCTTATCACAGTTGCAGTCTCTAAGGAGGGGTGTCGTTGCCCCAGGGAAGCACCCGGGGCACCTGCCCAGGCCACACCCCCGGCCGGGGATGGGGCCAGAAGCAGCTGCGAGTGGCTGAGCCCTGGATCCCCGGCCAGGGCCAGGGCCAGGAGAGGCCTCCGCAGCTGTGGGCACCCGGGCGCCTGGGCCCTGGATCCTCACCTGAGGATGGGGCTGCCGCGGCCACGGGCAGCAATCCCCAGCTGGGGATGGGGCTGCCACCACCGCAGGCAGCTGGGCCCGGGATCCCTTGCTGGGGACCGGGCCAGGAGCAGCCACCACAGCCACGGACGACCGGGCCCTGGATCCTCAGCTGGGGACGGACTGCTGCGGCCGCGGGCAGCTGAGCCCCAGATCCCCAGCCAGGGACGGGGCCGCCGCAGCTGTGGGCGGCTGAGCCCTGGATCTCTGGCCGCGGATGGGGCTGCAGCGGCTGCGGGTTGCTGAGCCCCAGATCTCCAGCCCGATTCAACCAAAGAGTGGGAGAGGCGGGGCCCCGCCAGACCCGGGGCACTGGCACCGGCACCGGGATTTGAGTCACATGCCCCATGTTCCTAGTGCCAGCAACACCCCTGTGTCTAGGTCCTTGAGGCTTGAATGCAAAACAGAAGCATCTTCTCTGGCTGCAGGAATATTGAGGCGAATTCCATGCCGTCCTTTCCTTCTGTGCAACAAGCACCATGCAATCAGGTTACTGGTTATCCAACTTTCAGTTCCACAACAGAAAACTCTCCTGCAAAATAGCAGGGAGAAAGCATCCTCCAGTCCGCTCCTGGCTCAGCAGCTCTCACTTAATCACTGAGCATAAGGACTCTGCAGCTCTCTCTGATTGCTCCTCTCCAGGTTGCTCCTCTCAGGCTTCTCTCAGGTATCTCACTCCAGAACAACAGTAGAAACTCGTGGAGCATGCTCAATATGCTACCACATCCTAGTTCCAGAAAATTCTGGTTTCTGGGCAGCTAAATCTGCCCAGCAACGTAGCCCAACCAAAAGAGATTCCTAAAAGAGATTACTCCTTTTTAGGCATATGGGTTTCAGTAGCATAAAGGAACAAGAACAGAGGAGACAGTTGACTCCAGAACTGCTAACTAAAGACCCAATCATGTGCAGTTCTGAGCACCATGATGGAGAGCTGGGGACACTGTACCATTCTGAATTGACCCCGAGTTATACCTGTGTAGCCCTGTTGGAGACAGGGGTATACCACAGGCGCAGTTTGGCCTAAAGATTCTGATTCTATTGTTGATAATATAGAAGCCAGGGGAAAACCAAAAACTTAATTTTTGGATTGCCAGTGAAGTTTGCAGAACTAGGAGTTAGCGAAACAGTCCTTTTATTAATAAATGAATCAAATGTGGTCTAGACCACCCAGTATGTCATCTTGAATTACTTTTCAGAGAAGTGCTACACATTGAGCCTATGCCTCAAAACAGTTTTAAATCTTAAACCTTACTATTCATTGAGTCTCTAAAAAGCTATCTTCTATAGAGAAGCCATTTCACTCTGACCTACATACTGTACCAATCTTCAGTAGTAGGTGATTTGTCTGGCTTCCAATGTTGCAAAATTATTTTCTTGGCCATGAAGCCAGAACAAAGTAGTATCTATTTCTTTTACACTTCCGAGAGATCACTTTTCTCTGCAATATTACCCAAAATAACAGTTCTTATTTGCAGGGAAATAATAGCCTGTAAGATATAACTCTGTTACACAATCAACCACCAAAAGACTGTAACAGCAACATTTCCAAGCCTTAGGGATCTGTATAAGCCTGTGGTGGCAGCAGCAAGATTTAGACATGATCTGGTTTGGGTCAAAGTTGTCTGGTCTCTGTGACTGAGAAGGTGAAACATCTCTGGAGCCGCCACCATTTTATTAGACAACAGATGTTTAAAAAACATGAGGATTGTAGGTTTCTGGTGGCTGTTAGAAGATCTTTCCCTCCTACTGCAGAATCACTTGATAAGGGAGGTGAAAGTCCAATATGTTGGCCCCTTCTACACCTTCCAGCTGACTCTCACAGTATGAAAAAAACAACAAGGAGTTGTGTGGCACTTTAAGACTAACAGATTTATTTTTTGCATGAGCTTTCGTGGGAGAAGATCCCACTTCCTCAGATGCTTTGAAGATGGGTGAACTTACAGAAAGGAATGAAACTAAATGCAAGGGGGTGTAAAACATAGGATCAGGTCATAAAGTAACAGCAAATCAGAGCAGTTTACAGGCTCAAACCATGGGAAGCCTGAAGTCAAATTACCCTTTGTAATGGGAAAAGAACCCATAGTCTCAATTGAGTCCTGCTTTCACAGAATTTAGCTTGCATATTAATTCGAGTTCAGCTGTCTCTCTTTGAAGTCTTGATGTCCCAGGTACAGCTCTAATGACAGTTGTTAACAAATCCATCATCGAGTGATTAGGAAGATGGAAGTGCTCAGCAACTGGTTTCTTTGTTCTTTGATTTCTGATATCAGCTCTCTGCTCATTCAGTCTCTTACAGAGCGATCGTCCTGTTTGTCCAATATATAAGGTGTTGGGGCATTTCTTGCACATGATGGCATAGACCACATTAGTAGATGAGCAGGTAAATGAGCCTTTGATGGAATAGCAGGCTTGATTAGGATCTATGATGGTGTCTGTTGTGTAGATATGTGGGCAGACTTGGCAGCGTGGTTTTTTGCAGGGGTGTCCACACACATTGTTTAAATTGAAATAATGCTGGTTATTTTGATTTAAACAATGGCAGGTCCGCACGACATTCCCTTATTTCAAAATGAGAAGTTCCCTCATTTTGATATAAGGAAAAGTCATATTGATATAATAAAACCTAGTATTATATCGATATGATGGTTAAATCAAAATTGTTATTTTGAAATAACACAGTGCGGACATGATTTTTTTTTGATTTAACTCTTAAATTGATTTAACACTTTTTGCCCTTCTCCTTCTCAGTTGCTTTCCTTTTTCTATATATTGGTTGGGGGCATGGCCCTTCTAGGGGGGTCATGTTGTCACACCTCCCATGGTGCCTCTCTCCTAAATCGAAATAGCAAGTCCTGTCCATGGACATGCTATTTCGATTTGAGTTTCTAGTGGGGACCTGTTAAATCAATTTAACTTAAAGCAGTTTAATGATCTTTATATTGATTTTATGAAATTGATATAAGTTAAATCAATTTAACTTTGTAAGTGTGGACATAGCCTCGTTAAGTCATGGTGGATCAAGTAGTGGAGAAAGGACCAGGGCAGTAGAATATATTGCACTATATCTAACCTCTCAGCTTCCTGGCTACTTCTAGTGAATATTCAAAGTGTTATTGATTCTAGGTCTTTCTTCCTGTGAATGATGCCAAAGTCTGACTCTGCTAGAGCTCACAGCTCCAAGCAAGCAGCAAAATAAAACTAACATGGTTATTGTCAAGTTGATTATTGCCCACAGGGTCCTGAAATACACATGTCAGTTGCACTCAGCTGCACAGTGGCATCAGCATCTATGCCACACTATGACCAAAGAGTTAGGGAGATGATATTGTCTTCATATGTATTTGGGGTCCACATATTTGTAACGTCTCAGCCATATATTTGTACTTTTTATTTTTCTTTTCTGAGGTCTTACATTTTGCAAAAAATGATGATAGCTTAAATACCTTGATTTTATTAGGGAAATTTTCTTCCTCACCAATGGTTACTGGATTTTTCAAGCTCTGGAAAATGCACTTAGCTTTATTTTATCTTATTTTATTTTTTAATTTTACAAAATAGTAAATCAGTAACAAAGTTCACATGGGAATTTATGTCTTTGAACAAACCCTTTCCAGCTGCAGGCAAGCTAGTTATGAAAGAAGCAAACTTTACATTGCAGAAAAGCCTTCATGAAGAACAAGTTCCAAGGGGGTAGCCATGTTAGTCTAGTTCTGCAAAACAAGCAAGGAGTCCTTTGTCACTTAGGCTGTCTACACAAGCAAATTAGTTAGGATTAAGGAGCCTTAATTCTAACTAATTTGAACCATGTCTCCACTAGGCTTTGCCTTGTTTGAACTAAATCGTTAATTCGAGCTAACTGTTCAGTTCAAATTTATTTACATATTTACTTGGAACTAGCCCAGGGGAGACAAGGTAGTTCAGGCTAAAGGGCTGTGTTCACACAGCCCTCTTATTTCGAAACAACAGAGGTTGTTTCAAAATAAGATTTAGGCTGTTCACACGACGCACGGTTGTTTCGAAACAATGGGTCCCGTTGTTTCGAAACAACGGCATTGTTTCAAAACAAGTTAAACCCCATGCAGGGATGAAACAACGTTGTTTTGAAATGATTGTTTCGAAACAATGCCGTGTGAACATGTTGTTTCGAAACAACGGTGACTTGTTTCGAAATAACTGTTGCCTGAACCTGCTATTTCGCTTTGAGCTTTTTTCCTTAATTCGAATTAACAAACTGTTAATTTGAATTAAGTTATTTCAAAATAAGGTGTTATTTCGATACAAGTTGTTTCAAAACAACCGTATCGAAATAACCCCCTGTGTGTGAACACAGCCAATAAGTCTGAACTAGCAGTTAGTTTGAACTAACTAACTTTTACTTTAAACTAACCATGCTATTTTAGTTCAAACTGGTGAAGACATAGCCTTAAAGGTGAAGACATAGCCTTAAAGGCTAACAAATTTATTTATCACATGAGCTGTCATGGGAGAAAATCCTGCTTTGCCAGATGTTTCGAAGATGGGGAAACTTACAGAATGGGTGCCACAGGATGCCTTGGTTTCTTTTTCCATGAGGAACAGTGAATGCTCATTTCTACTGAATAAAATTTAGGATGTTTTATTCGAAGATCACAATAAAGCTGGGCAAATTATTCAGTAAAAAAAGGATTGAGTGGATATTGATCTTTTCTGTTCATGTATTTTCAAATTCATTTCAATATTTTTTCATATTTCAAATACTGTAATTATTATTATAAAGATTTTGAGGGTCTGAATCAGCACAAATATAAATAGGATTACTAAATTTATTTGCATGAATCATATCTGGGCTGCCTGGCAAATAAAATTACTTACTAGAGTAAAGATCAACTCCTTGGTCTGTAGCTATTCCGTGATTTTTTTTTTTAAACCTGAAATTTAATATTTGAATTCTCAATGTTTTGTTTCACCAAATAGTTCACATGGTTTGTTTCTGCTTCCTGGTGAGGTTCTGGTCCTGTAAACATTTAAGCACATTTGTAACTTTATTCACATGCATTTGCCACTGGCTCTTCTCTTGTGAGAAAAATTATGCAGACGTAAGTATTTTTAGCTGTTATTGCAGATGTCATGAAATGGTGCTGTTACAGTCTTTCAAGTTTGTTAATTATAGTACATCTATACAGTAAAATAAAAGAACCCAAAAACAAACAAACATACAAAAAACACAGCAGTTAGTCTCAGCGTCCCACTCTTCCCCTTGGATTTTAGAGTACAAATTCCAGCCTGAATTTGAATGCCCACACTGCTTCTTTAGCCACAGAGCATAAGGCATGCAATGCCATGTTAGGTGAAATGAGCTCTGAGATACACTGGCGTGGGTCTTTTTCTGAGGTGAAGATGTACTCTTAATGTATGAGCTACTGTTCAGTCTTAGGAAGAAATGTTATATGTGGTTGTTAGTTGTAGTTATTCAATATGATGTATAGAAGGAGTTATGCCAAGTACAGGAAAGTTTGCTTTCTATGTTAATCTCTGACAGAATCAAATCTTGATGCAGGGTTGCTCCCTGGAAGCTGGAAATTTGTATTGTGATGAGGTATCTGAAGCAAGGGATGACTTGAAGGATAGATCCAGTGTAGGTCTATATGTGTAAATAAAGCAAGTAACACTCAGGGATTGTCTATATCAGTGTTTCCCGAACTAATTTGACCATGGAACACTTTTGGGATTGGAGTTCATTGTAGGAACACATATATGTTGGTCCAGTGGTAGAGGTGAGTGCTGGGGGAGGGAGGAATGTTTCACACCTGAAAAATTGCTACACATGTTGTTCAAAAGTTGATTTAAAGGCCTTAGTTTTTTGGTGATGTCTTTTATTTTACAAAGAAGGAATAATATCACTAGCACTGATTTTTTTTTTCCTCAGAACACCTATTCACATCATGTGGAACACCAGTGTTCATGGAACACTGTTTGGGAAACACTGGTCTAAATAAACGTACCTTTACTGAGAGGGTTTTTTTGTTTGGTTGGTTGGTTGGTTTTTTTCCTAAATTTTTTACCAGTAAATGAATTTGCTGGCACATTCACAGAAAGTAAAGACAGTAAAAGAATTCATTTAGAAATTCAAGGAAGTATTAAAGAATCATAGAAAAATAGAAATGTATGGTTCCAAGGATCTTTGAGAGAGGTTATCTAGTCCATCTGTCAGTTCTGAGGCAGAACTAAGAATACGTAGACCATCCCTAACTCATGTTTGTCTAACCTGTTCTTAAAACAATCCAATAGGGGATTCCACAACTTTCTTTTATAGATATTCCAGAGTTTAAATACCCTTATGGTACTCTTCCCCCCCCCACCCTTATATTTCCTAAATCACCCTTGCTGCAGATTAAGCCCATTATTTTTTGTTCTCTCTTCAGTGGACATGAAGAACGATTGATCACCTTTGTTGTTGTACCATCACTTAATGTATCTGAAGACTGCTATGAGGTTCACCCTCAGTCATTTTTCTCTAGGCTAAATATGTACAAATTTTTAAAAATTATTTTCCCCATATGTCAGGTTTCCTAAACCTGTCATCATTTTTCTTGCTGTCTTCTGGATTCTGTTGAATCTATCCATATCTTTCTTAAAAATATGGGTCCCAGAACTGAATTTATCAGTGACAAGTAGTGTGGGACAATCACCTCCCAGTTTTACATATGAAACACCTTTTTTATATACTCAAGACTGTTATTAGCCTTTTCATAACTGCAACACAGCATTGACTCATGTTCAATATTTAATCCAATGTAACCCCCAGATCTTTTACAGCAGTGTTACTGCCTAAAAGAGTTATTACCCATGTGTGTTTATGTATTCAATTTCTCCTTCTTAAGTTTAGTACTTTGCATTTTGCTTTACTGAAATTCATTTTGTTGATTTCAGACTAATTCTTGAATTTGTCAAGGTAATGCTAATCCTGTCTTCTAAAGCTCTTTCAGCCCCTTTCAGCTGGATGTTATCTGCAAATATTATAAATATCCTCTCCACTCCATCAACCAAATCATAATGAAATAATGAATAATATTTGACACAGTACAGACCCTAGTGGGGCCCCCATCTGCATGCCCTCATTTGACAATGAACCATTGATAACTGTTTGAGTACCATCTTTCTACCTGTTCTGAACATAGTAAAATTATTTTAATTTAATACAGACATTTTCCTTGTTTGCTTATGAGAATATCATGTGGGACTGTGTCAAAAACCTTACTGGAATAGAACTATATTATATAGAATCGTAGAGTCATAGGAACTGGAAGGGACCATTGAAGGGCATGAAGTCCAGTCCCCTGTGCTCATGGCAGGACCAACCACCCTCTTAAAATATACCTGACAGGTGCTTGTCCAATCTGCTCTTAAACACTTCCAGTGATGGAGATTCCATAACCTGCCTAGGCAACTTATTCCAGTGGTTAATCACCCTTACAGAAATTTTTTCCTAATGTCCAGCCTAAACCTCCCTTGATGTAATTTAAACCCATTGCTTCTTGCCCTGTCCTCAGCAATGAAAGAGAACAGATTTTCTCCCTCCTCCTTGTGAGAACCTCTCTATCATTTCCCCACTACCCACTAGATCAGTAATAACTCTGTCAAGGAAAGAAATTAAGTTAGGTTGACATGATTTTTCTTGAAAATCTATGTTAGCTATTACTTATCATTTTGTTATCTCTAGGTGCCTACAAGTTGGCTGTTTAATAATTTGTTTTAGTACCTTTCCAGTTCATGAAGTTAGGCTGACAGATCTGTAAATCGTGGGGTCCTCTTTGTTCCACTTTTTAAAAATTGACCTTCTCCAGTGCTCTGGGACCTCCAGTCTTTTTACAGACCTTTCTCTGGAAGATTCACCCAACTCTAGTGCTCATGATGGAAGGGAACATTTTGGATCCATACTACAGAGCTGATTTTAGGTTGTCATCAGAAAAAATGTGACATATATCAAAAGAAGGTACTTGCACATACATGAATTTTTACTATGTTTGTGCTTTCGATTGCGTTTCTCTATAATCTGTTATTTATAGATACTGAATTGAGAAGATAATGTATAGCATGTCATTGAAAACACAAATGTGGCTCAAAACATATTGGCTAACTATCAAATTTGCTTTAAGTTTAAAGTGCTGCCCATGGTAACAATTGCTTCAATGTGCCATGATTGTTGCACAACAAAATAGATTGGGAATGCCAAGGAGGTATTTCTGCTGCACTTATAAACTCAAACCCAGACATAGCTCATATTAATCAGATCTCTTGTATATAACATTTCATTTATTTTCCAACTTAAGTGCCTCAGACACACTTGAATGAAATGCATTTCAGGTCATAATGCCTGGTTTCTATTCAGTAATAGCAACTACAAATGAATAGTTTGCCAGCAATTTGTGTCAAAACCGTCATGTTGTTTTTAAAGTATATTTGACAGGGAGATTGAAGTGTTCTGAATAAGGTCATTAATATCTTTATCATCTAAACCTTCCTTGCAGGCAATTTTTGTCGGGTTTGAAGATGGTTTTGACTCGGGAAACTATGTTATGAGGTCCAAAAGCCCTATTTTAACATCAATCTTATATGTTATGATAATGTGAATGTGTTAGGTATGTTCTGATCATGGTTAGCAGTATAGCTTGGCTTATGGAAAAGAAAACAGAAGAAAGAACTAGCAGCTTTGTTCAAGCACACATTTAGCAAGTAGTGCTACCTGATCTTTTCTGTTGTGATTATGTGAGAACTTTTTTTGTTTAAATGGTAAAAACTAATTAAAAATTTCACTTGATTCCTAGATGTACTCTGGCATGCTCTTTGTACAGTGGGAGAGAAATCCTTTAGGACCATCTTAGTAAAATACTGACTGAATGATCACAAGCTCATAGCAAAATTCTGCTTTCAAATCTGAGTGTCCGTTCTTGACTCTGGTATTGAGATCTTAGTTGTGTTAATTTTCCATTGATGCTTATGCAAATCCAGCGCTTAAAAGGACAGCAAAGAATCATCCCATAAATCTGAATGAAGATGTTTTCCCCGGCTCCAAAAACCTAGATAAGTGGTAAAACTTTGATGAAACTTTCTATAGTAATGGAAAGAAAGAAAGACCTCTTTCCCAATTAGCACCATTAAAATGCATCTTCTGTAATTTGTTCTATAGTCATCATAACTGATATGCTAGTCATTATTAATGAACCATTTATGAATTGCCGGCTTCACAGATCAAACAGCATTAAGGTACAAGTACCAAAAAACCAGGCAAATGGCATAGTTTGTATTTTAATTGTTGCTTCATATTTCAGTTTCTTCTATTATCCATAAATACTGTACGTGACAAAATAATTCTGTATTTTATCCACATTTTATTTCTTTATCACTTGGCTCAAATATCTTTTCTGAGATCTATTTCATTTTGTTTGTCTATTATAGGTATCAGTCTCTCAGTATTAGTGGCAGCTAGAAGAGAGTTTTGATCACTGATCAAATGGCCCCACCAGTACCAAAGACCCTCACAATCCAAGTAATTCTCATCTTACTACCAGTAAGTGAGATAAGGGCCATTATTTTGAAGGAAGATGCCAATGCTACTCAAGCTAAGCACAATGACTGTCAGAAGGACCAGGTGCTGATTGTCTCGTATTTTAACACATCTACCAAACCAAAATGTAGGGCCCAAAAATAATGTTTGTAGAGTGGTGAAAAATGGAATATATGGGTAGGAAATGGTGAGAGAGAAGAAGTAGTTTGAAGATAAATTCTCAGAAATATTCTCTGCTGCACGTTGGTGTCTTCTCTAGGACTGAAAACTATATGAATAGCTGAAAAGTCAATGAGAAGGCATGGTTTTTAGAAGAAACAGAGCACTTGGTAGACTAGTTCAGTCATACTGTAGCAATTTGCCTAATGAACATGTGTACTGTAAGCAACACACACACAGGCCTTCCCCATTTCTCTGCTCTTCATCACTCGCCAGGCACACACAGACTCCAAATTTAAGTGTCACCAATTTTCATGTTATTTTCTTAAGCAACCCACCAGCAACTATATAAAGTTTATATAGGCCTCACAGCCCAGGAGCTCTACCAGCTCAGCTCAGCTCAGATCAGTCCCAGTTGTCTAAACAGCTTTGCCTTTGACTGACTAGCTCCTCCTTTCTCTTTCCTCTCTAGGAATATGTCTACACCAGAGGCTCTGTTAAGTCGACTTAACAAGGTCATTTTTACATCAACCTTGTCAAGATGAGAGTCCACATTGAAAACTCCTGTCAGCTGCCTGTGTCCACACTGGCAGGTGCAAGGTCAACCCTTTCTGGTGGCCAGAAACTCTGGTAGGGGCCCAGAGACCAATTAGGTTGCTTGAAGGGCTTTTCCCTGTCTACATTGGCTTCAGTCAATTTAAGAAGATTAATTTAAGTGTTAAGAGGTGGTGTTATTGTCAACTTAAGGAAGTGCTCAAGTTAAGCTAATAAAAGCCTAGTGTGGCCATGGCAGTCTGTAGGGTTGACTTAACCTTCCTTAAATCAACCTAAGTTTCCTGTGTATACATACCCTAAGAGATTTTATGGAGCCTGGTTAATGAGCCCACCAGCTACTCCCATCAGCTCCCTGGCCAGCTAGCTCACCTACCTGGCTTCGCTTCCCCAGTGATTAGGGCTCTGGAGCAAGGACTTGCCCATCAACCTGTTAGATGTACCATTGCCCTGTAGCAGATAGGCTCATAACTGCTCAGAGTTATTTCAGATGTGTTGAGATATAGTTGAGAGGATTTTTTTTTCTTTGAGCTCATATTGTGGGGACCTATACTTTTGCAGCAGAAAGATGAGAGTTCTTTCCTCACTGCATCCATGAATTTATAAAGGAGCCACAAGGTGCAGCATATAGGGACAACCACAGAAGTCCTAAGTAGCCACCCATTTATTCTAAGACATTTAATACTATTCATTAAAGAATTTGTTTGCTGTTAACAACAGCTTTCTGCCTCAACCTCTAGTCTTGGCATATCAAAACAAAACTCAGGAATCAAAGATGAAAAGCTCTATGTTTAGAAGCTAACCTCTGCATAGTCACAGCATTATTAGACAAGGAATAATAGACAATTGAGGGAGTTGGTGGTGCAGATACATTATCATTGCTAGTAGTTAACCTCTGCATGTCTGTTTCAATGAAATGCAGTTAGGGATAACCTGACCGACTTTCTGTGATTCATAGCCTGCATGTAGTCCAAGGAAATATTGATTCTATTGTGTATACTTCATTTACCTGCCTAATTAACCCTCTCTTCTCTAACTGAATTTTATTTTTAGATGCTACATACTTGAGCATAATTTCTAACTTCATCATTTCTGAAGGTAAGACTTTCTATTATTTGTTTCTTTTTGGTTAAATCATATGAATTTTGACTAAGCATGCTCACTGGCAGGATGCTGCACTATTGTAGCAGCTGTTCTCTAAATGAGATTTTAAAGGGAAGTCTCTTTTGCTCAGTCACATCTGCTTGTGTGCCTAGACAGATGGAAGTTGAAAGGCCCCCAGTAGTACTACAGTAATGTTAATCCCAGTGTCTTTGCCAATATTCCATCTATCAAGCAATCAAGTTTTGATGTCCAGTGCTCTGTATATGCCTTGTTGAACACACCACCCCTGTTGGGGCTGGCTACATGGTCACTGCACAGCCATTATTTATAATTATTTACATAACTGCTTGGAGATGTGGTTCACTGTATAAGAAATAAATTGCAATGTGAACCAAAACCATAAATCTGAATATCCTTGAATTTGATGAAATTCCAAATCCAGAGCTAGAGCCCTAGTCTAGGCCTGATTCTGATCATTTTAAGATGGGTAAATCAGATGTACAGCTATTTCCAGGAATTGCTACAGTATGAAATTGATGTAAAAACAGACTCAGCCCCTCTGTAAGTGGTTCTTGTCTCTTTGTTGGTATGAATCAAACCCTGGGTCCAGACAGCCTGACAGTTTGAGTTGACCTTTAATGCTCTGGCTGATTCTAATTTAAGTCAATTGCTATAGTATTCCATCATGCATAAAATGATGTAAGGACTTTATTTACTCATCTCAGATAATAACTGAAGCTTTAGTTCTTCACCCCATTTTTCTAATATAAATTTGAAAGATATTTATACTTTATCCAGTTGAATTTTTAAAACTATACTTTATTTATTTTTGCTCTGTATCATTCATGCAACTCGTTTAAAAAAATAAATAAATAACCTAATTAAATATTCACTTTGACATTCTGGCCCCAGAAGAAATAACATTAGCTTCATACTTATCCATCTGGTTATCAGTTTTAGCTAGAGAATCTCTGTTTATAATTTTCCAGGGACATGCGGGCAGCCTTCCAGTTGTCCCATTAAAATACCTTACATCCTAACAACATGCTAATTAATGTCCTCTGATGTTTGTGCATGAACAGCTGCAGTGGAAAATTTGTCCCAATAAGAAAAAAAGATTAGGAATCCAAAGCAAAAGTTAGTCTTGATTTCTTCAGTTCAAATGACATCTCTTCTTAAATATGGAAGCAAATTTTAAAATAATAATAGTTTACATTTCAGAAAATAATACAAAGGTATTGCGTTAAAGTCAGCTTTCACTTAAAGGGAACTGACTGACCAATCACATCACTTAGCAACTCCATATACTCACAGGGAATCCAACACTGGATTATAATGACTTGGAAAGTGCTAGTTAGAAGTAATAATTTACATGAGAAAGATACCAGTGTCTGTTCTGATTAGGAACAACATCTCTTTACTAATATTGGTCAGCAACAGTCCAGAGTCAGCCATCTGTTGAAGAATGCTTTTCTTTATGTGGAAATCTCCCTATGACAGGTGAACATCGTATCACCAATGGCATGTAGCATGGGGTAATAGACTGCTTCAGAAATGAATAGAAAAAGGAATCTATCCTGACCTTTTGTACTAATAAAAAAATAACAATTTGCCTTTTTAATAGCATGTTTTATTGGATGATTTAAAAGCATTTATTTCATCAGCTATCAATTAATGCAAGGTTGGTGCACAAGTGATTGAAAGACCATTCTCAAAGAAACAACAAGGAGTTGTGTGGCACTTTAAGACTAACAGATTTAACAAATCTGTTAGTCTTAAAGTGCCACACAACTCCTTGTTGTTTTTTTACTGGACTAGACTAACACGGCTATCCCTTTTGAAATTGACAGCATTCTCAGAGTAGTTAGTTATCGATGGTTAGCTATCAGATTGGCAGGGTGTATCTAGTGGGGCCCCACAAGGGTCTGTCCAAGATTTGGTACTATTCAAGAATGACTTGAATAATGGATTTGAGAAGATGCTTATAAAAGCTGTGGATGACATTAAATTGGGATGGGTTGCAAGCACTTTGGAGGTCAGGATTAGAAATCAAAATGACAGAGAAAAATTAGAGAACTGTCTGAAATTAAAAAAAATCATTAAAGGCAAATGCAAAGTAATAGCCTTACAATAGAAAAAATCAAATGTGGTACTACCAAAAAAAAGAGGGAGAACTAGCTAAGTGGTAGTACTGGTGAAACAGACTTTGGAGTTATAGTGGACCACAAATCAAACATAATGTAATGTAATGTAATTTTCAAGAGAAGGTTAATATTCTGGGGTATATAAGCAGAAGTCATGTGCCAAGTTCCAAAGGGGTAGTTGTGTTAGTCGAGTCCAGCAAAACACGGAATCTGGTGGCACTTTTAAAGACGAACAAATTATTTATCGCATGAGCTTTTGTGAGAGAAAATCTCACTTATTAAACACTTGAAGATGGCATGTGACTAAGTGGGATTTTCTCCCATGAAAACACCTGTGATTAATAAATTTGTAGTCTTTAAAAGTGCCACCAGACTCCTTGTTTGTTCAGAAGTCATATGTAAGACCTGAGCAGTAACTGGCTCACCCTACTCAGTGCTAATGAAAACTCTCTGCATGTCATTATTAGGAAAGATGCATGCAAATTGGAGCGAATCAGAGGAGAGCAACAAAAATGATAAAATATTTTGAAAACACTATCTGTGAGGAAAAGTTAAAAATAACTGGCATGTTTAGCCTTGCAAAAACAAAGGCTGAGGAAGGACATGGAAACGATTTTCAAATACCTTAAGGGCTGTTACAAAGGCGAGAAATCAATTGTTCTCAATTGTCCACTGAGGGTAGGACAAGAAGAAAGGTGCTTAATCTGAAGCAAGGGAGATTTAGGTTAGATAGGAAGAAAACCTTTTTCTAACTATGAAGGCCGCTAAGTGCTGGAATAGGTTTCAAAGGGAGTTTGTGGAAACCCTGCCAAGTTCCAAAGGGGCAGCCATGTTAGTCTAGTTCAGCAAAAGAAGCTAGGAGGCCTGTGGCACTTAAAGACTAACAGATTTATTTATCGCACGAGCTTTCATGGGAGAAAACCACACCTTCTCAAGAAAAGTGAGATTTTCTCCTATGAAAGCTCATGAGATAAATAAATCTGTTAGGGTATGTCTACACTTAGAATTGAATTTGAATTGATGACTATCAATTTGAATTCAACTAAGTTCCCCTTCCTGTGCTGGAGCCGTGCTCCCAGGGCTGGGGAAGGAACCCCCGTGTGCAGCTCCCTCCCTGCTCTGTTGTGTGTGGCAGGAGCCCCAAGGACTGCGCGTAGGGGAAGGAACCCCTGTGCTTGGCAGGAGTCCTGCTTATCTGCATGCAGGGGAGGGCCCCTGTGCACAAGAGGAGCCCCACTGGCCGCGTGCAAAGGACTGCTGTGCATGGCCAGTGGGGCTCCTACCACGCGTGGGGCTCCCTCCCCTGTGTGTGGCCAGTGGGGCTCCTGCCGCATGAGGGTGTCCTTCCCCACATGTGGCCAGTGGGAACCCAGCTGCACGCAAAGGTCTTGTCTCTGTGCTTAGCCAGCAGGGCTTCATCAGCATGCACGGAGGTCCCTTCTCTGTGCGCGGCCAGCTGGAGCCCAGCGGCGTGCGGGCGGCCCTTCCGCGGTACACAGCCAGCAGGAGCCAAGCTGTGTGCAGGGCTCCCTGTCCCCACACACACCCAGTGGGGATGCAGCCCATGCAGGGATTCCTTCTTCCCTGCCCTGCTGCACTGTCACCATGGGCAGGGGAAATTCCCCCAGCCAGGCGCTGACAATGCAGCGGGGTTGGGGGAGAGAGGATTCCCCAGGCTCTGTGCTGACAATGGAGGGCCAGGAGAATCCTTTCTCCCCCACCCCCACTACGCTATGTGTGTGGGGGTGCTTAGGGAAAACATCCCCTGCCAGGCTCCTGCCTTCTGAGTGGGGCTAGAATTGGGCAGAGGATGCTTATCCCTGTGTGGTGGCATGGCTCCTTTTGGGGGCCATGTTGCCACACTTTCCATGGTACCCTCCTCCAATTCTAATTAGCAAGTCCAGTTCATGGATATGCTCGTTTGAATTGGAGTTTCTAGTATGGCCATGTCAATTAGAATTGACTGAATTTGAACTAATAATTATTAGTTCAAATTGACTGGTTTGAATTCAGTCAATTTGGATTAACACTGTATGTGTAGACATAGCCTTAGTCTTTAAGTGTCACAGGACTCTTTGCTTCTTTTGTGGAAACCCTGTCATTGGAAGCTTTCAGTAATGGATTTGACAATAAGGGATGGCCTAGGTTTTGCTGGTTTTGCTTCAGCATGGTAAAGCAGACTAGATGACCTCTCAAAGTTCCTTCCAGCCCCCCATTTTTACAATTCTGTGATTTAACAGCTGTCTCAGGTAAGCAGCTTTAAACTGAATTGCATATGTCAAAAGTATGTGATACCAGTTATTAAATATATTTTGTATGTCTACTTTTTATATACAAATACATACACACATTTATTGGAATTAATATTGCCTGCTCAAATGCTTTAAAATGTACCCAAATGCATAATAGATTTTTTTGTTTCAGAACTGAACAAAAAAAATGAATGATAAAAAAAATAGTTCAGTTCACACTGAAACAGAATTTTTTTGGTCACAGTAAAATGAAAAAAATTAAAAACTTCTTTGATTAGAATAAAATGCTTTGTTCAACCTTAATCTTTCATTTCAGGTCATTTTCTTGGTGTTTTTCACCCTTTTCCAAAAAAACCCTGAATATTTAAAGAAAGTGGCATTTCATTTAGAGAATTTCCAGATTTTATTTTTCTGCAACTGAAACCGTTTGCCCAAATATGCTAATGGTTCCAGAGCCCTAAAAAATGCATTTTGGGGTGAATTTACTATTTGCTAGGAAGAGTTTGCCGAGCTCTACTTGAACGCCAAGGAATGAAAAATTTAAAAGTTCTCAAAATAACAAAAAATCAGCAATATTGCACATTCTGGATGTTTTATAGCATGTTTAATGCACCTATTTTAATGTATACATTCAAAGAGCAACATGGGAATACAAAACACAACACACAATATATGTAATTTGTCTGAAGTAACATTTTGATAACTTATACAAACCATACAGAAGTGTTAGAAAAGAATTGCAAGACATGAACAAAAGTGTTTATTTGAGTCCCTTTTATTTTAGTGTGTGCTCATTGTTTCAGAAGTATAAAAAGAAGACCTTGATAATATAGTTTAAATCAGTTCTTACTGAACAACTGATGTGGACATATAAAATAATGTGATTTGATCTTAGCAGAGTTAGTAAAATCTTTAGCATTTAGCAATATTTCAGTATTTTCAGAAATTGACAGGTATTCACACACAAACAAAAAATCCAAACAAGACTGGTACTTGAGATTGCCATGAAGAAATATGCAGACATGTTGAGTAAACCCAACTTCTATGGACTTCAAATGCATGGTCAGCATTACTGCAAATCAATCCTCCTATAACTTTTTCATAATATCAGGAATAATATAGGAGCCAATGATTCATTTATATGCACATCTGCTGAAATGTCAGGTCAATAGGAACACACACTTGGCAGTATGGCATGGGGTAGAAATGATAATATGCATGAACTAGTTCTGTTCTGACTGATATGCATAAAATACAAGACCTCAATCTCCACTATCTTCTTATGTCAGATTTTGCACAAGACTAACCTCAAGACCATTAGATAAAATAAAACATGCAGAGTGTGAAATAAGCAGTGCTAGAAGAAAGACAGCTGAACGCACTAAGCTATTTAAAACAATATATAGCAGAGCTCTCCAATAATTTGAACTGATTACTGATGAACAAACTTCCTGAGACTGATTTAATTATTTTAGGTATAGTTTGTAATTCACCTAAGAATAAATCATAAGCCCAGCTAAGACTTTCATTCCTGTAGCTGACTAGCTTGTAACCACTGAATGGTGCCATCCAAAGTCCCTACCACTGGCCTGGTGTATTGTTAAGGGATAGGATGTGCTGATGATGGGAAGGATGACTAGCCTCAGGAGAGACCCTTAGAATAAATAACACACTGCATGGCTTCCATTCCTCACTTTCATAGAAAAGGTCAATCAAATAGACACCGAAGCATCAATTCTGATTTTTCACCATTGAATTAAGCGATCTATTAAAATACTAGATTGTAATTATTTTCATCTGCATTCCCTCTTTCTTTATTTAGAGAAACCACCGTATCTAGATCATATTCTTCTGATGATTTTATGCCCCATAACTGTAGTACTGTTGTTAACTCTGTGATCTTCACTAAACAGAATGTTCTATAATGTAAAATAAATTTGATCTGATGATACCGAAACTATGACTATCTGAGTTGTCTGCTAATTGGTATTCTATTTTTATACCAGCGTAACATAATTCAGAATGTTTCCCTTTAGTTGTGAAATTAAACCTTTGGTTTGGAATTAAATGTATTTATTTATTATTATTTTGCAACATGCTTGCCTTGTTCCTTCAGACTTTTCCTGTGCTGTAAATAGTGTATCTTTTTAATACATTTAAAAATAGTTCTAGGTTCACTAGCACAAATCAGTAATATAAATGAGTAGAACCCAGTTTTATCCTTGCTTATAATGATTTCACACGTGTGTATCAACTTAGAGCAGTGGTTCCCAACCTGTGTGTTGCGGCAACACGCAAATCACAAAGCTTGAAATGCTGACCCACTGGTTTTAGAGTGTTGTGATTTCTGATGCCAGATTTGTGCCCATTTATTCTTTTATGCAGATTGTCCTGTTTGTCCAATATATAAGGCAGAGGGGCATTTCTTTCACATGATGGAATAAATCACGGTGGAATTTTCTCCCACAAAAGCTCATATAATAAATAAATTTGTCAGTCTTTAAATGCCACAGGACTCCTTGCTTGTTTTTATGGGAAATCTGACATTTCTTTTGATTCTGTTCCAGTCTAACATAAAGTGTGGTTCAAGCAATTCTTGGTTTCTTAGTTTGTTTTTTATTTGCTTACCTTAAGAAATATTTGTCAGGGTTACCATTACCAACTAGGTTATCATCTTTATGCATATTATGCCTCTATTTACATCGTATGTGTTCTGATATTTATTCTATAGCTTCATTTACATTAGCATGTTATAGACATTCAGTCCAATGTTTACAGGCAAATAAGAGAAGATAGAAACATTTTCCAGTCTTATATGTCAATTCTTCGCTTTCCTTTTTAGTCTTTTCAAGAGCAATTACTTTCTACCACAACTATGTCTGTGCCTCTTATCAGGCCATGGCTTATGCCTTGGGCCCCTTGCCCAGCATGATTCACCAGCACTCTGCCCTCGGCATTCAAATTGTTTCTCAGGAAAGATGCGCTTCTTGGAATGTCTACAGGAATTGATTCAATACCAAGCTGTGATTAAAAAAAAAAAAACTAGACAAGATTTTTAACTGAGCCAAATGCCCACACATGCAGTGAAGAAACCATGTGATTTTATTGCTGTAGTCTCTGTCCTTCTTCACTCCTCACCCCCACCCTTAAATTCACTTTTATTTACCTATTGTTCTCTTTGGGAGCAATTAGTTTGTCTTTACAACATGCTTTTTGCACTGCTAGTACTGCACCTTTTTTCATACCATCTTCAAAGCTCAGAATGCCTTCACTTTCCCGGCCCAACCAGCTCATTCTTATTCATTCAAACACTTATTAAGGTGCAGTTTCTTCTGTGATAACCACAAAGAGTCAATCAATACATCATTAACAAACGTATGAACATTCTGTTAATGGAGCCATCTGGATGTGCATATGTCGAATGAGAATAACCATGTGATTTTGTTTCTGTCACTCTTCTCTTTCTTCACTCCATCCTCCCTCTATTCTCCATTACACCTGTTTTTTGTAAGACTCTAATTTACGTCTAAAATTAGATTGTAAGTTCTTGGGTGCAGGATCCAGAGATTTGTTCTGGAAAGCTCCTATCAAGGTTTTTGAATTAGAGCATAATAAATAATGTTAAAAACAGCAAGAAGAATGAGCAATTATCTAGAAAAGTTCTTTCATTTTGAGAAATACATAGCTGCACTCTTAAACCTAGAAAAGGGCTCTCACTACATTAAAGTCATTTGTGGCTCACTCAGACCTGGAAAGGGTTCCTTCATATTTGGTACCTCAAGATATGATTATTGTGACTATGTGCTGCCTAGCTCACCCAGTAAGATCATGCAAACTACAGTTGCCAAGTTCCTTGTGGAAAAGGGAAGTTATATTCCATTCTGTAAGTTCGGTCATCCTCAAAGCATCTGATGAAGTGGGATTTTCTCCCACGAAAGCTCATGCGAAAAATAAATCTGTTAGGCTATGTCCACACACAAGGTTTTATTTCAAAATAAGTCATTCCAAAATGACTTATTTCGAAATAAAACCTTTCTTTCTAAACCACTTATTTCGAACTAAATAAAATTTAGTTCGAAATAAGGGAAACCCTGAAAGCGAAATAGCAGGTCCTATGTGTGGACCTGCTATTTTGCTTCAGGAGAGGGGCACCCTGGGAAGTGTGGCAACATGGCCCCTTGCAGGCCATGTTGCCACCAACCATGGTGGAAGGGGGGAGAGGGCTTGCCAGGAGCCCGGGGGTGCTGCGGCTCCCCAAGCCGCTTGCCCGGAGGGCAAGCAGCGTGAGGAGCCGTGGCACCCCCAGGGTCCCCTGCCCAGGTCGGAGGAGCTGCAAGGGGCATGGGGTAGCTGCAGACGTGGTAGCTCACCCTGCGCCCAGGTCCCCGAGGTGCAGCCCTGGTGGGTTGAGCTGCAGCTGTGGCGGCTCACCCCGCCGTGGTCTATGCCTGGCAGCAGGGTGCCGGGGAGCCCAACTCTCCCCACCGCCGGGGTCTGGGGGAAACCCCATGGCAGGGATCCCGGGGCACCCTACTTTTCCCCCTGCTGGGGCCGGGGGAGGCCCCATGGCAGGGATCCCGGGGTGCCCCACTTTTCCCCCCACTGGGGCCAGAGGAAGCCCCATGGCAGGGGTGCTGCGGCACCTGGCACCCCCTCCGCGGGGCTTCCCCCAGCCCCAGTGGGGGGGAAACATGGGTCACCCCAGGATCCCCACCGCGGGGAAAGGTAGGGAGCCCCGGCACCCCACCACGGGGCTTCCCCCAGCGCCGGTGGCAGGGAAAAGCCAGGCACCCAGCTCCACACCCGCAGGCTTGGGAGGCAGCCCCCCATAGCCTGCGGGGGTATTACCTCAGCACCCTGGCCAGGGTGCTGAGGGCTCCCTGGCCAGGGTACTGAGGGGGTGGCCCATGCTTCCAGGGTGCTAAGCACCCTGGGAGTAAGATCAAAACATATTGTTTTGGCACCTCGTTTGTTCCGAAACAATATGTCCAAATGGCCTTATTTCGAAACAACTGTTTCGAACTAACAGCCATTTTGATAACAAATGATGTTTAAGGTGTTCCGAAAGAACACCTCTTATTTCGAAGTGACGGAGTCCAAAATAAGAAAACATCATCAGGACATAATCTTTTTTATTTTGAAATAACCTATGTTATTTCAAAATAAAAAAGATGTGTGGACACAGCCTTAAAGCGCCACACGACTTCTTGGGTTTTTTTTTTTTGTTTGTTTGTTTGTTTTTTGCTAGACTAGACTAACACAGCTATGCCCTTGGAAATATAATATATTAACTAGCTGCTGCCTAAATGATGTGCAGATTTTAAAGCCTCATTTTCAATCCAGAAAGCCATACAGGCTTCTGTCCAACATATTTACCAATTTTATGTTCCCAGACACCTTCTAAAAATTAGCAAAGCAAATCTGTTGGTTTTCCCCAGATCTAGTAATAATTTTATGGAATGAGAGCCATTAGCTACTATGTTCCTTGCATCATTCTTCCCATTTGCAGCATATAGAGCTTAGACTATTTCTGGTTCTTAAATGTATGTTGGAAACTTAGTTCTTGCTGCTTAATAGAATCTGTGTCAAAGTTATATCTTGCAATATCACTTTATTGCTGATTAACTGTTATTTGGAAAGCACCCTGCCAGTGGATGACAGGCATTAAATAAGCATAGTCTCATATAATAAACTGGTTCACTGTACTGGCAAAGAGTAATTTTGCACATACTGATATATCACCAGGCAGCAGGATTTTGTGGGTCTAGAAATTAGATAGTTATGTGCTTTTCTTTTTACCACTTTATCAAAGTGCATCCACTGGAACCATGCATACAAGTGGAAACTGCTTCCATGGGAACATGGCAGTATGAAATATTATCCAGTAACCAATGTAATTATTCACGTTGGGTGAAAGCAGGTTGGCATCAAAGGGAGCTATCTGAAGAGATTAGAGTGGTGAATAAAACTAATTTGAGCCTCATTTCGTATCTCTATATGGTTTTTGTCAACTTAACAGTATGTCTGTCCTTCCCATGACAAGTAATAGGTCTCTTAATTTTTCCATCGTTAAGGTCTTCGGGTTGGATAATACTCAAATAGTATGAAAATCATAAGAGTTTTTTAGAGAAGTATTTTAAGCTTCTCTCTACCATGGCAGGAAAAAAAAGTTAATGAATGAAAATGCTTAACAGCTAGTGTTTCAATCTGATTGTTGGGTTGTCATAACCTCTGTTTTAACACCACCATGCACCTGAAACAAAAAAGACTGCATTGCTTATTCTGAATAAGTTTTTGCAAAAGTACCCTATGAGAAACAAAGAGCACATGTCTCCTCTTGTTTATTTGGGAATGAATTCAGAGTAATTCCACTGAAGTCAAGGAAGTTATGGTGGGTTTATACCAGTGTAGCTGAGAGCAAAACATGGTTCACTGGTTATAAAAACAAGCAGTAGAAGTAATTGTTTCTCCTTACATGTAAACTCAGGTGATCAGTGCTTTACAGTTTATTACCGATAAGAAAAATCTCACAAGCCGAATATTTATAATTTTAAATAAATAAACAAATAAATCCAAGGTCAATAAATGTGCCATACAATTCATAGTTATTAAAAACAGGTTATGATACCGAAAGGATTTTTGTTAATGTTCGTATTGATATTTGCATTTCAATATAAATATCACATTACAAGGGAAAAAAATTAAAACCTCTCTGAACATTATAAAATTGTGAAATACACAAATTTAAAGAAATAAGGGCTCCATCTTCAGAACCCGAAGGCATATTTTTTAAGATTAACCTAATTTGCTTCTGGAGAGGAGGCATTGCTTTCTTTTGTCCTGATCTTCTCTCAAAGTGTGAGCGAATAGTTTATGTCAAAATATTCTTCAAAAGGAATGAGTGGGGATCAAGAACCTCTCTATTTCCATTCCCCAAAAAGTCATTGCAGGTGTTCTATGGTCGTTACTGTACTCATTGATATCCATGGATCCAGTTGCCTTGCCCCTCTCTCATTCCACCACACTCTGTGCTATAGTGATTGGAATCTCTGTGCAGCACCATTCCATGGTGCACAATAGGTGGTCATCATACATGGTGTTACCACACTCTGTCCACACATCTGCAACAGTAAAATGTCAGTTGCACTTCCCTTCATGACCTTTCTTTCCATGAGGTGGATTGCCTTAAATACGAATATGAGAGAACTAACGTAACAGCCACTAAGCAGCAGAAATGGCACAAGGAAATATTATTTGAGTAGACAAATATTAGGAACACAATGGGACATAGTACCAGCTTTGCCACAGGATGCTCTGAATTGTTAAACAAAACAGTCTGGATAACACAATAGCAGAAATATGATGATTGTTGTTATTTTCTATGAACAGCCTTAAAATAGGAGGAATTGCAAATATGAAGTTTTGATACAGACAGTCTGACTAATGTCTTGATTCAGAAAAGCACTCAAGGATGTATATAAGTCCGCCCTTCCTTAGGGGAAAAAAAACCACACACACACACACACACACACACACACACACGTACGTTAATTTGAGTAGCACAGACTTATATGCAGTGCTTAATTGGATTGCTGAATGCCAAAGTGACAAAAATTTGGAATCACCCGACAAGTTGTGCAATTACTCCTTTGTGTTTTTGGAAGAATCAGCATTCAAGCATGACCTCTTTGTTAAGCTGGCCTGATGCAGTACTCAGTTTTTAAAATGTTAGATCCTTTTCTTCCAATTAACCTTTGTTGTTGTGTTCAGGTTTATGCCTGCTCTGTAAAAAACAAAACAAAAACAAAAATAAACAAAAAAAAAATCCCTACATCTATTACATAGGTAGCTTTTAAGAAGATAGTATAAATTCCTCATCAACACTGACACTGGGTATGGCCACACACACTTCTTATTTCGAAACAACAGAGGTTGTTTCGAAATAAGAAGTGCCATGGCCACACAACACACAGCTATTTCGAAACAAGCAAACAGCTTGTTTCGAAATGGCTGTGCTCCTCCCGAAACAGCTTAAACCTCGTTTACTGTCGAAACAGGGTTGTTTCGAAACAGAGGTTTCGAAACAGCCCTGTTGGGACATGTTGTTTCGGAACAAAGTGTTCGGAGACAACATGTGCCCCTCCTCCCAGGGTGCTAAGCACCCTGGGAGTAAGGGCTGACCCTTCAGCACCCTGGCCAGGGTGCTGAGGGGTGTCCACGGGCTGGCGGGAGGGGCGCAGGGCTGCGCCGCATGCCACCGGTGCCTGCAGGGGACTGCAGGCACCGGCAGAGTGCTGTGCAGCCCCGCGCCTCACCTGGCCGG
>ML681979.1:51806066-51866476 GCA_007922195.1 Podocnemis expansa
CCCCCTGCTCCTCCTGCTGCCCCTGCTCTGACCCTTTCTCACTGCTGCTGTCTGCTCCTCCTACTGCCCCCTCTGCACTGCTACCTCCTGCTGTCCCCTTCTCTGCCCCTTCCTAACTGCTGCCCCTGTTCTACCCCTTCCTCATTGCTGCCCCCCTGCTCTGCCCCTTACCCACTGCTGCCCTGCTGGCTTGTCACTGCCGCCCCCCATCTCCCTTCTCAGTTCTGTGCTGTTGCTCCCCTGTTCCCCAACATCCTTTCTGCCCCTTTCCCCCTCACCTCCCTAACCCCTGCTGCCGCTCATCCCAGCCTGCCAGGCACCCCCCCAAATCCCCGGTCCCTGTTGCTGCTTCCCTGGGCTCCCCAAAAACTCTGGGTCCTCCTGCCACTCCCCGGACTCCCCGACCCCCCCCCATGCCCAAGGCCTGCCGCCCCTTCCCTGGCCTCCCTGAATACCCCCCAATGTCCAGGCCAACCCCCCCCAGGACCCCCTTACTTGGACGCTCCAGACGCCGGGCTCTCTTCCTTCCTCCAGCCCCAGCCCCGGCCGACTGCCCAGGATGGCTGCCTGGCAACACTGGGGCTCCAGCCTCCCACATAGTCAGGGCTGGGGCTGTCTACTGTATTCTCCCGAGTATAAGCCGAGTGCCTATTTTGAAGCCAGTTTTCAGGCACAAAATTCTCAGCTTATACGTGATGATATACAGTAATAATTGTTTTTATTAAAATCTACTGGTGCATTACATAGAAAAATTCTCACATCCCTTAAATGTCAGTATGAATTAGGACATTTACATGTTTCTTATGCAATATCAAGCAGTGAACATTCTAAATTAAACTTTTAAGTGCCATTTGGATTAAAATCTGGACTGTCAACTGTCTTCAAGGACACAAGATGATAGTCCCTGTCTTAATCAGTGATCTAACATCTCACCTGAAAAGTCTCCCCGTTAAGGATAGTCAATCCTTGGCATCTCTGAGAGTTATCTTTAACTAAGGAGGAACTTTATAATTATTCTCCACTGTTCCCAAATCTCCCTTCTCAATGAAAATGGTTGTAAGTAGAGCCCTGCACGGCTACAAATACATGGATCCATATCCAATCTGTATCTGCAAGATATGTTCTGTGGATATCCATTTTGTATCCACAGATGCAGATATAATGCAGATATCTGCAGATATCCACATATTTGCAGGGCTCTAGCTCTGTGAAGATAAAAATATGTGGACCTGTATCCAATCTGCATCTGCAAGAAATGGTCCACGGATATCTGTGTTGTATCTGCGGATGTAGATATAATGCAGATATCTGTGGATATCCGCATATTTGCAGGGCTCTAGTTGTAAGTGTCATATCAGAGCATCTGAAAGACAATGTATGAGTTGCCATTTTATGAGTATGGCTGATCTGTCTTAGCCCTGAGACTGAATCATTGAAAATTTGCAGCTACTTTCCTCGCTTGGATGAAAATGTTGCCATGTCTGTTTAAGTATGTTAAATCAGCTGCCATTATTGTTACTGTTGGTGACTTTTTTATTTTAACCACCCTCAGACATTCTGTACTCAGCTTGTTTGAGTTCTCATTATTGATTGATACACTTCATACATTTAAGAGCTTGGGTTTGAACATGAAGATGTCCATGTGCTTATCAGAACTCTCCAAACCCATTAAGTCTGAAAAATTGAGTTAAAAATTTAGAGGATGAGAACTACTCATGATTTTTTTAAAACAATTCTACTTCTAGTCCAAGTCACAGGTTGAAAAACATTCATATGAACATTTCACAACCTCAAATGTATCCCTGCCAGTCACAGAAGAACTCAACCTTTCAAAGCTTTCTTCTGAAGTTAAATCCTTTGACACCTATTACAGGAGGACAAGATCAGGGGCCCAAACTATATAAAAGAGTGTCAGACAGATTCATCGGTGTGCATGTTCTGAGCCAAGTTAGTTATAAACTTGTTACCCAGAAAATTCCCTGAAATGCTTTCACCTTAAGAATAAATATGCTTGCATAGAAACTTCCTAACTGTGAACCATTGTATTGTTGTTAACCTCTAAGAAGAAGGAAAAGCAGATCTGTTTAAGCAGTCTGCCTTGATGGGGATATCAGGTATTGACTGGGAACCATCCAGATTGGAAAAATCCTGCTCAGAAGAGACAGAAATGTGACAGAGATTTCTCACCAAGGGATTTGATGGCTGGGGAGCCACAAACTTGAAAATGACTGCTCTTGGTGGCCTACAGAAGAGGAATACATCTGAAATTGCCCTGAATTGTGACAAATGTGGCATGCTGTATCAGTGTAAAGTATTGGTATGCATCCTTTTTACTGAAATTGATAGCCTGAGATACGTATTTTTAAATACTAGCAGCCTGTTCTACTGTCTTAGTATTATTGCTAGCAATAGAATGCAAAACTATTCACTGCAGTCTGATATGGAAATGGCATTTTGTGATTTCTGTACTTGACTATTGGAACTTTACTGGTGTCTTTAATAAGGCTCTCCAATATTTGTAGATAGTTCAGAATTCTGCTACCATGGTCTGAGGTAGGTAATCACAGTATATCAGTGCTACTTGGTAATCAGTTCATTGAATCGCCGTTAAGCAGTATATTGACTTTGCATTGTTCTTTTTGCCCATAAACCATTACTAGATGATATTGATTGCTCCTTCATATGTAACTGATCTGTTCCCTGTCTGCACTTTTTGACTCTTAAAGATCAGCAGGTGCCAGTTTTCTTATCATTCAAATGATCATTAACATTACATCAGTGCATACGATACAGTTGACATTGGGACCTCATTGTGCTAAGAACTATACATACGTATAGTACATGACAGTTCCTGCCTAAACTATTTATAATCTAAATAGATAAAGCAGACAAACAATGGGAGAAAGTATCATTCACATTTCACTGAAGGGAAATTGAGGTATCAAATGACTAAGTACATTGGCCAAAGTTCCATAAAACCTCTCAGGGAGATCCTGAGATTAAACCCAGATTTCTTGAGTCCCTGTTGTCCTACTTAAGCATAAGGCCATCAGTCTTCTCCTTTGGAGTTACATGGTGTGACTTCAGTGAGATTACTTGTGGTGTAAGATTTTATTCAGTAAGGATATTACTGGTAGTTTGCCCCTTGAATTTAAACTCGTAGGTGAAATATATATTCTACAACCTTGTAATATTTCAACTTCATGACCATTTGAATTGGTTTGCTCCAGTTTCAACCCTGAAACCCAGCCCCTTCTACCCAAAAGATATTTTTTTTCCTGTTCAGTAAATGCCTAGCATTTGGAGTAATGTAGACTAAATGGTAATCATATTCTAACTAATTCCTTGTGTTCTCTGATGCCTGAGTTATTAATATGAGAGAAAAATATAATTTTAGGGCCCGATACTGCTTCCCTTGAAGTCTGATTGTTAATTTCTACTTATTTTGGAGCCTAGGTTCAGCAACTTGCTGTACAGGAAGTAAATTAATTTTATTTTGTCAAATATTGACATAAAACTTTTTAATAAAGGAGATTCCACTGCCAAGACTGACTAGTCTTGGTGGTCCCTTCCATGGCCCACACACACTGTGCTGCTACTACACAAGAGCTAAATAATCAAATCAGATCATGTTAAACTCTTGCATTCCTGCTGTTCTACTGCAGTTTGATACTGTAAAGGCTTCAGGCACTGGTGTAAGGGAGAATAAATGATGCTAACTGAGGCACTGCCAACAGCCAGGTAGAAGAAAAACAAGGCTGAACTCCTGCCTCTTCATTTTCTACTGCTCCTTTCCAGCCTCAGGCTGCAATTCCATTTCTGATACTGACTTTGATCAACTGACAAAAAGTCAAAATCAAAATGAAATATACCCTTAAATAGACAGTATTTTTCTAGAGACTACATCTCAAAATCAGTTCAGAATTTAACTAGATAAGCAAATCTCTGATACCACTGTGTGTTATAGGAGAAGCATCACCAACAGCTTTACTGCCAGTATTACCAAGCTCTTCTGATCAACAGAAATCTCAACTCTAGGGTCACTTTGGCTATGTTCACACACAGGGGGCTTGTTTCAAAACAAGATGTTTTGAAACAAGCTGCTTTGAAATAACTCGTTATTTCGAAACAAGTTATTTCAAAATAAAAAACCACCGTCCTTGAAATAACACAAAAGCAGGAAATGAAATAGCATGTTCACACTGTGGGCTTGCTATTTTGCTTCTGGGCAGGGCACCATGGGAGGTGTGGCAACATGGCCCCCCTGCGGGCCATGTTGCCACTGAATCCCCTGCCTGGCTCTCACCCGGAGAGCCAGGCAGGGGAAAAAGCCCTGAAGGGCAGAGATCCCCCAGCCCTGGGCGGCAGCTGCTAGACCCCAAACAGCTAGGGGTGCCCCTAGCCCAGGCGGGCTGTCGGGAGCCCCTGCAGCGGCTCCAGCCAGTCCCCTGGGGCTAGGGGCTTCCCCAGCTGGCAGGGGTCTAGCGCAGCTTTCCCCACTGTGGGGCTTCTATGGAGCCCTGTGGCAGGGAGCCTGGCTTCCCCTTCTCCCACCACCCAGCGGGAGAATGGGGCGCCAGGCTCCCTGCCGCGGGGCTCCGGAGAAGCCCCACGGCGGGAGAAGGGGGCACTGGACTCTTCCTCATCACCCTGGCCAGGGTGCTGAGGGAGGGTGTGCCTTCCTCCCAGGGTGCTAAGCACCCTGGGAGGAAGTTCCATAGTTATTTCGAAACAACAATTGTTTCAAAATAACATGTCCTAATATCGTTATTTTGAAACCAACGGCTGCCATTTCAAAACAAGGGGTTTGCTTGTTTCGAAATGGCTGTACGTTGTGTGGCCATGGTCTTTCTTATTTCGAAACAACCTCTGTTGTTTTGAAATAAGAATGCTGTGTGAACACACCCTTTATGTATGTGCATAGCTTTACTTTCATATGTAGCCCTGCTGAAATCAAAGGGAGGGATTACTAATGTGAGTAAATGAACATCAGCTTAACTAGAGCTAGGTGAAATTAATTTATTTCATTTATTTCAATTTTTTTTAACAAAATGAAAAAAAATTGGAAGATTTCTTGTCCTGGTGAAATTTTCTGGCTTACTTAAAAATCTTCAGATTGTTTCCTCCACCTTCTGTTAGTCTTATATTCTTTTTTTACTCGCCAGTGGAGAAATGGGGGGGCTTCCTCTTCTTTTTTTTTTTTTTGGTTCAGTTTTACTTTCACTGAAAAGAAGAATTTAAAAAAAATCCAATTAAAAAAAACCTTTTTATTTTATTTTTATTTTCCATAGACATGACACTGGTTTGGGCCCTTGCTATGATCCACACTTGCCAGATGACCATCTAGATTCAGTTTTTCCTTTAGCAGAGGTTGGTTCCATAATGTGATTTGAGCCAGTCTTGCTATATGCTGCTTTCCTTAGTGCATGGATGACCTCTTCAAGTGAATTCAGCTGATTTATTTGTATTTTTACTGTTTTAGCAGCCCTGCCAACTTGGAGAGGTTTGTTCAAAGATAACTTCTCCCAGAGCAGTCTCTCATTGCCCTGGTATACACTGCAGGTGTGTTTTGGCTGCAGACAAAGGGAAATACGCAAGTTACTTAAATAGTGAATCTCCCTTCAACTGTCTAATGCCTACTCGCTGTGGTGTCTTCAATGCACTAATGGGATATAGCCTCCCATTAATTCAGGACTACACTTCATGAGGTGGTGGTTTTTAGGGATCAACTGAACAGGTCTTCACAGACTGGCACAGTGGATCATGAAGATTAATCTGACAGCAGTGATTTCCCACTGTCAGTGAATGCCTGCCCTTTGTCTTTAAAGCCACAATGAATCAGTCTGTGACCAGAGACTCTATCAAGCCACCAAAGTTAGCGGTTTTACTGAGTTCCCTTAATTCTGTGACATATTGTTCAATGGTGCCAACTGGTTTTTGCATGCATATAAAAAGCTATGTCTCTCAAAAGTCACATTCCTTTTATGGCATGTAATATTAGGTTTCGATTTTTATTCTGTGCAGCAATAGCAGACAAATACAACAGAAATTGCTGCTTAAACTTTATCCAGTTCTCCATAACATAGCTTAACATTTGCAGAGAAGGAGGTTTTAAAAGATCCATTTTTAGAGTTGTGTTTTCATTTACTTACTGAAGGTTTTAAGAAATTGTCTTTTGTCTTCAAGGTACTGTCCTTTATTTATCTGTGTTTTCAGCTATCCCCTGTTTCTCTGTGCTTTCAGTTGCATACATAGGTATTTCCCTCCAGAGCCTTGCAATTTCCAAACTCACGCACAACTTTTGACATCATGTAATGATCTTGATGGCTCATTAAAGTATAAATTATTGAATGCGTAAGGAATAGAACTTTAATACACAGACAGGACAGGAATGATTTTCAGGTGTGCAGCTGGGAGCAGTCATTTTAGATCTGATGTAGGACATATCTGCTAATTCACCCAACACTGTCCCATGTGCTAGAGAGATTTCTAAATCAAAATAATCTATAAACATCTCTACAGTGACCTCCTGAGGTCCCTTCCACCCCTAATATTCTGTGTTTTTGCAGGATTAGGCCTTCAGAGTTGTTACTGCAGATAACTATTATTTTGATAGTTGTGGCTCTTGTGTAACCTTGTTTTAGAATGTCTTAATTCCATCACAGCAACTGCATAAAACAACAAATCTCCATATGAGGTTAAATTCCCAAAGACATACAAGAAAAAAAAAATCAATAGCACTAATGGCTCATGGAGGGACAACTATATTAACATTTTCAGAATGAGAAGCTTAAGAGTATGATATCTTGTCATTTGCCTAAATAAAAACATAAAAAGAGATTTAGCAGACTGGAGGATGGTCACCTATTTAATCATAAAATGTTATCAAAACTTTATGTGATAAGAGCTTAGAGTGCTTGAGAACAGTATATTTAGTATAGTGTCATCTGTAGAAAACTCAGTAATAATTGGGGATTTCAGTTATCCCTATATTGAATGTGTACATGTCACCTCATGACAGGATGCAGAGACAAAGTCTCCTAACACTGAAATGGCTTTTTAGATAAGCTACTTATTCTGGAACCCACAAGAGAAGAAATATTCTTGATTTAGTCTTAAGTGAAGAACAGGATCTGGTCCAAGAGGTGGCTATAGCTGGCCATTTGCTAATAGAGACCAAAATATTTAATAATTTAATTGAATATTACTGATGGGGAAGGGAAACAACAGAGAAGCCCACCAATAGCATTTAGCTTCAGAAAGGGAACTGTACAGAAAAGTTGAAGCTAGTTAAACAGAAATTAAAAGGTGCAGTTCCAAAAGTCAAAATGCCTGCAAGTTTCATGGAAACATTTAAAATACACCATAAAAGAGGCTCAAATGAAATATATACCCTAAATTAAAATACAATAATAAGCAGACCAAAGAAATGACAACATAGCTAAACAACAGAAGAAAATGAAGAAGATGAAGGCAAAAAGACACCCTGTAAGAAGTGGAAGTTAAAGCTTACTGAGGAAAACAGAAAGAAGCATAAATTCTGAAAATTCAAGTGTAAAAGTATCATTAGGCATGCCAAAAAAAGAATTGGAAGAGCAAGCAACAAGTGAAAGACTCAAAAAACTAACAGAAAAAAAAATACATCAGAAGCAAGAAGCCTGCTAAACAATCAGAGGGACCACTGGACAATTGGAGAGCTAAAGGGGAACTCAAGGAAGATAAGACAATTGTGGAGAAACTAAGTGAACTTTTTCTTCAGTCTTCACTTCAGAGGATGTGTGGGAAATTCCCACAGATGTGCCATTCTTTATAGGTGATAGACATAAGGAACTGTCCCAGATCAAAGTGTTAGAAGAGGTTTGGCAACATATTGATAGAGGTACAGAACATCTTCACTAGCGAGACAAAGCGAAGAAGGAGATTTACTCCTTTACATAAGAATCAGAGATCACCCAGAAAAATTGCTAGGCATCAGCTTTGAAACAAGCAGAAGGAATTACTTCTTCACACAACATGCAGTCAACCTGTGTAACTAATTGCCAGTGAATGTTATGAAGGCCAAAACTATGAAATGATATTAAAAAAAAAGTTCATGGGGGATAAGTTTATTAATGTCTATTAGCCAGGATGATCAGAGATATAACATTATACTCCAAGGTTATGTCTACACTAGGGGCTTAATTTGATGTAACCAGGCTTAAGTCAGCTTAAGCAAAGCCAGGGCTATATTAGAATTTACTAAGTTGACTTAAGCATTTGCTTAAGTCAACTTAATAACTCCTGCCCTGTAAATCAACTTAAGCTTTTAAGTCAACTTTACATGACAGGAAGGCTTGGGCCCTACCCCTGCCTTGCATCTGGACCCAGTCGGGCTCCCAGAAGCCTGATCCAGCCCCAGCTGCTGCTGGCAAGTGGCGGGGAGCTGGATTCAGCTCCCAGCCCCTAGCAGAAAGCAGCAGGGACTTGAAAATGGTTTGTGCTGCCCATGGAGAGGGGCTAGGAGACTGATCTGGCTCCCAGCCCTTGTGCCGTGGGCAGGCGGCTGGGAGCCTGGTCAGCTTCACAGGCGATAAGCCTATGAAATTGAGCAGGCTCCCAGATGCCTGCCAAAAGTACAAACTTCCTGGAGCCAGATCAGGCTCTGAACTGGCTCCCAGCCCCCACAGCCTGCAGCAAGGAGCTGGGGGCCAGATCGGTCTCCCAGCCCTTCTTCATAAGCGGCGGGGGCTGGTAGCTAGTTCCTGCAGCCTGTAGAGATGGGCTGGGATCCCTATTGGGATCCCAGCCTACTTCCATGGGCAGTGGGGGCTGGCCGCTGACTCCTGCCCAGGCTGACTTGTGGAGTCGATTTGAAATAGCCCCCTAATGTAGACATAGCCTAAGAGTCCCTAGCTATTGTTTGCCAGAATTTGAGTGAACAATCATAGAATCACAGGCTTAGAAGGGACCTCATGAGGTCATCTAGTCCAACCCCCTGCCAGAAAAGCAGGATCACTCTCACTAAATCATCCCAGCCAAGGTTTTGTCTAATTGAGACTTATCTCCAAAGATGGTGATTCCACCATTTCCCTAGGTAGCCCATTCCAATGCTTCACCACCTTCCTAGTAAGAAAGCTTTTCTTAATATCCAACCTCAACCACCCCAGCTTCAACCTGAAACCATTGTTCCTTCTTCTCTCCTCTGTTACTACTGAGAACAGCCAAACGCCATCCTCCTTGGAGCATTCCTTCAAGGAGTTGAAGGTTGCTATCAAATCCCCCCTCAGTCTTCTCTTCTGCAGGCTAAATAAGCCTAGCTCCTTCAATCCCTCTTCATAAGTCTTGTGCACCTCCCCCTTGATCGGTTTTATTGCCCTCTGCTGGACTCTTTCTAATTTGTCCATATTCTTTTTGTAGTGGGGTACCCAAAACTGTATACCAGATGTGGCCATGCAAGTGCTGAATAGAAGGGAATAATCACATCCCTTGATCTGCTGGCAACACTTCTACTGATACAGCCCACTGCTCCAGTTTGTCTAGATCTCCTTGAATACTGTCCCTGCCCTCCAGCATGTCTATCGTTCCCCCGAGCTTGGTGTCAGCCACAAACATACTGAGTGTGCAATCTATCCCATCATCCAGATCATTAATGAAAATGTTGAACAGAATTAGACCTAGGACCAACGCCTGGGGCACACCACTCCTTAATGGTTGCCAACTAGCTATGGAGCCATTGACTCCTACTAGGTGAAACCGTTGATCCAGCCAGTTTTCTATCCACCTTACTGTCCATACATCCAGCCCATACTTCCTTAACTTGCTGATGAGAATGCTGTGGTAAACGGTATCAAAAGCCTTCCTAAAGTCAAGGTATATCATGTCATCCACAAATCCAGTCATCTCATCACAGAAGGCAATGAGGTTGGTCAGGCATGATTTACCCTCGATGAATCCATGCTGACTGTTCCTGATCGCTCTATTTTCCTCCAAGTGTTTCAGGATGGATTCTTTGAGAACCTGCTCCATGATTTTTCTGGGGATTGAGGTGATGCTGACAGGTCTGTAATTCCCTGGATCCTTCTTTTTCCCTTTCTTGAAAATAGGTACTATATTTGGTTTTTTCCAGTTCTCCTGCACTTCTCCCATTCACCACAAGTTTTCAGAGATAATGGTCAGCGGTACTGCTATCTCATTGGCCAAGTCCCTCAGCATCCTCGGATGCAGTTCATCCAGCCACATGGACTTGTGCAAATAGTGCTTCTTTAAACAGTCCCTAACCTGACCTTCCATCAGGAAGGGCCTCTCTTCTTCTCTCCAATCTACCTTGCCCAGTGTAGTGGGGGGGGGGAGCTGGCCCTCCCTGTGAAAACTGAAGTAAAAAAAGCATTGAGCACTTCAGGTTTTTCCTCATTCTCTATCATGAGGATATCTGCCTCATTCAGAAAGAGACCTACACCACCCTTGATCCTCTTCTTGTTATTGACATGCTTGTAGAACCCCTTCTGTTATCCTTCACATCCCTTGCTAGCTGCAACTCCCAATTGTCCTTTGGCCTTTCTGATTTTATCCCTGCAGTCCCAAGCAATATCTTTGTATGGCTTCCTAGTCATCTGTCCAAGCTTCCACTTCCTGTAAGCTTCCTTTTTATGTTTTAGCTCAGTGCAGAGTTCTCTGTTAAGCCACACTGGGCGCCTTCCACATTTGCAGTTCTTTCTGCTCATTAGAATAGTATCTTTCTGTGTCCTTAGCAGGGTTTCTTTAAAACACAGCCAACTCTCTTGGACTTCTTTCCCCTTCAGATCAGCCTCCCAAGGGCTCCTGCCCATCAGCTACCTAAGGGAGCCAAATCTACTTTTCTGAAGTCCAGGGTCTGTGTTTTGCTTCTTTCCTTTTTTTCCATTAATCAGCATTTTGAACTCTACTATCTCACAGTCACTGCAGCCCAGGTTGCCATTCACTTGTTCTTCCCCAATCAATTCCTCTCTCTTTGGGAGCAGCAGGTTGAGAGGTACAAGGCCCCTAGTTGATTCTTGCAGCATTTGTACCAGGAAGTTGTCAGCTCTCTTCAAAAACTTCCTGGATTGCCTGTGCACTGCTGCCAGCAGTTGTCAGGGTAATTGAAGTCCCGCATGAGAACCAGGGCATGTGCTCTAGAAACTTCTGCTTGTTGTCCATAGAATGCCTCATTCACCTCCTCCTTCTGGTCTGGCAGTCTATGGGAGACACTCACCACAACATCCCCCTTATTGCCTTCTTCTCTAAACTTAACCCACAGACTTTCAACTGGCTCGTTTCCACTTCCATAGTCAAGCTGTGAGCTACTCCCCCCCTTCTTCCCTGCCTGTCCTTTCTGAACAATTTATACCCATCCATGGCAGAGCTCCAGTCATGCAATCATTCAATGATTTCCTCCTGTTCTGTTCATTTCCTCTGAAGCAGCTGGCATTGGTGACCATTAGAAGGCAAGATACTGAACTAGTAGACTATTGGTATGACCAAGTATGGTCAGTATGGTCATTCTTCTGTTCTTC
Organism: Podocnemis expansa; assembly: GCA_007922195.1. Classification (NCBI taxonomy): domain Eukaryota; kingdom Metazoa; phylum Chordata; order Testudines; family Podocnemididae; genus Podocnemis; species Podocnemis expansa. The sequence goes on from ML681979.1 coordinate 51,817,577, forward strand.
TGTTGTATGACCAAGTAGTCTAATTCAGTGGTCATCAATCCACGGGTCAGAACCCAGTACAGGGTCACAGACCTGTGGTTACTAGGTCATGGCATGGCAGCTCGATGGGGGTCCCGGGAGAGGAAGCAGTAGTGGAAGCCAGGGTCTGGCTGCTACCTGCAGCTCAGGGCAGCCAACTTCCTTTCAAATTTCCCTCAGCTGCTTCCATCTGGGGTAGCAGCCATGGAAAATTGACAAGGATGCTAGCCACTCTACTGAAACCTGATGACCTAGAGCAACTGGAGTCCTTGTCAATTTCCTGGGGCTGCTACTCCAGGATGGAAGCAGCTGCAGGAAACTTCAAAGGATGCAGGCTTCCCTGGGCTGCAGGTTGCAGCTGGACAGCCAGTGTCTTAAACTTCCTGTGACTGCTGCCCCTGGTCTGGGTAGAAGCAGCCATGGAAAGTTTAAAGTGACTCCAGCTGTCCTGCTGCTACCTTCAGCCCAGGGCAGCCAATGTCATGTCAGCTTCCCATGGCTGCTTCAACCCAGGTGTAGAAGCCACAGGTAATTTATGACCATGTTGGGTCACGGTCATAAATATTTTTTTTCAACTGGGTCATGAGAAAAAAAGTTTGAAGACTACTGGTCATTTCAGTATATGTTTCAGTAGGCACAGCTTCTTTGTCAGAGCCTCAGTGTGAAGATACAAAGTTCCATTTCAGCTGTCTGTGTTTCCTAATTCACCTGCCTGTATCTGGATGGAATTTTTTAAATATTATAGACTACAGTTTTCTAACTCAAAAGGTGTTGTGACTAAGGTAATTGAAATTCCCCATTGAAAATAAAGAGGAACTGATCACAAAACTAAACTTGAATGGTAGCTTAGGTACATAATTTTGAGTTGTTAGTATTTATAATATCCAAAAAATATATAATCCAGAACAGTAATATATATTTGGTGCTTTAAAAGTGCCAGTTTCATGAAATTGAAAAGAACTGTGATCCAAATTAGCAAGGATAAAGAATTTAATCAGAAAACATGAGTGATAATTTTGAATTGTTTAAAAATACTTTTTAGGTTCCCGAAAAGCTGCAATCAAGAAAGACAGCTATTTTGATTTAAAAAAAAAAAAAAAAAAAAAACCTAACCCGATTTTGAGAGGAAGTGAAGGCAGCTAGGCAGAGAGAATGCAGGAAAGCAGAAAGTGATAGTAAAGAAAATAAATCAGAGGTTAGGAATGTATAGAAAATGGTAAAGAAAGCAAAGGGATACAAGAGTAAATCTATGGCCTGCAGAATTAAAAATAATGTTTTTAAAGTACATTAGGAATAAAAGGAATTCTAGCAAAAGTGTTGGTCCATTGTTCGATGGAAATAAACTTATCAACAATAATGAGAAAGCACAGAAGTATTGGATAATTATTTCTGTTCTGTATGTTGGAAAAAGACATAATGTAGTTATGTCATACAATGATGTTAACTTTCTTTGCAAAATATTACTGTCTCAGGAACAGGTTAAACAGTAGCTAAAGTTAGAAATATTTAGATCAGCAGGTCCAGATGACTTGCAATTTAGAGTTTAGAAAGAGCTGGCTGAGAATCTTGCTGAACCCATAATGTTGATTTCCGACAAGTCTTAGAACACCAGGGAAGTTCCGGAAGACTGGAAGAAAGTCAATGTGCCAATTTTTAAAAAGGGTAAATCGGATGACCTGTCTCATTATAGGCCAGTCACTCTGCCATCATTCCAGAGTTGATAATACAGCAGCTATTTGGAATTCATCTAATGAAGAATTAGAGGACAATAATATAGTTAATGTCAATCAATGTGTTTTTAGGGAAAATAGATCCCACCATACTAAGTTGGTACCTTTCTTAAATGAGATTACAAGTTTGTTTGATACAGGTAATAATGTTGACGTAACATACTTAGACTTCTGTAATGTTTTTTTGATGTGGTACCACACAGCATTAACACACACACTTTAAAAGGATGTGAAGCTGGCTTAAGTCTCAGAATGCAATTATAAAGAGGGAATTATCATTATCACGTGGCCATGTTTACAGGGGTATCATAAATATCACTTTTTGACCCTACATTATTTAACATTCTTATGAATGACATGAAAGAAAACAAAAAATATCACTGATAAAAACTTGCAGATGACTAAAAAATTGGGGCAGTGGTAAATAATGAAGCCTGCAGGTCACTGATATAAAGCAGTGCTTTTTTTGTGATGCTACACAGGGGTGCAGAGTACTGGCACCTTTTCTGCTTATGCTGATATGAAGTAATCTGGGTTACTTGGTAAACTGGATGCAAGCAAATGATATAAATTTGAATATGGCTAAATGTAAATGTTTATACACCTCAGAACAAAGAATATAGACTATATTTACATAATAGGGAACTCTATCCTGGGAAGAAATGACTTTAAAAAGATTTGGGGTTGTGAAGCATAATCAACTGAACACTAATTCCCAGTATGACTTTGTGGCCAAAAGGGCTAGTTAAATCCCAGATTGCACTTAAACAGAGGCACCTTGAGTGCTAGTAGAGAGGTTATTTCACCTCTCTATTAGTACTTTGACTACTAATGAAATATTGTGTCCATTTCTCGTGCCCACAATTCACGAAGGATGTTGATAATTGGAGAGGATTCAGAGAACAACCTAAAGAATGACTAACATGTTAGAAAATCTATTGCAATAGACTCAAGGAGCGCCATCTTATTACTTTAACAAAGAGAAGGTCAAGTGGTGATTAGATTATAACCTATAAATTTCTGCGTAGGGAATACATACTTGAAAATGGGGCCTTCAGTCTAGCAGAGGGAGGTATAACATGGTGGCCAAAAACAGAAGCTAGACAAATTCAGAATGGAAATTGGGCAATACTAATAACTACTGGAACAAGTTACCAAATGCAGCAGTGGATTTTCCATCATCAAGACTGGATGTTTTTCTAACAGAAACACTCTAGGAATTATTTTGGGAAAGTTGCATGGTTTGTGTTAAACACTAGATCACAGTTAAGCAGTTAAAAAGTAGATTACATATGATCACAGTGAGCCCTTCTGGTATCGGAATATCTGAACACTATGCCTATGTCCACATTACAGAAAGTTAGTTCAAACTTGCTAGTTTGAACTAATAAGTTCAAGCGTTATTTCAAACTAACCTTGAATGTATTACTTCAAAATAACAACATGAACTAGTTCGAACTAACATTAGTTCAAACTAGTCCACTTTGTTAGTTCAAACTAACTACCCTTAGTTTGAATTTATTAAGTTTGAACTAAGGGTTAATCCTACTCTACATTGCACTTAGTTTGAACTAAAGCTCGAACTAAGCATCTAGTTCAAACTAAGCAGTGGTAGTTAACAGCGCGAACTAAGCAACCCTAGCCAGTAACACTGCTGGTTCAAACAAAGGAATGCCTGATGTGCACAGGGGTAAAGTTAAGTTTGAATTAGGCCTCCTTAAATTCAAACTAACTTGCCAGTGTAGACATAGTCTATATGATCAGCAAACAATACAGACTGTACACTCTTGTGTAATTTTGTAAACAAAGCACCTTAGTACACAGAGCCCTATAATGAAAAACAGTACTACAGAAAAAAGTAGCCAACTAGTCTACTTTGAACTTCATTTCAAGAAAGGAGAGGAATATGCTGAAGTAACAATTTTCCAAATATTGTGATGGTTTTACAAATCTGCCTTAAATAATCCTTTAGGACTGGGCCTCTCAGTTTTCCATGTGTTTGGAGGGGACCTGAAGAGGTGACAGAAGCAGATTATAAAATGCAAATTTTGCTTTTCCATTACTGTGAAAAGCTTTCTGGCTTTTTCACTAAAATAGCAAAGAGCTAAAATGTTATATGTTTGTTGTCAGATATGACGATTTCCTTTCTGAGTCTAATAAGCCTGAACCTAATTAAATTAAACATCAGTAGAGGACAGAAGGAACATTAGACAAAACTGTACTGCCAAGCAAGAGAAATCTAAATTAAACTGGATAAAGGGCAACTTTGCTCATCCCTAAACTCTAGCGCCTACTTATAAACTCTTTTTTTACGAAATGCGTCAGAGATTGGAATGCTGCCAAATCCAGAAATACTAAGACAAATATACAGGAGATAAAAAATGGAGGATTTTAACCTAAATTACATCAACAGCAATGCCACATAAGGGTAGCATGATTGACATTATTATAATGAATACCAAAAGAATTAGTAATGACTGGGCACTTCTTATAAAGTGTTACCACCAATTCATGGAAGCAGAAAAAAAAAGAAGTGTCATATTTAGCAGATGTCCTATTGCACAATGAAAAAGCCGTAAATCATCTGAACTATAGTTAACCCTCTGGTAATCCACCAAACCACAGTTACTTAAACTGTGGTAAACCTGGTAGCCGGCTCTCTCCCCTCTCGAGGCAAGGCTGGATGCCCCAGAGGGATCGGAACTGTTTCCCTCTCCCAGGTGCCAGGTACCTAACGCTTTCCGCGGGCCTCAATCACTATGTTTACACTAGGGGTTTAAGTTGACTTAAGCACATACTTAATTCAACTTAATAACTCCTGCCCTGTAAGTTGACTTGAGCTTTTCAGTTGACTTTACAGGGCAGGACCCAGGGGTTCCTGTCCTGTAAAGTCAACTTAAAAGCTCAAGTCAACTTACAGGGCAGGAGTTATTAAGTTGAATACTCCTTGGTCCTGCCCCCACCCTGCCCCCGGTCCTGACCGGTCTCTGGGATCCTGACCAGGCTTCAGGGGCCTGATCCAGCCCCAACAGTCACTGGCAACAGCCGATTTGGCCGCCGGCCCCTTGCCACAGATGGCGGCGGTGAGGAGCCAGTTCCAGCTCCCTGCAGCAAGGGGTGCACAAAGCTTGATCTGGCTCAGCCACTTTTGGCCCAGAGCCTGTGAACTTGACTAGGCTCTGAGCTGCCTGCCCATAGTGCCAAGTGGTTTGAGGCAAAATGGGGTTCCGAACCAGCTCCTAGCCTTCACGGCCTGGGGCAGGCGTGGCCAAACAGCAGCTTGAGAGCTGCATGTGGCTCTTGAATGAAAAAGTGTGGCCCACGGAAGAACGTCAGCAAATCAATTTAGTAGGTAAAAGTATATGGCTATATGACTCAGTGCAGCTCTTGAAGGTTTAATAATCAACTTTTGTGGCCCTTGAGTTCGGTGAGTTTGGCCACCCCTGGACTGTGGCAAGGAGTTGGGGGTCAGATCGGACTTCCAGGAACCAACTGCTAGCCCTGCAGTCCACAGAAAGAGGCTGGAAGCCGGATCCCAGCCCTTTTCTGCAGGCAGTGGGAGCAAGCTCCAAGCTCCCAACACCTGCCGCAAGGAGCTGAGAGCCAGAGTGGGCATAGTTAAGTTTCTGCCTTGGTCAGGGAGTGTGAAACAAAAGTGATAGGCCTCTCTTTACCTGAAGGCATAATGTGTAACAATATGACCCCAACTCCACAAGGGGAGGCATCACAGGCCATTTGTTGACTGATGGAAAGATGTTATGATTACCTGCCCTTAACTCCCATTAACTGTTGCCATTTGTCACAGGGTGCAGCAGCCAGGTTGGGCTAGCATCCTGCTGACTTAGAGGAAAGGGGAGCCAGCTGGGCAGGTTGGCTAATGAGCTGGACTGAGGATCAGCTGTGGGGGCTAAGAGGTGAATACTGGCTCCCAGGGAGGAGCTAGAGGGATGCTACAGAGGGAATGAGGAGGAACAGCCAGCCAAGGATAAGTTGCCTACAACCAGGGTCAAGCTTCCCTGATCTGGGCTGAGCTGGTGGAGCTCCGGTAAGCCTGTGAAGTTGTATGTAGTTGTTGGTGGGGTTGTAAATACAATAAAAGAAAGCATTGGTGACCTGAAGCTGGAAGTCTGTGCATGCCTGGTGAGGACCAAAGGGTAGTGGAGGAGGGAAGACAGTGAGGCCCTGTGACATCATTAGCCATTTAAAATGTTTGTTCTGATTCTAAAGATACACTTGATCTATTTATATTCCCCATTTTAAGTATAGGGAAAATCCCTGAAATCTGTAATATCTCCTAAATCCAAATGAATCATTACAGGGCCTCATTACCCTCTGTATTGCCTTTAGGAGTTACCCTGTATTCATTTACATAAGGTTGTAGTCTTTGGGCCTCTTTCTGCATAAATATGTGTCTGCATTAGCTGCCATTCTGAGCAAAATGTTTAAAGCTAAAACACATTCACCTTACTGTTTTAAAAATGCTAGATAGGAGAAAGCAGCTGTTTGACTTGAACACTGACCATCACAACCTGAATGCATCACCTTTAAGACACAACTTTCAAGTATAAATTAGTAGATACTTGATGTAGGACTCGAACCCAGAATACATCTCTCTTGGTAGCAGAAAGCATTATCAGTAGAATGTGGCACTGGTTTCATATGCTATTAAAATTTTATAATTTTAATTTTCCCTGTAGAGGAACATAGGCACAAAGTACTGTAGATAAGATACTGCCACCACTGTTATCAATCAGAGTTAGGCCAGGTTTTTACACCATGCTTGTAATGCTGGTGGCATTATTAAGAACACAGGTTTCAGAGTAATTAATAAACAGTTTGATCATATGCACATCTTAGGACACAATGAACCCCCAAATGCTTGAAAAGCCTCGGTGAAAGCTAGACACAGCTCTTTAAAATTTCAGAACAGAACTTGATGCTGCTATTCTCTTTAAATCAAACTGAGACAGAGGAAACAATACCACAACATTAAGGCTGAGCTGTAAGAAAAAACAATTTATTTTCAGATCAGATACCTGCTGCTTCCAATTTAGATATTGGATAAAACGATCTGAAATGAAAGCAGCCGACTGAAATGGAATGTTTTCCTAAGCTCCCCTAATTAGAATCTGCTAGTTCAGTGCCGCTCTAACCAGAACCACCTCCTCTTCTTTGACTGACTGGGGTGACCTGCAAAACAAAAGTGTGAGTGTTGTCAAAGAATATCTCAGCCAGTAGATAAGAAATGAAGGCTTTGAAGAAACTGTGAGCACCCTCTGGGGAGGAAATTAGACTTGTGAATTTAGGGGGAAAAAGGCATGCAAACAGTTTAAATAGGAACAGAAGACAGAGGTCAACAGGGATGTTTCCAACACTGAAAATCACCTACTGTGGAAGAAATTAGTTTTGAACACCTAACACAAATCAGTGGCGTGGGTGGGAAAAACTTTGTTATTCATCTTTGTCACAAAACCCTAATATTTTCCCCTCAATCAAGCTGTGTAAATGAAAAAAAAATCTTAATTTGCACAGGAAAAAGTGCACACAATATTAAGAGGCTCATACTGCAGAAGATCATTTGACCAAAGAAAGTGGCATTAATGGCTCTTCTGATATCTTGGCTGTTGACAAACACTTCTAATCATGCATTGCATAGATGTGCTGAATAAGGTAAGAGACAATGAGCAGAAGAATACCCACTCCTGTATTAAGTTATTGCCAGGTGGCACCACAGCTTCCTACTTAGTAACATCTAAGATACGAAAAACATAAAGCATCTCATTAGAATAATGCAAATTGTGATTAAACCCATGTCTCCCTTTTTTTCTTTTAAATACCTTTTACCCCTGAGTACATCTGTAAAGTGCATGTGTGATGAGTTGGTTTATCATCATACCAGGTGTCCTTCCCCTTTGAGGCCTGAAAATGGCCAGACCTGTCCAATTACTCCTGCTTGTCCCAGTTGGTGTGGCACATGTGGTTTGTTATGGAACTAGCTGGGTATGGAGGAGGTAAGTCTTGTATAAAGAGCAACAGGAAGTTGTAGAGAAAAGGGAGGTGCTCAAGGAGTGAGACAATCAAAGTGAGAGTGAAAGCCTACAGAGACTGCTGGGGGAGAATAGGCTATAGGAGGGAACTTCGACCCTTCAGGGAAGGCGCAGGGTATTCACAGATGATGTTCAGCTTTGCTGAGGCCTTTTAAGAACTTTCTTTTGGGAACTGTTTTTTGTTGTTTTAATAACTCCAGCCCCAAGGAGGGATGAAGCTAAAATCTTGATTGAGGGATCTCAGTAAAGTGGGGAAACTGAGGCATGGTTGCTGCAGAGCTATCTTGGGCCATGAGGGAACATACAGGAGACAGACAGCCTGTTTGCAATCCTAAAAAGTTCCAGTAATGTTTTATAATAATAGCAGCGTGTGACTTAGAATATTTCCACACACATTCCTCTGACGGATACTGAACCTGAAATCTGCTCCTAATGAGCAGACTTCTTGTGCCTTTGCAGAGTAATTCGCAAGATTAGGGCCATATTTTATACAGTATTTTGCTAACAGTGGCATATTTTCACTTGTTTAGGTTTCGGATTTTTTAGGAATAGTGGTTGTCTGTTCATTCTCAGAGGTAAAAATAAAGGGATTTGTGTGAAAACCTTGTTCTTGGTACGAAATGAGAGCAGACTTCCCTCCAAATAAAATATGAGGTACATAAAGCCAGGCAGAGAAAAAGGAGGATTTTTTAAAAAAAAACAAATTGCTTTATTGTAATAAGAAGTGCCACTGAATTTTAAAAAGTATTCAGAATTGTGGTTTTATTAATTAATTTGCCTGAGTTTCCAGTCACTTGTTGGAAAAACACTGTCAGAGCTGCCATTAAGAATGATCTGAAAACAAATAGCATCTAAAGTCATAGATATAACTAAGGGCCTGATCAACTAATACTTAAATGAGTCATCAGCTTGAGTAGTTTTTTCTACACACCCCTGTCTTCCAGGAGGATTAGTCACATGAGTAAAGTTACTCCCATGTTTAGATGTTTATGAGATGTTGCCTTTGATAATGATTCAAGGAGGTGTGGCTCAGGAACTTCTTGATGCCAACTGACAGAGGGGATGGGGTGTGAATAGCCTTTTACCAAGATCTGCAGAGTCTGATATGTGTATGATAATTCACTAAAGGATGACATGTGACATCTGTACTAAAATCTAGTAGCCTACTTGTCATCATAATTACTGTAAAATGTGTATATACAGGTAATATTTAAATAGGTTCTTAAGGTAGGTAACCACAAGGGGACAAGCATTGAATAGCTTCCTATTCAAGTAAAAATGCTTCTCTCTCTGTCTTTTCACCTGTGTATGGGGCATTGTAAATCTTCCAAAGGATGCTTGTTTACACGATAAGCCAAATGCTAATTGGGAGTTCATGAAATCTCCAAGAGACACAATTTACATGACAAAACACCAGGAAAAGATCCTGTTTACAAGTAAAAACCAGGGGTTAAAGTATAATTTGGCAGGCCCTGGAACCCTCCTTATTGGGAGGGCCTTCCCACATGTCTGGGCCCCCCACCCCAGCTACTGCCCCCCAAAACACCTACCCCCATCAGACCCCTTTCCCCATGTCATTCTCAGCCCTAATCCCCACTCCCTACGCTCCCTGCCCCCATTCCAGCCTTCCTAACCCCCCACCCCCTGTCTTCATGTCAACCCCTTCTTCTCCCACCCATGCTTTCCCCATTGGCTGCCCGACCACCCCAACCACCCCCAGCTCCCTTACCTGACTAAAGATCTGAGTGGGGGGCAAGAGGCTGTGGCACTGGCCGGCCAGTTGGCTGGCAAAAAGGAGCCTAAGCCGGAGGTTGGTGTCTGACTGCATGAACAGCCAGGCTCCGGCTGGAAGGGGCAGAGCCACAAGGCACCAGGGCTGGGAGGGAGAAGTGGCTGGGCTGGCCCCAGCCCACAGCCCCTCCCTTCCTCTGGCCTAGAAGGGATGTGCCAGAACGCTGGTTCCAGTGTGCCCTTCTATTTTTAGTGGTCCCCAGAACTGAGCATTCTGGGGTGTACCCCTATCTTTCGGGGGCCTGGAATGCTGGCTCCCTAAAAATAGGGGGCCCTAGAATGGCGTTCCAGGGCATTCCCCCTTACTTTAGCCCCTGGTAAAAACAAAGGATTTGGTGGCACAGTAGTACACCCTGCATCCTTCACTGAAGAAGCAAGCTAACAGAGTTTTTGTCTTAGGAACAGAGAGAGAATCACAATTAAGCCTGGCTGGAAAATGCCAGAAAGGTTTTAGGTGAGTCTTGCTTTATAAGACATGAAAGTATATTCTTCAGTAAATCTAAGCTCTAGAATGTGTTATGATTTTATTTCTTGTATAACTGATTTTATTTTCTATAGAGCCATTTGTTTCCAACAACTACTTGTGATCACTTGAATCTCTGTTCTTTGCTAAACTCTTATTTGTTTTCATCATAAACATAGTTGAATAATGTGTCTTAAATAGAGTAGTGATCTGAGGTGGAACTGGTGGTCTGGGGAGTAGTGCTGCTTTGGAAGTAGCAAATCTCTGAATATTATGGCTGTCTAGTGGAACAGAGCTGGATGCTCTAGGCAGATAGATGCCTGTCACTTCCTGGGGGTTGAGGGTGGTGGAGGGTGCTGCATAAGTCTCAAAGCCTGTGGATCGTGCTGCATAGATCTAAAGTCACGTTTGTTGCCTGTGGAGATGAGGAGTTGACCAATGACAGGCACACACCGAAATTCCTCATGCTGAAGACAAGTGAGAGCAAGCTGCCTCATAACCCTGGGAAGCATCACAAGAGGACCTAACAAGTAGGAAACAATTGTGTTTTCAACATTCAATGTATTGTAATTCCTGCAATTCTCTGACACTGTGAGGCAGCACAACCCCTTTTGTTACAAGGAGTTTGCTCCACTGTCGTATTTTAAATGAAATTTATTGAAATAGCTAATGGCACCAACATCCTAACAAATGTGAAAATGTGACATTCTGCAGTTAAAATCAATCTTCAGAGAAGGCAAATCATGAGAAACTCTTTGCTCAGAACCTGTATCATGCCCAGGATCCTAAACAACCAGTTCAGAAGTTCAAGTATGATACATTCTTAAGTTTCAATATATAACATACCTTTTTCAGTTTAAGCAATAGTTTTATAGGGTATGTCCACACAGGCTTCTTATTTCGAAACAACAGAGGTTGTTTCGAAATAAGAAGCGGCATGTCCACACGACGCACCATTATTTTGAAACCGTTAAACCTCACATCTAATCGAAATAGCTGTTGTTTTGAAACGATTGTTTCAAAACAACGGCATTCGGACACATTGTTTTGAAACAACACCATTGTTTCGAAACAACTTGTCTGAATGGCCTTGTTTCAAAATAACCATTTCAAAACAATGGCTATTTCGAAAGCAGGCCTTCCCTTAATTCGAATTAACAAACTGTTAATTCGAATTAACTTATTTTGAAATAACCCATTTCGAAATGAGTTATTTCAAAATAATGATGTATGTGTGGACATAGCCATAGAGAATCAGGCTGGTCAGAATGCATGTGCACAAATATAAACACACACACCTGGGGTTCTTGCCTCCCATTCTCCTTACATGTCATTATAAAGTGATTTTCAGCCATTCCTCCCACACAACATTGTTCATGAAGAAGGGGAAAGGCTCCTCAGTCCTGTGCCATAAAGCACCAAGTTCACAACATCAAGATGTCCCGAAGAGTGACAGCACAATGTATTTGTGGTTCACCTGATGATGAAGTGTGGGACTGCTCAGGTACACTGTGCCTTCAATGACTATATTTGACATGTCCCTGCAGTCTGAACTTCAGCAGCAGTGACACAAGTTCGTATCAACACCTGGAAAGTGAGGGTGCAGAGAAGAGGATTTAATCATTTTTCTGAACTTCAAAGCAAGGTTCACTGGAGAGTGAGGCTTGGGTTCTAGGAGAAAGGAAGCACTGTCTGAACTGTTTCAGTTTGCCCACTCCTAACTGAAAGCCATCACTCTACATATGGCTGGTCCCCTGCAGCTAGTATGGTAATACAGTGATAGCTAATAGTAATAAAGTGCCTTCAGACTTTACAGGTAAATGGGGGAAGGGATCTTGGGGGGGTTAACAATGTAATTATTGCATTTTAAATTAATAAAAGAAAGTTGCTGCAACTATCACTCTGGACGATCACTAGCAGAAACAGAATGACTACCTCTAGATGTTCTAAAAAATGCATTAAAATGTCAGTGCCAGCCTGAGACATGGTTGGAGTGGGAACTCTGTCTTGCAATGTTCCCAAGACCATAAAGAAAACTTTTGCAATAATGTGCAAAGTACAGCCTATAATCAAAAATAAACTTAATGGTGACCGCCAACAGAATAAGAACAGTGGGAACATGTGCAAAAAAAGGAAAATCAATAAGAGAGAAATGGCTACAATTTCTTGAAGCATTTTATAATTTAGTTTTAAAACAACTTTTTGAACATGATTCTCATTTGTATGAACATCCCTTCACACTGCTTTGGCAGACAAAAAGCTTTAGTATAAGTAAGAATAAAAGCTCATTGACTAGTTGGTCTAGTCTCAGTTTCACTTGAAACATTTTGTGCAAGTAAATCACTTTTCTGTAGGAGCTACTATAAATCTCTTTGGGTCTCAGTCTAAACAAACAAGCATAGAAAAATGAAAGAATGCAAACACAACTCACAGAGACAAATGGGTAGCCAGAAGTTGCCTACTGCAGGACAGACCCAACAAGGAAAACAAAAGAACGCCACTTGTCATCACCTACATCCTCCAACGTTAAAATTCTCCAGCACAGCATCAAAAATCTACACCTTATCCTGGGGAAAAACACACATGCACATGTGTGCACACACACAGAAACTAAATATATATACAGAGGGAGAGTGAGAGAGAGGTGATACACATATATAACAAAATAGGGTGAGCAATGAACCCAGAAAGAAAGTTAAGAATAAAGACAACATTGTTTCAAAAACTTTTTCTTCTTGATTATAGTGCCCTGCTTAGGATCACTGTATGTGGCCTATAAGTATTTTCATGCTGATTCAAAAAGTATTGGGTGGTAATTTTGCTTTGTGGTTGGTATAGGAATTTGCAATAGCTCCCATATGGATCCTGCTCTGAATCAATTTTAGGAACCATTGTTCAGTGCTAATGGTAAGCTGCACTCTGGGAGCTAGATGTTAATAAGGCACAGTGAAAACCAGGGGGTCTCACCCTTTCTAGACTCCCTTACCTCTTTTAGGCATCTGACTTATCTTGCATACCCCCAAGTTTCATCTCACTTGAAAAACAACTTGTTTACAAAGTCAGATATAAAAATAAAAATCTATCACAGCACACTATTACAGAAAAATGGCTGACTTTCTCATTCTTGCAATATAACTATAAAGTAAATAAATGGGAATATAAATATTTGTGCATACATTTCAGTGTATCGATCATATACAGTATATGCAATATACAGCAGCATAAACAAGTCTTTGTATGAAACTTTAGATTATATTGACTTTGCTAATGCTTTTTATGTAACCTGTTGCAAAACTAGGCAAACATCTAGATGTACACCCCAGCTGAGAACCAATGGTGTAAACCATGCATTACTTCATGCTATGTCTTCTGCTGTGCTTGATCCACAGAAAATGACTCTCTAAAACTCTTCATTACAGAGCCCTACATTTTACCTTCATCTGTAGGGACTCATAATTTTAGTTTTGGGGGGCCTCACTTCAGTCCCTATTATTATCTGGGGCAGAAGTCATCAAAGCAGTACATAGGCAAAGCCATTTAATCATGCTAATGCCCTGTTAGGGTACAGCTTCATTTTGGTATGAATTCAAGGGATCTCCCTAAGCAGAAATGACATTTTAGGAGATGTTAGGAAATATATACCTGAAATCACCAAACCAGACTCAAAACAACTAAACACAATAGATTTATCTTCACTGTGGGAGAAAAAAAGTGTGGTCTTTACTCCTATTTGTGAACATAAGTTAAAATTTTAATGAAGACAAGGCAGTTGTACTTCTCCCACAAGTTGGCAGGTAAAGGGAAGCCCTAACGTCCCTTAGTCATTACCTCAACCATGTGAAAGGAACAGACTGGCATGTTTTTACTAGGATTTTACCTAACCTAAACTAAAGAGTGTTAAGAACACACCTTTTTTTGTCATGAAAATGTACCCTATAAGATAAAGGAAAGACCTTATTTCCCTATTAGTACTATTGTTAATACCATGTATTTCATTTGTTTCAGAAGGTTCTTTCCATATGAAATATTCAACACTACTAAGAGCAAAAAGAGATTCTTCTACAATAGCCTTCAAATTGCCAATATGATTATTTGGAAGAAGCTAAAGGAACTACAGTACCAGTACTTTTCACAATAAACCTGCCCTCAAAATCTACTTGGGCAACTCACCTCTAAAGGATAGGACCAGTCCTCCCCCCCACCCCCCACACACACACATACCGTCTCCTCCTGCTGCTTGAAACTCATCTGATGCACTAGGAACTCTGAAAAGGTATTTTAGAGTGGAAGGCAGACAAAGTCAAGCTTTTAATGGAAACATGATTGCACTTGTCACTTTAATTATTTAATGGTTGCTGACTCCTGTCTTTAAAATCATATCCATAGCTTGGAAGAGAAAACCACAAGTGTATACCACATATCGTTTCAACAATCTGTAATGAAAACTTGGCAGCTTGAGCTCCCTGTCCAAGGATGACTCTAAGAGTACTACAGAGTCTTTTGTGTGGACATGTTTAGTGTATTAGAAGAGAAATTAGAACTCTAAGGTATGTCTACACTTGCAAGTTAGTTCAAATTAAGGAGGCTTAATTTGAGCTAACTTATTACCTGATGACACGAGCCTTTCATTAGTTTGAACAAAGGAGTTCCTTAATTCGAACTAATAAAACCTCCCAGTTAGTTCAAACTAAGGACGATGTAGACAAGATTAACCCTTAATAAGTTCAAACTAAGAGCAGTTAGTTTGAATTAACAAAGTGGACTAATTCAAACTAATGTTATTTCGAATTAGAACACATTGTTAATTCAAACTAATAAGTTTGGGTTTAGTTCAAACTAATCTCAAACTTATTAGTTCAAATTAACAAATTTGAACTAACTTTTCCTAGTGTAGACATAGCCTAAGGTTCTCAAACCCAGGAAAAGTTGAAATAAAACCTCTATTCCAGGGATCTGCAACCTGCAGCTCCAGAGCCACATGTGACTCTGGCTGCTCCCTTGTGGCTCCAGTCTCTGCCACCCCGCCCCCCACACCTGATACCAGAGGACCCTGTGAACAGCCTGTGCTCCTGGCTCTGGGCTCTTCTGCCACTGGGAGACCCTGCAGGCAGCCTGCTCCTGGTTCTGGCTCCCCTGCTTACACCAGGGGACAGAGCTGTAACACTCTGTTTTGCCACCCAGGGTGCATTCCAATCAGAACGTGTGCCTTGCCATTAGCAGTGCTTGGAGCTGGTGCTGCGAAATGCACACTTAACAGAGCAGCTCTATTGAGTCACACTGGCGCGCCTGGGGCAAAGCCCCTTTGTCCCTGCCATAATTATGGCTCTGCCAGGTGACCCTATAGCCAGTGCCTTGGCCCAGATCGCAGATCCCCCCAACCCTCTACCACAAGGCTACACACATTGTAGCTCTCAAAATGCTTGGTTATTAAAGGAATTTTTTTTAAAAGGCTCTTCTTGTCTTTTGTGTTACTGACTCTGCTTTATTCTAACTACTAAGGAATGCTAAGGCAATATCTACACTACAAACTGGTACTGGCCTCATTTAGAGTATGTATAGCGAAGGGCTTCATTGAAAACTGTGCTACATCCACTGTTCAGGGTGTAGGTGAATGTGCCAGCAAAAGGCACTGAGAGTGAGCAAGAAGCAGGGAAAGGCTTCAGCTGTTCCCTGCTTCAGGAGCTTTCAGTGCAGCAAGGAGTGGCCTAGCAGAGAGAGTAGCAGGGATAGACTACCCTATGGAGTGTTGGGGGGGCTCTGACACTAAGGAGGCAGAAGTACGTGGTATTGCTGGAACCAGCAGTGTAGGCTGGGAGACATTGCTTGGGTAACAGAGAGCCGTGTGTGATATATATCCAACTATATACCCACAAGCTTTAGGTGTGTGTTTATGGTACTTGCCTAAGCAGTTCCTCACCATCTACACTGTTATTTACGCACCTTAGGAGGACTACTCATATACATATTCTACCTTATGGGTAGGATTTTCAATAGCTTCTAAATGACATAGTTACACAAGTCCCATTGAAACTCCATGGGACTTTATGATCCTAAATCACTTTTACAAACCTCCCTTATGTCACCTGATGATTATAACAGAAGTGTACAAATCAACAGTCTAAAGAGACAAAGCTAATGGGAAGAAACTGAAGCTTACGGGGCAAGCAGGATTATTCAGCAGGTCCAGCTGGGCTTGGTTCCTGCCAGGTTTTCCTATTTTATCATCCCAAACAGGCTTATTTTATCCCAGACATCTAATCTCTGAATCCTGGGTTTACCTTTGCTCAAAACCCTTGTCTCACCCCTTTAAGACAAGTCCTGTTATGAACTCAGTAAAATCCTTTCTTCTCCGAGGGCTGCTCAGATGCATTCAGTAATAGGTGTATCTGTACCGGAGTGCACAATTGGTTGGAACTTTTTGCCCAAGCCTGTCAGAAGAGGGCAGGCAGCCACTGCCCCCCGTGCCACCCCGTGGCTATATATGTGGCCACTGCCCCACCCCTCTCCAGTTTCATTTCTTCCGCCTTAGCATCGGTTGTGGAGCTGCCCGCTCCTTGCACTTCACAAACAGCCTGTCTCCTTTGTTCACTTTATGAGCCTTTTGCTCAATTGGGAGCACCTATTTGTGGACCTAGTTCCACTGAAGAAAGTTTCCCCTCTCAGGCAGGAACATTGCGCTCCTATGCCATCTGCCACGCCGGGGTTTAAACCCTGCACTGAATGCGGCCAGGCCTTCCTGTGGGACAATCCCCACAAGAAGTGCCTCCGGTGCCTGGGCATAAGCCATATGGTCACCGCTTACTCCATCTGCCTGTCCTTTAAACCAAGGACAATCAAGGAGCAAAGGTGCCATGCCCTGGCCTCTGAGCAGACTCGGCACTCTTCCCCTGAGGACTCAGGGTCTCCTGCAACACCGCGTGCCAGCTTGGCACCGGAACTCGTCCAGCACCGTGCTGATAGGAGATGCAGGACAAGCTTGATACCAATATCAGTACTGCAGCACCAGCACCGCTCCGCGTCTTTGACATGGGGCTCCCCTCTGGACCAGGGAGGGTCAGTGCTGATTCCAGCGATCCCGGAGGCAGTCCAGGCAGCAAGGGCACTCCTCCTACTGCCTAGACCTCCCTCTGCAGTGCCTGCTAAAAGAGGGAAACTAGTCTTCATTTGGAAGGTCTGGGCACAGTGTAAATGGCAACACACCCCTTCTCTGTGGCCAGGGCTGGGCTCCCCAACACCGGACCCCACTACCTCTTTGAGTCTTGATACTGTTGAGCCATCCCCCTGGCACCAAATCAACCTGCCGTCCCAGGAACCGCCCTGAGGGTCCCAAGACATTTCCCCCTCTTCCAGCCCAGGGGAAAGGGCCTCCAAGGGCACCAAACAGCCCTGGCGCCGGCCTTCAGTGCCGGTGCCTCTTCAGTACCACCCCAAAGAATGGTCCCAGCAGCAGACCCCTGTGGCCATGCCGGTACTATCCCACTCAGCACCTGTGAGGGCTTTAAATCCGGTGCCTTGCTCTTACACGGGGGATCTATCGGCTCATTTTGACCAACTGTGCTGTGTCTCTGCCCACATGGGAATGGAGGTCCAGTCCTCCGAAGGGCCCACGGACACCTTATTCGGACCACTGTTCTCTTCAACGGAACCGGTCATGGTTCCCCACTACCCCAGTGTTTGGGACTTGGCCTCGTCTCACTGGCAAAACCTGGGCTCCATCTCCCCGGTTTCAGATACGGCGGGCCTCAAGTACCGAGTCCTAGGGTCTGAGTTCCCCTCACTCATCCACCACCCAGTCCCACCTCAAGCAGTTGTAGAGGCGGCCTTAGGGCCGGGGCAGGCTTCCCGCGATCCCCTCCCGACATCGACGGATGCAAAGGAGCTAGAGTTGCTGGGCCAGAAGGTATACTCCTCCTCGGCCTTCCAGGTGCGTGTTGCAAATAATCAGGCCCTGGTAGGCAGATACATGTGGGAGTCAATAAATAGATTTAGACATCTACTCCCATTAGAGGTGAGGGAAGAGTATGATGCCTTCCTTGAGGAGGTAAAATAGCCTCCCAGGTCCTCCTCTTATTGGTCTGGGCCACAGTGGATACAACAGCCTGCACTATGGCCTTGGCTGTGACCTTGGGCCGTGCAGCATGGCTACGGGAAGCTAGAGTGCCCCCGGCCTCCCAACAAGTGGCCCTTGACCTTCCCTTTGGGGGCAATGACCTCTTCCCTCCAGAGACATTTGCCATCTTGGGTACCTCTCATGACCCCAGAGGGTAGTTAAAATATCTGGGGCTCCTCTTCCACGTCCCCTGGCCCCATAAGGTCCGGTAACACTCCAACACCTCCCCCATCCTCCCTGTTCAGCAACACTGAGGAGGACTTAATCCCCACCACCATAACTTCAGTTCGAAATCCAGCTTGAGGACCCTCCCATCCACAGCCCTCCTCCACAATTTCGGGGAGGAGATCCTGACCAGCTAGCTGGTGGCATCCGTTATAACCTGCCAGACTGGCTACCAATCACCTCTCCAAAAACCATTGCCCCATGGAGTCCCCACTGACTCAGGGATCCCTACTACGAGCTGACAGACAGCCTCTTTCTCCTTCTCTCTCCCCGGTAGGGCCTCGGTCAATCCAGGCCGTATTCATACCGTCTATGGGCCTTAATACTTCCAATGACCGAAAGGACTTGACTCCCCTGGTTGCTAAGCCTCCACTAACAGCTAATGGGTCCAACTCTAACCCAGAGGACTATCACGCCCCTTTACCCGACAATCTGCTGGGGGAAAAGCTCCCCCCCTTCCACGTGTGGCACCTCCCTCCCATTCGTTGAAGAGTCCATTGCTTCACCTACACCCATTCAGGGGGTTGTTCCCCTTGGGTACCCTTCCTATACCTGGGAATGACGCTTACACACACTCTCCCCAAGGCAAGGTTCTAACTCCCTATCCTTCGAAACAAATGTTCAGGAGGCCCTTCGTTAACAGGGACCTCTCTCTCTTTGTCCCCCTCTCCTGGAAGCCATTCGCTCCCCTATCCCCTACCTGTAAGGTGGAGCCTTTCACCCTTCCCTATATGTTGCACTAACAATCCTTCTCAAATATCACCAGCGTGAATTAGCTGGTGCACAGATATAGTTTGCGCTCAAACGATCCCCAACCAGGGATCCAAGGTTTATACTCCCAGCTCGGTGGTACTTCAACCTCTTCCTGAACCCAGAGAGCAGGCAAACCACCCCTGCCTACCAAGTACCAGACACAAATGTCAGAGATCGGCCACCAGGTGTAAGTGCTTGGTCAATTGCTCACATTTTCCAGTGGAGAGAGAAACCCTCCAGTATTCCTTATCACCAGCTGGTCCACAGTTTGGATCAGTGTGCTTGAGAGAGTTCTCACTAGCTGGGGCCTCTACCCTGTTTACCTACCAACACTTTCCCCATAGGAGAAAGAGGCTATGCTAACGAACAACGAATCACTTTTCCCTGGCTTGTGACTACTTTTAGCCAGGAGGTGAGTTAAGGCCAGAACCCCCGCATATGGGGTCTGTCCCTGACAAAATGCACCTGTGCAACTTCCCTTTCTGTCTCCCTATGGTGGTCACTTCTTTCTACCTAGATCAGGAAATCCTTGGGTCAAGGAGAACCAGAGGAGATGACATGATAATATCAGCTGGACCCTCACCCCCCTGCCATACAGTATAGTCAGAGAAGCTCATCCCTCCACCTCCTTGCTACTTGCACAGTTGCTGGTCGGTCCCACCATATGGTTCAGAGACCTTCCTGCAGGTGCAGTAGGGGTCTGGGCCTAATCACTTTCACAGAGTGTTATCCAGTGGTGCCTATTGTGTTGCTCACCTTCCTGGAATGGCCATAGCACCATGGTTACCCAACCTAGGTCCGGAAGACTCTCGCTCAGAAGTCCTGTGGGTACAACCTCTCTTCCTCACCATGACACAAATGTCTTCTAGCCTCAGTAGTTGCAACTTGGCACATTATATTCCTGCCATGGCAACGACTAGTTTCCTTTTCACTCGTTGGAGCCTAACATCAACCCACCCAAAATTCTGAACAGCGACCAAGAATTCAGGAACTAGATGACCCTTGATAGAAGTCACCTTCCCAGTAAAGTTTAATAACAACGTGTAGCAAAGAGATGTGGTCACCCTCCGGGAAAAGGCAGCTAAACCTGCAAAATGGCCGGAGGGCGGAGTCAGGCAGGGGCTGTCAGTCAGCCTGGAAGTGGAGGGGCGGGACAGGAAGTATAAAGGGAGAGGCAGGCAGCTCAGTTGAGGCTAGGGTGGTGGAGGGGAAGGCTGCAACTCTGCCTGCTCCTGACCCTGCACAGCCCAAGGGAGGAGCTGGGCTCTGGCAGCCAGAACCAGGCCCATTGGCCTGGCCAGGGCCACCCCGAGGCAGTGACTGGGGCCCCCTACCCGAGCCCTGGGTTGTTCCCCGCCAGCTGGAGAGACCGGACGGGGAGCCTGCACCCCAAGCTACCTCGGAGGACCTGGAGGAGCTACCCCTAGCTGCTGAAGAGCCCAGTGCCTGGCCTACCCCATGCGATCTGGAGGAGCTACCCCTGGCTGACGAGGATCCTGCGCCGGCACCCCCCTCATGTGACCTGGAGGAGCTACCCCTTGTGGAGGAGCTGGGCACACTTCTGGACTTGCCTCCACCTGATGAGATAGAGGGCTTCTACAATGTACCCCTGGGCGACTACCCGGAGGAACTGGACAGCGAGGTATGGCCGAGATGAGGGCCCCAGGGGGAAATCGAGGCTCGGGCCTCCGCGGGGGGGTCTCCTCGCAGGGGCAGCGTGTTGCGGCCCGGACCCTGCTGACCCCTATACGGAGGCCTTTGACGCTCTGCGGGCAGCGTGTTGCAGCCGGGACCCCACTGACCCATGCACCGAAGCCTCCGGTACTCGGCGGTCAGTGTGTTGCGGCCTGGACCCCACTGGCCCAGGCCCCACAGCTCTGGCCCCCCTTGGGGACCTGAGCTGGGACACAGTGGAGTGGGAGGACCCCACACCTCCACTGATCCCATTACCAAGCACCACCACCCCCTCCCCTGACTTGCAACCCTTCCAGTGACACGAGAGAGCCCTAAACCCCCACTCCTGAGACCGTGATACTCACTCATTGGACCCTGACTGAGGGATGAAAGACTGGGAGGCCCGCCCCCACTCCAGGCGGGCCGAGCCCCTGCCTAGGGCAAGGGGACAAAGGACCGGGTGGTCTCGCCCAACAGGGGCTAGAGACCCGAGGGGAGGATGCCCCCCTAACCAAGGGGACGGAGCCCGTGCTACACAACGATAGCATGTTTATAGAGGACCCTCCAGATAAACTGGAAGTGTCCTAAGAGAGGGACCACTGGGTGTGCCCATCAGGATGGCATATCCTTGCTCCGTTCCTAACGGAGGAAATTCCTTCATCCTCTCTTACACCCAGGTTTCTCCCTTGTGGCTTCCCCTCACAGGGAGCCTCAAACCTGATACACACCCCTGCACTTCGCCAAGGTTTGGGTCAGTGCCATATTGGGCTGTGTCCTCCCTGCAGTACGGGGTCATGTAGGCCATGGTGAGTTTAGCCCATAGGCTGTGTGGGCTGGTACTCTGGGCTCTCGGGGCACATGAAACTATCCCTCGGGCTCACCTTCATTGTAACAGCTCCTCACCCTTTATATTCCATTGGCCATCTGCCAACCAATGAATCCAAATGGTTAAAAAAAAAAAAAGAAGAGAATAAAAATAAAGGGCGGGGGGGGGGGAATGGCAATAATACCATTTCCTTGTAACAGCGTAGTGCTATGGATGCTGACAGTCCCAAAAAGGGGAACTGTTATGGTGTCTTTGGTAAACCCTCGTAGGCCTGCGGTATATCCTCCAGGCCTATAGGAAGTCTCATCTGTGTCTATCTCTTATAGCACTGTAATAATGTGGGTTAAGCACCTGGCTTTCCCCATGCCAGTCCTGGTGCATCTTTCATAAGTCTGTTTGTATGGGCTTGTCAGCAGTCACCTTTGGCCTTTCACATACCTAGCGTGAGGTGAATTCTCCTAGATCCTCCCTGCCCCACTCCTAGTGGTCCTTCCCTGTTGCAGGGCACCGAGCGCACCAGATTTACACACTCGGCTCACTTATGGCGTCCATGTGCCTTGCACTGCTGGACTGAGGGAAAGTCGGTCTCCCTCCCTCCTACTGCTTCTTGCAGTGTCCAGTAACCACCACTGACAGTCTGGCAATCTGAATACCCTGTCAACTCCCTCATAGTATCATGCTGACACCAGAACATTCAATCCTCTGACCCCCACATGCTTCTGCCACTACCCTCTTGGGTAGAGCAAGCCTGTCCACCCACATCAATTGGTGCTTGGCAAACTGATCCTACTTCTCTCCACTGGGTTAGATCCTAGAATCCCTGGCCGTTCACCGGAATCAAAGTCCTTAGGTCAATACCTCAGACCCCTTGGGGACCTTGCTGGTTGGGCGACTGCCCATGTCAGAGATATGCTGTGCTGAAGGCAGAAGAGCCAACTCCACCCACCATCCATCAGCACAGCTAGCAGTCACCTATTACTGAATGTATCCGAGCAGCACTCGAAGAAGAACGGTGGGTTACTTACCAGTAACCGTCCTTCATCAAGATGGGCTGCTCGGATTCATTCAGAACCCTACCCCCGTCCCCGCATTTGGAGTTGGTGACTCCTAGGAACTGGGGAGGGGTGGGGCGGCGGCCATATACATAGCCATGGGGCAGTGCAGGGGGTGGCGGCTGCCTGCCCTCTTCTGACAGGCTAGGGCAAAAAGTTCCAACCAATCATGTGCTCCAGCATGGATACACCTATTACTGAATGAATCCGAGCAGTCCATTTTGAAGAAGAACGGTTACTGGTAAGTAACCCACTGATTTTTATATTGTGTCTTTTGAGCCTGATCAACCTCATTTCATCAGGGAACTGGAGACAAACTTCAAAGCAGTTGATTTGCTGCATTGCCTTGCATGTTCAGGGAGCAACCATTATCAGGTCATTGTCTTCCTTCCTCCATATCTGCAGTCAATTCCTCCCAGTAAACCACACATTAACAATCCAGTGGACATATGGAACATATCCTATTCACAGCAAATTACAGACAGCCCCATTTCCTTCACACATGTTCTGTGATACCTTCTGAAGTTACAAGTCAGTAAAGGAAAGAAAAGCAATGGAGAAGTAACTAGAGATGTTATAACAGCTACAGACTGAATAATAGCTACCATTAAATATCATTCAATGCTGTATTAGTCATGTTCTCATAAACCAGGGTTATTATAACAATTTTTACTGTACATATCCTCATAAGAATATGCATCAAATCAGCTTCACTTGTTCCTGAAGACATTTAATTTCCTCCTTTTCCAAGGTCATTAACAACTGCCATCCTAAATTTCAGAGTTTTTGAGGTGTTCTTTTTAGCTGTAAAATATGAGCAATGGATGATAGACTTTTTTGCAACATAAGGTAATAACTATAAAAAAAAGCTATTGAATGCTTCTATACTTATTCTGTGTGGAAAAAATGCTTGTCGTAACAGTCAAATCCTCGATAAGGATCGTGAGTTCGGGACTGCATAGCACTAAAGAGGTTGAGACTGAGTTACTTCAAACACAATCTCTTACCTTTCTTCACAGATAAAGACCACCACTGCCAATGGGATTGATGTTAAGAGGTGTCAGGGCATTAACTCACTAACAAGCCTTACAAATTTATGTTGTGTTATTCATGTGCATTAAAAGATACTCTAATAGCCGATCTGTAGAATAGCCTCAGCAACAGACTCTTAGGGTGTGCCTACACCTACATTTTAAATCAAAATAATGGTAGTTATTTCCATTTAAAGTAGTGCATGTCCCCACCAACTTTCCTTATTTTGAAATGAGGAGCTCCCTCATTTTGAAATAAGAAATGGTCATTTTAATATATTAAAACCTGACTTTATATCAAAATGATGGTTAAATTGAAATTCTTATTTCAAAATAACATAGTGTAGACATGTTATTTCGATTTAACTGTTATTTCAATTGAACACTTTTAAACCTTCTTCCTCCCAAGGTCCCCTCCTCTTTCTATCTATTTGGTGGGGGCACAGCTTTTCCTGGGGGCCATATTGCCACATCTCCCATGTTGCCCCTCTCCTAAATTGAACTAGCAAGTCTTGTCTATGGACGTACTAGTTTGATTTGGGTTTCTAGTGGGGACATATTAAATTGATTTAACTTAAATCAATGTAATTGTTATTTCAATTCAATTATATCAATTTAAGTTAAATCGATTGAATACTCTAAGTGTAGACATAGTCTTAGAGTAAACCAACTAACCTTACTAATGTTAAATAAAAAAGCAAGGAGTCTTGTGGCACTTAAAGACTAACAGATTTATTTATCGCATGAGCTTTCGTGAGAGAATATCCCACTTTGTCAGGCACTTTGAAGAGGGAGAACTTACAGAATTGGATGAAAATAAATGCAGGGGAGTGTAAAACACGGGATCAGGTCATGCTGCAACAGCAAATCAGAGCATTTGTAAGGATTCAAACTCCAGCAGAGAGCATACAGAGGGAGGGTGAAGTCAAATTACTTATGTGAAAAGAATCCATAGTCATGATTCACCCCTGCTTTTACACAATTTCATTTGCATATTAGCTCGATTTTGACTTTCTCATGACTATGGATTCTTTTCACATTATAACAGGTAATTTGACTTCACCCTCCCTCTGTATGCTTTCTTCTGGAGTTTGAATCCTTTCAAATGCTCTGATTTGCTGTTGCAGCATGACCTGATCCCACATCTTAGGCTCCCCTGCATTTATTTTCATCCAATTCTGTAAGTTCTCCCTCTTCAAAGCATCTGACGACGTGGGATATTCTCCCATGAAAGCTCATACGATAAATAAATCTGTTAGTCTTTAAGTGCCACAAGACTCCTTGCTTTTTTTTTGCTTTACTAGACTAACACAGCTGCCACTTTGGAACTTAGCCAATATTAAATAAGTAGCTTTAAATTGTGGAGGAGAAAAACGGAATGGTTTCTTTCTGCAAGAGGACCAAATGGTACCAATATGCTTATATATTTACATATGTACATTATTATCATTGTTCCTTATAGTATAAAAAAGAGAAGTTAAAGGGGATGTATATCTTAGAAGTGCACAGAATTAGTAGACCAACTAACTAACAACAACCAAATTAAACTTCTCACATTCCCTATCACCACATTATTTATGACTGCAGTGCTTTTTCTATAGGAATTTTAACACAGCATCTCAGACTCTATTGCAAAAATACAAAAGACCACATCCTTATCTAGTGTAACTTAATGTAGCTTCAGTGAAGACATCAGCCTACACCCGCTAAGGATCTTACCACAGTGGTGTGTTAATACATACAATATTAAGTGGATAATAAAAATATATAAAGAACAATCAATAAATATATCAAAGGTTAAAGATGAAGAAATGTGGTAAACAAATGCTCATTTTGGAAAAAAAGTGAGTTTTTATAAATATCTGAAATTCTTAACTTTAAGAATCCTATAACTTAATAGCAGCAGTCAGTGAGAAAAATATATTTACTGAGTATTAGTATTTATATGCCAAGTTTTAGCCTAGAGTGAATTTTTACTGATGAATTATAGTCTGAAAAT
The DNA here is from genome assembly GCA_007922195.1 of Podocnemis expansa. Classification (NCBI taxonomy): domain Eukaryota; kingdom Metazoa; phylum Chordata; order Testudines; family Podocnemididae; genus Podocnemis; species Podocnemis expansa. Next base: position 51,843,296 of record ML681979.1, read on the forward strand.
AGTAATGGTAACAATTGTAATGAAAACCCTGATTACAATAATTTAATAGCATGTGAAAAGGCACCACTGTAATAAAGTGTATTAATTTGCATAATACTTCAATATGTTTCCTAAAATATTTTAAACATATTCTAAATAAATTTTACAATCATACTTCATAGCAAGTCATTGCAAATTTTCAAACATTGTGTTGTATTTTAGACAGGGCCAGATTAATGCAGGGCCTATAGGAGCTGAAGCCCCAGGCCCTGAGCCAAAGGGGGGCCCAGGGCTCCAGCCCCTAAGGTTCCCTTCTGATGCAGATCCTGCACCATCACCCTGCTCCATGCCAGCAGGGCTTTAGTGCTGGGAGGAACACTGGGAGAGGGGGCCTAGGGCCAGAGGCTGAGCTCTGCACCCCTGCCCTGCCCCTGGGCTGGCTTGTCCACCCTCAGGTGCAAGGCAGACAGACGCCTGTTCACTCCATTGGCGGACAGGGCTAACTGGCATGCAGTATGGCCTTCCAGGACCCATGGCACTGAAGGCTACACTGGAAGCTGCACCGTGCACCAGCCAGCCCACCAGCAAAGTCAGTCCAACTGAAGTGGAGCTGGGACAGGAGGGCCCTCTGGCCCCAGGGTCCAATGATGCCTGCAAGCCACCTTGGTGGGGGGGCTAGACCCCAAAGTTGGTTAATTTGGCTCTGATTTTAGGTTAAAATTGTGTTATTTTGCAGTAACTGTTATTGCTTAACATGTATCATCTTGTACTTGACATTGTGGCTTTTGTCACCTAAAAAGATTATACCTCACTATCTTTCAGTGTATATATAGAAGCTTTTTCACATTTGAATAATAACATGGAGTCTGAGGGTGAAAATTTGAGTTTGATCCAATTCCAAGACATACTGTTCAATATAAGATTTCCAGATATCAACACAAATGATTCCTTCCTTACCTTTTTCTTCTTCCAGAAAAGCCAATCTCTGACCATTTCCTCTTCCCCTCACTCTTTCAGAATTGAGAGACTTGGAGGGTCCATAGTCCATGGAGTTCAATAATCAAGTTGAAAGAATATAGATGAACATGATGAACATCATAAATTATGTTATGTGTCAAAATGCAGAACTGCAAATATAAAAGAAATGTGACCCAGATCCTCAACTAATATAAACTGATGTCACTATTGTGGCTCCCTGGGGATATGGAGTTAGAAGAAAAGTCCAAAGTCAAAGAGGCCAAAATTTGGTGTCAACAGGATTCACCAATTTAAACAAGTTTTGATGACTGAAAATCTACAACTTAAAGGCCAAGTTATGAATCTTCAACTCGAATGTCATCTAACTGCTTACGAGAGCAATGTCCCAGAAAAATACCAGATATCACATAGAATAAACTTATAACAAATGAACAAAATTCAGAGAGCTCAAAACCCATTTATTTCCAATATTCAGAAAAGAAGATGAAAATATCTGAAATAGGTATTAAAAATGAAGCAATCCATTTCATGTTGTAGGTGTGCCATTGGACAATTAGAGGATTACAGAAGAAGGGCCAACCAAAATAATCACTTAATCAAATGACACATGTAGAAGAAACTCCTGCACAGAAATGTGTGCAGGAATTTACATTCCAATCCTTTTGTAACGGCACATTCTGGGCACTGAAGGAGGAGCCTGCATTCTCCCCACAGGGATCAGGGGCTGGAAGAAATGCCAGTTACTGGGGAGGCCATGCCCTTGATTCCACACTCCCTAACTCCCTGTGCATGTGCCTGCACTTACGTGATTTAATGATACATAAGAATGAAAAAAAGTGGTTCAGTATCAACAGGGATAATGGAACCTCATTGATGGCCCAAGGAACATTTGATCCAGACCAAATTTAGACTCAGTAGGTGGAAAGAGAGTACTGTACTGAAGAGGGAAATCAAGAAGACAAGTGTTTTAGAAAGAAATCTTGTTTCCTATGAGATGCTAATGCTTTGCTTCTCACCCTAGGTATCCATAAATAATATAAATATTTGGTAATCAAAAATGTTGATTGTTTACTATGCATCATGACTGCCTAATCCATAGTCAGATATTGCCTTATTCCTAGTTGGTTTTAAAGTTTTTCACTGAATATTTCACTTTTTTAAAAAGTTTATTTTAAGTTGAACAAGCAATATGTTTCATACGTTTGTTGATTGGTCAATTAATCTGTAAGATCTGGGTGGAAACAAGCATTCACTGAATAATTTTGTTGACATTTTAAAATAAATTTCATCAAATTAATCCATAGAATATAATCCAACCAGCTCTATGCATCTGGAGTCAGCATTCTACTAAAGCCTAAAACAGAAAAAGAACACAATAGTAGAAAGTGGAAAGAAGAAAAGTTATATTCATATTTGTTTTTTGACTGTTCTTTGTCCCATTATCCACTACAATCCTCTCTCAAATAATTTTATACAGTATCACTTTTAATTGTTATGGGTGTCAGGTGTGGCAAAAAGATGGGCAGAATCCGATACGTACAGTATGATAATTGGTAATGAGATACTGTTACAGCATTTTAATGGGACCTCTCATTACTTCTCCCATTGATTTGGAAGGAAAGCATGTCTTCAAGAAACATAACCCAATATGAAATCTTGCTGGAAGCAGATATTTACCACTGTACAGCAATATCTATTGGCAACATGGGTGTTTCATTTTATTTTTTACAAGCAACAGATTGTGTTTGGATTTGGGAAGGAGAAATTTCACAGAAAAGAAACATTAAACTCACCTGCACTTGGACAGATGTGGACTTTAAGCCACTTTTACATCTTCTTCATTTCTGGGGTCATTTATACCACCAAAAAAGTCTAATAGACTTAGACCTTCTCTACTGTAGATGTTCTGACTCCAAGACTTGGTCTCTGAAACCTGCGGGGTACAAATAGGGGGCACAAGCTTCTTCCCAAACCAAAACAGTTACATGACTACATTTTAACATAATAGCATGAGCCCGAGTCTCTGACTGTCACTGTCTCAGGGGTTTTTGTTTGTTTGTTTTTTTCCAGTGTAAACATACTCTTAAAGTCTGAAATTCCCCTGGCATAAGTTAAAGTAGTCACAGGTCCAGATACAACAGTTATCTGGATCTGCTGATTTTAAAAATTGCTTGATGTCTAACTTTAATAGCTGATGTTTAATATTCTTCTGAAATATTAATGGAGTGAAAAGTGGTTGAAACTTGCCTAAGATGAAGTAAGTGGATAAGAATTGCACATTCCAGTGCTGTCAAGCCAGCATCTTTAACAAACTGGAAACACAATTTAGTTTTGTAAGAAGCAATATCAAACTAAGGGTTGCAACATATTAGTTTTAACCAGTGAAAGAAAAATCACTGAGCACCTAGACTTGAAAAAACAAAACTCTATTTCATTATATTATATTGTTCATTTAGGTTTTTACATTATCTGTTGAATCGATGCATTTAAATCAGCATATTCTAAACTTAAAATCTGGCCCTTCTTTCAATCACGTACTGATCACAGTTATTCAGGTTTACAGGAAATTACTAGTGATATACTCTGCATATACGTTTTAATAACACATTGTCTAACATACTAACAAAGAAAAATATTCATTTGACTTGTACCATAATTCAGTTATTCTATAATATCACTATACATATGGGCTCAGTCCTGCATCCTTTGAAATCAATAGAGAAGCAGTGGATCTGATCCCAAGTGTCTAACGGCTTGAATGAGAGAGAGTCGTTAGCCCTTTTCCAGTCCGAGCCATCCATTCTCTTAGCAATTCTTTAAACAAGTTACACAAGGATTGACCCATTTTTTCTAAATAACTGATCTGAACAAAAGATGTCTCTGTGATCCTTTGGATGTATTTTTAAAATCAAATATTTCAAGGCTTTTTTCTAATACATGTGCTAAGCTTTAAAGTTGTTCCCCCTCACCCCGCACCCATCACATGCAGACTTCAATCCTACAGAAACTTTATTACTTGTTACACAATTGGGGACAAACAGAAGTGTCACTTTGCAGTGTTGGGAAGGTCATATTTCATGATTAAAGGTCAAATTAAAAAAGGTGTTTAAATAACCTAGAATTTTTATGAGTGCCTCTACATATGGCACTTGGAATTCCCTACAGAATTTTTTCTGTTGACATCAAGCTGGGAGGGAGTGGGATGCATCCATGCAGTTCCTTCTTGTTTCCTCTAAATCTTTAAATCTGTTCATGACTGATGAAGGCTTCTGCCCAAGCTTCCATACACTTCAATTGGAAAATTTGAGTTGCTTAGGGAAATCATACAAATGAATATAACTAAAAGTTTCTTGATGTACGTATTATGCTGCTGTTTCACTAGCTCTTAGGAAAGCAAGATAAAATTCAACAAAAAGACTTCAGAATTGTCATGCTTCCCATTCTATCCAGTATTAACTGCATTTTTTAGTAACCATGAGAAATATGGGTTGGGCTTGTCCGCTTCTACACACCCGTTTCATCTGAATTTTAGGAGTAAGAGATGATTAGAAAGTGGTCTTACCTTTATTTTAGTTAATATAATACATTGTATTTTAAGGGACATATAAGCAAGACACAAAAGTAATTCTTCCACTGTAATCATCACTGATAAAGCCTCAGCAGGAGTAACGTGGCCAGTTCTAGGCACTATACCTCAGAAAAGAGGTGGAAAATTTGAAAAAGTCTGAAGAGCAACAATAACTGAAAGTCTAGAAAATATGATCTATGACTAAAAGTTTGGGGGAAAAATGGTTTGCTTAGTTTTTCGAAGAGAAGACTGAAGTGGGACATGAGAACAGTCTTTGAGTACCTAAAAGGTGGTTCTAAAGCAATTAATTGTTTTGCTTAACTGCTGAGGACAAGATGAGAAGTAATGGACTTAATTTGCAGCAAGGGAGATTTAGGTTAGACATTAGGGAAAACTTCCTAATCATGAGCATAGTGAAGCACTAGAACAAATTACCTAGGGAAATTGTAGCATCTCAGTCACTGGAAGTTTTCAGAACAGGTTAGACAAATACCTCTGACCTAATACTTAGTCCTGCCTCAGTGAGAGGACAGCTTGATGATCTATCTAGGTCTCTTCCACTCCAATATATCTATGATTCTATTGTTTTAGCAACACCAAAAAATTCATTGTGTTAACACTGCTGCTTTTTGGTTGTAATGTAAGGTGCATAATTTAGTACTCTGTCATGAGATACTGGAGCTCTTTCTGATCTCACACAAATCGGGAATGAAATCTGTAAAGTTACACTAGTATTATCTGGAGTAAATGAGAAAATAATCAGATTCCATTGCTAGTATTTATTAAATTCTTATAACTTTTCCCCAGTATTATTGGTCACTGACCCATGTTCTGTTGGCCTGCCACAAATGCTTTAAGACTTAATCTAGTCAGAAACTTTGCCAGTCAAATTTATAAAGTAAATGCTTTTATGTTCCTTCCAGTTTTTTATGACCACTCATCAGCCTGCTAATAAATCTGTTCATAAAAAACAGACTGAACAGAAATCTATTATTGCATTACTTTCTTGAAAATATTTAATGAGGAAAGGAAAAGAAAGGGTGTGGTAGTTTTATAATTTCTTTGCCTCAAGCACAATTCAGCATTTAAGATTACCAAGACTCTTTTGTTGTTGCCTCATAAAAATAAGATTGATGAAATGCTTAATATTTTTTAGATTTCAGGGCCAACTTTGCCCTTTCTGACCCCTATATAACTTGTATTATATTATCATGAAGTCTAAATAAAAAGTGACAGCAGGGAACTTTAGTGATTTGATATCACAGAGTCAGTATTCTTCGCTCAGATGAATCTGGAAGACTTGTCACATGAAGAGAAATTAATAAAAACTGTGTATAAATTGTCAAGTAAACTGACTGCTTAAGAAGTATTAAGAAAGAATTAGTCAGTAAGGTTTCAGATGGTTGTGGAATAGCTTTCATTTATATAAGATACTGTAATGAAAAATAGTGCTACCACTGAGCTTTCATGATTAAACACCATTGTGCAATCTTTCTCAAAAGAGAACAACATTTGAACTAATCATGTGCAAAGTCTTACAGAATGTGTCATGATGAAGCCCCAATCCCAGTTCAGGGGGATTGCTGAGCATGCCTGGAGTCCAACTGAAATCAATGGGACTCTATGTAGGAACTGTAACTGGCCTCCGTACAAGTTACAGGATTGATGTGAAGTATCACACTTAATTAAAATTTTGAAAAATGTAAAGGCTTGCTATTACATAAAAAATTTCTATTTATGATTTCAATGATGACTTGTTTTAAAAAGTGTATAGCTGCCACTCTTTTTAACTGAGAGATATGAATGAAATTCCTAAAAAATGCTCTTTTTTATTATTATTATTATTATTATTAACTATATCACACAGGATATTATATCTACACTAGATGCAAATGTAGTTCTGAACAGTGCTTTTTATGTTTAAGTGCCACTTGGAATAAAGCTCCCACCATTTCCCTTTGGTGATCATTCTGAAGAGTAATGGATCTCATCTCAGCAAATTCCAAAGGAGCAGCCATGTTAGTCTAGTTCAGTAAAACAAACAAGGAGTCCTGTGGCACTTAAAAACTAACAAATTTATTTATTGCATGAGCTTTTGTGGGAGAAAATCCCACTTCATCAGATACTTTGAAGATGGGGGAACTTACAGAATGGTAGGAAATAAATGCAAGGAAGAGTAAGTCATGGGGTAGGGCACATTGTAATGGCAAGTCAAAGCAGTCATTAAGATCCAACACAGGGAGAAAGTACATAGAGGAAGATGAGGTCAAAACACCTGTTGTAATGAGAGAAAAATCCAAAGTCCCTATTAAGCCCTGAAGCAATGCTGAAATGAACCCATGACTTATGCTTCCCTGTCTTTATTTCTTCCCATTCTGTAAGATTCCCTATCTTCAAAGGGTATGTCCACAAACATTGTTTAAATCAAAATTTAAAAAAAAGCTAGGTCCACACAAAATTTTCTTATATAGAAATGAGGAGCTCCCTCATTTCAATATAAGGAATATTAAAGCAATGTAATAAAACGTAGTATTATATCACTATAATGATTAAAGCAAAACCATTATATCGATATAACCCTTACATCAATACATGCAGTGGGGAATGCTCCCTGTGGGCTGTCTGGGCAGTGGGGAAGGGATCTCCGCACCCCTGGCTCCCCATACTCCCAGCTCCACACGCACTGGCTGGACAACGGGGAGGGGATCCCCACATGCCTGGCTCCCCATCCACTGTCTGGTGGCAGGGAAGGGATGCCTCCACTCCTGGCATCTGGTGCTCTAGCCAGGCATGCTGTTACCCCAAAAATTATCGAATCGGTTAGTTTACTAATTTCCAGACCGTCCCGCAGTCTGGGGTCTAATTTGAAAAAAAAACCTCAGGGGCAATGGGGTTCGTTTTTCCCTAAACGGACAAATACCGGAACCCCAGGGTAAATGTCCCAAGTGGGGGATACGGCTACAGCCCACCGATCAAGCACAGACCAGAAGCCATAAAAGATATGAAGCCAATACTTTGTCAATAACAAAAATCAAGTTTATTGCAATATCTACTCTGAAAAAGCTGACAAGGGACTTTTACTTATTTTACTAAGAGCTCAACAGTAGTATAACACAATTAAAACTATTCTATACAATTATAACAGAACACAACACTTAGATACATAAAAGAACATTCAGCAAGTGGGGATCAGGCACTTGCTGGATGGAGAGATCTCAAGTCTTATTACTACTCCTTTAAATCTTAAGCTGAGTTTCTGTCTCACTCTTCCTATGCAGTTTACTTATAATCTTAAAGTTATACTAATTAGACTGTAAGGCTTTGATTTTCTGGCAATATTAAGGTGATCTAAAGGTCTCAGGGCTCCCTACTAACATTCCTCCCTTCTTTGGGACCCTTTTTCCTTACCCCAACAGTGGAGGGAGAAGGCAGTCTTTCTTTTGCTGGCAAGCTGGCAGATCTTCTGCTGGAAAATGGTGGCTGACAGCTGCAGTCTGGAACTTTCTTTCTAAGCCTCTGCTCAGCCTGGGTCTGGTTGCCGTGGTAAGTGGAACTCGGGCACAGTTCAGAGCTTGCAGGTGCAGTTGCTTGGAGACTGGAGTTACAAAGTATCAATTCGCTGCTCACAGCACTCTGTGAGCTGTCCAGTTGTGAGGTTTATTCGAAGCCCTTTTGAGGCTGAGTTAAAAACCCAGTGTAACCCATGTGCCTAAATAGGTGCAATCTCTTTTAGGGACCCTTATGGCTGGGTTACGTTGCTGGGCAGATTTTGCAGCCCAGAAACCAGAAACTTCTGGTAAGAGGGTGTGGGAGCACACTGAGCATGCTCCACAAGTTTTATTGTTTTGCTGGAGTTACATGCCCAGGGAGAAGCCTGAGAAGAGAAGCTTGGAGAGGGGCAAACAGAGAGCTGCAGAGGACATTGGCTAAGGGACTCAGTGAAAGGAGCTGAGCAGGAGTGGACTGCAGTGGAGTTGTCTGCAGTGGAACTGAGAGTTGGATGGCCAGTGACTTGATTGCATGGTGCTGGCTACACAGGAGGAAGAAAGGACTGCAGGGCATTTGCCTGAAGATTCCTGCAGCTAGAGAGGATGAGGATTGCTTTCGTTCTGCATTCAAGCCCCAAGGACTTAAAAGACTGCAACTGAGATAAGGGTGACTCCACCTGAACTTTGGGACTCTTGGGTTTCTTACTGTTTTGTTTAAATGTATTATGGTTCTTTAGGATAAGGTGTGTTTAGCTAGTTAATAAAGTTCATTGTTACGTTTCTGTTGAGTAATAGTTTAATGTGGGATGGAAACTCTGAGCAGTCTTCGCTGTGAGTCCTTTTAACAACTGGATCCTGGCTCTCCAGTTCCTTTCATCAGGGGTTTTCTCTGTGAGGCACTGGAGAGGGGCAATTGAATGAATTTGAGCCCACCCTAGCAGGTTACACCAGCTCAAGGACAGAATCCTGAGTCTCCGCTCAGAGATCCAACCCTGTGCCTTTCAGAGACAAAGTCCAAAGACCCAGCTCCCAGGCTCCAACTAGAGACGTTGTCACACTCTCTAGGGGTGAATGTGAGTGAGACTCCTTAGTGCAGCAGGAACATAGCCAGAGGCCAGTGGAACCCGGTAAGGAGTGGGAGAGATCTCCGCAGAACTGCCTTGTGCACAGCCTTTTATTCGCTGTTTCGCCACTCCTAGTTTCTTCTTGACCAGTCACAAAGGTATGAGTTCATCTTCATCCAGTTGGAAAAAGGGTGACTTCACTGTCCACCTGACCAAAAATCAATACTTTTGATGGGTCTTTTGACAGGGGATGGACACCTTAGAATCCTTGATGGGAGGGGCACTGAGTGAGTTCAAAAGTTCAAAATCTTCCTCCATCTTGACCTACTTAGATATCTGTTGAATCTGCTGATGGAAATATACCATATACCTATGGAATCTGCTAACCCTATGATCTCTCCATTTTTCCTTGCTGAATCCCCTTTTATGTGTGTGTGTGTTTGTTTGTTTGTTTTTAAAACACTGTTAAATGATTGATTTATGAATTCTTTACCCTTAATTACTACATATTGTGCTGTTTTCCAGCTTTGCTATAAAACTTCTGCTAAATTGCCTTACCATTTTCTACCCATATGTGTTCTTATAATTTTTTTTTTTATTATTTTTATTTATTTATTTGTTTGTTTCTCTGTGATACTAAAGAGATGGCAAAAATCTCAGGCTACAATGCAGGGGCCTTTGCTTGTCACCTGGCTAGAGTGTGCCAGGTGCCAGGTATGTGGGGATCCATTCCCCGCTGGCCAGCTAGCACATAGGCGGAGCTGGGTGCCCACCAGGCTCAGAGCACCCAGAGCCGGGTGGGGGTGATTCTTTTGCTTGGAACTGGGCTCCCTGGATGAGAGTCAGGCAGGGGACTGGATGGGTGGCAGGGGCCATGTGAGGGGGCCATGTTGCCATACCTCCCATGGTGCTCCTCTCCTGAATCAAATTAGCAAGTCCTGTCCCTGGTGTGGACCTGTTAAATGGATTTAACTTAAATTGATTTAATGATTTTTACAGTGACTTTGTTAAATTTATTTAAGTTAAACTGACTTAATTGCCTGTATGTAGACATAGACAAAGTGTCTGATGAAGTGAGATTTTCTCCCAGAAAAGCTCAGCAGTACATATATTTGTCAGTCTCTAAGACTATGTCGACACCGAAAAGTTTAGTTCGGACTTGGTTAGTCCAAACTAAGTAGTTCAAAGTTTGTTTGAACTAAGTGCATTCTTTTAGTTTGAACTAACTTCTAGTTCAAACTCACCATGCTTTTTTTAGTTCAAACTAACTTTTTAGTTTGAACTTAAAAAGTGTGGTTAGTTTGAGCTAACAGTTAGTTCAAACTAAAAAAAAAACATGCTTAGTTCGAATTAACTGGTAGTTTGAACTTATTTAGTTCCAACTAGCAGTTAGTTAAAACTAAGCACATCTTTTTTAGTTCAAACTAAATTTTAGCTTGAACTAACCACACTTTTTTAGTTCAAACTTTTTAGGTTCAAACATTTTTAGTTCGAACTAGCATGACTAAATTGTTCTAGTTCAAACTAAATTTCGAAATAATTTCAAACTAAGCGTTAGTTTGCACTAACCAGCTGAACTAACTAATCCAAACTAAGTTTTAGTTTGAACTAGGCAAAGCCTCGTGTATACAGAGCTCAACTTAGTTCAAATTAAAGTTCCTTAATTCAAACTAATTTGCTAGTGTAGACATACCGTGACACAAGACTCCTTCTTTGTTTTATCTCAGAAAATGTTTCCTCCTATTCAATTCAAACTTTCCTTTCCTCATATATTTACCCTCTTCCTTTCCTTTCATATCTTTACCATTGGGCTTGTCCTATATATTTCTACACTTTCAACTTTGGTTCAATACACACATTGCTTTATCCCTCTTAATTATCATTTATTCAAGATTTAGGGCCTGATCCTGAGAGGCACTGAGAACAAATCTCAGAGCATTTCCCATTAGGTTCTCAGCACTTCCAGTGCTCTGTATACCCCACTAACATCTATGTACTGAAACCAATCACCATCCTTTCAAATGAACTCATGCAGGAAAACAGTAAAAGAGAATAATATCCTATCATTTATGAGTGAACACTTATTTTTTACAAAGCAATCACTCCATAGCTGACATATCAGTCTTAAGCCTCAAAGGAAACCTCTACACTTTCAAAAGAACATCCTGGGAGCTTAAACTCGTAACTTTGCTAAACACTAATAATCTTAGTCTTAATAAAGACACTGGATTTATAGCCACACATCCCCCTTCTTGTTCTGTGACTATAGTTTATGTGCTAACCATTTGTATTTACACTATATCTGTTTGAACTTGTTTTCATTTGTAACACTCTCAGTACCTTTCTCTGACCTGAAAAAGAGCCCAGTGTAGCTTGAAAGCTTGTCTCAGCAACAAAAGTTGGTCCAATGAAAGATATGACTGAACCTACCTTGTCACACCAAAATAAGGACATTTAAAATGACCTGTAAAAAAGAAAACAAAAAAACTTTAGAATGTAAAGACTGTGTTGTCAGAAGCATATCCCCATCTGTAAACTCTTCAGATTATCCATATTGAAGTGGCATAATTATGAGGTAGGAATGCAAACTATAGTCATTAAAGAAAATCCAACAACTAATAGTGTTTCTCAAGAGTTTGTTCAATATTATATTACAATGGACTACTGTACATATTTACAGAGTGCAAATTGAATGAAATTCCACTGATTTTAGGTATTGTCAATGTGCTTAGCATACACTTTTTTTTGTGGGAGAAATGTAACAGTGAGATATAAATAGGCTTGTCAGCATTCTAGTTTTATTTTTTGTAATATCAATTATTCATACTGATTTTTATTTTTAAGATATATTTAATGTTTATTTTTATTTTCACAGTTGTGAGAAATTAAGTGGGGGTAAAGTTGGGGTGAGGGCACTACTGACAGCTGGGCTGCAGAGAACTGAGATGTTCAAGACATCAGGACACAAGGTATGAGAGATGCTGCTGTCCTGGCCTGGCAAAGTAGAGATGCCCAGCCAGGACTTGGAGGAGGATGATGAGGAACCCTTGACTACAGAAAAGGTCACCCTCTTGCTGAATGTCCCAGGAGTCATTCAGCAGTGGGGTAGTCTCACCTGTGACTAAGGTTCATTCTTCTTTTGGCCCTGGCTGAAGCTTCTCCGCTACTCCACCAATATCACAGCCTTTCCCACACAATGCACCTGCAGAGATCAGTTGTCACTGGCCCAGTGGAAGCACAGGGAGCCTTCTGTGGCTCCAGAGCCATTGTGCGGTGAGGGAACAGAGGTTTCCTTGCGCTGACACACGGTTAGTGACACCTGGTCCCTGTAGGCATGAGGAGGGAGGCTGTAACTCCTCTGACTTTAAATGTTCCATTTTTTTGTGTTGATTTTAGTGTCAGCTGAAATCAATGTTGACCAACATCTCTCAGTTGAAAATGAATCTGGCCAAGCCTAGATATAAAGCAGGAAGGCAGATGAAGATCTAGTGGGCAAATTCAACTTTTGCTTAAACCAGGCGTAACTTAAATCAAAATCAGTGCAGACCTAGCAGTGTAAAGCCAGTGTGAGGAGGAGGTGAATATGGGTCTTTCCATGTTTGCTCAGAATCATTCTGAAATTATCAGAAGCAAGTAGAGAAGCACCTTCAAAAGGAGGTTAAATAAAAAGAGCCTGACTCTATTCAAAGAATTAATGCTGAGGAACTGAACCATGGAATTTTGCCCAAGAGACTGCTGTGTAAACAACATTCAGATACTATGGTGATGAGGGCAGTATAAGAACTTACAAAGAACAGGAAAAAAAAATCATACTTGATTAACTGAAGCTGAATTTTCGCAAATGGATTTGTGTGAATTCCCATATACTGGGTCTAGTTTCTCAACTAGATGATGTCTATACATCATTGTTTAAATAAGAGGCACAACACATTATTTCATACTTATATCATACAAAGAGTGAAAATCTTCTGATTAAAGTTGAGGAGCTGATTCTACTCTGATTTATTTCAGTATAAATTAGGAGTAATCAAGAATAGGTTCCTCATGTGAATTGGATCAGAATCAGGCCTAATTATCTTTTAGTAAGGATGGATGTACCCAGAGAATATTTGGATTCCATTGTCAAACTTAAACTAAATAGAACACCCAAGGCTCTCCCCCTTACTCTGATCAGAAAAAAACAAATTTATGAATCCATCATGATTAACCGTGGAGGAGATGGTCTGTCTTCCCTTTCCATGCTAAAAAGGGACAACTCCTAAAGCCAGAACCTCTGCTGATGTAAACTGGTGCAGCTCCGTTGACTATACTGAGTCATGTTTACTCCAGTCTAAGAATTCTACAACATTAGCACTCAGTACTCCTTTTCAAATCAAATATTATTCAATGTAAGCTTTTCAGAATAAGGCCCTTAGAATGTAGATGGTTTCTGGGGGAGTTCCAGAGAAGTTGTAAGTCTCTCCTTAATATGGAATTATCATGCCATATTTGTTAGGATTCATTATATTATGAGCAATATTATCATTTCCATAACTTCTGGCAAATAAGGTAGATGCCCATGGGGATGCTGAGGCGTGACAAATTTTTACCAAGTGCTACAATCTGGTGGTGCATTGGCTGTAAAATCATGCAAATTATGAGTCATCAACATACAAACCTTCAAGAGTAGACAAATCTCATGAAGTAAAACAGACAATTATTAAAGAGATGGATAGTCAAACTTTTTCTGAGGTTCCTTTGTGGTGGAGAGTTGTTGTACAAAAGGAAGGGTAATAACAATGCTTCCTTTCAAGACTATATAGTCCAAGATGTGCATGTAATCATTCTGCCAGACTAAGATGGCAGCACCAAGGGCCGGGTTCTCTATCTAGGGGTTTCCAAACAATGTTACAATACCAACTGGCACAAGCCCCCACCCAGTCTCCTAGGAAATCATGCACTATTCCCTGGGTGCCCTAAAGGGCCTATGCTTCCCCGCTCGCAAGCATGAGTCTAAGTGTAGTATTAAGACCTTTTAATGGCAGAATAAAAGAATATATAAAGGCAATATCAAAAGCAGCAGTGGTTGCATCTGACAAAGTAGATTGGGGCCCAAAAGAGCTTATGCCTGAAGAAATCTGTTAGTGTATAAGGTGCCACAGGACTCTCGTTGTTTTTGCAGTACACAGACTAACATGGCTACCTCTGGAAGGCACAAGCTTGGAGAATCAGTGCAGGAGAGTTTTCCCACAAAACCTGATACAGCACTCACTCCACCCCAGTGTATGTAGCGAATGCACCTGACTTCTCTATTACCCTCATAGTGACCAGTATAGTGGCCATCATAATTTTATCACCCACCTGAAAAGGGGAGGTGTTCAGCCCTCCCCTCCAGTTGTCTTCTGCCACCTCTGTATTCATTCACACCACCCACTGACTGCTGGCTCTACCCATTGGCTGTTGGCACTGCCTGCTGGTCACTCCTGCCCTCCATTGGCCACTTGTACCAAACACTGGGTCCGCCCAACAGCTGCTGGTTGCTCATGCCCTCTGCTGGCCACACACACACCATCTGCTGCTGCTGGCACCACCTTCTAGTACCTCTTCAGTGATTTCAGCCCTTAGAGTGGACTTTAGCTTTCAGTGATTTCAGCTGCAAACTTCAGGACACCAGAGACTACACCTCTGAACAAAATTACAAAGGAGATGCCACAAGGAGTCATCAAGTCTATCTTTTAACAATGGGAAGGGGGTGAGGCATTGCCTAAAGTATTGCTCTTTAACAGAGATAATGCTGTCTCCATCCCTTTCTCTCTGACTTACAGGAATGAAAAATAGAGTTGCTCACTCTTCCCATCAGTGCTTGTGGGGCTGCTTACAGTGCAGCGCGGCCACACTGGAGGTTGTACTGCACAGCCTGGCAGCTGGCCCCACCTCTGGGGGCAGATTACCTGGCCCAAGGGCGGGGCAGGAGAATAGACAATTTCCAGGGTGGAGGTTCAGTGTACATTTCAGTTAAGCACCATCAACACTGGGTTAAAAGTTATAACAAAAGATGGAAGGGGTGATCATGGCAGCAGCAACAGCACTTCTAACTCTGTATCCTCTGACTACTTTGTAAATGCTCAAAGCAATTCATGTTTAAGAGGAACAGAATCATAGACTCATAGGGTTAGGAGGAACTTCATGAGGTCAACTAGTCCAACCCCCTGCCAAAAAAGCAGGCCCACTCTCACTAAATCATCCTAGCCAGGGTTTTGTCTAACTCAGCCTTAAATATCTCCTAACATGGAGATTCCACCACTTCCCTAGGTAGCCCATTCCAGTACTTCACCACCCGCCTAGTAAGAAAGTTTTTCCTAATATTCAATTTCAATCACCCCAGCTGCAACTTGAAACCATTGTTCCTTCTTCTGCCCTCTGTTACTATTGAGAACAGCTGAATGCCAGACTTATTGGAGCATACCTTCAAGTAGTTGAAAGTTGCTATCAAATCCCCCCTCAGTCTTCTCTTCTGTAGGCTAAATAAGCCTAGTTCACTCAGTCTCTCTTCATAAGTCTTGAGCTCCAGCGCCTTGATCATTTTTGTTGCCCTCCGCTGGACTCTTTCTAATTTATCCACGTCCTTTTTGTAGTGAGGAGCCCAAAACTAGACACAGCATTCCAGAAGTGGCCTCACCAATGCCTAATAGAAGGCAACAATCACATCCCTCAATCTGCTGGCAACACTTCTACTGATGCGGCCCAGTATGCCATTGGCCTTTTTGGCAGCAAGAGCACACTGTTGACTCATATCAAGCTTCCCATCCACCATGACCTCCAGGTCCTTTTCTACACTGCTGTTACTTAGTTGATTGCTCCCTAGCCTGTGGCAACGCATGGGGCTTTTCTGTCCCAAGTGCAGGACTTTTCACTTGTCCTTGTTGAACCTCATGAGATTTCTATTTGCCCACTGCTCCAGTTTGTCTAGGTGTCCCTGAATCCTGTCCCTCCCCTCCAGCGAGTCTACCATACCTCTGAGCTTGGTGTCATCTGCAAACTTATTGAGTTTGCAATCTATCCCATCATCCAAATCATTAATGAAAATGTTGAACAGAACTGGTCCCAGGACCAACCCTGGGGCACACCACTTGTTACTGGTTGCCAACTAGACATGGAGCCATTGATTCCGACTTGCTGAAACCATTGATCTAGCCAATTTTCTATCCACCTTACTGTCCACACATCCAACCCATACTTCCTTAACTTGCCAACAAGAATGCTGTGGGAAACCATAGCAAAACCTTCCTAAAGTCAAGGTATATCACATCAACAGCTCTTCCCACATCAACAAATCCATCATCTCATCATAGAAGGCAGTGAGGTTGGTCAGGCAATATTTACCCTTGGTGAATCCATGCTGACTTGTCCTGATTGCTCTATTTTCCTCCAAGTGTTTCAGGATGGATTCTCTGAGAACCTGCTCCATGATTTTTTCCAGGGATTGAGGTGAGGCTGACAGGTCTGTAATTCCCCGGATCCTCCTTTTTCCCTTTCTTGAAGATAGGTACTATATTTGCTTTTTTCTAGTCCTCCTGCACCTCCTTCATTCACCACAAGTTTTCAGAGATAATGGCCAGTGGTACTGCTGTCTCATTGGCCAACTCCCACAGCACTCTCGGATGCAGTTCATCTGGCCCCATGGACTTGTGCACATCCAGCTTCTTTAGGTAGTCCCTAACCTGACCTTCCATCACAAGGGCCTCCCTTCTTCTCTCCAATTTGCTGTACCCAGTGTAGTGGGTGGGGAGTTGGCCCTGCCGGTGAAAACTGAAGTATAAAAAGCATTGAGCTCTTCATCTTTTTCCTCATTCTCCATCATGAGGATACCTGCTCCATTCAGAAGGGGCCTACAGCATCCTTGATCCTCTTTTTGTTATTGACATACTTGTAGAACCCCTTCTGTTATCCTTCACATCCCTTGCTAGCTGCAACTCCAGTTGTTCTTTGGCCTTTCTGATTTTATCCTTGCAGTCTCAAGCAATATCTTTGTATGGCTCCCTAGTTATCTGTCCAAGCTTGCACTTCCTATAAGCTTCCTTTTTATGTTTTAGCTCAGTGCAGAGTTCCCTTTTAAGCCATGCTGGGTGCCTTCCACATTTGCAGTTCTTTCTGCTCATTAGAATAGTATCTTCCTGTGCCCTTAGCAGGGTTTCTTTAAAACGCAGCCAACTCTCTTGGACTTCTTTTCCCTTCAGCTCAGCCTCCCAAGGGATCCTACCCATCAGTTCTCTGAGGGTGCCAAAATCTGCTTTTCTGAAGTCCAGGGTCTGCATTTTGCTTCTTTCCTTTTTTCCATTAATAGGCATCTTGAACTCTACCATCTCATGGTCACTGCTGCACAGGTTGCCATTCACTTCTTCTTCGCCAATCAATTTTTCTCTGTTTGTGAGCAGCAGGTCAAGAGGTGCGAGGCCCATAGTTGTTTCCTCCAGCATTTGTAACAGGAAGTTCTCAACTCTCTCCAAAAACTTCCTGGCTTGCCAATGCACTGCTGTATTGCCCTCCCAGCAGATGTCAGGGTAATTGAAGTCCCCCATGAGCACCAGGGCCTGTGATCTAGAAACTTCTGCTAGTTGTCTGTAGAATGCCTAATCTACCTCCTCCTTCTGGTCTGGTGGTCTAGAGAAGACAGCCACCACAACATCCCCCTTGTTGCCCTCTCCTCTAAGCTAAACCCACAGACTTTCAGCTGGCTCGTTTCCACTTCCATAGTGGAGCTGTGAGCACTCATGCAGCTCTTCTACATACAGCACTACTCCTCCCCTTCATCTTCCCTGCCTATCCTTCCTGAACAATTTATACCTATCCATGGCAGAGCTCCAGTCATGCAAGCTGTCCCACTATATCTCTGTTATTCCAGTTATATCATAGTTCCTTGTCTGAACCAGTATTACCAATTCTTCCTGCTTGTTTCCTGGTTTCTGTTCAGCCACAACTACCTTCTCCATCAAATACATTATTTGTCCAGGACATTTCACCCATTTCTACAGCAGTGCACTGGTGAATAGTTACTACATCTCTTCTCTCCAGCTTTCACACTTCCATATACGTACCCTCCAAGGCAAGGTACATTTCAGTGGCTGAATTTATTCCTATGCTACATGAAAGGTGATTTATGCCTGAAGAAAAAATTCTAAATTTTCTTATCTTTATGTAATATTAGTTTAGGTTGAAGTAGGGAGGTGGTTTGAACATTGTGGGATGATCCAAAAAAAAGCAATATATGTTAATCAATGTCACTGGACTAGGTGATGCAAAACTATGATATAGAATACTTAATTTCTAAATAAAATTGAAAAAATAGATTTCAAGTCTTTAAGATGAATTTGTTTATATAAAAAGGCCCTTTTTAATAAAATAATACTAAAATCTAATATAATATGTTCATTACCAGTGCTAACATTTTGTTTTGCTTTTCCATATGCTTGATGGTATTTCTTGTACCCTTTAATGTTTCCATTTTTATTTGATCCATCATATTAACAACCTAATGGACCTAAACAAAAGAAGAACTGTATGATAGGAGAGACAACTTTGACAAATAATAGATGATTTGCCCAGAGATACAAGATTATACGCACCATTGTAAAATAAGAAACAATAGATGCAAAGCTAAAGTTAAGCAGGGAAAAGTTATTCTTAAAAGTGGTTTTAGATAGAGCACAATGGACAAAAAGAAAGCAGGTTTATACATTAGGAAATCTCTGATGCTAACAGTTATAAATTATAACACTCTTCCAACTATATATATATACATATTGCTTCCTTTTTACTTTCTAATCATGTGAATGTGACATGACTGTCTTTTCAAAAGTAAAAGCCCATTAATCCAGCCAATAGTTCTCCTTTGTTTTGGTATGTTAAAACATACAGAGGCACTGATGAAATATCTTTGTTGGTGAGGCTTTGCAAAATGTTAAAGAAAAGACCATGTTGCTGACTAGAACATATTCTTGTGATCAGAATTTTATTTTGCTTGCTGCTAACATTTTATGTAACCTGTGGAATGTTTTTCTTCTGAATCTCAAAGAGTGCAGTGAATAAAACATACTCATTATTAGAAGCATTACGTGTAATATTCACTGTACCATTGTTTATTCCTCTTCTTTAGTATTATGTCTGTAGGTAATATATACATGTAGTGGGAAATAAATAGGTATCAACCAATGTTCCCTCTAGGGTCCTAAGGCAGCTGAGCAACTTATGTTGCTCACTATGTGCTCCCCGGCTGGCCCAATCCTGCTCCCCCCACTCTCCCAGTTACACCCCCAATTGGCCCAATCCCACACCCCCACACCCTTCCCAGTCAACCTGCCCCCATCTTACCTCCAACCCTCTGCCCCCTTCCATGGCCGGTTGCCCCTGCCTCATCCCCAGTTGCCCTCCCCCCTTACCTGGCCGCCAAAGCGGCACCACTTGGCCACTGGCCACTCCTCCAGCCAGAGAAAATTTTTGCTGAGTATGTGCAGAGGGTCTGTGCATGTTCAGTGAGAACATACTCTGAGCAGGAGTTTTAAAAACTTCCAGCTCGGAGAAGCTCTTAGCTGGCTGGAAGACTGTTTACTGGCCAGGCAGGAATTGCAGCTGCCGGCCCTGCGTGGCCAGCAGTGTTCCCTGTGCTGGGCAGTGGCGGGGGCTGTGTGGCTGCACAGCCACACAGCTTAGGGAGAACATTGGTATCAACCATATTTTAATTGTTTCTCCTCTCTCTCTATGCTTTGTGTTGGCTTGCACCAATTTATTGACAATTTCATGTATGACTAATGCAAGCATATTAAATGAATGAAGGTATTGTTACTTTTATTTTCTAAATAAATATTCCATATTCTTCATAATATATGCGAGGCAAAGGAGTGGGGCCTGGAGGCATATAGACTGGCTGCTAATTTTGAGCAGTCAGAACCAAAGATAGTAAGAAGAGCCCAGCAAAAAGCTCAGTTCTGCATCTTCAGGAGACTCTGAAAATCCATTTTAGTTATGAGCCACAGTAATGTGCACCACTTATCTGCATTGCTTTTTTTCCCTCCATATCATCTCCACAGTTTCTCTGATCCGCTTTTCCTCCCCACTCTAACTCCCTGTAGTATGAATAAAGAATAGTTTATTCTAAAAACATTGAATTTCACTGCACACACATAAAAGAACTGAAAGACCTGGAAATTAATTTAACTGCAGGCAAACAGTGTGATAAAATTGGAAGGGGAGAAGCCAAGTCAGAATCTCTGACCAGTAAAGGACTTTGTATGGCTGTCCTTTGTTTTTCGTACCCTCCCCCACCGTTGAACAGAAGGATTACTGTACCTGCCCCTCTCCCGCACCTCCTGGAATGTTTGGGGGGA
The DNA here is from genome assembly GCA_007922195.1 of Podocnemis expansa. Taxonomy (NCBI): domain Eukaryota; kingdom Metazoa; phylum Chordata; order Testudines; family Podocnemididae; genus Podocnemis; species Podocnemis expansa. The sequence goes on from ML681979.1 coordinate 51,863,733, forward strand.
CAGAGACTGGGAATAAGGCAGTATTTGTTCTGTAAGGGCTATACAGGGTACATAGCCTCAAGCTGATTTTCCTGAAGGTCAGTAACATTCCCTGTAAGCTGCACGGGCACACAACCATGAAGTGGCCATTGCTCACCCCCTCAAGCATCACTGCTGCCCACACACAGCCAGCAGCCATGGACCCTACCTGATTCGGAAAACACATTCTTCCAGTCTCCGTGTTCTGAGCCAGGCTGGGAGAGTTTAAAATCTCCCACCCTGAGCATGCTCAGATGCATAGTCAGGGCAGGAGCAGCCTGTGGCCAGGTAGCAGCTCCAGCTGGGAAGGTAAAGGTAAAGGGGCTCTGGGGGGATTTGGGATGGGGACCCAGTAAGGAAAGGTTGTGGGGGTCAGAGAAGAAGGCCGTCGGGGATGTGGGAGCTGGTGGGTGGGTTAAGGAAGGGGTTGGGAAGCCGGCAGGTGGGTGGGCAGCGGGGAAAGGATTGGGGGAGACAGGAAGCCAGTGGGAAAGGATCCTGGGGGTTGGGAAGCCAGCAAGGAAGGGTCCTGGCCATCAGGAAAGGTACGGGACTTGAACTGTATAAACAAAATGAAATAAACAAGAAATAGAAATACATCATGTGCCTTGACACCAATGTTTGCTCTAAGCTGATCATGCAGTTGAGAAGTTGTGCATGTTTTCAATGCCCTTGGGAGCCAGCAGGCAGTGCGAGGGGACCAAGTGGGGGTTGGCGAACTGGTGGGGAACTTGCTCAGCTGCAACCATAACTTGCCTAGCTGTATCATCAGCTTAGAGGGAACATTAAAGTTCAACCAGACACCTCAACATGTCTGTTTGGTCCTTCATAATCCCTAGATCTTATCCTGAGTGGCACATTCATGCTTGTGGGATGCTCTCCTGCAGACAGATTTTGGAGCTTCCCTTGGGAAAGGCAGCTGACCAGGCCCCACCCCTATCCCAGCCTCATATACCACCCCCACCATGCCCGCAGTCATGCCCCTTGAACCGCAGCACCTCCTGCATCCCTCGCCCCCGCCCAGCAATTGCTGTCCACTTTTAAGTGCACAAACTTCTTTCTGCCAACCACCCCCTCCCTGCTCCTCGACTCAGCCCCTCATTTCCAGGGAATGGATGAGGGAAGCTTAATTTGCATTATCCTTGTTATATGCTTCACTACTGCCTAGGGGAAGGAAGACAGCTTTATTTGTTTGTCCCCATGTGAACTATTCAAAATACATGGGAAAAATGTATGTCCACACAACCACAGCTGTGTTAGTACTCAGTTTCTATTAAAAAAAGCAACTCCTGTGGCACGTACAGATGAACAAGTATTTATTACATTAGCTTTCACAAGAGAAAAATCCCACTTTGTCACGCTTTCTGTGGAAACTAAAGTGTAATTATTTCTGGACAAAAATAAACTCTGTAAATCAGATTAATTTCCTGCAACTTTTCAAGCATTTTTTGTATTGTATAATAATGAATAATGGTGTACTGGTAGTACAAAAAAGGCCTAACTTCTCTCAACAAGATGATATATTAAATTATATTTTGCAAGTTTGTTTAAATTAAGAACGCCCACTATTGAAGTGTAAACCTCGTCTTAAACATCTCATTGGGGTAAAATATAGCCTTTTTTTATATGATACCACATGTATACACAAGCTTACAGCAACCAGTTAACACCAATTCAAAATAATTGTCTGGATTACTACCTATCATATGTAAACATTTACGTGTATATACATGGTAATACAGCTGTTTATGAGGGGAGGAAGCAGTATATCAAAAGACCAAAAACTCCTCAGAAGAGAAAAATCAGGTCCTAGAAAAGTGCAACTACAACCCTGGATTTGGTTTTAAAAAGGAAAAAACAATACTGACATTCACAGTATTTCTGACAGCCTATGTAGATCTAACTGGTAACTAACTGTGATCATTCCCCTCTAATCGGCACTGGTGAGGCTGCATCTGGAATACTGTGTCCAGTTTTGGTCTCCCCACTACAAAAAGGACGTGGACAAATTAGAAAGAGTCCAGCGGAAGGCAACAAAAACGATCAAGGGGCTGGAGCACAAGACTTATGAAGAGAGACTGAGTGAACTAGGCTTATTTAGCCTGAAGAAGAGAAGATTGAGGGGGGATTTGATAGCAACCTTCAACTACTTGAAGGGAAGCTCCAAGGAGGATGGAGCTCGGCTGTTCTCAGTAGTAACAGAGGATAGAACAAGGAGCAATGGTTTCAAGTTGCAGCTGGTGAGATAGAGGCTGGATAGTAGGAAAAACTTTCTTACTAGGAGGGTGGTGAAGTATTGGAATGGGTTACCTAGGGAGGTGGTGGAATCTCAGTCTTTGGAGATATTTAAGGCTTGGTTAGACAAAACTGTGGCTAGGATGATTTAATGGGAGCGGTCCTGCTTTTTCTTGGGAGGGGGATGGACTTGATGACCTCATGAGGTCCCTTCCAACTCTGTGGTTCTCTGCAATATTCACTCTAAGCCCATAATGCAGCTGAGCAAGTTCTGGATGCATTTGAGCAGGTTCTGGATGCTGCTGAGCAAGTTCCCTGCTGGTTCCCCGACTCCCCCTGGGCCTTTTCCCTGCTGCCTTCCAGCACCCCCAGTGCATCCAACAACTTGCTTAGCTGCATCATCAACTTTGAGGGAACACTGGCTGTAAATAAGCAAAAAGCAAGAAAATAGAATTATATTAGAAATATCTTTCTCTTCTACTCTCCAAATT